>JAVMKO010000013.1:26172816-27372816 GCA_032164245.1 Sternotherus odoratus
AAAAATTAGGAAAGAGGTGAGAAATGATCAAAAATTCAGAAAAGGCTCAAAAATTCAAAAAATTCTCGAATTTTTGAAAAATGACCAAAAAGTGAAAAATGCTCCAAAATTCAGAAAAAAGGCTCAAAAATTCAAAAATTCTCGAATTTTTCAGTAAATGATCAAAAGAGTGAAAAATGCTCCAAAATTCAGATAAGGCTCAAAAAATCAAAAAATCCTCGAATATTTTGAGAAATGATGAAAGAGGTGAGAAATGATCATAATTCAGAAAAAGGCTCAAAAATTAAAAAAATTCTCGAATTTTTCATAAATGATCAAAAGAGTGAAAAATGCTCCAAAATTCAGATAAGGCTCAAAAAATCAAAAAATCCTCGAATTTTTGAAAAATGATGAAAGAGGTGAGAAATGATCAATAATTCAGAAAAAGGCTCAAAAATTCAAAAAATTCTCGAATTTTTCATAAATGATCAAAAAGGGTGACAAATGCTTCAAAATTCAGAAAAGGTTCAAAAAAATTCTCGAATTTTTGAAAAATTATGAAAGAGGTGAGAAATGATCAAAAATTCAGAAAAGGCTCAAAAATCAAAAAAATTCTCAAAATTCTTGAAAATGATCAAAACGGTGAAATATGGTCAAAAAATTCAGAAAAGGCTCAAAAAATAAAAAAAAATTCTTAATTTTGAAAAATGAATAAACGGATGAAATATGGTCAAAAATTCAGAAAAAGGCTCAAAAATTCAAAAAAATTATCGAATTTTTCATAAATGATCAAAAAGGTGAAAAATGCTCCAAAATTCAGAAAAGGCTCAAAAAATCAAAAAAATTCTCAATTCTTGAAAAATGATCAAAACGGTGAAATATGGTCAAAAATTCAGAAAAGGCTCAAAAAATAAAAAAAATTCTTGAATTTTTGAAAAATTATGAAAGAGGTGAGAAATGATCAAAATTCAGAAAAAGGCTCAAAGATGAAAAAAATTCTCAAATTTTTGAAAAATGAATAAAACGGTGAAATATGGTCAAAAATTCAGAAAAAGGCTCAAAAATTCAAAAAATTATCGAATTTTTCATAAATGATCAAAAAGGTGAAAATGCTCCAAAATTCAGAAAAGGCTCAAAAAATGAAAAAAATTCTCAAATTTTTGAAAAATTATGAAAGAGGTGAGAAATGATCAAAAATTCAGAAAAAGGCTCAAAAATTCAAAAAATTCTCGAATTTTTCATAAATGATCAAAAAAGTGAAAAATGGTCAGAATTCAGAAAAGGCTCAAAAAATCAAAAAATTCTCAAATTTTTGAAAAATTATGAAAGAGGTGAGAAATGATCAAAAATTCAGAAAAAGGCTCAAAATGAAAAAAATTCTCGAATTTTTCATAAATGATCAAAAAGATGAAAAATGTTCTAAAATTCAGAAAACGCTCAAAAAGTCAAAAAATTCTTGATTTTTGAAAAATGACCAAAAAAGTGAAAAATGCTCCAAAATTCAGAAAAGGTTCAAAAAAATTCTCGAATTTTTGAAAAATTATGAAAGAGGTGAGAAATGATCAAAAAATTCAGAAAAAGGCTCAAAAAATCAAAAAAATTCTCAAATTCTTGAAAAATGATCAAAACGGTGAAATATGGTCAAAAATTCAGAAAAGGCTCAAAAAATAAAAAAATTCTCAAATTTTTGAAAAATGAGATAAAACGGTGAAATATGGTCAAAAATTCAGAAAAAGGCTCAAAAATTCAATAAATTATCGAATTTTTCATAAATGATCAAAAAGGTGAAAAATGCTCCAAAATTCAGAAAAGGCTCAAAAAATCAAAAAAATTCTCAAATTCTTGAAAATGATCAAAACGGTGAAATATGTCAAAAATTCAGAAAAGGCTCAAAAAAAAAATTCTTGATTTTTTGAAAAAATTATGAAAGAGGTGAGGAAATGATCAAAAATTCAGAAAAAGGCTCAAAAGATGAAAAAATTCTCAATTTTTTGAAAATGAATAAAACGGTGAAATATGGTCAAAATTCAGAAAAAGGCTCAAAAATGAACAAAATTCTCAAATTTTTGAAAAATTATGAAAGAGGTGAGAAATGATCAAAAATTCAGAAAAAGGGCTCAAAAATTCAAAAAATTCTCGAATTTTTCATAAATGATCAAAAAAGTGAAAAATGGTCAGAATTCAGAAAAGGCTCAAAAAATCAAAAAATTCTCAAATTTTTGAAAAATTATGAAAGAGGTGAGAACATGATCAAAAATTCAGAAAAAGGCTCAATAATGAAAAAAATTCTCGAATTTTTCATAAATGATCAAAAAGATGAAAAATGTTCTAAAATTCAGAAAACGCTCAAAAAGTCAAAAAAATTCTTGAATTTTTGAAAAATGACCAAAAAGTGAAAAATGTTCCAAAATTCAGAAAAGGCTCAAAAAGATCAAAAAAATTCTCAAATTCTTGAAAATGATCAAAACGGTGAAATATGGTCAAAAATTCAGAAAAAGGCTCAAAATTCAAAAAATTCTCAAATTTTTCATAAATGATCAAAAAGGTGAAAAATGCTCCAAAATTCAGAAAAGGCTCAAAAAATGAAAAAAAATTCTCAAATTTTTGAAAAATTATGAAAGAGGTGAGAAACTGATCAAAAATTCAGAAAAAGGCTCGAAAATTCAAAAAATTCTCGAATTTTTCATAAATGATCAAAAAAGTGAAAAATGGTCAGAATTCAGAAAAGGCTCAAAAAATCAAAAATTCTCAAATTTTTGAAAAATTATGAAAGAGGTGAGAAATGATCAAAAATTCATAAAAAGGCTCAAAAATGAAAAAAATTCTCGGATTTTTGAAAAATTATGAAAGAGGTGAGAAATGATCAAAAATTCAGAAAAAGGCTCAAAAATGAAAAATTTTTTCGAATTTTTCATAAATGACCAAAAAGTGAGAAATGCTCCAAAACTAAGAAAAGGCTCAAACATTCAAAAAATTCTCGAATTTTTGAAAAATGATCCAAAAAGTGATAATGGTCCCAAAATTCAAAAAAGGCTCAAAAAATCAAAAAAATTCTTGAATTTTTGAAAAATTAGGAAAGAGGTGAGAAATGATCAAAAATTCAGAAAAGGCTCAAAAATTCAAAAAATTCTCGAATTTTTGAAAAATGACCAAAAAAGTGAAAAATGCTCCAAAATTCAGAAAAAAGGCTCAAAAATTCAAAAAAATTCTCGAATTTCTTCATAAATGATCAAAAGAGTGAAAAATGCTCCAAAATTCAGATAAGGCTCAAGAAAATCAAAAAATCCTCGAATTTTTGAAAAATGATGAAAGAGGTGAGAGAAATGATCAATAATTCAGAAAAAGGCTCAAAAATTAAAAAATTTCTCGAAATTTTTCATAAATGATCAAAAGAGTGAAAAATGCTCCAAAATTCAGATAAGGCTCAAAAAATCAAAAAATCCTCGAATTTTTGAAAAATGATGAAAGAGGTGAGAAATGATCAATAATTCAGAAAAAGGCTCAAAAATTCAAAAAATTATCGAATTTTTCATAAATGATCAAAAGGTGAAAAATGCTCCAAAATTCAGAAAAGGCTCAAAAAATGAAAAAAATTCTCAAATTTTGAAAAATGATCCAAAAAGTGAACAAATGGTCAGAACTCAGAAAACGCTCAAAAAGTCAAAAAACTTCTCGAATTTTTCATAAATGATCAAAAAAGTGAAAAATGGTCAGAATTCAGAAAAGGCTCAAAAAATCAAAAATTCTCAAATTTTTGAAAAATTATGAAAGAGGTGAGAAATGATCAAAAATCAGAAAAGGCTCAAAAATGAAAAAAATTCTCGAATTTTTGAAAAATGAATAAAATGGTGAAATATGGTCAAAAATTCAGAAAAGGCTCAAAAATTCAAAAAATTCTCGAATTTTTCATAAATGATCAAAAAAGTGAAAAATGCTCCAAAATTCAGAAAAGCCTCAAAAAATCAAAAAAAATTCTCGAATTTTTGAAAAATTCTGAAAGAGGTGAGAAATGGTCAAAAATTCAGAAAACGCTCAAAAAGTCAAAAAATTCTCGAATTTTTCATAAATGACCAAAAAAGTGAAAAATGGTCAGAATTCAGAAAGGCTCAAAAAATTCTCAAATTTTTTAAAAATTACAAAAGAGGTGAGAAATGATCAAAAATTCAGAAAAAGGCTCGAAAATTCAAAAAATTATCGAATTTTTCATAAAAGATGTAAAATGCTCCTAAATTAAGAAAAGGCTACAAAAATCAAAAAAATTCTCGAATTTTTGAAAAATTATGAAAGAGGTGATAAATGATCAAAAATTCAGAAAAAGGCTCGAAAATTAAAAAAAAATCGAATTTTTGAAAAATGACCAAAAAGATGAAAAATGTTAAAAAATTCAGAAACGATCAAAAAGTCAAAAAATTCTCGAATTTTTGAAAAAATGACCAAAAAAGTGAAAAATGCTCCAAAATTCAGAGAAGGCTCAAAATTCAAAAAATTCTCGAATTTTTGAAAATGATCCAAAAAGTGAAAAATGGTCAGAACTCAGAAAAGGCTCAAAAATTCAAAAAAATTCTCGAATTTTTGCATAAATGATCAAAAAGGTGAAAAATGCTCCAAAATTCAGAAAGGCTCAAAAAATGAAAAAAATTCTCGAATTTTTGAAAAATGACCAAAGTGAAAAATGCTCCAAAATTCAGAAAAGGCTCAAAAAATGAAAAAATTCTCGAATTTGTTGAAAAAATGACCATAAAAAGTGAAAAATGCTCAAAATTCAGAAAAGGCTCAAAAAATCAAAAAATTCTCAAATTCTTGAAAAATGATCAAAACGGTGAAATATGGTCAAAAATTCAGAAAAGGTTCAAAAATTCAAAAAATTCTCGAATTTTTCATAAATGATCAAAAAGGTGAAAAATGCTCCAAAATTCAGAAAATGCTCAAAAAATGAAAAAAATTCTCAAATTTTTGAAAAATTATGAAAGAGGTGAGAAATGATCAAAAATTCAGAAAAAGGCACAAAGATTAAAAAAATTCTCAAATTTTTTAAAAAATGAAGAAAACGTGTGAAATATGGTCAAAAATTCAGAAAAGGCTCAAAAATTCAAAAATTTTTCGAATTTTTCATAAATGATCAAAAAGGTGAAAAATGCTCCAAAATTCAGAAAAGGCTCAAAAATTCAAAAATTTTTCGAATTTTTCATAAATGATCAAAAAGGTGAAAAATGCTCCAAAATTCAGAAAAGGCTCAAAAAATTAAAAAAATTCTCAAATTTTTGAAAAATTCTGAAAGAGGTGAGAAATGGTCAAAAATTCAGAAAATGCTCAAAAAGTCAAAAAAATTCTCCAATTTTTGAAAAATGACCAAAAAAGTGAAAAATGGTCAGAATTCAGAAAAGGCTCAAAAAATTCTTGAATTTTGAAAAATTATGAAAGAGGTGAGAAATGATCAAAAATTCAGAAAAGGCTCAAGAATTCAAAAAATTCTCGAATTTTTCATAAATGATCAAAAAGGTGAAAAATGCTCCAAAATTCAGAAAAGGCTCAAAAAATCAAAAAATTCTCGAATTTTTGAAAAATTATGAAAGAGGTGAGAAATGATCAAAAATTCAGAAAAAGGCTCAAAAATTCAAAAAAAATCGAATTTTTGAAAAATGAATAAAACGGTGAAATATGGTCAAAAATTCAGAAAAGCCTCAAAAATTAAAAATATTCTGAATTTTTGAAAAATGATCAAAAAGGTGAAAATGCTAAAAATTTCAGAAAAGGTTTAAAAATTCAAATAATTTCTTGAATTTCTCAAAAAGATCAGAGTGAAAAATGCTCAAAAATTCAGATATCAATTTTTTTTGACATTTTCAAAAATGATCAAAAAGGTGAAAATGCTAATAATTTCAGAAAAGTCTAAAAAAAATCAAAAAAATTTCGAATTTATGAGAAATGATCAAAAAGGTGAAAAATACTCAAAAATTCAGAAGATCCTGAAAAAATAAAAAAATTCTCCAATTTTTGAAAAATGATCAAAAAGGAGGTTGGACCAGAAGAGCACATGACCGCCCCGCGGGGCTGGGGGTGTGGGGCATGTGACCCCGGAGGGGTGGGCAGGAGAGCACGTGACCACCAGTGGGGCTTGGGGGGGGAGTGCGAAGCACGTGACCCCAGACGGGCGGTGGGGCAGGTTCAGAAGAGCATTTGACCACCAGCGGCACTGAGGGGGCGGGGCACGTGACCCCCAGAGGTGCAGGGGGCGGGGCCAGAAGAGCACATGCCCCTCCTGGTGGGGTGGGGTACATGACCAGGGAGGGGTAGAGGGGGGCAGGGCCAGAAGCGTATGTGACCCCCCCCTCGGGGCTGGGCAGCTTGGCACGTGATCCCTGAGGGGCAGGGGAGCGGGGCACATGACCCCAGAGGGGGGGGGGCCAGAAGTGCATGTGACCCCCCCGTGGGATTGGGGGACATGGCATGTGACCCCGGAGGGGCGGTGGGGTGGGGCATGTGAGCACAGATGTGCTAGGCGCGGGGCTGGAAGAGCACGTGACCGCCAAGGGGGCTGGGGGAGCGGGACACGTGACCCTGGAGCGGCAGGGGGAGGGGCCAGAAAAGCACATGACCCCCCCCTCGGGGTTGGGGGGGTTTGGCACATGACCAAGGAGGGGTGGGGGAGCGGGGCAGAAGAGCACGTGACCACCAGTGGGGCTGGTGGGGCGAGGCACGTGACCCCGGAGGGGCGGGGGGTGGGACCTGAAGAGCACATGACAACCCTGTGGGGCTGAGGGGGTGGGGCACGTGACCCCAGAGGGGTGGGGGGGGCTGGGCCAGAAGAGCACATCACCTCCTGCTGGGCTGGGTGTGCGTGGCATGTGACCCCGTAGGGGTGGAGGGGCGGGGCCAGAAGAGCACATGACCCCCCACGGGGCTGGAGGGCATGGGGCACATGATCCTGGAGGAGCAGGGGGCGGGGCCAGAAGAGCACATGACCCTGCTGGTGGGGTGGGGCATGTGACCAGGGAGGGGACTGGGGGCGGGACCAGGAGAGGCTGTGACCCCCTGCAGGTCTGGGGGGCTTAGCACACGACCCCGGAGGGTGGGGGTCAGGGCCAGAAGAGCATGTGACCCCCCTCAGGGTTGGAGGGCACGTGACCCTGGAGGGGCGGGCGGGGCAGGGCCAGATGAGCACGAGCCCCCCACAGGGCTGGGGGGTGGGGCACGTGACCCTGGAGGAGCGGGCAGGGCAGGTCCAGAAGAGCACATGACCCCCCCCCCCGCAGGGCTGGGGGGTGCCACATTACTGAAATAATTTGGGATCCTATAGATCATTGGTGCAACCAGAGTCCTATAGTGGCATCAAATCTTATGTACAGGGGGTCATAATGGGAGTCTACAACCAGGTTATGAAGTGCTGATTATGAATATGCCATTGGTATGTGTGTATCAATTGTGTAGCTGAAGTTATGAATATTGGCTCTGGACTGTCTTTCTAAATATTGTACTCTGCTGGGGGGGGGAGTGGGGGGAGACACATTCCAGAACACTGGGAGTCAGCTCTGCTTGGGCTGCTTGATGGGCCATTAAGGGCGATCAGTGAGACAATGGACTCTGGTAGCTTGGAATGCCCCAATCCAGACGAGAAGTCTACCAGAGAACATGCCAGGCGGCCTGTGCATAATGGCCCCCGCCTGCAAATGAGTCATGCATGGTCATGTGATCTGCCCATGTGACTCCAGAACTCCATGGGGCTGGACTTTTCACAGCAGGAATAAAGAGGTTCTTGCACCTGGAAAAAACTATAAATGAAGCTGCTACAGCCCCCCCTCCCCCATCTTTGTCTTTAATCTGCAATCTTCAGCTAGCACCTACCTGTCACATTACTGGAATAATTTGGTACCATATAGAGCATTGGGGTACCAAATATTATGTGAAGGGGGTCATAACAGGTATCTATGACCATATGCTATTTTGGAACTGAAGTTATGGATATTGGATAAAAGGTGCCTGTACTTCAAACATAAGCTTGGCTCCTAGGTGAAATCTCAGACAGGCTGGTGCTAACTCAAGCCCATTAAAGGGCCATCAACTGCACAATGAACTTTGTCCACACCCGAGGAGAGGAGCCTCCCCAGGCATGGGACATGCCTGGGCAAAAACTGAATCATAGAGAGTCTGGTAATTGAACCATGTGGCTGTGAACCTTCAGTTTGCAACCAGACTCTGCATAAGGAGGAGGCGGGTCTTCGCCCACAGGAGGAAGTCTATAAAGCCTGGAAGAACGTCCTCCATTTTGTCTTCTACCTCCAGCCTGCAGCCTGTCTTGCTTTCAACTCTGAATGGACTTTGCTACACAGGTGAACTCTGGACTAAGGTGCTGACCCATCCCTAAATGGGAACCTGCAGTTATTCTACCTTTGCTGTAAGCCGAAACCAAGAGATGTGCCATTACTGCATGTAATTGATTTCTTTTGTGTGACTTGTGCTTTGCCAGTGGGGCGAAACCAATGTCTTTTCTGTTTGGCTGGTTTGGTTTACCTTAGTGTGGAAAACCCCAGCTTTGGGCTGTAGTTGCCCCTTTGGAAGCAACCTGTCCTAATCTGACACTCACAGTTGGATCCCACCAGGAATGGCACCGTCACAGTGGCGTAGTCATGCTTGGATCCACAGAACCAGGTCAATTGAGCTTTGGGTCAGAACCCCACGCTGTCCAAATTTGAATTTTGGGATTGAGAGTTTGGTTGGTTAAAGAGCAGTGGCAATGAGTAATCAGAAAACAAAGGCAATGAAACTGCAAGCCCTGGAAGACAGCCTGCAGCTTGAGTTTGATCGGGAACTAGCAGAGCTGAGGTTGTGGGAACAGCAACAAAATGCTAAATTTGAGAAAAGAGCCAGGGAAAGGAAGGCTGAATTACAAAGAGAAAGGAATAAAGATCTTGCTGAAAGATGGGAGAGACTTCAAAAGATGGAACAAGAAACTGCCAGACTTCAGCTCCAACTCAAAAAAGCAAAGGAAGAAAACCAGAAATTGTATCCTCTTGAAAGTCCAGTTTATAATGATGTTGGTATGTTGTATAATTCTGAGCAGTTGTCTGGGTGTAACCAAATATACCCCATGTGGCAAATTACTCCCACGATATTGATGGGTCCTGCGCTTTCTCTTCTTGTGGGGGAATTCAGGGAGTCTTTTTCTTGTCTCTGAACAGGGTATTAACTGTCCCACAAGTATCCTAGAGGGGAGAAGGGAAGAGGGAGGGACCCGGGCCCATCCTCTACTCCGGGTCCCAGCCCAGGGGCCCTGAGGATAGTAGTAAACCACTGGGATTAGCTACTCCTTTCCCTGGACTACTTCCCTCTCCTACTCTTCAGCTTGGGGGGGGGGGGCTTCCTGCTCTCTCTCTCTACACAAGCCAGGTGTTCCTTTACTTAAGGTCTGGGTCTTTCTTAGCTCACCGCAGCACTTCTTCAAACTCTCTCTGCTCCAACTTCTCCAAACTGCTCTCTGCTCCAATGCCTCCAAACTCCTTCCAAACACCCACACCTGTCTGCCTGAGGCAGGGGTTTTTATTAAGGCCTTGACAGCAGGTGCTCCTAATTAACCTGCTGCCTGCTTCCCTAGTCTACAGGGAGCCACGCCCTAATGAACTGATATATCTCCCCTCAAACACTCTGCCACAGCTCCCGTACCTTCCTCTATCACACCCAACAATGCCACCTTTCATGTAAATGCTGTGTCTGTAAGTTCAGTAAAGGGTGGTAATGAAAAATTCATAGAAAGTGTAAAAGTCAATGGGATAAGCTGTTCAGGGCAAATCATGGCTTATCACATCACTCTTGTGAAAGCAGATCTGGTAAAAGAGGAAGATTACTTACCAAATCAGAGTGTGAATATTGTAATCCTCTGTGAGTTTACTGTAAGTGTGCCCTTGGCAAAAATCCACCTTGAATGGAATGGGGCTAAGCATGAAGTTATAGCTGGTGTAAGGAAGTTATTGCCTAAGGATCTTTTAATTGGGGAAAATGTTAGAGCTTTGTTCAGTACAAGTAGCCTGTCACAGAAAAGGAATGATCTGGAACCTGTGTCTATTATGAGCAATGATTTGTCTGGGGAGGGTTTCTCCAAGTGTTTCTCTGTGCAAGAAAGAAGTTTGCCTGTGGATGAAGTTTTTAAATGTCTGTCTAATGTCTCAAAAGTGAACCTGAAAAAAGCAGCAGTGTATCTATGGGGAGTGGCAATGTGCCTGGTGAGGAAAGGTTGGATAAGCCTAGGCAGCCTCGTGAGCTGATGGCTTTATCTACTCAGCCGTTTGGGAAGACAAGGATAGTGGAAGAGAAGTGCCCCTATGCCTTACCTGTGTGGAGAAGTGTAACAGTGAAGGGAGTGTGCCTGTGTCTGTCAGGGGTATTGACTTGCCTATGGAGGAAGCTACCTCAGTCTCCAAGCAGTTGTCTGTGTGCTGGGACAAGGGAAGTGAGATCCCAAGCTGTGTGTCTAGTGAAGGAGAATGAGTCTCTGGATCTTCTTTGTCTGTGGAGCAGACAGAAGGTGCTTTTCAGCCTGTGATGGTTGAGAATAGTGCAGTTGTGTCAGAGTTGGTTTTGGATTCAGCTAAAGCTCAGAAAGGAAATGGTCTCGAGTTTGTATCTGCTGGGGAGGAAGGCTCTATAACTAGGTTACATCCAGTTAATCTCTTAGCAAGAGCCCAGAGACCAAACGATTCTGGTGCTTATATTTTGCCTGTTGCTAGTGTGTTGCTGGAAAAGGGTGTAGCAACTCTGTCTGATCAGAGTGACACCCTAGCCAGGGCGCAAGGAGAGCAGAAAGGTAATTTGGTTGTGTCACCTACAGATTGACAACTTGTACCAAGAAGGAAGACATTCCTGAACTAGTATCTGGCAAAGGGAAGAAGAATAACTCTAACCTCTTGTCCAGTAAGTCTGTAAGTTTGCCTGAAAGGGGATTTTGTAGAAATCCACCTGATGGGAAAAGAATGATCATGAATGTGAGTAAAGCACAAAAAGAGTCTGTTGCTCAGGAAGGCGTTCCTTGGGAGCAAGCCCTGGGTGAAGGGGGTGAGAACAGAATCTCTGTGAACGGTGAACTGTTGCCTAAAGAAGTTCCTGAGGGAAAAATGTGTAGGCAGTTTGCTGCAGTTAAGTATAAAAGTGATTTAATCAGGGAAGTTTCAGTTCCTAACAGACAGAAGTTTTCTGTAGTAAATGGATCTACAGATTTTCCTGTGGAAAAGTTCAATGGGGATAGCTTGGAGGAAGAATTGGGACAGCCCTATAACCAAGTGGCTGTGTTTAATCAGCTTGTTGGGGAGACAAGGTTGTTCAGAGAAAGAAGTCTCCATGCTGATTCTGCAAGTGAACAGTCTGTATCTCAGGCTCAAAAAGATGACTGGGTAAATGTATCTTCAGAGCAGGACAGCTGTGCAGTTAGTATCGTAGGTGGTATACCCTCATCTCTAGACACTTGGGATGTAACTTGTAGTCTCTTGGTAAACCTAACATCTAATTCCATGTGGAAGCAGAAGTGGGTAAAGAAAGAACAGAACTTTGGGACTAGCTTGTTAGTGAAAATGGATGGTATCCCTTTAAGTCGTGATATAGCCTCAAAGCTTGGTTCTGTCTGTGGAGATGCAGATTACTGGACTGAATGGGGGAAGGACTTGCTAATGGCTGTTAGCTCAGGGGACCCTCCAAATCAGGCAGGAAATTCTGTTAAGCAAGAGAGAGCAGGATTTGATCCTTCAGGGCAAGGAGGAAAAAGAGAATTTGATTTTGCAAAGGAGAACCACAAAGCGACCCTAAAAGGCCAACATTCTAATGGTATTGACCCAAAGGTATGGCTTGACAAACCTGATGGTAAATAGCTACTTGCAATGAAATTATTGTTGCTAATGGTAATTTGTGTAACTACTGTGTTATTGCCAGAGACTGTAAAATTGTAAAATGGGCCTAATCCTTTGAACATGTTAAGAGGAATACATGGGAACACACTTTACGTTAAAAGGCCTTGTTCTACTGATGTGTCAGTTAAGGCCTGTAAACAGTGGTGAGACTTTCCAAAAGGGAAAAGACATTCCACATCTAATGTGCAGTATAAAAGGGGAAACTGAGGCACACTACCAAATTATTTCCATGGCTAAATGCCAAGATTTCTGTGCTATTGACAACATTAATAAATATATTTGTTTGATGTTACTTGGGTTCCAAACATTTGCCAGAGCTTGTATGGATAAAGTAGCTGTTTTATTAAGCTCTTGGCAAGATCACATAAGACAAACCCATGGATGGGGGAGCTTTTGGGGATGCAGTCAGGGCTGTTTTGTCATCCCTTCCTGCATCAATTTTGCATTGGGGGTGTCACGTTACTGAAATAACTTGGAGTCCAAAGTTCTATAGCAGCACCAAATCTTGTGTACAGGGGGTCATAATGGGTGTCTACAACCAGGTTATGGATTGCCGATTATGAATATGCCATTGATATGTTTGTATCTATTTTGTAGTTGAAGTTATGAATATTGGCTCTGGACTGTCTGTCTTTCCAAATATTGTGCTCTGCTGGGGGGGAGGGGGGGGGGACGACATTCCAGAATACTGGGAGTCAGGTTTGCTTGAGCTGGCTGATGGGCCGTTAAGGACCATCAGCTACACAATGAACTTTGCAGATGCCTGTCCACACCCGCGGTTCTCCAGGAATGTGACCTGGTCAGCAACTGAATCTTGGAGAGTCTGGTGATTGGACCATGTGGCTATGAACCTCCATTTTGCAAAAAGGAGGAGGGGGGGTCTTCGCCCACAAGAGGAAGTCTATAAAACCTGGGAGACACTTCCTCCATTTTGTCTTCTACCTCCAGTCTTCAGCCTGCCTTGTTTCCAGCTCTGGATGGAACTTTGCTACACAGAGGAACTCTGGCCAAAGGGTGCTGACCCATTCCTGGAAGGGATGCTTTCCAGAGACTGTGCTTTGAACCTGCAGTTATTCTACCTTTGCTGCAAGCCTGAACCAAGAGATTTGCCATTACTGCATGTAATTGATTTCTTTTAACCATTCCTAACCCTCACCTATACCTTTTTCCTTGTATAATAAACCTTTAGATTTTAGATTCTAAAGGATTGGCAACAGTGTGATTTGTGGGAAGATCTGATTTGTATATTGACCTGGGTCTGGGGCCTGATTCTTTGGAATTGGGGAGAACCGTTTTCTTTATTTGGGGTATTGGTTTTCATAACCATTGGTCCCCAGGACAGGTGGTTGCTGGTGGTGATACTGGGAACCTGGATTGTCTAAGGGAATTGCTTGTGTGACTTGTGGTTAGCCAGTGGGGTGAAACCAAAGTCTTTTCTGTATGGCTGGTTTGGTTTACCTTAGCGTGGAAAAACTCCAGCTTTGGGCTGTGGAAGCAATCTGTCCTGATCTGACACTCACAGTTGGATCCCACCAGGAACAGCACCGTCACACCTGGTTCTCCTGCAGGCGGTATCCGGCTGAGGGGTCCTCAGTGGAGCATGGGATTTTGGTGGTCAGGGTCTTTCTGGGCAGCCTTAGAAGAGGTGCTGGGTGTTGTGGGGGTGGGGGTCCAGCCATGTGACCTGGGGGCTGCAGGTGGCTCCTTCTTTGGCTGGGTATCGCTGGGTGACCCGGGGAGTGGTGTTCGTGGCTCCTATGGCAGCGTGAGGTTATCTGCGGGGGAGCACTCATCTCATATCCATATCGTGCCGAACGGACTCTATGAAGTCGCTGAGGCATCTGGTGAGGTTGCTGACTTGTGAGGTGGCGACAATCCCCCTCCCGGCAGTGTCCAGCGTGGGGATTCTGGAGACAGGGCTGGGTAGTTTGGTGGTGTCATCTTGTCGGTCAGACCTCGAGATGGGGGTCGTATTTCCCTCAGTTGGCTGTTGGTCCTCACTTAGGTGCTCTGACTCTGGGGACGCTGGCTGGGGTGTGGAGCTGGAGCATCGTTGGAAGTCAGGGTTGGAACCTGCAGGGTGTCAGCGGGATTGTCCTTCGCCACCATGGGGGGTCCTTTGCATGTGCTTTGATGGTATGTGCATCTCTTTTGTGTCTTGAAAGGTAGGTCACAGCAGCTGCATCGGAAGGCAATCCGTTTGTTGTGGGTCTTCCGGGTGTGTTTGCTAAGGGCCCCGATGGTCTGGACTCCACGGAACGGGGAGCAGAAGGGACCGAGGAGGAGGCCTGTAGGGATCGGGTACTGGAGGTAGATGCATTCCTCCTCCTCCGCCTCACCCACTGTGGGGTGCGTTCCCCATGGAGCGGCCCTCCTCTGGGCAGCGGGATGGTCTGTAGCTTCAGGGTCCTGGGTCAGCAGGGGGCTCCTTGGGTAGAGGCCTCCTGGGTTGTCAGGGGAGGGGGGGCTCCTCGGGTAGCGGCATCCTGTGTAGTCGGGTGGGGGGGGGCTCCTCGGGTAGCAGCCTCCTGCGTCGTTGGGGAGGCTCCTCTGGTAGCAGCCTCCTGGGTCATCGGGGGGGCTTCCTTTTTAGCAGTCTTCCCAGCAGGGAAGCGATCAGCATCCTGATCCTGGGCTGTGGTAGCTGTACTCAGGGATTCCTCTTCCTGGGGAGCTGGGGAGATGTTGTTGCTCCTGGATGTGAGGTCCCGGAGAGACAGCCTCGTGGTGCTGGGTCTTTCTGCAAAGATATCCCTGGGATTTTTCATCATCCAAGTGCGGAGTTTTTCATTCTTGCTGGTGGTCTTTGAGTTAGGCTTTTGCTGGGCTGTCCTAGAAATAGAAAAAGGAGGAAAAGCAGCAGCAGCTGAAGTATGGACTGGGGATATCTCTGGAGCAGGTAGAGGATCCGCTTTCAGATCACGATCATCTTCCAGGGGAGCAGCAGTAGAGTAGATCTTCAGAGCAGCATCAATTTTTACAAAAATAGCAGCAGGAGAATGCATCTTGAGATCAAGTGTTCAAGCATCAGTCAATCAAATTAAACTGATAAGAACAGATTTAAAATTTTATTAAAGCTAATGTTAAACATGAAAACATACACAGATTGATAGGTAAGGTAGTGGACATCTGGAGTCAGGCTGGGGTTATGAGGATTGTAGGTAACAGGTACAGGGTTTAAAAGGCACATGCATATCACATATCCCCTCTCCTGTTCAGGTGTTAATCCTTTACAGGTAAAACAGTAATTCTAAGACACTTCATACTTATGACATGCCTCCCAAATCGCAAACAGTGTCGGAAAGTCACTGGATGCGATTTCTTCCTGGAGCTCTAGGAAAAAACAGAATTAAACACATGCATCTCTAAAAATACTACGGGTTACAGTAAAGCTAACAGTAGTCCCACATTCCAAGGACAGTTTTAACTAATTTATTCTGGGAAACTTTCACGGGACTGTGCGTCAGCCACTTTATTGGAAGTTCCTGGAATGTGTTGTATGTTAAAATTAAAATCTTGGAGAGCTAAACTCCAGCGAAGAAGTTTTTTTGTTCTTGTCGGTGACACTATGAAGCCACTTCAGCGCAGCATGGTCAATCTGTAGCTGGAACCATTGTCCCCAAATGTATGGACGTAGCTTCTCCAGAGCGTACAGAATGGCGTAACATTCCTTTTTGGGAATGGACCACTGGCTCTCCCTCTCAGACAGCTTCTGGCTGGGAAACACAACCGGGTGCAACTGTTGATTGGGTCCTTTTTGCATTGACACTGCTCCCACACCATGCTTAGATGCATCTGTGGTTACTAGGAACGGTTGGTCAAAGTTTGGGGCCCTGAGCACAGGGTCAGACATGAGTGTCGCTTTTAGCTGGTTAAAGGCCTTTTGACACTGCTCAGTCCACTGGACTGGATTTGGCTGGGTTTTTTTAAGTTAGGTCAGTTAGTGGGGCAGCGATTTGGCTGTAGTGTGGTACAAATTGTCTGTAATATCCGGCCAAGCCTAAGAAGGATTGGACCTGTTTCTTGGACTTGGGGACAGGCCACTTTTGGATAGCATCCACCTTGGCCTGTAGGGGATTGATAGTTTTTTGACCCACCTGGTGTTCAAGGTATGTTACTTTGTTGAGGCCTATTTGACACTTTTTAGCCTTAACAGTTAGTCCTGCCTCCCATATGAGCTCGAAGACTTTTTGGAGATGTTCTAGGTGCTCTGCCCAGGAGTCCGAAAATACAGCCACATCTTCAAGGTAGGCAACTGCAGATTCTCCCAGTCCCACTAGGAGACTATCTACAAGTCTTTGGAAGGTGCATTTTGCAGCCCAAAAGGGAGTATATTAAACTTATACAGCCCTGCATGTGTAATGAAGGCTGACCTTCCTTTGGCCGATTCCTTTAATGGTACTTGCAAGTACCCCTTGGTTAAGTTGAGGGTGGAGATGAACTGGGTCCGTCCCAGTTTCTCCAATAGCTCATCTGTGCGAGGCATTGGGTAGTTGTCGGGGCAAGTTACCGCATTTAGTTTACGGTAATCTACACAAAAGCGTATTTCCCCATCCGGTTTGGGGACTAGAACCACTGGAGATGCCCATGCACTTTGAGAAGGGCAGATTACACCCATCCCTAGCATGTCCTGGATCTCCCGTTCTATAGCAGCTTTGCCTTGAGGAGCCACACAGTAAGGTTGGGCTCTAACTGGGTGGGCATTACCTGTGTCAATGGAGTGGTGTGCCCATTTAGTCTGTCCTGGGGGCGGTTGAGAATAGGGGAGCGAAGCTGGTGCACAGAAACTTGGATCTGTTGGCGCTGCAGGCATTCGAGAGTTATGGATAAGTTTACCTTTTTCACGCCACCGTACTGTTCCCTTCGTAGTAGACACCGTTAGGCCACTCAGCATCATCGTTTTCCTGGGCTGTAAACTGACGAACCTTTAATTCTCTGGAATAAAAAGGCTTTAGAGAGTACATGGTACACTTTAGGCTTTTGGGGTGAGCCAGGGGATGCTATTAGGTAGTTAACTGCTCCCAGACGTTCTTTGACCGTAAAGGGTTCTTCCCATGACACTTCCATCTTATGGGCTTGGAGCGCCTTTAAGACCATTATCTGGTCCCCTACTTTAAAGGAACGTTCTCATGTTTATCATACCAGGCCTTTTGCTTTTCCTGAGCATTCTTTAGGTTTTCTTTAGCAAGGGCTAAAGAGGTTCAGAGGGTGTTTTTCAAGTTGGTTACTAAGTCCAGAATGTTAGTCCCTGGAGAAGGTGTAAACCCCTCCCATTGTTGTTTCACCAACTGTAATGGCCCCTTAACCTTGCGGCCATACACAAGTACAAAGGGTGAGAACCCTAAGCTGGGATGTGGTACAGCCCTGTAGACAAAGAGCAACTGCTGTAACACTAGGTCCCAATCATTGGAGTGTTCATTTATGAATTTCTGTACCATGGCCCCCAAAGTTTCATTAAGCCTTTCCACCATGCCATTGGTTTGATGGTGGTAAGGGGTGGCAACCAAGTGGTTCACCCCATGAACTTCCCACAGGTTTTTCATAGTCCCGGCCAGGAAATTGGTTCCTGAATCTGTAAGGATGTCAGCGGGCCAACCTACCCTGGCAAAAAATGTTTGTTAATGCCTGGCACACAGTCACAGCCCTGGTATTGGTTAGAGCTACTGCTTTGGGCCATTGGGTAGCAAAATCCATGAAAGTCAGTATGTACTGATTTCCTCTGGGTGTCTTTTTTGGGAAAGGACCCAGAATATCCACAGCTAGTCGCTGAAATGGAACTTTAATTATGGGGAGTGGCTGGAGAGGGGCCTTCACCTGGTCTTGTTTTTTTTTTTTCACCCTTTGGTACACCCCACAGGATCGGACATACTGAGCAATGCCCTTGCCCATTCCCTCCCAGTGGAAGGACTTCCCCACATGGTCCTTGGTTCTGTTCACCCCGGCATGACCACTAGGGTGATCGTGGGCTAAGCTCAAGAGCCTTGCCCAGTACTTAGTTGGAATTACCAACTGTCTCTGAGGCTGCAAGTCTTCCTGGTGTCCACCAGAAAGAGCCTCCCTGTATAAAAGTTCCTTTTCAACCACAAACCGGGATCGACTGGTAGAGCTGAGAGGTGGTGGGTCGCTCCGTGCCGCCGTCCAAGCTTTCTGGAGACTTTTATCTGCTTCATGTTCGGTCTGGAACTGTTTTCTTGATGCTGGAGACATCAGTTCCTCACTGGGTTGTGGACTTGGGTTGAGGTCCTCTGGAAGTGATGTAGGTGATGGGGTTGTTTCCGTTGGCGGTGGACCGCTCTCCGCTGGTGCACCGTGTTACATTTCAGGCTCTGGCAGCGCCTATTGGGTCGGTCCAGTTGCTGCCATTAGTGCAGGTTCGAGGTTGGTAGATGGGGTTGCAAGCACTGGGCTCAGCGCTGGCAATGGTTCCGGTGTTGGTTGCTTTGCCAGTTCCGGTCCGGGGACTGGCTTTAGCTGGGTCTTTGGGGCTAGATTCTTCACGGCTGTTTCAGTCGTTGGCAGGGTATCCGGCTCCACCCCCTCCATCAGGGTTTTTGGTAATACAGTGGGACCCCTGGTGGAAGGCTCAGGAATAGAGATAGGTGTGCAAGCTTGCTTCGCCTGGTGGCGGGTGACCGTTCCCACCCTCTTGGCTAGCTTCACCTGATTGGCTAGATCATCCCCCAACAGCATGGGAATGGGATAATCATCATAGACTGCAAAAGTCCACATTCCTGACCAGTCCTGGTACTGGACAGGTAAATTGGCCGTAGGTAAGTCGAACGACTCCGACTTGAAGGGTTGAATTGTTATTTTAACCTAGGGATTGATTAGCTTGGGGTCCACCAATGCTTGGTGGATAAGGGACACTTGAGCTCCAGTGTCCCTCCAAGCTGTAACCATCTTCCCGCCCACTCTCACAGTTTCCCTTCGCTCTAAGGGTATCTGGGAGATATCTGGGCCTGAGGGTCTTGGGTGTGACTTCGGGATAATGCACAGTGTGCGGTTGGGGTTCTTGGGGCAGTTGACCTTAATATGCCCCTGCTCATTACATTTAAAATATCGCCCCGCAGACTGGTCATTTGGGCGAGGTTGGTTGCTGGAGACTGGTGGGGTGAAACGAGGAGGTGTCTGGAGATTTCCTTGGGATGTAGGCAGGGTCTTGGATTGCCCCCTCTGGTAGGATGAGGTCCCGGATTGTCCCTTCTGGGATCCACTCCCCTTGCTAGGTGGTTTATTCTTCTCTGCCACCTCCACCCATTTGTGCCCAACATCCCCCGCCTCGAGGATAGTTGTGGGTTTCCCATCTCGGATGTATCTTTCTATTTCCTCAGGAACGCCATTCAAGAACTGCTCCATTTGTATTAGGAAAAACAGATCCTCCAGAGTTTTAACCCCTGCTCCCGATGTCCAGGCCTCACTTTCTTTTATAATGTTGTAGGCGTGTTGGGGAAAAGCCACGTTTGGGTTCCACTGGAGGGCTCTGAACTGCCGACGGGCATGCTCAGGTGTTATCCCCATTCGTTTTCGGGCCTGCTTTTTGAAAAGTTCATAATTGTTTATGTCCATCTGAGGCATTTCAGCTGCCACCTGTGACAATGGTCCACTGAGCTGTGGCCTCAGCGCCACCATATACTGGTCATTAGGAAGGTTGTATCCTAAACAGGTTCTCCTGAAATTGGCTAAGGAGTCCTCGGTATCCTCGCCTATCCTGTAGATGGGGAATCTCTTGTGATGGAGAGCAGCACCTGGAGAAATGTCGTTATGCGGGGCTGGTGGGGTCGGCACAGCCCGTGCCAGGTCCAGAGCATGTTGTCTTTTTTTTTTTGTTCTTCCGCTCCACATGCTGTCTTTCCTGCTCAGCCTGCAGTCTCTCTTACTCCTTCATCTGTTCAGCATGTTGTTTGTCCTTCTCAGCCTGCAGTCTCTCTTGCTCCTTCTTCTCCATATCCCTTTGGTGTGCAGCTTCTGCGCGCTTTTCCGCTATTTTGAGCTCAAACTTTTTGGCCTCCAGTTTCCTTTCATGTTCCTTTCTTTTCTCTTCCGCTTGTAATTGGGCATATTCTATATCCTTTTGGGTTTTACTGCTTGTCATTTTAGTCTTCCTGTGGTTAACTTAAAACTAAAATAAAAAATTGATTTTTGTATCAGCCCGTAACTTTAAAATTGGTCTAGGGTGTCACTTTCCTGCTTACCAGCAGAGGGAGAAATCCCCCTACTCTGACTTTAGTTTCAGAGGAACTAGATCCCTCAGTTCCCCCCCCCCCCTTCACAGGCATTCACACAGGAATACCTCCTGCTGTGTTTACCTGTACTTAAACTCTATTCAGCTGTCCGCTTTCCTCACAGGCATTCACAAACAGGAATACCCCCTGCTGTTTACCTGCACTTAACAGACTATTCAGCCCTCCACTGTAGCCCTGGTTATTCTGCTTTCCCCAGAGAAGGCTCAGAGCATTTCTTTGTCTGTAGCTTCAAAAACCTGTTTGACCAGATGCGTTTGCCTCTGGCTAACTGCTCTGTGGAGAAGTCATTAACATACTCAGCTTACAGAAACCTGCAGCTGTGCTGTCCAGCTTAGCCTCTCACACAGAGGGACTTGCTTTCTAAGACAATTTAAGCTCTATCTTCTGTTTTATTCTGTCTAGGTTCACAACTTTATCCCACCGCTGTTCACCATGTCAGAGATTTCCTCCCCCACTCTAAACTCAAGGGTAAAAGACGTGGGGATCTCACACATGAAAGACCATTTTTCCCCAAGCTACTTGACCAGCCTAGGTTAAATCTTTTCCCCCCAAACCCAAACTTCTCCAGTTGGGGCTTGAAAACCGCTGCCACCATTAATGTGAGTAACCCAAAACTATGGGGTTACACATTAAAACCCCCTCCCCCTTGCTACCTGGGAGAGATTGAGACACAGATTCTCACTAGCCGTGATTTTAGCCCGATTCAAAACCAAGATCCCTCCAAGAGAATTAACAAACAACTCTTATGCATTCTACAGCTGCATGGAATTTCAATGTATTCCTGAGCTTTTGGCACGGTTTTGGTTTGTGAAAATTACAGAATATGAACAACTTTTTACCTATTTCTCCTGGGTCTGAACTGACAATGCAGTTCACAAACGCACACCATATGAATGTATTAATGACCTTTTGGCACGGATCCATTTATGAAAATTACTAAATAAGAGCAACTTTTTCCCTATTAGTCCTAGTTTCGAATTCCCAATGCATTCAACATCCAAATACCATTTGAATGTATTACTGAGCTTTTTGCATGGATCTTTTTTTGAAAACTGCTTAATATGAGAAACTTTCTCACTATTACTCCTTAGTTCTGAACTGACAATGAAATCCACATCCGCATACCATTGGAATGTATTACTGAGCTTTTGGAACGGATCCGTTTGTGAAAATTACTAAATATGAACAACTTTTAACCTATTTCTTCTTGGTCTGAACTGACAATGCATTCTACAGCTGCATGGAATTTCAATGTATTGCTCAGCTTTTGGCACGGACCCGTTTCTGAAAATTACTTTATATGAGCAACTTTTTCCCTGTAACTGCTAGCTCTGAACTGACAATGCAATCCATATCCGCTTGCCTTCTGAATGAATTACTGAGCTTTTGGCACAGATCCATTATTGAAAACTGCTTAATGTGAGAAACTTTCTATTATTCCTAGTTCTGAACTGACAATGAAATCCACATCCGCATACCATTGGAATGTATTACTCAGCTTTTGGAACGGATCCATTCGTGAAAATTACAAAATATGAACAACTTTTTACCTATTTCTCCTGGGTCTGAACTGACAATGCAGTTCACAAACGCATGCCATTTGAATGTATTAGTGACCTTTTGGCACAGATCCGTTTCTGTAAATTACTTTATATGAGCAACTTTTTCCCTGTAACTGCTAGCTATGACCTGACAATGCAATCCATATCTGAGTTCAATTTGAAGGTATTGCTGAGCTTTGGCACGGATCCGTTCATCAAAATTCCTAAATATGAACAACTTTTTAACCTATTACTCCTAGCTCTGAACTGACAATGTAATCCACATCTGCATACCATTTGAATGTATTATTGAGGTTTTGGCATGGATCCATTTGTTAAAATTACTAAATATGAGCAATTTTTTCTCTCTAGCGCCTATATCTGAACTGACAATCCAATCCATATCTGCACGCAATTTCAAGGTATTGCTGAGCTTTTGGCATGGATCCACTCATAAAAACTGCTTGTTATGAGCAACTTTCTCCCTATTACACCTAGCTCTAAACTGACAATGCAATCCACATCCGCATGCCATTTGAATGCATTACTGAGCTTTTGGCAGGAATCCTTTCCTGAAATTGCAAAATATGAGCAACTTTTTACCTTTACTCCTAGGTCTGAACTGACAATGCAGTTCACAAACGCATGCCATTTGAATGTATTACTGAGCTTTTGGCACGGATCTGTTTGTGAAAATTATTAAGAATGAGGAACCTTTTTCCATGTCACTCTTCGCTCTGAATTGAAAATGGGATCCTCCTCGCACTGTGATTCGAATGCTTTACTAAGCTTTTGGCACGGATCCGTTCGTGAAAATTACTAAATATGAGCAGCTTTTTATCTATTACTCATAGGTCTGAACCGACACTGCAGTTCACAAACGCATGCCATTTGAATGTATTACTTAGTTTTGGCACGGATCCGTTTGTGACAATTACTAAATGTGAACAACTTTTTACCTATTACTCCTACGTCTGAACTGACAATGCAATCCACATCCGCCTGCCATTTGAATGTATTACTCAGCTTTTGGCATGGATCCATTCGTGAAAATTACAAAATATGAGGACATTTTTCCATATTACTTATCGCTCTGATTTGAAAATGGGATCCATATTCCACTGCCATTAGAATGTACTGCTGATATTTTGGGACTGATCCGCTAGTGCAAATTACCAAATATGAGGCACTATTTCCATATCACTCCTAGCTCTGAATTGAAAATGTTATCCTCCTCCCACTCCCATCCAAATGTACTGCTGAGCTTTTGGCACAGATCCGTTCGTGAAAATTACTAAATTTGAGTAACTTTTTCCATATCACTCCTCATTCTGAATTCAAAATGGGAACCACATTCCACTTCCATTCGAATATACTGCTGAGATTTTGGCACGGATCCATTTGTGAAAATTACTAAGAATGAGGAACCTTATTCCATATCACTCTTCGCTCTGAATTGAAAATGGGATCCCTCCTCACACTGGAATTCGAATATACTGCTTAGCTGTTGGCATGAATCCGTTCATGAAAATTCCAAATGTTAGGAACTTTTCCCATATCACTCCTAGCTCTGAATTATGAGGAACTTTCCCCATATTTGTCCTAGTTCTGAATTGGCCATGCAAGCCACATTCCACTGCTATTTGAGTGTACTGCTGAGCTTTCAGCACTGATCCTTCAGTGAAAATTACTAAATATGAGTAACGTTTTCCATATCACTTCTTGCTCTGAATTGAAAATGGGATCCTCCTCCCACTGCCATCCGTATATACTGTTGAGCTTTTGGCAAGGATCCGTTCTTGAAAATTACTAAATATGAGGAACTTTGCCCATATCACTTGAAGCTCTGAATTGAAAAAGGAATCCTTCTCCTACTGCGATTCTAATGTACTCCTTAGCTTTTGGCACAGATAAGTTTGTGAAAAGTACTAAATGTGAGGAACATATTCTATATCACTCCTAGCTCTGAATTGAAAATGGGCTCCACATTCCACTGCCTTTCTAATGTACTGCTCAGCTTTTAGCACGGCTCCGTTAGTGAAAATTACTAAAAATGAGCAACTTTTTTCATATCACTCCTAGTGCTGAATTGAAGATATGATCTACTATATAAACTAAAGTGCTCTCTTCTATAATCAATTTCATCTATCAGATTTCCAGTTCTGTTACTAGACTAATTCAGTGAGACATGTGACATAACTTCTTCCTTCTACTAAAAATTATGATTTATCAAATCCTGGCGTGCTCAATAACCAAGCTAATAAAAGCAAGTAAAACAGTCAGAGCTCTAGAAAAGAGTTGTCATTAAAAACACAGTTCAAGTTAGTAAGTATAAGATGCTAATAGCAACTTTGAACAGAAAAGTAAAACACAGAATTACCTTATGGCTCAAACTTTAAAAAAAATCACAACTGTTAAAATTAGACTACTGCTTATAAACTGTATTATATAAACATTAAATTTTCCTCATCTTGATAAAACAATCCTATCAAAATTCTCTCTAACATTTAAGATGTAGGAGTTTTGTTCGAATTTTACACATTGTCATTGGAACAAAGCAAAAGCTACACGTTTGTAGTAGGTACAAAAAATGTACAAACATGCCTCATGTTTGGGCTTACAATTTGTGTAGATACTACACAACACACGAGAGTACAGTTGTCAAGAAAAAAATATAAAAATCCTAAAGAACTTTTTTTATGTTCATTAAACTAATCATCACAAATTGTTACAGCACTAACTGATGGCCAAAGCCCAGAACTGTTTAACCATTATTGATACACACTAGCCATTTTCAGTTAAGATACAGTATTTATGAATATTTAGTGCTGCAGAACCTGTGTGCAGAAGGAAGGAGTGCTTCAGATCTGTCTCCAGTTGCAGCATTACCTGCTCTGGAGGAAGCTGAATTTCAAAGAGGCTCCTAGAAACCTAACAGTCGAGAACCCATCCAACCCCCTCCGGCTCCTTGTCCCTGATTGCCCCCTCCCATTCTAAATGCTGCCCCAGAACTCCACCCCCATCTAAGCCCCCTTGCTTTGTTCCCTGACTTCCCCCAGGACCCAACTCCCCATCTAAGCCCCCTTGCCTTGCTGGCCGCGGGCCAGGTGGAGCGCGAGGGCCGGATCCAGCGTGGGAAGCTGCCGGGCTTGGCCAGCCCGGCTAGGGAGCGCAGGGCCTCGCAGCTCCCTGCACTCCACCCAGCCCCTGGCTAGGGAGAATGGGACCCGTGGCACGCCGGGCTTGGCTGGCCCAGGCCAGGAAGCGTGGGGCCCAGTGGCTCCATGCGCTCCACCCAGCCGGGGAGGGTGGGGCCCAGCAGCTCCCTGCTTGACCCGCCCCCGGCCAGGGAGTGCAGGGCGGGCCTGGCAATCTCGCGGGCCAGATGAAAATGGCCGGTGGGCCACATGTGGCCCGTAGTTTGCCCACCCCTGCTCTAGAATAAGTGTGCATTCAATTTAGTCCTTTGCAATTGTACTTGCTGATTTCTCTCCCAAACCATAAGAAACATATTTAATTCATATCACAACATTCACTTTAGCTGAAATCCTGAAAGTAGCTGGGGAAGAGCATTTTACCAGTTATACTCAACTATAAAACCAAAAATTAACCCTGTTCAAATCACATTATCAAGTCTTTGATAAAAAATGACTTTTTTTCACAACCTGTAGAATGCAGAACGAAGAACAGATGGGTTTAGCTAACCCTTACTGTAGTAAAACAAACAAGTTGTCTTCTGATCTATTCACATTAATGCATAAGATTCTATAATCTTCATGTAAAAACAAAAAGGCACTTGAGGTGTTTCCCAGCAAACAGTGATACTGAGTGATAGTGATTGTCCCTGCTACTTTCCTACATCCAGTCAATTCAGTTTCAAAAACGGAACCACTGAAACTAGGAGCTGGCCCTCATGCTCAAAGCAGAACTGCTAAACTAGAAGATCAGAGGTGAATATCTGACATGGCTCAAAGAACCAGTTCAACATGTTAATCAGCAGATAGTCATAGCACATTTGACAGCAATAAAGTTAATGTGAAGATAGCCTCTAATTTCCCACAGGTCAGTCCTTAACACTTCCTTTTTGCATTCCTACTGAAGTCAGGTGACAGTACAATTTTACACATTAATTAGTAAACTGCTTGCATATAGCACAGCTGGAAAACTGTGTCCCAGGTATGATGAACTCTTGAGGCTTCAGTCCCTTGTAGATGTTAGTGATTTGCTCTTTCACTGACAACATCCTGAAGACGTTTTAGTAAGACATCATCATTTTCCTGGCAGAGTCGTTTTGCTGGAGACTCACTGTCAATTGTAATTGCTCGCTTCTTACTTCTGTGCTCACCTTGTTTTATCATATTGTTGATGTCCTTCAAACTCTGTCAACAAGAGAGTTATAATTAAAAACAAATATTCAAGCCACTATAATTACTCAGTATGACTGTTGGTTTTCAACATGGTCTGAAAACAGTATTCCTACTCTGGATGGACGTAGCACCTTCCATCTGAGAAGCACTAAGTGTTTTATCCTTTACTTCAGGAACTGCAAGACCAGTTTGAAGAAAGTCTTCGCAGCACTCTCATGAAAATCCCCAAAGCCAGTCAGATATTTGGAAGAGGGAGAAATCTTTAAGCTTTGCAGTCATTAAAGGTCTTATGTGAATGTTTTACCTTAGAAGGGCTCCCATTAAACTTGTATAGTAGAGCAGCCTGAGGTGTCAGGCAGGCACCATTCTTGTGTGGTGAAACATAAAGAGAGTGTTGCTGGGATATCCGCCGAGGAGACACTGGCTGCTGTTTAATGTAGGGGAACGGGGAAAGTGGAGGGGCTTCCATCTTAAAGAAAAAATGGCACACAACAGTTTATAGGAATTTACCAGAAGCACATAAAAAATTAACTTCATAAATAAATGAAACGCACATCCATTTTTATCAATGTGTCCTTTTGGACCTTCTGTTCTAGGTTACAGTTACATTCTAATATTCCAGTTCAGTATTCAGCCTGGCAATCCCCCAAAAAACTATTTTATTTTTCAACTGTTTCACCTAGATGAACTGAGGGATGCCTAAATGACACTCAGTTTCCCATATTAATATAGAATTATAGAATATCAGGGTTGGAAGGGACCTCAGGTGGTCATCTAGTCCAATCCCCTGCTCAAAGCAGGACCAATCCCCAACTATGGCACCCACTCCTTAGTTTCTGCTCTATTTCAATAGATAGCCTGTTAGCAGGACAGACATGGAATGTTGCTGCTGTAGTATGCTATAGCCCAGAACTATGATTATTTTATTTATGCAACCACGTAGAAACAAACACAAACAGATGATGAGATGGCTCCATTTCATGCTGAGTGTCAGAGACTGGGTTTCAAGGTGAGACATATGCAAGCCTACAAAGTTTATGATTTACAGGGCAGTGATAGCAATAGTGTGAGTTTTTAAAAGCTGATATTTTATGTCTAAAAGGCAATAAAACTAACACTAACATTAAACATCCATGCACACTATTAGACATATCCAAAATTAGAATTATTTTACTTACTATATGATCCTGGTTTATGACATCGTACTTGAGTGCAAATGATTTTACTCTTTCTACATAGACTGCATTGTAAAATTTTATCAGGTCCCCTCTCTCCTCCTTTCCTGGTTCATTGGAATTCTCTGGTGTTGCTCTTACAAGTGAAAGACACACTTTCCCAGGAGAATCTATTAAGTAGGAACAAAAAAGGAATGTCAGATTTAAAACCCCTAATATCAGCAATTTAAATTAGCTTTTTAACCAGTCACACTCTATATAAAGAATCCACTTATAAAGAGTTAATACAGTGATTAAGAGAATGTTATTCACCTAGTGCAGTAACTGAGGTTCGTCAAGATGGTTATCCTTGTGGATGCTCCACTTTAGGGGTCAAGGTGCCCTAGCTTGTAAGTGGAGATTTCTGGTAGCAGTGCCTGGTTGGGTTGCTCATGTGCCGTCGCATACCGCTCCAGGTGGTTACACAGCACTGCATCCCTCTACAGCAGAGAATCTATGTGACACTCCGAAGCAGAGGGAAAGAGTAAGGGTAGTGGAGCACCCACAGGGACAACCATCTCAAAGAACCTCAGGTTACTGCATCAGGTGAATAATCTTCTCTTCTATGCAGTGTCCCTGTGGGTGCTCCACTTGAGGTGACTGTTGAGCACTGCCCCTCAGTGAAAGGGAGGGGCTTCAGAGTTGTGTTACTGATGGTGGATAACTTCTCAGGTGTTTCTAGAAGCCCTCTTTCTTGGGTGGCAGTTAGTGAAGAATGACTCACAATGATGTCACTCTCCTATCTTAGATAGTTTTTGCACATGGTAGGAATCCTTTGTTTCCGAGCAAACCCCACCTCTGGTCAGTGGAAAAATACTAGTATTAACATGAGTCCAACACCAGGTGACTTGGTCACATGACCCTACAGCCGTAACTCAAAAGCTGTTTGTAAGGTCCCCAGGAAGGCTTCTCTATGGGTGACTAGCATCTTCTACTATCTATTGTTCTCCCCAATGGCCCTTCCCAGTGAGACACCTAGACAGGTGTAAACATATTTGTAATAGATGCAGAGACAATATTCTTAACTTCAGATACAAAAATGAAACATGCATACAAATAGGATAATCATATTTAGTTAACCATAACCTTTCCAATGATACCTCACATGACCTATCTTGCATAGAACACAATCTTAGCTATGCCATAATCATATCATAACCATACTGCTATGAAGAACATGCCACAGCAGGCTGATGCCCAACTTATTGCTCTGCAAATGTTGATATTGAGGACATTGTTGAAAAAAGATACAGATGCTGAAAGTGCTCTGGTATAGTGTATGCCCATTGGGGCTTCTAAAGGAAGCTTTTGATAACAAAGGAGGATGCAGCCTGATCCACTTTGATTGTCTGTGTTTCGAAATGGTTCTATTATAGAGACAAATAGTTGTGGTGACTTTTTAAATGTTTTGGTTCTTTTAATGTATAAGTTGATGCTCTTCTAATGTCCAGTGTGTGGAGTGATGCTTCTCTTTCATCTGCATGTGGTTTTGGAAAAAACATAGTACATAAGTGAGACAAAGAGTCCTGTGGCATCTTACTAACAGATGTATTAGACATAAGCTTTCGTGCGTGAATACCCAATTCGTCGGATGCATCACCCATGAAAGCTTATGCTCTAATACATCTGTTAGTCTATAAGGTGCCACAGGACTCTGTCTTTTTTGCAGATCCAGACTACCCCTCTGATACTGATAAGTAACTCAGATAAAAGGGGGAAGCAACCTTGGGTAGGAATTTGGAGTGTGGTCTTAAGGTAACTTTGTCTTTAAAGAAAGTTGTGTATGGGGGATGTGTCATTAGGGCACCTAGTTCCTTCATCCATCTGGCGAATGTGCTGGTAATGAGGAACAAGATGAACAGATCTTATCAACATCCTCCCTTTTATGAAGGGTACTGGATTACATATAAAAACGGGGTGATCACAGCTTTCCCTGATAAGGTGGAAGGGGGTCACCATATTCGCCCACCCAACAACCAACATTTCCCCAAGGGCATTGAGAACACTTACCCAGAAATAAAGAACCCACCTTCTAGGTGGTAGTTCAACCTCATCTTACGCAGACTATGGGAAAATCGTTGGAGCCGCTTCCCATCTGCTCACTTATTTCTGGGTAAGTGTTCTCAATGCCCTTGGGGAAATGTTGGTTGTTGGGTGGGCGAATATGGTGACCCCCTTCCACCTTATCAGGGAAAGCTGTGATCACCCCGTTTTTATATGTAATCCAGTACCCTTCATAAAAGAGAGGATGTTGATAAGATCTGTTCATCTTGGAACAAAGTGATGAACAATTTCTACTTAAGCATATATGCGTCTCTCTTGTGCTTGTTCTATAGCTGTTCATTAGTATGTCTTTTACTTCCTCTGAACACGACGTCTCAATGCCTCTCTGCCATGGAGAAAAGCCAGACCTTGAGGTGGAGTATTGAGAGGCTGGGATGGTGGACGTGCCCCATGTCTTGTGAGAAGAGGTGAGGTATTAGAAAAAGGGTTTGAGGTGAACATATTGCTATCTTTAACAGGTACAGAAACCATATTTGTCTGGGCCATATAGGTGCTATTAGAATGACTCTGGATTTGTCCTTCAATCTTGTATTTGACCCAGTTTAGGTGTGGGTCCAGGGGGAATGCATCCCATTTGATGAGAAGAGCATCACCTAAGGAATGGTGTCCCAGTTCTGTTTTGGAGCAATATTGTGGGAACTTGGTATTCTGTGCTGTTGCAAAGAGCTCTATGGTAGGGAATCCCCATAGTTTGAATATTGTATGTAAAATTCTGGGATCCATCTCCCATTCATGACTGTGACAACTCTCTACTTAGTGTATCTGCTGTTGTGTTATGCCCCTCTGTCATAAGTATGAAGTGCCTTAGAATTACTGTTTTACCTGTAAGGGGTTAACCTGAAGCAGAAGAGGGAATGACGTCTTGGGTATGCAAATTCCTAAAGACAAAGGAGTTTTAGTTTCACTTCTGCCCAGGCTGTCAGACTCTCTCTCCATCTTCTCTCCGGCTCTGGAGAAATAATTCATCTCTTACTCATCCTTTAATAAATTGCTAAATTAGACTAACAGTAAGTAAAGTTGTTGATTGTATAAGCTTGTAATCAATCTTTGGTGTCTTTAATCTCATCAGGGGGAGAAATCTCAAGATAGGGGTTAAGGCTAGAAAATTGAGTATCTGTGAAGTCTGTATCAGTTGTATGCTTTTTCCTCTTTTCTTTATTAAACTTTTTACATATAAGAATTGTCTGTTAAGTCTATTGAAAGGATCCCAGCTTGGGATCAGTGTCTGGGTTATAAATCTCTTCCAGGTAGCAAGTGGGAGGGGGGTGTTACTGATCCTAGCTGTGGGATCAGTGTCTGTCGTCTAAAGCTCTCCCAGGTAGCCAGGGGGATGGGGGTGTTACTGACGGGGGTTTTAATGTGCCCCACGCCATGGTTTTGGAATAATCACATTAATGGTGGCAGCGGGATTCCAAGCCCCAACTGGAGAAGTTTGGGTTTTGGGGGAAAAGATTTAACCTAGGGTGGGAAAGTAGCTTAGAGTTATTTGGTCTTTCACATGAGAGATCCCCATATTTTTACCCTAGAGTTTAGAGTGGGGCAAGTAATCTCTCACACCCTCCCTTGGCAGGTTATGTAAAACATGCACACTATATTGTCCGTGAAGATTATGATGGCTTTGTTTATGATTATAGGTAGAAAGTGCAATACAGACTGCCCTTAGCTCCAGCAAGTTTATGTGCATGTTGCAATGAGGACCATTGGCCTTAGAATGTGTTGTTGAATAGATGCACTCCCCAATCTATTTAGGGAGGTATCCATAGTGAATGTTATTGTTGCAGTCCTTTGTAGAAATGGGACTCCTGTTCAGATGTTCTTGGGTTGTGTCCACCATTTAAGGGAGTCTTTTACCCTGTATGGCATTGTAAGACATCTGCTTAGGCTATGCCTGTGTGGCATGTACATTATTTGAAGCCAGGCTTGCAGGCATCTCACATGAAGTCTGGCATGCTTGACAACAAATGTCATTGCTGACACGTGTCCCAAAGTTGTACACATGTTCTGGCAGATGTTTATGGGCTGTCTATTACCATCAAAATTAAATTGATAAGCGTGATGAAGTGTTGCTGAGGTAGTATTGCTATTGAACAGCCTAAACAAGCTCCTATGAATTCAAATTTATGGACATGAATCAATGTGGGCTTTTGTGCATTATTTGTAACTCATGAAAAGAGTTATCAGATTCTGTGTGGCACTTATAGCTTCTTGTTATGTTGGTGTCCTTATGAAGAAATCATCCAAATATGGAAATATCAAGACTGTGTCTGCAGAGGTGTGCTGCCACCACCACTAAAACGCTGGAGAAAACTGTTCGGGTGATCAACCAGCCAAAGGGTAATACTTTGTATTACAAGTGTTGTTTCCTTAGGATGAATTTCAAGAATCTTTTGTGTGATGGATGAATGGTAATGTGGAAATACATGTCCTGCAGGTTGAGGGCCGAGAAACAGTCCCCCTTTTCTAACACTGGAATTATGGTTGTTAGTATCACCACTTTGAAATGTTGGTTTTTACAAATTTGTTGAGTTTCCTTAGATCCAAGATGAGTCTCCATCTGCTTGTCTTTTTCTATGTGAGAAAATATTTTGAATAGAAACCTTTCCCTCAGCGCTGTGGAATCTGTACCAATGCAGCATGTAGATGAAGATGATTTACTTTCTGTTGCAGCAGTGACTCGTGAGAGGGGTCCCTGAAGAGGACAGAGAGGGAGAGGGAGTAGATGGGATGGAGATAAAGGGAATGGAGTAACCAGTTTGGATAATTTCCAAAACTCACTCCGCTCTCTCACCCCTCTTTAGGAACAGGCAGGAAAACCCTTCTTTGCTCCAAACAGTGCTCTTTTATTCACAGTGCAGGCCCCACCAACAATATATACAGCTTTGTACAGTCCTTCTTTCCAATTACAACTCTACAGTTTACAGGGTACAACTCTATGTAGTTCAGCTCTACAGCTTGCAGCTCTACAGACTCTATATAGTCCAGCTCTAAACACACAGTTCTAAACAGCTCTTAACACTCAGCTCTGAATAGCTCCTAACTCCATACCATCCCCACCACACTGGGCTTGCTTCCTGGCAGGCCTTTTATCCCCCTGAGGAGGCTGCCAGGTGTCACTCATGCAGGCTGATTGCCCTGCAAGCCAGGTGGCTAATTAGCCTTTCTGCAAGGGAGGTTTGCAGGCTTCTGCTCCCTCTTAAAGGGCCCACAGGGTTGGCTCAGGCACTCCTGGCCAGCACCCTGCCACAATAGTGATATTGAGTCAGACTTGGTGAAATGGTGACAATCTCTAAATGATAAGAAAAAACAGGGTTACTTACTTGTAACTGTTGTTCTTCGAGATGTGTTGCTCACATCCATTCCAATTAGGTTAGGTACGCGCAGCGGGCCTGGTTGCCGGGTAGATTTTCCCCTAGCTAGAGGCTGGGCGAGCAGGGAGCCCCCTAGAGTGGCGCCTTCATGGCGACCCATAAATACCCCTGCGACACAGCCACCCTCTCCAGTTCCTTCTTGCCGGCTAAACCGACAGTGGGGAAGGAGGGTGGGTCTGGAATGGATGTGAGCAACACATCTCGAAGAACAACAGTTACAAGTAAGTAACCCTGTTTTCTTCTTCGAGTGATTGCTCACATGCATTCCAATTAGGTGACTACTAGCAACACCTAGGAGGTGGGGTCGGGTTGACCCATAGCAGATCGTAAGACCGCTGACCCAAACGCCGCATCGTCCCTGGTCTGCTGGACAATGGCGTAATGAGCGGCGAAGGTATGGACGGAGGACCAGGTAGCCGCCCTACAGATGTCCGTGATGGAGACTCCCTCCCGGAAGGCCGCAGTGGACGCCTGCGCTCTCGTGGAGTGTGCTGTTACTCTCTCGACAGGTCTGCCTGCGAGTTCATAACAGGTGTGAATACACGAGGTAATCCAGGAGGAGAGCCTTTGGGCTGAGATCGGCTGGCCCTTCATCCTCTCCGCAACTGCTACAAAAAGTTGGGTTGTCTTTCTGAATTGCTTTGTTCTGTCTAAATAAAAAGCAAGAGCCCTCCTAACGTCCAACGTGTGTAATTGTTGTTCCCTTCCAGAGGTATGTGGCCTAGGGTAAAAGACCGGAAGGCAAATGTCCTGATTAACATGGAAGGGGGAAACCACCTTTGGTAGAAAAGCCGGGTGGGGACGTAGCTGCACCTTGTCCTTATGGAAAATGGTGTAGGGCGGCTCGGAGGTCAGGGCACGGATTTCTGACACTCTACGAGCCGAGGTGATAGCCACTAGAAACGCCACTTTCCAGGAAAGATGGATTAGGGAACACGTGGTGAGGGGCTCGAACGGGGGCAAAGTAAGGCGTGAGAGCACAAGGTTCAGGTCCCAGGGTGGAATGGGACGCTTAATGTTCGGGTATAGCTTGTCGAGACCCTTTAAAAACCGATACACCACAGGGTTGGAGAAGATCGAGTGGTTTGCCTGGCCAGGGTGGAAGGCCGAGATCGCAGCCAGATGGACTCGGATAGTGGAGGTAGAAAGGCCTTGTTGTCTAAGGCCTAACAGGTAGTCCTGGATGCGCGGGACAGGGGCTTCCGCTGGGATGGTGTCATGGTCTCTACACCAAGCCGAGAAGCGGGTCCACTTTGCAGTATAGGTGCTTCTGGTCGAAGGTTTCCTGCTGCCCAGAAGAACACCTTGCACCTCCGCTGAGCATAAGAGTTCCGGGCCTCTCAACCATGGAGCAGCCACGCTGTGAGGTGAAGGGACTGCAGATCTGGGTGCAGTAGGCGACCGTGATCTTGAGAGATCAGGTCCGGCCAGAGCGGGAGGCTGATGGGAGGGGCCCTGGACAGTCGGAGGAGGGATGCATACCAGCACTGTCTGGGTCAGGCTGGGGCTACAAGGATGACCTGCGCCCTGTCCCGTCTGATCTTCAGGATCACCTTGTGTAGAAGCGGGATTGGAGGGAACGTGTAGAACAGGTGCCCTGTCCAGGGTAGGAGGAAGGCATCTGTCAAGGATCCCTTGGCGCTGCCTCGGAAGGAGCAGAACTGGAGGCACTTCCTGTTCTGCCTGGAGGCAAAGAGGTCGATGTGGGGAAATCCCCACTTCAGGAAGATCGGCCGGATAGCGTCTGGCCAGAGGGACCACTCGTGCGTCATAAAGGACCTGCTGAGATGGTCCGCCAGTGTGTTCTGGACTCCCGGGAGGAATGAGGCCACTGGGTGAATGGCGTGGGCTATACAGAATTCCCACAGGAGAGTCGCCTCCTGGCACAAGGGGCTGGAGCGGGCTCCGCCTTGTTTGTTGATGTAGTACTGGGCCGTGGTGTTGTCTGTCATCACCGCTACACAGTGACCCCGCAACGTGTCCCGGAATGCCTGGCACGCGAGGCGGACGGCCCTCAGTTCTCGGACATTGATATGGAGGCAGAGATCCGAGTCCGACCAGAGGCCTTGGGTCCTGAGTTCCCCGAGGTGGGCTCCCCAGCCTAGGGACGATGCGTCCGTCACCAGGGACATGGACGGGCTGGGGGGAAGGAAGGGAACCCCTTGGCAGGCATTGTCCTGGTCTTCCCACCAAGCCAGAGCAGATAGGGTGGCCTTGGGAATGGAGAGGAGGGCGTCCATACTGTCCCTTCTCAGTCTGTAGGTCACTGCGAGCCACGACTGAAGAGGGCGTAGCCTCAGTCTGGCATGCTGTATGACGTGAGTGCACGATGCCATGTGACCTAACAGGCTGAGGAAGACCCGGACCGTGGCCATGGGGCAGACGCGCAGCTGTCTGATGGCCGACCGGATGGTGAGGAACCGAGGTCGAGGCAGGGTTGCCCTTGCTACTGTGGAGTCTAGTAGGGCCCCTATGAATTCTATTTTCTGGGTTGGTTCCAGGGTGGACTTCCCCCTGTTGAGGAGGATGCCCAAGCGGTCGAACGTGCTGATGACTAATTGCACGTGTGCGCTGACTTGGTCCCTGGAGATGCCTCGGATCAGCCAGTCGTCGAGGTACGGATAGAGTTGTACCCCGCGGCACCGAAGAAGTGCCGCCACTACCGCCATGCACTTTGTGAACACCCTGGGTGCGGTGGACAGGCCAAAGGGCAGGACGGCAAACTGGTAGTGTTCCCCCGCCACCATGAAGCGGAGGTAACGCCTGTGTGAGGGCTTGATGCTCACGTGAAAGTAAGCGTCCTTCATGTCGAGGACAGCGAACCAGTCTCCTGGATCCAGAGAGGGAATAATGGTACCCAAGGTGACCATGCGGAACTTGAACCTGGTCATGTGGGCGTTGAGTCCTCGCAGGTCTAGGATGGGCCGTAGGCCCCCTTTCGCCTTGGGGATCAGGAAGTAGCGGGAGTAGAACCCCTTCCCCTTGAACTCCTCCGGTACGGGCTCGATGGCTCCCAATGCGAGGAGCGACCTCACCTCCTGTACGAGGAGTTGCTCGTGAGAGGGGTCCCTGAAGAGGGACGAGGAGGGTGGGTGGGAAGGGGGAGTAGAGGAAAGCTGGAGTGAATATCCCACCTCCACCGTGCGAAGGACCCACTGGTCCGATGTAATGTCCGACCATGCACGGCGGAAGTGGGACAGGCGATCTCCAAAGGGAGGATCCAGGTTGAGAACTGGTGCTCTGCCCCCGAGCGCACCTTCAAAAGGCAGGCTTGGGCCCCTGGGGTGGCTTGGGGCCTGCTGTTTCGCGCCCTGTCGGGGCCCCGGCCTACGTCGGTAGGACCTATCTCTCCTACGGGAGGAGTCCTGGGGCGGGCGCGCAGAAGGGAAGAACTTCCTGCGTGGTGGCAGGAAGGGGCGCTTCTGTTGACCCAGGGTATGCATCCCCAGGGTCTTGAGCGTGACACCCCTGTCCTTCAGGGCCTGGAGGCGGGTGTCAGTGTCCTCCGAAAAGAGGGATTGGCCCTCGAAAGGAAGGTCTTGTATCTTATGCTGCATTGCAGGGGCCAGGTTAGAGGACTGAAGCCATGCAGCACGGCGGAGGGCGATACCTGAGGCCATTGTCCTTGCCGCCGAGTCCGCTGAATCTAAAGCCGCCTGTAGGGCGTAGCGGGAAATTTCCCTACTTTGATGGAGTAGGGCCTTAAACTCCTGTTTGCCCTCTTGCTGGACTCGGTTTTCCAGTTTAGTGAGGGCCTCCACCGTATCGAAGTGGTGGCGACTGAGGAGTGCCTGATGGTTGGCCACTCGCAGTTGAAGGCCCCCGGACGAGTAGACCTTCCTGCCAAAATGGTCCAGGCGCCTCGCCTCCCTAGTTTTGGGGACCTGGGCCTCTTGTCCATGGCGCTCCTTATTATTAACGGAGTCCACCACTAATGAGGACGGCGGCGGGTGAATATAAAGATGTTCATACCCCTTGGCCGGGACAAAGTATCTTTTCTCCACACCCCTCGCTGTGGGGGGAAGAGAGGCTGGGGTCTTCCATAACGTGGCAACATTTTGCCTGATGGTATTGATAAAGGGCACCACCACCCGGGTCGGTGTACCCTTAGTAAGCATGGTGGTGACTGGGTCCTCCACCACTGGGACCTCCTCCATGGGAAGGTTCATGTTTGTGGCTACGGCCTTTAATAAAGTTTGGTAGTTGGTCAGGTCTACCGTAGGGGGACTGGCAGAGGAGGTCCCTGCTACCGCCTCAACCTGCGCCGGGGAGGTGTAGGAGCCTGGGTCCGGGCTGTGATGCCCCTCCGAGCGGGGGGCCACCTGAGATGGGGCCACCCCTGGTTCTGCGGTAGCCTCAGACATAAGAGGGAACCCCGGCTCAGATTGGGTAGAGCGGGGTTGGTTGTATGCCCAGGTGTCCCAGGCCGGCCAGGCAGAGTGTCCCTGCACTGCCCGGGCCGAACGAGGAGATCCGGAGGCTACAGGAGAGGGTCAATGTGCCACCTCTCCGAGGTGTGGGGCCTCCGGTGCCGAGGCTTGATGGGGCCGTGCCCCTGAAGACTCCTGGCGCTTTGGTTGACTCCTCGACCGGTGTCGACGGTGCCGGTCCGGAGACGCGTGATCCTGAGACGCGTAGCTCTGGGAGCGCTGCCGGTGCCGCGGACTACGGTACCGTGGCGAGGGACGGTGTCGGGAGTCGTGCCGGTGCCGCGGTGACTGGTGCCGAGAGGTCCGCCGCCTGTAGGGGGACCTCGATCGGTATCTGCCGCTGCGTCCTGGGGATCTGGAGCGTTGCCGCGAGGTCAACCGGCGCCGCGATGATCGGTGCCGCGATGTCGAGCGGTGCCGGTACGGTGAGCGGCGTCGGGACCTCGAGCGGTGTCGGGACGAGGAATGGCCCGAAGAGCGGCGTCGAAGGTGGCCGCGTCGGGAGCTGGCGGACCGGTACCGGGAGTACGACCGGTGCTGAGAGTGCGACCGGCCCCGTGAGCGTGGGCGCCGGGACTCCGATCGGTACCGGGACTCGGACCGGCGAGGGGAGCGAGAGTGACGTGAGCGCCCGTCCGGAGACCTAGATCTAGGTCTCTGCTCCGTGTGGCGCCGAGACTGCGACCGGTACCGGGAAGCTGACCGGTGCCGGGAGTCGGATCGGCGCCGCGAGATCGAGCGGCGTCCCTGCCCTGCCGGGCTCCAAGCCGCGATCTCTTCCCCCATCAAGGGTGGCTTGCCCTTGGAATGGGGTTGCCGCTGCGGTGAGCCCACCGAAAGCAGCTCCCTCGCAGCAGCAAACGCCTCCGGAGTGGAGGGAAGCTGCTGTGGGACCGGACTCAAAGGGCCCGTCCGGGTCACCGGAGTCAACGAAGCCAGCGATATCGGCGCCGACGTCCCTGCGCGATCTGTCGGGGCTGGACGTGGCTGGGGGTCTCTCCTCCTCTTGGTACCGGGCGAGCGCGACCGGTGCCAAGGTTTAGACTTCTGCGGCTTGGGAGCGGGGCCCGGTGCCGCCCCCGAGTCCGGCTGGAGAGTCGCTTCCATTAGGATGTGCCTGAGGCAGGACTCACGGTCTTTGCGGGTCCTCGGTTTAAAGGATTTGGAGATTTTGCAAGTATCTGCTAAGTGTGATTCTCCCAAGCACTTCAGGCACCTAGAGTGTGGGTCCCCCACTGGCATGGGCTTCCCACACTCTGAACAGTGTTTGAAGCCCGGAGCCTTGGGCGACATAAGCTCCGGGGCAGGAGTAGCCTGCACTTAACACTAATTACACTATTAACAATGCTAACTATCTATTGAACTATAACTGTTAAACATTAACTAGAACTATAAACACGAGTAGAAACGAAGCACAATAGCTAGGAGATGAGGAGAACGCGAAAGCAGAACTCCTCTGTTCCTACAACCAGCTCGTCTGCGGTAAGAAGGAACTGGAGAGGGTGGCTGTGTCGCAGGGGTATTTATGGGTCGCCATGAAGGCGCCACTCTAGGGGGCTCCCTGCTCGCCCAGCCTCTAGCTAGGGGAAAATCTACCCGGCAACCAGGCCCGCTGCGCGTACCTAACCTAATTGGAATGCATGTGAGCAATCACTCGAAGAAGAATAATCTGTTTCCAGTGTTAGAATGTGCTGTTGTCTTGTGCACTTGACCACACTTTCAAGAATTGCTGTCTCGTGGTGGATTGTTGGGACATTGAAGGTTGGTTTTGATTTTGTTGATGTCCGGTTTGCCTTTGCTTGGTTGGTCACACTGCCTGTGTGTTTGTGCACATGGCAGCGATCTGCCCAGTTTCTTTTTGTGTGTGAGTGCATAGATTTCCGGGGATTTTAATGTTGTTCTTGAGGGTGTGGAGGGACTCGTCCGTTTTGGCCACAAATAATTTTGGGCTTTTCAAGGGTTGGTCCTCGACTATTGATTGGACCTCCCTGGCGAACCCAGAGAGATGAAGCCATGATGCATGGCACATGACCACAGATGTTGCAATGGATTGTGCGGCGATGTGTGAGGCCTGCAGGGCTGTGCTGGCGATGAGATGGCCTTCGGCAATATTAGCTTTAAATTGTTTTCTTTAAAAAATCTTCAGGTCAGTTAATTCTGATATTTTCAAAAAGATGGTGTTCATTTTTAGAAGGTACACAATATACATTTTAAGAGATTTATTTTGAAAACTTTTCCGATTAGTTTTACAGCTATATCAGAAAATGAATGATTATTTATTTCATTTACCAAAGGTAATTGAAGCAGATATTTATGAAATTACTGGGAGGTGAACTATCTCCAATTCAACAGGTTAATCATTAATATTTGGAGGATTTTCTTGCCATGCTGTACTGGGAGGAGAACAGCACCAGACAGACATTTAAATTGTTTTATTTAACAATAAGATTATGTATTCTGGATTTTTTTCAACAGCAAAGATATAATATTTTAACAAAACAAGTATATTAATTTAGTTAAACATTCAAGTTTTTCAAAATCAGGTTTGTTTTTGTTAAAATTGTTTTGAACTAAAATAGCTCAATTAAATATTTTTAAAAACAAACCATTTTTGCTGTTAACAAGCATGTTATCTCTGGATAGACAAATCCAGTCTGAGAACTGCAAAACTAAGCATCTCTGATGGTATCTTATAGACTGAGCACTGAGTCCCATTGGGTAGATAGAATCTATAAAGAAGTACCTGGAGCCCCATAAGATTGGGTCCCTAATCCATGAACTACTGGAACTCATTTACAAAACTTTTCTTAAAGATTGCATGAATATATTGTCTCATACTATAGCATTAGAATTTATAATCCCTATTCCATCATGAGATACATTATAGCTCAAAGATATCTTAATTAAATCTATCTTTAGATAGGATTTTTTCCTCAAAAAAACACTTTATAAAAAAATCCAATTTTTCGATTTTTTAAAAAAAGCATTTATTTTTATCCATCCTACTGGTGCTGATAGAGAAGTCCCAATCCAGGCAACATGGCTCCAGGGTGGGAGAACACCCAGATTGCATTCCTCACTGAAAGTGGCCTCTTTTTCTTATTCTACAGAAGACCAGAAGCTGCTCTGTGAAGGTTACTGTCACTCTAGTCTTTACACTTCAATTTACAGTTATGATTCTAAATTCACAATGGGAAAAGATAGAAACTCAGGGATTGTTTTAATTAAAGTGCAGAGTTTCAGATGATGGCAAAATGCAGCCCAAATGATGGAGCCTCACTAAAATTCTGAATGCTACTGTTTCTTTTTAGCCCTATGATTTGCTGCTGTATGTTGCCTTTTAAGTAGATTGGCACTCAAAGCAGACAGCAGCAGCAGTCACCAGCAAGCTCCCACTGTCCCACTTCTGAGCCCTATCAGCTCTGCAGAGACAGAATGCAGGGGCAGGGGATATCCTGACATCAGCACCCCCTTTCTCCCTGCTCTGCATAGCAAGCAGGAGGCTCCTGCGAGCAATTCCAAAGCAGATGGCAGGAGCAGCATGGCAGCAGGAAACCTGAAGTGAGCAGTATTTGATAGCTTGCTGAGCAGCCGCCCGGCCATGCAGCTTAGAAGGAATTTAGATGTGGACACTTTTGAGGAATGTGTGTCTTGCCGAGACAGTGAACACACTGTGTGTGTCAGTCAGAGACAGGGATTGACAATCTGCAAGTCAGGCAGCATTTCAAGCCTGGTGATCCAGGCATGCCAGAGAGATTCTGTCTCAAACAAGAAAAGAGCAGTAATGCTATGGAAGCCAAAACTTATTTGCCTATGGGGAGGGTATAAGGGTAGAAAAGAAAAAACATTTTTTAAAGTAAAATATGTATAAAGTGTAAACTATCTAACTCAGGGGTAGCCAAATGCGGCTCCTCAAAAGTTAATATGCAGCTCCTTGTATAGGCACCAACTCCAGGGCTGGAGCTACGGGTGCCAACTTTCCAATGTGCCACGGGGTGCTCACTTCTCAATCCCTGGCTCTGCAACAGGCCCTGCCCCCAACTCCACCCCTTCCTGCCCCCTCCCCTGAGCCTGCCATGCCCTTGCTCTTTCCCCTCTGGGCCTCCTTCATGCCATGAAACAGTTGATTGGGAGGTGCGGTGATGGAGGGTGAGGAGCTAATCAGTGGGGCTGCTGGTGGGAGGGAGGTGCTGGGAGCAAGGTGGGAGCTCATGGGGCCTGCTGATGTATTACTGTGGCTCTTTGGCAATGTACATTGGTAAATTCTGGCTCCTTCTCAGGCTCAGGTTGGCCACCCCAATCTAACTACTAAGTATACTACCAACTATAAACTATATTATCTAAAAGCTAATCTTATCTAAAAGTAAGTGAGGACGCTGCTGATTGCTCCGACTCAAGCCAAAGGCGGTAGAGAAGGATTTGAGGGACAATGCGAAACAGTGACGGAGCGTGCATGACCCAACCAGGCACTGCTACCACAAATCTCTGATTACAAGCTCAGGGACATCTAAAGTGGAGCACCTACAGAGACACTCCTTGAAAAAGAACAGATGTTACAAGCTTGTTATAAATATGAGTAGTGTGAATTACAAATGGTTGTAAGCACATTAGTAGAAGGTGTTGAACAGCCTATTGACCTATTGTACTCTGTAACAGGCTACAACAATAATTTTCTTTTTTTTAAATCCACCATTTATCAAATCTTTATCAACTACTTATCAATGGAACCTTAAAAAAGGTGTGACCACACTGCCTTTCCCACAAACATGTTATTTCTTCTTTTAATGAAGAGTTACAATTCTTTTTAATGAAAGAAGAAAGACTGGCTTGCTTAGACTCATTTATATTGCTGAGGCTTCAGTCCAGAGACAGCAATAATAAAGCTACCATTGACCAAGACCATTCTTTTTATGGTGATCAGAATCTCAAAGTTGGTATAAAAGCAGATCTTTATTACATGTTCTTTGAAAACCATGACAGACTATACAATTTGTGAAGCCTGATACAACTGCCAACCTTCTAGTTAAAAGGCACTTTTATACTGGATTAATTAGCAAAGTAAGGCTCAATTCATGCCTTCACTGTAAAAAAAAAAAAAGATTCTGGAATATTGTACATTATGTATATGATGTGACATTCAATGGAAAAAGTGGTAGTTACACAGCAAGCCTGGTTACTGCAACTGTTCGATCACTTGCTAACTCCAAAATTAACTTGGATCACAGCTGAATAGAGTCTTGTAATAGAAGTCATTTTAATCTCTAAATTTTTTGCAAACAAAAACTCTTTTCATGAAAGTAACTGGATGTAAGTCAAGCACCTTAATAAAACACAAACCTAGGGTCTGATACTAAGGGTATGTCTTTACTATGAAATTAGGTCTATTACCTTTCAGTCGATTTTTGGAAGCAGATTGTATAAAGTTGATTTTGTGCATCCCCACAAAACACAGCAAGTCAGCAGTGTTCATCCACACTATCATGGCAAGCATTGACATACCAAGCGGTGCACAAGTGAACTGCAAGCTGCCCAGTGATTACTTCCCCCCCCCCCCCACCAAATACACACACACATGCTGCTTGGGCTATGGGGGGAAGGGAGGGGGAAGGGAGAGGATTACTTTACAGCCACATATGTGAGCAGCCCAGTGGGAACATCTGTCCCCTTACAGATGATTGTCCCTTTACTTACAGTCCCATATTTCAAACAGGCAACCGTGAATGACATCACTCTGCTGAGGATCTCACAGAGAGATAGAGAACGGATGCTGCTGGAAGCTCAGCAAGCCCCAGGACCATATGCTGTCATGCTTTGTGTAGGCGAGGGGTACCCGGTGCTCCGCCCCCTTCCGCCGGCTCGGCGGGAAATCCTACCCCTCGCTTCGCTCTCGGGCGGCCCCAAAGGGGAATTAGCGGGGCCACAGGGTCCTAACTCCCGCCCTCACGCCGGGCGGGCACCACAGTGGGTCACAATCCTGGGGCCGGGCCCTCCCACAGGGGCTGGGCCATAGTTCAGTGACCCCGGCTCTGAGGCAGGGCGGACAACAACAACCGATACTCTGAGTCTGGGGTGCAGACCCTCAGGCAGGGCTGAGCACTAGTCCGACGAGTCAAGGGCTCAGACCCTCAGGCAGGGCTGAGCACTAGTCCGACGAGTCAAGGGCTCAGACCCTCAGGCAGGGCTGAGCACTAGTCCGACGAGTCAAGGGCTCAGACCCTCAGGCAGGGCTGAGCACTAGTCCGACGAGTCAAGGGCTCAGACCCTCAGGCAGGACTGAGCACTAGTCCGACGAGTCAAGGGCTCAGACCCTCAGGCAGGGCTGAGCACTAGTCCGACGAGTCAAAGGCTCAGACCCTCAGGCAGGGCTGAGCACTAGTCCGACGAGTCAAAGGCTCAGACCCTCAGGCAGGGCTGAGCACTAGTCCAACGAGTCAAGGGCTCAGACCCTCAGGCAGGGCTGAGCAAGAGTTCACCCAGGTCGGGGCTCAGACCCTCCGGGAGGGCGGAGCAATAGTTCACCCGGGTCGGGGCTCCGAGCCTCAGGTAGGGCTGAGCAACAGTTCAATGAGTCTGGGCCCTGAGTCAGGGCGAACAACCACCAGTATGATGGGTCAGGGGGTTCAGGCCCTTAAGCAGGGGCTGAACAATAGTTCAGGAGCCTATAGACCAGGTGCCTGTGTGAGGGGGGAGACTGCCACCCACCAGTGGGGTGGCAGGGGGGGCGCAGGCCCACCCACTTCCACTGCGCCCCAGCCCGGGGCCCTTGCAGCGGAAGGCTTGCTGGGATGTCTCGGGGTCCTCACCGGGATCCAGGGTCATCGGCTCCTTGGGGTCACTGTCAGGCGGCAGGTCTGGCAAGTCCTCGGGGTAGCAGGCAGGCTCTGTCAGTGGCTCCTCCAGGTAATAGGCGGCCGGCTGAGTCGGCGGTTCCTCCGGGTACCTGGCAAGCGGTGGGTCCAGTGGCTCCTCTGGGTAGTGGTCAAGCGGCAGTGTCGGCGGCTGCTCCCAATAGCGGGAAAGCGGCTGGCCCCGCGGCTCCTCTGGGTAACGGTCAGGCGGCGTCTCCAGCGGGTCCTCCGGGCAGCGGCCAGGCGGCAGGTCCAGCGGCTCCTCTGGGTAGCGGCCAAGAGGCAGCGTCTTCTCCCAATAGCGGGGAAGCGGCTGGCTCGGCGGCTCTCTGGCCGGAGCCAGCCCCAGAGCATCTGATCTCTCCGGTGTCTGCCGCCCGAGTGAGCTCGGCGGCAGGGCTTTTGAACTTCCGGGTCGGCCCCTGACCTTCCGGGGGCGGGGCTTGACCAGCCCTGGCTCCGCCTCCTCTGGCCTTGGCCAGGGGTTGTTTCCCTCCCGGCCAGCAGGGGGCCATACCACCCCTCTACATTTGTTATACTTGCTACTAGCCTGGTGTGGATGGTGTCCTACCATGGAGGACGAAATAAGGCTGCCCTCCCCAGAAACCTCCTGCGAAAGGTTCACCGTTACCTGCAGGAGAGCTTAATGGAAATGTCCCTGGAGGATTATTGCTCCATCCCCGAAAACATCAACAGACTTTTCCAGTAGTTGTACTAGCAATGAATGCATGCCAAGTCCTATGGGCAAGTTAATCATTAATAAATGCTTCCTTTTAAAATCATGCCTCATCTTATCTCTAAAGGGACACTCACCAGAGGTGCCTTCGCTGATGTGTGTTTCTGGGGTACCACCTTGGGAGGGTTGGGAAGGTACTGGCTCCAGAGTGATAACAGGGTCTCTCCCCTTGCCTGCTGCTGCGTGGTATTTTCATCCTTATCAGCTTTGTCGTCATCTGAATCCTCATGCCTCAGGTGTAGCCCATCGGTGGAGTCCATGGACAACGGTGTGATGGTGGTGGGGCCCCTCCTCCCCCATTATTTGATTCAGTTCATTGTAGAACTGGCATGTCCGCGGCAGTCTCCCAGAGCGTCCATTTGCCTCTTTGGCTTTCTGGAACGCTTGCCTCAGTTCCTTAATTTTCACGCGGCACTGTTGGGCGTCCCTGTTGTGACCCCTTTCCAGCATGGCCTTGGAGACTCTGGCAAATGTGTTGGCATTCCGTTTATTGGAACAGAGTTCCAACATCACGGATTCCTCTCCCCAGATAGCGATGAGATCCAACACCTCCGGCGTGGACCATGCTGGAGCTCTTTTCCGATGGTTGGTCTCCTCTGCTGATGAGCTCTGCATGGTGTCTTGTGCTGATGAGCTCTGCATGGCGAGTGACCTGTGCAGGTGAGCTCACCACGCTGGCCAAACAGGAAATGAAATTCAAATGTTCCCGGGGCTCTTCCTGTCTACCTGGCCAGAGCAGCGAGTTGAGAGTGCTGTCCAGAGCGGTCACAATGGAGCATTGAGACTGCTGTCCAGAGCAGTCACAGTGGGGCATTGTGGAACAGCTCCCGGAGGCCAATAGCGTCGACATGCATCCTCACTAACCCACAGTCGACCCAGAGAGGTTGATTTCAGCGCTACTCCTCTTGTCAGAGAGGAGTACAGAAATTGATTTTGAGGGCCCTTTAAATCGATGCAAATGGCGGCCGTGTGAGGACGGGTGCAGTTTTATGTCGACTTAACGACGCTAAAGTTGACGTTAAGCCATAGTGGGGACCAGCCCCTAGCCTACACAGCATCTGATGATCAGTGTCTGTCTCCTTATTTCAATACTGTTGTTTTTTAGTCGGTTTATGATAAAATTAAATGCTAATGTTTTCCTCTTTGCAATTAGATGCAACTATTCTAATGGCTTTTATAATATACATTAGTTATTTTAAATCCATTTGAATATTATTTTAAAACAGCAGATTAACTTTATGAATTTACCATTACCTGTCATCTCCACATCTTGGATTAAATTTGTATTTTCTGATGTGACCTCTTTGGGACTATTTTTCAACAAAACACTCCTGTAAACCTGCAGTACATGGTAAAAAATGCAGTTATCAAGTAATACAAGAAACTCAAACTTAGATTAAATCACAGCTCTCAGGTTAAATGCGTGTAACATTCATTCTCCAATATTACTATGAGCCTACTTGAAAGAGAGCTTGTATCAAACATTTATCTAAAAGCAAGACAGTGTTATTTACTCACATTGCTATTTGCTTGTGGCTGGTTTCTGTAGCTTTTCATTATGTCCTGAAAAGTTCTTTCCTCTCTGGTCACCTGGAAAAGAAAAAAACTAAGAGGAACTATTTGAGACAAAACTTAACAACTATGATTGTTATATTACAGCACATGAGCACTTATGCTTGTTTAAAAGGGAAATTTTCCAGAGTTTTGTTGATCTCACTTAACCTCATTACTTTTTTCAGACTAAGAAAAGTAAATGACATATCAGAGTAGGAATAACTCATGTATTTTTTCTGGCCTACAAAAAGTTGGTCTTCAGTTTAATGAACATCCTGCTCCCCCTTTCCTTTACATTACAAAGAAAGGGAAAACTGTGCCACAGTCAAGAACTCTTAGTATGTTGAAAGACTCTGGGGATATGTAGGACGTCACAGTAATGGAAATAAAAGCCAGCCCATCCTGAGCCCTCACTTTCCAGCCCACACACCAAATATACCTTCTAAATGGGGAGAATGGCGAAGCAGATCCTACAAGAAATTAGCCTTACTTCAGCAGGGAGAAAAATATGAACATGTTTGATTCCAACATGTTTTATTCTTATATAGCTCCATTTGTGTACTTTTGCTGGGATGTTGCATATTTCAGGAATATGCTTACTACATTTGATTTCAAATCCATACTGTACATTTTCATGAGCATTATATATAATTTGAACTTATACATTATTTAGAAATATAGTTCTGACATCTGAATATGACAACATGAGAATAGTTTTTAGTTAACAATTCCTGCTGCTCATTTGCACTAGTAAAATTACTGCTCACTTAGGCTGAAGCTTAAAAATTACTTCTTCCCCTTTCCCATCAGAAGTTATCCCGGAATTGGAAAAGAGAACAATTACTAAGTCTTACTGGGTAAGTAAAATTTTTAGTGACATTTAAAAATTGGATTTCTTATCCTTTGTTAATGGTATCTTCCTTATTTTCTGGCATGCAAGGTTACAGGGACACACATGTTTCTGTTTCAAGGTAAAGGACATGTATCACCAATTTTAATTGCAAACATTCACAAGTTTTGCAGTGGAACTATAAGAAAAATATATCAAGGCCCACATGCTACAATTGGGCTGTCATGGGTCTCATTGCACTGGAGGCAACACTTCAGAGAAAGGCAGGAATCATGCAGCTGGCACACCTACTCAGTAAAACGAGAGAACACATTCACAAACACAAGACATCATTCAATGGTGGTATTTTTCTGCAAATCTTGTAGCAGTGTCTGAACTAATCTAAGATTTAATGATTGCTTACAGCTACTAAAAGTAAAAGCAAGTAATTCCACATTACCTCTTTCACAGATAATACCACAGATAATACCTCTTCTCATTTTGTCTTTCCTATTAAGGCTTACTGGGCATGTCAATTTATTATTCTCATCCCATTCAGCACAATGGAGTCCTGGTCCATGACTACGGCTTCCAGGTGTTACAGCAGGGGTCGGCAATCTGCGGCACGCAAGCCGATTTTTAATGGCACGTTGCTGTCAGCCGGGGTCCCACCCACTGGCCCCATTCAGCCCGCTACCAGCCTGGGTAAACAGAACTCCAGGCCTGCAGCGGGCTGAGCGGGGCCGGAGGCCGGAACCCCAGACCGGCAGTGAGCTGAGCTGCTCAGTGCGCTGCTGGCCCCGCTCAGCCTGTTGCTGGTCTGGGGTTTCAGCCGTCGGCCCCGGTCAGCCTGCTTCTGCCCTGGGGTTCTGTTTACCCAAACCACAGGCTGAGCAGGGCCTGTGGTTTGGGATTCCAGCCGCTGGCACCCCTGGCTGGCAAGAACTGGCATCCAGAACCCCAAACAGGCAGTGGATTGAGCTGCTCAGCCAATCTGGGATACCAGCCACCGGTCCCGCTCAGCCCACTGCCAACTCTGCTCCTGGCCTTGTCCCAGCGCTCTTCAGCCGCCCCCTCCTGTGGCCCACATTGGAAAGCTCAGCAAGGAAAAGCAAGGGCAAGGATCACACTAAACTGATAAAATCTGCATTTTAATTTGATTTTAAATTAAGCTTCCTAAACATTTTAAAAACCTTATTTACTTTAAATCCAACAATAGTACATTTATAGACTTATAGCAGGGGTCTCAAACTCAAATGACCACGAGGGCCACAAGAGGACTATATTAGCCTGAGGGCCGCATCACTGACACCCCCCCCAGACTGCCCCTGGCTCTGCCCCTTCTCCTCCCTTTCCAGGACGCCCACCCCTGCCCTGCCTCTTCCCACTCCTTCCCTGCACCCTCATTCCAACCCCTTCCGCAAAACCCACACCCCAACTCTGCCCCCACCCTTCCCCCAGGGGATGCAGGAGGTGTGCGGGCTGTGGCAGGGGCTTAGGGCAGGGAGTTGAGGTGCAGGAGATATGCTGGATGTGGCAGGGGGCTCGGGGCAGGAAGTGCAGGGTGAGGCAGGGGACTCAGGACAGGGGGTTGGGGTGCAGGAGGGGTGAGGGGTGCAGCAGGGGACTTAGGGCAGGGGATTGGGCTGCAGGATGGGGGGGGGGCAGGCTCCCCAAGTTCCAGGAAGCGTCTGGAACCTGGGGGAGAGAGGGCACAGAACTCCATATCTTGCCATGGCCGCTCCTCCAGGTACCTCCCCAAAAGCTCGCATTGGCCGCGATTCCCAGTTCCTGGCCAATGGGAGCTGTGGGGGGTGGTGCCTGGAAGCGAGAGTAACACACAGAGCTGTGTGCCGCCTCTTTCCCAGGAGCTGCACGGACGTGATTCTGGCGTGCATGCCGGACTAGAGCCACTCTAGTATGTGTTGAGGGTGGGATGGCACAGGCTGCTTGAGACCCCGACTTATAGAGAGAGACCTTCTAAAAACATTCAAATGGCATGCGAAACCTTAAATTAGAATGAATAAATGAAGACTTGGCACACCACTTCTGAAAGACTGCCGACCCCTGTGCTACAGTAATACAAATAATTACACTGGCACCTTGCCTAGTTTGTGTTATGTGTTTTGTTTTATTTTTTCACCTGTTTGTATCAGTCAGAAGTATGATTGCAAAACTCCCATTTGTGTGATAAGTTGGGCTGTTTATAGCACCTTAAAAAATAATGTGAGCAAGCTTGCTTCCCCAGCACCTGTGTTTCCCTTTTTATTTCTTAGCAAAACATTTTATTGCTAAGATAGATTCTTAGCTAGGTTCCTCAATCTTAATATCCTGTGTATGAAATTACTAGAATTGTTTTTCTGAAAAAAAGTGAAGTGTGGATATATAAAGTAAATTATTCCATGGAGGTGCAAGCCCCAGCAGCCTTCTGGTTAGTGCTCTACATAACTACATAGATGCCTTTTCTAGTCATGGTCTCTCACTTCATAGACCAGCAGGGGTGCAGGCAGAGCACCAGAGATAAGCGATGTGAGGCAATCCCTTCTGGAGACAGAATATAACTATGCCCTTTCTAGTTGACAACAGAACAGTGTGAATGAGCTAAAAAAAAAATAAAAAAAGGAGTGCCATACAGTCCTAAGTCAAAAGGATTGTACCTTATTTATATAGGACCTTGAGGGAGGATATGTGAAGCAAAGGGAAAGACAACTTCAGGGCTTCATCAACATCTTGGAAGTACCTCCCTTCCCCAGTAAAATATCAAGATTAAAGCAATTGGATAGTAGATTTTCAGTTTATTTTATTTAGTTGCTTGAAATAGCTTAAGATAGAATACTTTCTAAAATCTATACATTACCTTTGCCATAATGTAAAAGGCACAAAGGAGGAGCTGATCCAAATGTCTGTCTTTCATTAGATCAGTGCAATGAATTAATGTGAACTCAAAACATGTCCATATCTTCCTGCGCAACTCAATGGAAACATCCAGTTTTAAGCACAAATCACGCAAGCGCACACTTGCCAAATGATACACCTGGGATGGAAAACAGCACAACAGAGTGAAGCCAACTGAATCTTGAAATCTAGTTTTAACACAATTGTAGTCTTAAAACAACAAACCATGCCAGTAAATAAAGGGAAGAATTCCAGAAAGCAATTAAAAAAAAAAAAAAGAACCTGTACATGTTTCTGCATCTCAGAAACAGCAATTTGAGATGGTTGGACTGTATATACTCCAACTCCACAATTGTATAGCTACATAAATGCTGCTACCTGTCAGTTAAGCACCTTTTGGAGCCCAATTCCAGCTCTTTGTTTTCTAATTCCAGACAAATCCTCCACAGTGCCAAACACAAACATTCAAAAGGTTAAAACAAGGAAAAGAACAAATCGGAATCCTACTTAGCAAAATACCAGTTGCTTAATCAGAAGGAATTTGACTTCATGACACAGAACAGATATCTAGCTCCCACTCCACTAGTTTTCTTGTCTCTTAGCAACCAGAAACTAGAACAGAAAACTTCAATTCCTATATTTGAAACTCAAATATCGACAGGTAAAACCCTACTTTCTGTATGTTCAGATTCATAAGTCCAGAATTGACAGGATCTATGCAACAATCCCTTCATGCAGAGCACCAAATTTGAGAATGGCTAAAAATTGAAAATGCATCAACTAAAAGCTACTCTAATAAAAAGTGCTAAATGTATCAAAGTTGCCATCCTACCAAATCTCTGAAAGGGGTTCTGCATGGGAAAATGCACTCAAATACTGAGTTGTCATCTCTGCCTTACAGACTTCAGAAATACAAAGTCTGACCCAGCTGGCCAGTATAATCTGACAAGTATTATACCTAAACTACCCCACCTACCTGACCACATACCTTGGGACCCCTCCAGATGAGCAGGAAGTTTGAAGAGGTCATGTACTTTACTTACATCCAAGAGAGCCTTGGATTAACCTATACAGTATTTACCAGGTTTCTTTTTAAAAACACCTAATTCAGATGAAAACCTGAGATGACTTTGACAAGTGCAACATGATTAACAGTCTTCCATTAACTTTAGAAGTTCTTTCCTCCACTCTGGAGAACTAAGATCACAAAAACATTTATGTCTGAAAGTACAAAGAGCAGACTTTTAATGATATGCTCCATTGAAAACTTCCACAAGACAGGCAGAAGAGAAGAATACTCTTTTGTGCACTAGGATTTGAGTTTGTAACCTGTAACCAAAAGGTCAAAACTCCCTTAAAGATGGGGTTTCATCAGAAGCTTGGATTTTAGCTTTCCTAGCAACAGGAAAGAGTAGTTTTGCTTATTATATAATTTTCCAAGCACACAAGCATAAACTACCATGTGATTGAAAATTAAACTTGCACATCAGTTGGACATTAATTTGGACTATCCCTAGGGGGGAGGGATAGCTCAGTGGTTTGAGCATTGGCCTGCTAAACCCAGGGTTGTGAGTTCAATCCTTGAGGGGGCCATTTAGGGATCTGGGGCAAGAAAATCTGTCAGGGGACAGTACTCAATCCTGCTAGTGTAGGCAGGGGACTGGACTCGATGACCTTCAAGGTCTTTCCAGTTCTAGGAGATTGGTATATCTCCATCTATTTCTATTTCTGGACTAACTTAATTCTCAGCCCTCAGACAAGAGATGGGGACAGCAGTGTTCGACTGAAAGCAGAGAACCAAACTCCATTATGCCTGTGAGATCCTAAGAGAAATCAGAATATCTAAGAATGAATTTTCTCTCTCTGTAACAAAACACTCCAACGAATGAATCTCTCACTGCTAGTGTTGCTGGCTGAAACTATGACCACCAGGAATATTATTAAATAAAGAAGGAAGAAAATTCCAACAGGGAAGCACACAAATAGTGCAGGTACTATTATTTAAGTTTTTGGAAGGCAGATTAAGACTGTTCTAATCAGGTATACTCACGGGGTTTGCTCATGTTTATGTATAAAGAAATTTCCCTCACCTTGTCTCTCTCTAAAATGAAAATGCAAGAGAAAGGCAGCAAAACTCCTGTAAGTTATTCATGCCTATTCATCCCTCAAATTCCTTCCTTTCTCTGGTAAGCAGCATGTTATTCTTCTTTCTGAATACTATCCCAGAGGGCTTAAGTATCCAGTATAGCTTTGTGAAGCCCCACATAAACAGCCAATTCTGGACAAATTGGTTCTGGGAGGCAGAGCTGGGAGACAACAAGAGCAGGAATAAGGAACCAGAAAGCACCAACAATTTGTTGCTAGCTACTGGAGATGCTGCCTGTCAACCAAAAGATCAGAGAACAACCCATCTGTCCCTAATTAGTGGGTCTGAAAAGCAATTGATTAGTAATAGGTTTTTAAAGCATTTTCCGGCACAGGTGCCTTTATTAGTGCCAAAGGAAAAGTAACTGAAAAATACAGGCATATAATGGAACAGTTTGCTGAGAGACAGACAAGTTAAAATATAATCAAGCATTAACAAACAGAGCACTTGGTCAATAAAAGATTACCTCACCCACCTTTGTCTCTCTAAAATAGACAAAGACATCTAATACAAAGCAACTCTTAGTCAAGATATTTACCTTTCTGTAAAACAGTGCCAGGGAGCCGGTTTTCTTTGGTTTGCTTCCTGCTGACTGATGTGCTCCCTGTGCTTGATTCATACTGAAATAGTTTGGAGATGCACCAATTAAAGCTTCAGCAGTAAGTGGTACTCGTCGATGACTCTCCACTTTAGACTGCTGAGATAAATTCACTGAAATGGGAATCAAGGTTATCCCTCCAGTGTCGTTGGCAACACCTGAAGACATATACAGAAAAGAACGGTTACTTACCTCGTAACTGTTGTTCTTAGAGATGTGTTGCTCATGTCCATTCCAAGATGTGTGTGTGTGCGCCGCGCATGCACGGTCCCGGAAGCTTTTCCTAGTGGTACACCGAGGGTCGGCAGGGGAGACCCCTAGAGTGGCGCCCTCATGGCACAGTATATAAGACCCTGCCGACCCGCCCCTCGCTCAGTTCCTTCTTGCCGGAACTCTGACAGAGGGGAGGCGGGAGGGGGGGGGTATTGGAATGGACATGAGCAACACATCTCGAAGAACAACAGTTACGAGGTAAGTAACCGTTCTTTCTTCTTCGAGTGATTGCTCATGTGCATTCCAAGATGTGACTTGTGAGCAGTTACCTTGGCGGAGGGTCCAGAGTTCATCTGGTTGCGGATTGCAGTACTGCCGCACCGAAACCGGCGTCCTCTCTCGCCTGCTGGTTGATGGCGTAGTGCGTGGTGAACGTGTGGACAGAGGACCACGTTGCTGCTCTGCAGATTTCGAGAAGCGGGATCGAAGCCAGGAAGGCGGCGGACGTTGCCTGTGCCCTGGTGGAATGTGTGGACAAAGGTGGTGCCGGAACCTTTGCCAGTTCGTAAGCCAGCTTAATGCACGAGGTGAGCCAGGAGGACAATCTCTGAGAGGAGACTGGCATACCCTTCATCCTTTCTGCTGTTGAAATAAACAATTGATGTGTTTTACTAAATGGTTTTGTGCGTTCTATGTAGAAGGCTAATGCCCTTCTGACGTCCAGGGTATGAAGTGCACGTTCTCTGTCTGAGGCGTGTGGCTTGGGACAGAAGACTGGTAGGAAAATGTCCTGGTTGATATGGAAAGCAGTGACCACCTTGGGTAAGAAGGACGGGTGGGGACGCAGGTGAACCTTGTCCTTGTAAAACTCTGTGTAGGGGGGTTCGGAGGTAAGGGCCCTGAGCTCCAAAACCCTCCTCACGGAGGTGATTGCTACGAGGAAGAGCACCTTCCATGACAGGTAAGTGAGGGAGCAGGTTGCTAGAAGTTTGAAGGGGGGGTCTCATGAGGGCTGATAGGACCAGGTTAAGGTCCCATGGAGGTGCTGGCTGACGCACCTGGGGATACAGCCTCTCCATCCCCTTGAGGAACCTGCCCACTATAGGGTTACTGAAGAGAGATCTTCCTTGCATCCCCAGGTGAAAGGCGGAGATGGCCGCTAGGTGGACCTTCAGGGAGGACACGGCCAGGCCCTGTTGTTTGAGGGAATGTAAGTACTCCAATACCAGTACTGAGGCCGATAGGGGTACCCCACCCTGTTGGGCCACCCAGATAGAAAAACGTTTCCACTTGGCCAAGTAGGTAGCCCACGTGGAAGGCTTTCTACTGCCCAAGAGGACCTCCCAAACTGCGGAGGAGCACTGCCGCTCAAGGGGGTTCAGCCATGGAGCTTCCAGGCCGTCAGGTGCAGGGAGCGGAGGTTGGGGTGTTGCAAGCACCCGTGCTCCTGGGACAGCAGCAGCGGGAACACCGGTAGTGTGATGGGTGGTGCCACAGAGAGGGTCAATAGGAGCGGAAACCAGTGCTGGCAAGGCCAGGACGGGGCGATGAGGATGAGGGAGGCTTTGTCCCTGCGAACCTTCAGGAGGACCCTGTGGAAGAGGGGGAAGGGCGGAAATGCATATAGTAGGCCCACTGTCCACGCAAGGTGAAAGGCGTCCCCTATCGATCCGGGAGAGTGACGGAGAAGGGAGCAGAACCTGTGGCACTTCCTGTTGGCTCGTGTGGCGAACAGGTCTAACTGGGAAGTACCGCAGCGAAGGAAAATTAAGTGTGCAACCTGAGGGTTGAGGGACCACTCGTGGGACAGGAAGGTGCGGCTGAGTCTGTCTGCCAATGTATTCTGGGGCCCGGAGAGATAGGAGGCCTGCAGGACTATTGTGTGTGCGATGCACCACTCCCACAATTTTAGGGCTTCGCGACAGAGGGGAGAGGAGAGAGCTCCACCCTGTTTGTTGATATAAAACATTGTCGTGGTATTGTCTGTCAGGACTGATACGTGGTGGCCCCGCAGGTCGGGGAGGAACGCCTGGCAAGCCAAGTGGACTGCTCTGAGCTCTCGCACATTGCTGTGTAGGTCGAGTTCGGATTGAGACCGTTGGCCCTGTGTCCTGAGGTTCCCGAGGTGTGCACCCCATCCCATGTCTGACGCGTCCGTCACCAGGACCAGAGTTGGCTCAGGCTTCAGGAAAGGCACCCCTACACACACGTTCTGTGGGTCGAGCTACCAGCGAAGGGAGTCCAGGACCTGTTCGGGGAGGGTGACCACCATGTCCAGGGTGACCACCCTCATCTGTGCGTGCGTGCGAGCCATGACTGGAGGCGACGCAGGCGCAGTCTGGCAAACTGCACCACGTGCACACAAGCTGCCACGTGGCCTAGCAGCACCATGCAGTTCCTGGCCGTTGTGGTTGGGAATTGCAACAGCGACGTGATGACACGGGTCAGGGTGTGAAAGCGCGGTAGCGGGAGGGACGCCGCCCGGCTGTGGCGTCGAGCTCCATCCCAATGAACTCTATGGTCTGGGTGGGAATGAGAGTCGACTTCTGCTCGTTGAGCATAAGGCTGAGTCTGAGAAAGGTTTCTCTGACGAGAGCTACGTGCTCTGTCGCTAGGGATTGGGACTTTGCCTTTATAAGCCAATCGTCCAAGTAGGGGTACACTTGTACATGATGTCTGCGTAGGAACGCCGCCACCACCGCCATGCACTTGGTGAAGACCCTCGGGGCAGTGGAGAGGCCAAAGGGGAGCACTCTGAACTGGTAGTGCGCCTCCCCAACTACAAATCTCAGAAATCGCTGGTGGGACGGGAGGACAGAGATGTGGAAGTAGGCATCCTTTAAATCGAGGGCAGCATACCAGTCCCCTGGATCCATGGAGGGGTAATACCAGGGAGATCATCTGGAATCGGAACTTTTTTATGTAGGCGTTCAGATTTCGTAGGTCTAGGATGGGCCGAAGGCCCCCCTTAGCTTTGGGGATAAGGAAGTAGTGGGAATAGAACCCTCTCCCCCTGAATTGAGGGGGAACCTGTTCTATGGCCCCTAACAGGAGCAGGGTATGAACCTCCTGCATGAGGATTTGCTCGTGAGAGGGGTCCCTGAAGAGGGACGGGGAAGGGGGGTGGCAGGGCGGGGGGCCCAGCGATCAGATGTGATTTGGGCCCATGCCCCATAGAAACGGGATAGGCGGTTCCAAAAGGGAGGGGAAGGATCCGTGTCGGTATCTGGGGTGCCGTCCTCGTGGTCACCTTCAAAAGTTTGGTTTTGGCCTGGGTGGGGGTTTGGGGGTCCCCTGGTCCTGGCCACTAGGGGGTCGGGATCGCCTCCTATTATTAATGTTGTTACCCCTTCCCCTTCTCCTGGCCGATTCATGTCTCGGGGGCGGTTGATAGAACCGAGACGGGGTCTGGGGTCTCAAGGGGCGTCTCTGAGGCGCTGGGGTGTGTAGGCCCAGGGATCTGAGGGTGGACATAGAGTCCTTCAGGCTGTGGAGTCCATCTCTTTTGCGAACAGCCCCTCCTTATCAAAGGGGAGGTCCTGCAGGGTGTTTTGCACCTCAGGTGGGATCCCTGAGACCTGAAGCCACGAGTTGCGCCTCATAACTATGGCCGAGGCCATTGTTCTAGCCGCGGAGTCCGCAGAGTCCAGTGCTGCCTGGAGGGCCGCCGGGAGTCCACTCTGCCCTCATCTAGCAGGGAGTCAAACTCCCTGCGGGAATCCTCCGGGACGACGGCCTGGAACTTCCCTAAGGAGGACCAGGCGTTGTAGGCATAATGGCCTAGGGCAGCCTGCTGGTTGGAAATACACAGCTGCAGAGCGCCCGTGGAGTACACCTTACGGCCGAAGAGATCCAGCTTCCTGGCATCCCGGGATTTTGGGGCTGACCCTGGCTGGCCCTGGCGCTCCCTGTGATTAACCGCATCTGCCACAAGTGTGCCTGGGGGAGGATGTGTGTAGAAATGCTCGTATCCCCGCTGGGGAACGAAGTAGCGTCTCTCGACTCCTTTCGCAGTTGGGGGGATCGAGGCCGGGGTCTGCCATAGCCCATTGGCGTTCGTCTCAATGGACCTGATAAAGGGAAGGGCTACCCTAGATGGCCCATGGGGTGCCAGGATGTCCACTGTAAGGTCCAGGTCCTCAGTAATTTCCTCCGCCTGGAGCTTCAGGCTCTTTGCCACCCGGCGGAGGAGGTCTTGGTGGCCTTTAACGTCCATTGGGGGGTGGCCAGAGGACGTGCCCGCCACCGCCTCATCTGGGGAGGAAGAGAAGCGTACCACCGGGTCTGCTTGTTCTTCCCCAGGGTTGGGCTGGGGAGGAATAGCCAGATGTCCCGGGGGGACTGGAGGTGAGGCCAGTGCAGGGTCCCGACTATCAGCGGCCTGCGGTGCCGCGTGTTCCGCTACCCTAGGGGACGGGCAGGAAGTGGAGGTGGCCGTTGGAGGGGCCCTGGATGAAAACACCAAGGTGGTTCTGGAGTCTTGCCCCTGGGCTTGGTGATACGCCCAGGGGGTCCAAAAAGGCCACTGACTTGGTCCCTGCCACTGAGGGGGCCAGTCTGGCACGGAGTGGGGCTGCTCTCCCCGGGTGCGGTGCCGAGAGCCGTGCCGGGAGTGTGAGCGGTGCCGGTGACTGTGCTGGGACCGGAATGACCCTGCATCTGACTCAGATGAGTAGTCTGATGCTGACTACGGCGGTGCGGAGTCCATCGGTACCGCAGCTCGGTGCGGGGAGCGGTGCCGCATCATCGTAGGTTTGCCCCGGTGCCGTACCACTGGTGGTGGGGCGGGGTCCGACGGAGCCGGTACCGGGGCCGGTGCGGATGATGTCAACGGCATGTCTGATGGTACCGTGAACGTGTACTCCGGTGCCATTGCGGTGCCCGGGCGGACATTCGGCACCGATGTCGGTGCCGGGGGCCTGGCATCTTGCACCAGGCTGATGAGGTCTCGGGCGGCCTCGTAGGTGTCCGGAGTGGATGGGAGATCTAACTCTTCCTCCACATCAGGTAAGGGCGACTCCGGCTGCACCGGCACCGAGGACAGGACCGCTGAACTAGGCACCGTGGCCGGCGGTTCCTGTCGGCCCCGAGGGGCCAGCTCTGAAACGGGCTGCTCTGCATCGCGGACGCCGTGAGAGCGTGCGGTTGGGGATCTGCCTCTGTCAGGCCTCTTCCTTTTAGAGGGCACCGGAGATTGAGAGCAGTGCCATCTCGAGGCGCTGGACTTGTGTGCCGGGAATTTGTGCCGGCGGGTCTGGGAGGAGTCCCGTTTCGAGGCCTGTGTGCTGCGCTCTGAGGCCGGTGCGCTGTGCACTGAGGGAGCCTGCTCTGGTTGCAGCTGCAGCACGGACTCCATGAGGATAAGTTTTAGGCGGGAGTCGCGTTCCTTTTTAGTGCGGGGCTTGAAGCTTCTACAGATGGTGGCTTTCCCCCAAGCACTTGAGGCACTGAGTGTGAGGATCACTGGCCGGCATAGGATTGCCACAAGCCTCGCAGGACGGTGCCGCGGGGAAGGGACCTCCGCAGCAACCGGCTGGGGGTCACTTATCTAAATCTAAAACTATCCACTGCTAAACTACAACTATTTACAAGTGATTAACTACAATAAACATTAACTAAATACACAAAGAAACAAATACCACTAAGTGAGTGCTAACGACTCTAGTTGTTCCAGCTACTGTCAGGGTGGTAAGAAGGAACTGAGTGAGGGGCGGGGCGACAGGGTCTTATATACTGCGCCATGAGGGTGCCACTCTAGGGGTCTCCCCTGCCGACCCTTGGTGTACCACTAGGAAAAGCTTCCGGGACCGTGCATGCGCGGCGCGCACACACACATCTTGGAATGCACATGAGCGATCACTCGAAGAACACATTATTTTGCAGCCAAGCTGCATAGTTTAATTGCAAATATAATCATAATTCAGAGAAACAGTTAATGTTAAGATTGTTCTACAGTGTTTGATGTCAAAGGAATTCTTGTTTCCTTGGCAGTGCATTCATAAAGGAACAACTTTATCATTGTCACGGAGTGTGGGGAGTCTGCTCCCTGCACCCCCACTTCCTGGGATTCACAGTGACTCTCAGCCAGCCAGTAGATTAGAAGGTTTATTTGAGATGACAGGAACACAATTCAACTCAGAGCTTCTCAGTATGAACAGGACCCCTTAGTCAGGCCCTTCTGGGGGGCAGGGAGTTGAGACCCAGGTTTAGGGCTCCCGCCTCTTCCCCAACCTCTGTCCTCCCAAACCTCACCAACCAAAACTGTCCCCTGCTCCCTCCTGCCGGCCCCTCCCCCAGCCTTTGTTTCAGATTCACACAGCCAGAGAGCCTCACATCCTCCGACTGGGGTCAGGTTACAGCCCAGAATTACCTTTCCCCGTCACAATCATACTCTTGAAAATTCTTAAAGGGAGGGAGACTGTAAACGTGAAAGATCACATTTCTGTCTAAAACTATTGTTGGTACAAAATTTACAAGAAACATTAAATATTCCTATAACTGAAAGCTAGCAACATCTTGCTTAATTTTTTTCCAGTTTACTTTGTGCATAGTCAGTTTCACTGTTTCCTTCCTTATCAGTTTCCCTCTCAAGCCTCAAAGGGGAGAGAAAGCACATAAATGTTTTTTAATCAATTTCAGAATGAACTCCAAAAGCTACTATTTAATTAGGAAGTGTAATCTATCGGAAACAAATATTCTTAAATTGACACATTTACAATAACCTAGAGTTGACTGTCTCTCTAACAAAACCATTACAGTAGACTCTCGATTATCCAGGATGATAGGGAAAAAAATAATTCTGGTTAATAAAATCCCAGATAATCACCATCCATAGGAAATATGGGGTGTGGGGGTTGGTTCACCAGCCACCCTGTACCAGGGCGAGGGGGTGTTGGTTCACTGGCTGCTCTGAGCCCTGGTGGGGTTTTTTTTTTGTGTGTGCGCTTGGGGCGGCAGCAAAGCCAGAGCCGGCCCTGCGAGTTACGCATATTTTTTTTGACATCCTGGTTAATCCACATCCTGGTTAATCCAATCCTGGATAATCGAGAGTCTACTGCACTTACTGTAACTGTGGTTCTTCCAAATGTGATGCAGACCTGTATTCTAATTAGATGTGTGCACTCCCAGTGCACTGGAGCCAGAGACTTTTACTAGCAGTACCTGTAGAGGGGTAGTGCTCGTGTCTTGTGGCTCCTCCCCTGGCTATATGAGTGGCACCGCCCGTACCCCACTCAGTTCCTTCACAATGAAATCCCATGAGAGGAGACTTTGATGCAGAGGGGACAGAGGGTAGGTCATGGAATACATGTTCGCATCATACCTTGAAGAACCAGAGTTACAGTAAGTAACTGTTTCTTCTTCGAGTAGATGCAGATATGTACTCCAGTTAGGTGACTGATAAACAGTACCACAATCTGTAGGCAGGGCTCAGAGTTTACTGGAATAGGGATCACAGGACTGTATCTGCTCAGAAAGATGCAGTAACAGCATAATGGTCCATAATCATACATATGGATGACCACATGGCCGCTCTCCAAAAGTCCAGTAAGGAAACATCACCGAGGAATGCCATTGATGTCACTTTTTCCCTCATGGAGTGAGCCTGTATCCTCTGAGGAGGCATAGTGAAAGCTATCTCATACAGTCTTGAAACAGGATGCTGTCCATCTAGAGATGGTCTGTGCAGAGATGGCTTGCCCCGTCACACAGTCTGCATATAGCACAAAATGGCTTAGTCCTGTCCAGGTAAAAGGCTAGATATGACCTTACATTCAGGACATGGAGACACTTTTTTTCCAGGGAAGTATGTGGCTAAGAGAAAAATACGGGTAACTGTACCACCTAATTCAGCGGAAACAGAGACCACCTTGGACAAAAACTTTAGGTGTGGTCGCAGCATCACTGTCTCCTTGGAGAACTGAGTGTAAGGTGGCTCAGCTATGAGGGCCTGCAACTCTCACACCCTTCTTTAGAAGTGATAGCTATCAGGAACACAGTTTGCTGAGACAGGAAGGGAAGTGGACAAGATGCAAGGGGTTCAAATGGAGAGCCCATTAGAACAACCACAACTATGTTTAGGTTCCAAAGAGGAACCAGTATTTGGATTTGAGGATGTAAGCAGAGAAGCCCTTTCACAAATCTCATCACCATGGCACTGGAAAAAATAAATGCTGATATTGCTGCCAAATGCACTCTTAGCAAATGGAGTGCAAGGCCTGATTTTTGATGATATAACAGATACTTAAAGATATCCTGGATGGTAGCCCCTGTGAGTTGGGTCCTGCAGGCCAAAGACCTCAGCAAGAACCTCTTCTCTTTAAGTAAGCTGTACTAGTGGAAGACTTCCTACTATTGAGCAGAACTTGTTGGACAGCCTCCGAGCATTCTCTTCATTCAGTATAGCAGGATGGAGGGTGCGGCCATGGTGCTGAGTGAGCAGGTTGGGATGGAGAGGAAGCACTATGGGAGGCTGAATTGACAGAGCAAGAAGATCTGAGAACCAGGACTGTCTCTGCTGTGCTGGAGGAGTGAGGATGCTTGGCTCAATCCGCCTTTAGTTTGAGGATGACCTGAGGAATGATTGGACTAGGTGGAAAGGCATACAAGAGAGTCAACTGCCAGCTGCAGTGGAAGGTGTCAGAGAGGGAGCCCGGGCTGAGGCCCCCTAAAGAACAGAATACTCAACACTTTCTGTTTTCCCTCATCACAAACAAGTTAATTGTGGGGATATCCCATGCTGCAACGATGACCTGGAGAATACTCTCCTTCATGGACCATTTGTGGCTCAGGAAGAAAAGTCTGCTGAGAGGGCGAGCATGGCATGCATGGCAAGCGGAATGCTACTGGAGTGATGCTTTCAATGCTAAATTGCCATTGGTTGACCACCCCCAAGCAGAGTAACCGGGAATGTGCACCCCCTTGTTCACACAGTACATCGTGGTGGTACTGTCGGTGACTATCCACTGAGTGTCTGATGTGGTTCCAGAAGCCAAGACTTGCATTGTGGATGGCTCAAAGTTCTAACACATTGACATGCAGTGAGGCTTCCCGTTCCAAACACTGGCACTGCACCCTCAATGAGTCCAGATGTACCCCCCAACTCAGAAGGAAAGCGTCGGTAACGACTGACTTGGTCTGGGAGGGCCAAGTGAAAGGGACTCCTTGGCACACGCAATGTAGGGACTCCCATCAGCACAAGGAATTTAGGACTGGTGGAGGAAGGTGAATCAATCTGTTCAGAGAATACAAGGTAGGGCAATAGATCATCCTTAGCTATAGCTGAAGAGGGCGAAGGCACAGCCTACTGAACTGGATCACTTGCATGTAAGCAGGCACGTGACTCAACAGGCTCAGACACATGCAAACAGTCGTTGAAGACTAAGATTGTAGACTGAGGCAGAGTGTTGAATTGCTTGGAAATGGTAGGTCAGCAGGAGCACCCTTTACCTCGAGGAATCTAACAGGGGTTTAATTAACTCTTAGTTTTATTTTTTGTGTGGGAACCACAATTGTCTTTGTGGTGTTTAAAGTGAGTCAAAGAGGGTCAGACAAATGCAATGTGGTGTCAATGTGGGTGAGAACCTCCTCTCTGGAGCCACCCTTCAGTAACCACTCATTGAGGTACGGGTGGATGTGGATGGATGTGCCTCATACATGGGACCTGAGATCAAGTCTCTACACTGACTTCCTGTTTTCTTCTGGCTGTAATTCAAGATGTTGGTAATCATAGTCAAAGCCTAAATGGTGTGGAGTCAAGGTATCAAGAAAATACCTCTCACCCTATGTAATAAGAGTGAGGTGCCTTGGAATGGCTGCCTTACCTGTTAGGGGTTAACTGAACAAGAGAGAAAGGTGACGTCAGGGGAATCACCCTAGACACAGAGAAACCAGGAAGTTCAGTTCAGTTCGGTCTAGGCTTTGGACTGGCTCACCCCTTTTTCCAGCTATGGACCCCATCTAGTCCTTTCCCTGTATATCTTCATAAGTAGCTAAACCGTGAGTAAGATTGTACCTGCATAAACGTTGCATTCGATCTCTGGTGTCTCTGAACTGTGTTATTAGAGAGGGGGAGAGGGAGAAGCTGGGTTATGCAAGAAGATTCGGGTGAGGAAGTTTTATACCTGTGGAGTGTATTAGCTGTAAGTTGTTTTCTTTTCTTTATTAAACCTTTTTTAGTTCTACAAAGCGTTTGGTTATTTCCTTAAGTTGTCCTAGCTTTAAATTTGACTCAGTTCCCGGGTAAAGGGAAGTCTGTGTGTCTAAGTGGCAGGCTCATAGTGTGTGAGTCAGGTTGCTGTGTCTCTCTCTCGGTAACAAGAAATGGGAGGGGGAAGGGGGGAAGTTTCTCTCCCGGCAGCAAGGGAGGGAGTGTGACTCTCTTGGGGTCCCAATGTGCCCCAGTCCATGGGTTTGGAAAAAGTGCATTGATGGTGGCAGCTTGGTCCCCATTTCCCTACTGGTAAAGTGTGGGTTTTGGGGTGAAAAGACTTAACCTAGGCTGGGGAAGCAGCTTATAGTTAAGGGGCCATAGGAGAGACCCCCCTCTGAACCCCAGTGCTCAGAGTGGAGGAAGGGTTGCTCTTCACACCCTATACACCTGCATAGCAATTAATATCTATTAAGATCAGCTGTGAGACTGCTAAAATTGAACACTCAGGGCATTTGTAGGGTGCTGCAAGTACAAGCATAGGTAATAAAGTAGCACAGGGATTGCAGTGGAATGTACACCTGAAATAGTGATTATGTCTGTTAAGTCACTTCTGTCTAGTGCCTGGTCCCCACTACGACTTAAAGTCGACTTTAGCATCGTTACGTCGACATAAAACTGCACCCATCCTCACACGGCTGCCATTTGTGTCGATTTAAAGGGCCCTCAAAATTCATTTCTGTACTCCTCCCTGACAAGAGGAGTAGCACTGAAATCGACCTCTCTGGGTCGATTGTGGAGTAGTGAGGACGCATGGGGACGTTATTGGCCTCCAGTGGCTGTCCCACAATATTCCATTGTAACCGCTCTGGACAGCCTCACTGCTCCACTGTGAGTGCTCTGGACAGCACTCTCAACTCGCTGCTCTGGCCAGGTAGACAGGAAAAGCCCCGGGAACATTTGAATTTCATTTCCTGTTTGGCCAGTGTGGAGAACTCACCTGCACAGATCACTCACCATGCAGAGCTCAGCAGCACAAGACACCAGGCAGAGCTCATCAGCAGAGGAGACCAACCCTCGGAAAGGAGCTCCAGCATGGTCCACACCGGAGGCGTTGGATCTGATTGCTATCTGGGGAGAGGAATCCGTGATGTTGGAACTCTGTTCCAACAAACGGAATGCCAACATGTTTGCCAGAGTCTCCAAGGCCATGCTGGAAAGGGGCCACAACAGGGACGCCCAACAGTGCCGCGTGAAAATTAAGGAGCTGAGGCAAGCGTTCCAGAAAGCCAAAGAGGCAAATGGACACTCTGGGGGACTTCTGCGGACATGCTGGTTCTACAACGAACTGAATCAGATGATGGGGGCACCCCCACCACCGTCGCACCAGTGTCCGTGGACTCCACCGATGGGGTACTCCTGGGTGCCTGAGGCATGAGGATTCAGATGACGAGGAAGCTGATGAGGATGAAAATACCGCGCTGCAGCAGACAAGGGAAGAGACCCTGTTGGCAGACAGCCAGGAGCTGTTTATCACCCTGGAGCCAGTACCCTCACAACTCTCCCAAGATTGTTCCACACAGGGCGGTGAGGGCACCTCTGGTAAGTGTGTGTGTGTGTGTGTGTCCCCCTTTAGGGATAAGATGAGGCATGATTTTAAAAGGAAGCGTTTATTAATGATTAACTTGCCCTAAGGACTTGGCATGTATTCATTGCTGCTACAACTACTGGAAAAGTCTGTTAATGTATTCGGGGATGGAGCGGAAATCCTCTATGGACATTTCCATGCAACTTTCTAGCAGGTAGCGATGAACCTTTCGCAAGAGGTTTCTGGGGAGAGCTGCCTTATTTCGTTCTCCATGGTAGGACACTATTCCCCTCCATGCAATTATTAATATTCTGGTATCATTGCATAACAAAGCATTGCAGCATATGGCCCGGGCGATTGCATAGATTCCATAGACCACAGAATAATAACCCTTGCGGTTTCTGTTCTCTGCGCCCTCTGCACCCCAAGATAGGGATATGAGTCCCATCTATAGCCCCACCACAGTTAGGGAATCCCATTGCGGCAAAGCCTTCTACTGTAGCTTGCACATTTCCAAGGTTCACAACCCTGGGTAGCAGCAGATCGATGATTGCCCTGCTTACTTGCATCACAACAGCTCCCACTGTAGATTTACCCACTCCAATTGATTTGTGACTGACCGGTAGCTGTCTGGCGTTGCAAGCTTCCAGAGGGCTATCGCCACTCACTTCTGAACTGTGAGGGCTGCTCTCGTTTTGGTATTCTTGCGCTGGAGGGCTGGGGAAAGCAAGTCACAAAGTTCCATGAACGTGCCCCTATGCATGCAAAAGTTTCTGAGCCACTGCGAGTCATCCCAGACCCGCAGCACTATGTGATCCCACCAGTCAGTGCTTGTTTCCCTGGCCTAGAATCGGAGTTCCATAGCATGAGCCTGCCCCATTGCCACCAAATTTGCCAGATTGTGGGACCCTCTATTTTCAAAACCGTCAGTGTCCCTGTCCATGTGCAGGTCCAGGTCCATGTCCTCATCACTGTTGTCACTTTCCTGATAGCGCAGTTGTCTCCTGATCACATTCCTCCGCAGACAATGCAGCATAAAGTCCACAACAATGCGCGAGGTGTTCACAATGGCCAGTACTGCAGCGGTGACCTGAGCAGGCTCCATGCTTGCACTGCTTATGGCGTCAGCGCAGCGTGGAGAAAGGGTGCGAAATAATGAGATACCTACCCACAGTGCACTGCTCAAAATGGCGTCGGCGGCGTGAAAAAAGGGTGCAAAATAATGAAGTGCCTACCCACAGTGCAGCACTCGAAATGGTGCCTGCTGGGGACTCCGGGAACTGTGGGATAGGTACCCACAGTGCACCACTCGCTATGTGTATGCTTGCCACAGTTGAGTGGACAGATGCTGCCGACTCGCTGTGCTTTGTGGGGATGCACAAAATCGACTCTATACAGTCTGCTTACAAAAACTGACTGCAAGGAAATCGACCTAATTTCGTAGTGAAGACATACCCTAGGAGTCTTCGGAAAAGAATGCAAAGCTAAGTGTCTGAGTTGTATTCCATGGATTGTTTCAAGAACATGGTTTCCCATGTTTGGCAGCATGGCTCTCAGTCAAAGGTACTTAGAATTTGCTTCTCTTGTTATCACAAACATATAATGGTTTCTGAATGAATTTAATTTAGAAAGCACTTGACTATTATCTTAGTTTCTGTGAATGGCATATCTAATTTTATTTTTTTCCTTTAAAGATCGCCGTGGCAACAGACCTTACAGAAATTGGCATATATTAAACTTTAATCTGCTTCTTTTTATATTAGAAATATCAGAAATTAGAGAGAGCTCCATTAAATCATCTAGTCCATTCCTCATGGGCCAGAGCAGGATTTGGGAAGTTGCCATACAGCCAACTTGAATCAGTCAGAGTCAAGTCCTGTGAGTCTTTCATGTATCAATTTGTTTCTAAAATCCATATCCCCTTATCCTTAAGTAAAATCATGAAATACTGAGTAAACAGATAGGAAAACTCAGATAAGGATACAGCTGTACCTGAGGACCTAAGCATAATAAATCTCCAAGAATTACTTTGTAATACATCTTTATAAGACTTCATCTGTGATGAAGCAAAATTTGCAAAACAACTTCACAAACCCTGCCCCAGCCTGCAGTGGATGCATTATCAGGATAATCTGTAAACAAGTCTTTGTCTAGACACTAGTCCACGCAAGAATACGCACTAAGGATGGCAAAGTATATTTTATCTTAATTTTTCTTTTCAAAGCAATTTTCTTTAAATGTTAGTTGTTTAAAATGCAAAGCCCCCCAAACTGAATCTATACTGCGTTTGATAGTACAACCAAACCCCAGAAAAAGGACATAGTAAAGCATTCAGCACTATTATAAAGTGCACTGAAGTAAAATGAATGGATATCTTACCATGCAGAGGGATTGTAACTTTCTGTCCCATTGTTCCTGTTACAGTAGCTGTTGCCATGGTCAAAATTGTCTGTCCCGGTGAGAGAGAGACATTTTCAGCAGCAACACTTGAAGCTTGGGCAATTTTCAACTTAGTTCCAGACAGAACCTTTTCTACCTGCATGTCTTTTGGGCTGTCATCGCCAAAGAGCCTTCTCTTAGCACTTCCTGCTGTAGGAGAATTGTAGCGCTCATGAACAGAGATCGGAGACAATGGCTGCAGGTCTAATATGCAAGAAAGGAAAAAATATATACAATATGCAGCAGTTTAAAAGAAATACAATTTCCAAAATGAGAGAACTGCTAGCCCTCAAGCTACAAAACAGAAGTCAGAATCACAAGAAACCTTCCACTGACAGAACAGTAGCACCATAATATACAGATCAAATCCTCTAGCCCTTCAATTGCTTCCCCTTATTCTCCAGTATTCCCAATCAATTTCATTTGATTGACAATATTTTGGAGTTTGAGCTGCTGGAAAGCAAAGGAGACCTCCTCCTCCTCCAATTGCATCTTCCTTGTGCTCTAGCAGGTTGGACATCTTGTCTCTCTGCCTCTTCCTCTTTAATTCCCTCGCTATTACCCAGTTTGAATCGTCCCTCCCTTTGCTCATTCTCTTATCTCTACTTCTGCTCACAAACTCTGCTTAATTTTGCTGCTGCCCAATAGCATGAGCAGAAGCAGTTACATTGATCAGCACAAGAGGAGGTTACTCACCTTGTGCAGTAACTGACATTCTTCGAGATGAGTGTCCCTGTGGGTGCTCCACGTTAGGTGTTGGTGCATCCCTGCGCCTTTGATTGGAAATTTTTGCAGCAGTACTCGTACCGGCCATGCATGTGCAGAGCTTGCACCCTCCTCCCGTTCTGAGTGTGCCTTAATGTGTGGTTGGTCTCCTCAGTTCCTTCTCTACTACGGAGGCTACCCCAACTCCAAAGTAGAGGGGAGGAGGAGGGTGGGGAGTGGAGCACCCACAGGGACACTCATCTTGAAGAACATCAGAGAGAGAGAGAGAGAGAGAGAGAGAGAGACAGAGACAGAGACTCTCTGGGTGCTTCACGTTAGGTGACTTCAAAGCAGTGTATCTCAAGGTGGTAGGGCCTTCGGATTGGGTAGAAATGCAGCAAATAAAACAGCTCTGCCTAATTGTGTATCTGAGAGAGTGCCCTGAGTAAGGGCATACTGTTTAACAAAAGTATGATCAGAAGACCAGGGGGCTGCTTTACAGATGTCAGTCAGGGAAATTTTACGTAAATAAGCCACAAATGTGGCCATCAATCTAGTGGAGTGAGTTCTTATGTCCTGTGGAGGCTTAACTTGCCATATCTGATAACAGAGTCGGATACAATCAGAGATCCATCTTGAAAGTCTCTGTGTTGAAATAGGTGTCCCCTGAATCGCTCGGCAATGGAGACAAAGAGCCTAGGAGAATTCCTAAAAGTTTTGGTCCTATTCAAATAGAAGGATAAAGCCCTGTGTATGTGTAGTGTATGCATTGTGGATTCGAAAGAGTTTGCATGTGGGTTAGGAAAAAGGTTGGCAAGTGTATTGGTTCATTGATGTGAAAAGACGAGTGGATCTTTGGGAGAAATTTGGGATGTAATCGGAGAGTAACTTTATCCTTGAAAAACAGGGTATAAGGTGGGTCCGCCATGAGAGCTGCTATTTCACCTGTTCGCCTGGCAGAAGTAATTGCCACTAAGAATGCTGTTTTCAAAGAAAGGCATAAAAAGGAGTAAGTGGCTAGGGGTTCGAAAGATTGTTGTGTTGAGGTAAGCAAGATAAAACTAAGTGAAGGACCCACGGAGGAGTAGGAGGTCTAACATCTGGGTATAGGAATTGAAGCCCTTTGAGAAATCATTTAGTCATTGGATGAGCAAACACAAAGGTATTGTTATAGCTAGGTGAACTTTAATGGAGCTAAAGGAAAACCCAGATCATTTGAGGACAAGCAGATAGTCAGGTATAAGAGAAAGAGGTGCAGACATAGGGGGCAGTTTTTTTGTTGAGCTCCATTGTGTGAATTGTTTCCACTTTTGGAGATAGGTGGTGTGAGTAGATTGGGTTCTGCTATGTAAAAGCAGTCTTTGAACTTCGTCCGAGCATGCTAGTTCGTGTTGGGGGAACCATGGAGGAACCAAGCTTTGAGGTGAAGCATGGGCAGATTCGAGTAGGGAAAACGGCCATGTTTCTGCAATAGTAGGTCCGGAATGAGAGGCAACGAGATTGGTGGTCAAGTTGATATCCTGGTAAGGAAGGGGAACCATGGTTGCCTGGGCCATGTTCATCTGGGAACGATCTGATCACATCTTTGTGATAACTCTGTGGAGAATCGGGATTGGGGGAAAAGCATAGAATAAGTTCCCGTGCCACGGGATCATAAATGCATCTGCCATGGAGCGTTTGCCCAATCCTGCTCTGGGGCAGAATTCAGGGCATTTCATATTTTCCACAGTTACAAAGAGGTCTATGGTTGAGTAGCTTGAAATGCTGAATATGTTGGTGATGATTGTTTCGTTTAACTCCCATTCGTGATCCCAGGGCAAGCATCTGCTTGGTTTGTCCACTGTGGTATTTATAACCCCGGGAAGGTATGCAGGTGATATCCGGATATTGTTCGCAAGGCACCAATTCCAGAGTTACATGGCTTCTGTGCAGAGTGAATGAGAAAGAGCTCCTCCTTGCTTGTTTACATAGAACATACAGACAATGTTGTCTGTCATTATCCGTACATGTTTGTTCCGGATTAATGGGAGAAAGTGATGGAAGGCATTGCTTATGGCTCGAAGTTCCAGGATGTTTATGCGTAGAGATGTTTCCATTGGAGACCATAGCCCCTAGGTTGTGTGATGTAACATGTGAGTACCTCACCATGTGAGGGATGCGTCAGTAGTCATTACGATGGATGGAGGCTCCTGGAGATATGGGACTCCAGAGCAGAGGTTGGAGGGAACTGTCCACCACAGGAGAAAGTCTTTGACTATGAAAGGTATGGATAGGGGTTTGGTCAAAGCATGCACATTGGGTCTGTAAAATGTGGTCAACCAAGCTTGGAAACGCCTCATGTAGAGTCGTGCATTTTGGACCACGAAAGTGCATGAGGCCATGTGACCCAGGAGTTGTGAACAGTCTCGAGCGATTGCTTGAGGACTGTTGCAAAGTCTTGTTGCTAGCTGCCTTATGGTGTTGAAGCGATCCGACGGGAGAGATGCTATTCCCAATTGGGAATCGAGATGCACTCCTATGAAGTCCAGTTACTGGATTTTCTTTGTTTATTTGTAGGCTGAGGGAGATAAAGCAATCGATGGTGAGTTGCATGAACTGAAGCGCCTCGTCAAGCATTAAGGCTTTGAGGAAGAGGTCATCCAGGTAAGGAAGTATTATGACTCCTTTCCTCCTGAGGTGGGCAGTAACTACAACTAGGAGCTTGGAAGAAACATGGGGAGTGGTGGGTAGGCCTATATATAAATCCTTGAGAGGGCCATTTAGGGATCTGGAGCAGAAATCTGTGGGTGAAATTGTGGCCTGCACTGTGTTCCTACAGTCAGACTAGATGATCATAATGGTCCCTTCTGGCCTTAAAGTCTATGATTCTGTTATGGAAGTGGGAATTTATTGGAAATGTGTCGAGCCCAGAGTGAAATGTCTGTGGGCCGGATGTAGTGTCACATGAAAATAGGCATCTTGTAGAATGAGGGCTGAAAACCAATCACCCTGCTCCAGCTCTGGGATTGTAGTGGTGAGGGTAACCATTTTGAACTTTTGTTTCCTGATAAATTTGTTGAGTCACCTGGGGTTGAGTATGGGTCGCCATACCCCGCTTTCTTTTCTGTTAGAAATAATGGGAGTAAAACCCCCTTCCCCTGTGTTGTTTGGGCACAAGCTCCACTGCCCCCAATAGAAGGAGATGTTGCAACTCTTGTGGGAGCAGGTGCTTGTGAGAGGGGTCCCTGAAGAGGTTCGGGGAGGCTGGGTAGGTAGAGGGCATGAATAGGAAGGGGAAGTATAGCCAAGCATGATAACCTCTAAAACCCACTTGTCAGTGGTAAAGTTGTGCCACTGATGGGAGAATGGTCGCAGGTGGTGCCCAAAAATGGGGACAGGTCATGTGAGCGCTGAAACAGGAAGGGGCAGTTATTCACCTTGCAGTAACTGAAGTTCTTCGAGATGTGTGTTCCTGTGGGTGCTCCACTCTAGGTGTCGGTGCGTCCAGGAGTAGCAGTGCCTGGTCGGGACGCAGGTGCCCAGATGGTATCTCCCGTCCTGTTGGAATCTTCCTGAGCTCCTGTGTCCCACACCCCCCTCAGTTCCTTCTCTACCGTGGAGTGATCATGAAGTACTCCAAAGTAGAGGGGAGGAGGGGAGCACCTACAGGGACACACATCTTGAAGAACTTCAGTTATTGCAAGGTGAGTAACTTTCCCTTCTTTGAGTGCTGTCCCTGTGGGTGCTCCACTCTAGGTGAATGTGTAGCAGTTCCCACTATGGTAGGTGGGACTTTGGAGATGCGGCAGGAAGTACTGCAGAGAGCACTGTATGGCCGACTATGGTGTCTGCCGAGGTATCTTGCGTGATAGCATAGTGTTTGGAAAATGTGTGTTCAGATGACCATGTAGCCGCTTTACAAATGTCTGAAATGGGTATGTTATGTAAGAAGCCTATGGATATTGACATAGCTCGAGTGGAATGAGTTCTAATGCATTCGGGCGGTTGAATATTTTGTAAATGGTAAGAGGATCTGATGCAGTCAGAGATCCACTTGGAGAGACGTTGTTTGGAGATAGTCATGCCTTTTGATCTTTCAGTGATAGAGACAAAGAGTCGTGGCGATTTACGGAAAGGCTTAGTCCTATCTAAGTAAAAAGTGATTGCTCGCCTGACGTCCAGAGTATGCAGGGTTGCCTCATGTGGAGTCTTGTGAGGCTTGGGATAAAAAGTAGGTAAGTATATAGGTTGGTTGAGGTGAAAGGTGGATACCACCTTAGGGAGAAATTTAGGGTGTGGTCTAAGAGTGATTTTGTCTTTAGTGAAGATTGTATATGGAGGATGGGCCATCAAGGGGCTTATTTCGCCTACTCTCCTTCCTGATGTTATTGCAACTAAGAAAGCTACCTTCATGGACATATGGAGAAGAGAGGAGGTGGCCAAGGGCTCAAATGGAGGTTTCATGAGAGTGTGGAGAACTAGGTTAAGGTTCCATGTAGCCACCGGTGGGTGAATTTCAGGGTAGAAATTTTGTAGTCCTGTGAGAAAGCGTTTTATGGTGGGGTGAGTAAAGAATGAATAACCTTCTAACAAGTCATGGAAGGTGGTAAGCGCTGCCAAATGTACTTTGATGGAGCTGAGCGAAAGTCCATCCTGTTTTAGTTTCAGGAGGTAGTTTAAAATGTCAGGAAGGGCCGCCCTGTTGGGCGTTAAATTATTATTTGAGCACCAGAGGGTGAAATGCTTCCACTTCTGTAGGTAAGTTTTCCGAGTAGAGTCTTTTCTACTGTGCAGGAGGACATGTAGTACTTCCTTAGAACAGGCTAATTCATGGGTTTGGAACCATGAAGGCACCACGCAGTCAGGTGGAGCTTGTTGAGGTGAGGGTGAAGAACCCGACCGTTGTTCTGGGAAAGGAGATCTGGCCGGTTGGGGAGAGTCCGTGGAGGACATGCGGAGTAGGTAAGGGTACCATGTTTGTCTCGGCCAAGCTAGGGCAATAACTATGACCCGAGCCTTGTAGTCTATAATTTTCCGCAGAACCCTGTGAAGCAGGGGAATTGGTGGGAAAGCATAGAGGAGAGAGTTGTTCCAAGGGATGAGGAACGCGTCTCCTAGGGATGCAGTCCCGAGTCCTGCTCTGGAGCAAAACAGGTGACATTTTCGATTCTGGGTTGTAACAAAGAGGTCTATGGACGGTGTACCCCAAAGGGAGAAGAGCTGTTGAAGTATTTCGGGGTGCAATTCCCATTCGTGTTCTGTCGAGAAGTGTCTGCTCAGTGCATCGGCGGTAGTGTTGTGACAGCTTGGTAGGTAGGAAGCTATGATTTGTATTTGATGTAATATGCACCAGTTCCATAAGCTGATGGCTTCCCTGCAAAGGTAGTGTGATCGGGCTCCTCCTTGTCTGTTGATGTAATATATGCATGCTATGTTGTCTGTTAGAACCCGAATAGATTTTCCCTTTATAAGCAGAAGAAAGTGAAGGCAAGCTCACCTCACTGCTCTGAGCTCCAAGAGATTTATGTGTAGGTGTGTCTCTGAAGCGGACCACCGGCCTTGTGCCCTGTGTCCTCCAAGGTGCGCTCCCCAACCGATTAGGGAGTCATCTGTGGTAAGCAGGAGCGTTGGGGTTTGTTGGTGGAAGGGAACCCCCCCTGCATATGATTTCTGGTCTTGTCCACCATTGTAGAGAAGCTAGAACATTGGAGGGAGGGGTGAGCAGCATCCCCAATGTGTGTCGGTTGTGCTTGAAGTTGGAATTGAGCCAGCGCTGAAGACATCGCATGTGCAGTCTGGCATGCTGGACCACAAATGTGGAGGCTGCTATGTGACCAAGAAGCTGTAGGCCGATTCTTGCTTGTGTCCTGGGACGGACAGAAAGCGTGCGTATCAGCTGTGTGATAGCGAGGAATCTGTGATTTGGGAGCGAAGCTCTGCTGTGGGTTGAATCCAGATGAGCTCCAATGAACTCTATCTGTTGAGTAGGTACTAGGGTAGATTTTTGGACATTTATTTGGAGGCCGAGGCTGTGAAAGAGAGAAATGGTGAAGGTCGTAGCTTGAAGGGTCTCATTGTAGGAGTTGCCCTTGATGAGACAATTGTCGAGGTATGGAAAGAGCATGATTCCATGTTTGTGGAGATGAGCGATGACCACTGCTAGAGTCTTGGAGAAAACTCTTGGTGCCGTGGGGAGTCCGAAAGGAAGAACTCTGTATTGGAAATGGTCGTGGCTGATTGTGAATTGGAGGAAACGTCTTTGGGCTGGATGAATTGATATATGAAAGTAAGCGTCCTGTAGGTCGAGGGCTGTGAACCAGTCCCCTTGGTCCAGTGCAGGAATTATTGTGCCCAGTGACCATCTTGAATATTTGTATTTTCACGAATCTGTTCAGTCGGTGTAGGTCCAGAATAGGCCTCCATCCCCCATTTTTTTTCTAGGTTAGAAAGTAATGGGAATAGAACCCTTTCCCTTGATATTGTGTCGACACAGTTTCCACTGCGCCTAGCTGTAGAAGGTGAGCTACCTCTGTACGAAGTAAATGCTCGTGGGAGGGGTCCCTGAAGAGGGACGCGGAAGGGGGAAGGGTAGGAGGGTAGCATATAAAGGGGATAGAGTAGCCGGACTGAACTATTTCGAGGACCCAGCGATCCTTTGTAATCCGCTGCCAGGCATGTTGGAAACTCTGGAGGCGGTGACCAAATGGGCAAGTAGGTGGTGGATTCAAGGGGAGGTCCTGCAGACCCTCGACCAACGTTTCAAAATTGTTGTTTATTGCTTGGTGGGCGGAAGGTGGTTGCTGGAGGTTGATTTTGTCTGCACTTAGGGGGTCTAGCACGACTCCTATTTAGGTCATATGGTTTGGGATGCGGCCGGTAATACTGCTGTGTGCGTGGCCTTTGGTAAGGTTGGTACCTTTGTCTCCTGGGGGAAGAGGGGTGAATGTCCAGGGTGCTTAGTGTTGCTCTAGAATCTTTCATAATGTGGAGAAGTTCATCCGTTTTTTGGGAGAAGAGTTTATCTTTATCAAAGGGGAGGTCCTCCACTTTGGTTTGCAGGTCTTTTGGGATGCCAGATGCAGATAGCCATGAAGCTCTGCGCATAACCACAGCAGTTGCGGTAGAGCGAGTCGCTGTGTCTGCCGTGTCTAGAGCTGCCTGTAGGACCATTCTGGAAATCAATTGGCCCTCAACTAGGATTGAGTTAAAGTCTGCTCTCCTATCCTCTGGAATGAAGGAGGCAAATTCAGAGAGTTTACTGTAATTATCGAAGTCACAGCTGGCGAGGAATGCAGAGTAATTGGCAATTCTGAATTGCAGAGTGGAGGACGTGTAAACCTTGCGACCAAAGAGCTTGAGGCGTTTAAGGTCCTTGTCCTGTGGAGTGGGACAATATTGTGGTTATTTTGTTCTGTGTGCAACTGCGTCCATTACAAGAGAATTTGTCTGTGGGTGAGAAAAAAGAAAATCAGCATCCTTAGCCGGAACATAGTATTTGCGTTCGGCCTTTTTGCAAGTTGGCATTAAAGAAGCTGGTGTTTGCCAGAGAATGTCAGCTGGCTCCAAAAGTGCTTCATTTATGGGGAGTGTGATCTTTGATGGCGCAGAAGGTTGAAGTATCCTGAGGAGTCTATGTTGTGATTCCTGGACCTCTTCTAAAGGAATATCCCGACTGAGTGCCACCCTCTTGAAAAGTTCTTGGAATTGCTTACAATCATCCACGTTTTGTGAGGGCGGAAGAAAGAGGGCTCCATCTGAAGCAGGTGGAGATTCAGGGCCCAGTGAGTCATCATATGGTTCACAGCTGATGTTCTCAGGTTGTGGTTCAGGAATTTGAGAAGTGGACGGAGCTGGAGATTGAGGCACAGAGGGAGGTAGTGGTCCAGTAGAAGAGGTCTGAGGGTGAATGGTAGGATGATGCGGCCAAGGATACCACTGAGGCCATTGCGTGGGGTAGGAGAATCCACGTGGTATCCACGGAGGGAAGTAGGGAAACTGAGGCACGTGGTTATGGGTCATGGTCTGACGTGAAAAGGGTTCCTGCAGAGTAGGAGAAGCGGTTGAGGAGGACTCTGTCCGCTGTTCCACCTCCGGTTCGTTGTGAAAGGTAGCGAGTCCAGGTGGGGAGAGCATCTGTTCTAGAAATGAACCCTGTGCAGCCAGGAGTGGGGATGTAGGCTCTGGTGACACTAGGAGGTCATGTTGATGAAGGAAGTGTTGCTCCTGCTCCATGTGGTGTGTTGAGCCTGAAGTGTGCTCAGGCACTTCATAAGATGCAGTTTTGAATAGTGTCCCAGGGCATTTGGAGGAGCCCTGTAGGGGGTCCCTTGCTGGTGCCGAGGGGGAAGAGAGACTGGGTGCCGAGATTCTTCCTGGCAGTTGTGCAGAGCGTGCAGCCAAGTCTGTGGCTGCTTTCATTATAGGAAGTGTCAGCGCTCTTGCTGACGGCGCCGACAGTGTTCTTGGCGCTGAAGCAGAGTGTGCAGCTGGCTCTGTGGCTAATTTTAGCCCGGAGCAGGTTGGTGCTGACGTTCTTGTCGGCGCTGACACTCTTGTTGGCGCGGAGGCAAAGCGCGCTGCAGGCTCCAGAGCTATTTTTAGCTCGGAGCCTTTCGGTGAGGACAATGTGCTCGGCGCCAAGGCAGAGCGCGCAGAGCGTTTGGGGGCTATTTTTAGCCCGGAGGAGTGCGGTGCCGCCGGTGCCGCTGAAGCCTTCCCGCCTTGGGGGCTCAGGTTTCTGCCTCTGCTGTGTGATACAGCTACTTCAGAGGCATTAGTGAAGGCTGAGGCTCCTGCCTGTGGCGCAGTCAGCACAGAGGGCAGGGCTCTGATGGGAGACCCTTTACTCTTATCAGTCTCTCTGTCCTGAGACTGAGCCTCTTGCCCATGCTTCAGAGGGGGTGAGGCTTCGCTCCTAGCAGGGTCCATGGTTGGGGAGCGAGTGGGAGCGGGTTTAGTCATTCCTGTCTCCGAAAGCGGCTGTAGAGACTTTTCTATGAGGAACAATTTTAGCCGCAAGTCCCTGGCACGATGAGCTCTAGATTTAAGATTCGTACAGTGGGTGCACTTCGCAGAGACATGAGTTTCCCCAAGGTACTTCATGCAGTGAGAATGCCCGTCAGACTGTGGCATGGATTCCTGACAGGAAATGCATTTCTTAAATCCTGAGGCCCCTGGCATTATGAATTAAAATTAGCCGGGGGGAGGGGAGGTTGTCTCAACAGGAGACAGCCTGAGGCAAAAAAGTTTTTTTTTAAAAATAAATAACTGAATAACTACACTAAAGGAAGGAAAGAAACGTAGGATGTAACTAACAACTATTTTTATTCTATGTTTGATTTTTCTTCAGAGACCAGGGAAGAGAGAGAGCACTGCCCTGAATTCCATCTTCAGCCTAGGATGGTAGAGAAGGAACTGAGGGGGGTGCAGGACGCAGGAGCTCAGGAAGATTCCAACAGGACGGGAGATACCATCTGGGCACTGCTACTGAAAATCTCCGATCAACGGCGCCTGGACGCACCGACACCTAGAGTGGAGCACCCACAGGGACAGCACTCGAAGAAGAACATTATTTTTGAAACCCTTGACCAAGGCTTCAGATCTGCTTGTTAGTCATAGGGAGTTGATACGCTGCCACAGGTTTGGGATGACGACGCTGGAATCTGGGTCTCTGACATTGCTGCTGTTGTTCGCATGATCTTTGGAATTGCTGAGTATATGAGGGGTAGCGTGGACATTGGTAAGGTTGATATCTGAATTGTCGTCTTCTGGTCATAGTGGTTTATATTCCTAAGGAGCAGAGAGTCACCCTGGAATCCTTCATTGAGTGAAGGATGTCATTTGTTGTGGAGGCAAAGAGTTTATCACCATCAAATGGAAGGTCTTCGATAGTGGCCTGGACCTCCCGAGGAAATGAAGATGAGGAAAGCCACGAACGTCGGTGCACGACTACTGCTGTAGTGGTGGGTCTGCCTGCAGCATTGGCCATGTCAAAGGCCGCTTGAAGAGCGGTGAGTGATATAATTTGCCCTTCAGAGACTACAGCAGTGAATTGTTGCCTCTTTGCTTGTGGAATGTCCTCAATAAAGTCCATGAATTTATTGTAATTTTTGTGATAATATTTAGCCAGAACACTGTATAAATAGCAATTTGAAACTGTAGGGTGGAAGCATCCAAGCTGATCTAAACATTTACCGTCTTTATCTGTTGGGGTGTAATGGGAAGACTGGTTCTTGTTCTTCTGGTTGATTGTCAACCAGCGAATTAGACATTGGATGGGTGAAGAGAAAATCAGAGCCCTTGAGAGGGATGAAGTATTTTCAGTCCGCTCGCTTACAGGTAGGAAGACTAGAAGCAGAAGTCTCCCAGATGGCTTTGGCAGGTTCCAGAAGAGCTGGGTTGATCGGCAATGCCACTATGGAAGAACAAGAACGCTGCAGGATGTCAATTTATGCTGCTGCTCAGGAATCTCCTCCAGATTAATTCTTAATTCACTGGTACTGTCTGGTGAGTGTTCTCAGTGGCAGAATGGTGAGCTTGTGCTGCCAGGCGAGTGTCAGGTCTGATTGAGGTGGCATAGCAAGCATGGACTTGAGGATATGATGCCCACAGAGCCCAGTATTGCCACTGTGGTGGGAAGGGCATAGGTGATGCCATCCATGGGTTTACACACCATGGGGCAGGGTCCTGAGAATAGAAGGTGGTGGTGGTTTTATAGCCGCTATTAACTGGGGTCTGAGGATGAGACACTTGATAAGATGAAAATTCCTCCTGAAGACCCTCCTCACTGGAGGAAGGCTGCTTAGACCCTGGCTGCTCATTTTGTGATAAATAGGCATTCAGCAAGGGTGACTGCAGAATGGGTGACACAAACAGATTACTTGACTGTGTAAATTGTATTGCTGAGGCTTCTCCGCAAGGTGAAGGCTTTGTGAGAGGAAGCTGCTGAGAGGAGAATTGCCTCTGTACTGGCACCTTCAGAGTTAACTGGCTGCCTGTCAGCTCAGCAAGTGTCAGTGCGGAAGCCTGGAACTCAGTGAGAGCCTGTGGGGGGCCTGGCATGTCTGCTTGTCTCAGCATGGCTGCTGAAGGATGCCATCTGAGAGGCAGGCAACTGAAAGCCTATAGCCTTGGCACCAGAGCTGTGTGCTCAGGCGGCTCTCGCACGGCACTGGAGGAGCCAGGTGCTTCAAAAGTGCTCAGCCGGGGGAGGGCTGGCAGGGAGACAATAAACCTGCCTGAAGAAGCCTTCCACCTGGAGGACTGTTTAGCTGGTAACAGAAGGTGGTGTTTCTTTGAGGTTTTCTTTGTTTTTTTACTAGCTGAAGGGCTGTGGCATGGAGCAGAGCCAGTTGCTGTGCCTGGGTCTGAAGGAGACCCTAAGGATTTTTGCAGCAGTAGGAGCTTCAGCTTCAACTCCCTGTCCTTTCATGCCCTAGACTTCAGTCTGCTGCAGTGGGCATATTTTTGGGGAACATGAGACTCCCCCAAACACTTTATACATTCAGAGCAGCCATCTGATAGAGGGATGGCATCACATAAATCCTGGAGAGTCCAGCATGCCGGCAGCGACTGTGCTGACAGGCACGAAGAGAAAGCTTTTTTTCCCCTCCTTCCTTAAAGAGACACTAACTAACGCTACTAGTAACAGTAAACTACACTATTGGTAACAAAAAAACTATCTAAAAGAGTAACAGTAACAAGGGAGAATTATTTTCTGACCAGTCTGCTGAGCTCCATCTCAAGCCGGGGACGGTAGAGAAGGAACTGAGGAGACCGGCCCCGCATGCATTTTATTAAGGCACACTCAGAGCCGGGGGAAGGGGCAAGCTCTGCACATGCGTGGCCAGTACGAGTACTGCTGCAAAAATCTCCTATCGAAGGTGCAGGTACTGTGGCAAAACTTTGGCCTTGTCCCTGTGGGACAAGGTGGTTTGTTCTGGCCTCAGAGGTTCACTGTGACCCTCCCTTCTCTCTTTAGAGACCAGGTCACAGCCTATTGAGCCATTTTCAACATAAGCCAGTGATTAGTTAGGGGAGGTAGAAAGAGGGGGGGGAGCCCGGGCCCACCCTTCACTCCGGGCTCCAGCCCAGGGACCCTAATAGTATCAGCTAAGATGGCTGACCTTTTAGCCACCAAACACAATACAATTCCCTGGGTTACTTCCCCACAGCAGTCCCTGCTTCTTCAAACTCCTCTTCACCTTTACCTCAAGTCTCCTTCCGTGCGTATTTGTTGTCTACCACTCAGTCTCACCAACAGCACAACCTCCTCTCACAGCTCCTGACATCCACACCCACCTGACTAACTAGGAGGATTTTTAACTGGTTTCAGCCAGCCCCTGATTGGCTTCAGGTGTAACAACCAGGCTAGCTATTTCTACTGCCTTCTAGAATCTTCTTAATTGGCCCCAAGTGTCTTGATTGGCCTGGAGAAGCCTTTGCTTGGCTATCCAGGGAACAGAGACCTTCACATCCTGAGGCTGATATACCTGCCTTCCAGCACTCTCCTATACCCTTCTGGTCTGACTCCGTCACAGTACGCAGCAACACCTAATGTGGAGCACCCACAGGGACTCTCTCTCGAAGAATATCAGTTTCACTCTTCTGCACCATGGAACCCTTTGGAAGCATAAGATAACCTCCTGCTGCTCAAAATAGTACATGGTGTGTGTCCTCTCCATCCCACAAAGCAGAAGAGTTTCTGGGTAAACAGCAAAGTGAAACTGGCTAAAAACTTGGAAGTTTCACACTGCTTCTAGTTTTACCCACTACCAGCAGACATTTCCTTGTCAGCAGAGGCAGGTGCATTTTTTTCAAGCTCTGCTCTTCTTCCCTTCAGTATGCTTCTTTACTTTCTGTAAATTTCTTTGAATGGTAACGACAGGTCATACAATCCAATGGACAGAATTGTTTGCCTTTTTGTGAAAAAACAGCAAGTCCGAGATTTTGGTTGTGGGTTTTTCTTTGTTTGTTTCTGTTAAAAATAAGTGTCCATTTAAGAACTAATGAGATATATTATTTTTTAAAAAATAAATTGACCTGTCAAATCTGAGAATGGCGGTATAAAGATAGAAAACACAGGACAGAACCAAACTGCATAGTGAACTACTGAATAGATTAGAACAGCAGGAGAAGCAGAGCTATCAGCTGTCAAGGATTACAGCTACAAATCTTTATCAGTATAGACAACCTTAGAAAAGGCACAACTGTAAATATTACTCTGATTCAGGGTAGACAATGTGGACATAAACACTGGTGGTGTCACTCACTGCAATACAACTGACGGAAGCACAAGCAATTGAGTGTTATGGAGACAAAGCCACAGAGTTAGGGAGAAGATTTCCAGACAGAAAATTTGAAAATCCAAATGACTAAGATTCTAAGAAAACACAATTCAAAGACACCCAGGATTTCTTTATGTATTACTATGAATGGTTTGAAATAATATATACTACAAATATATCAGAAGCTCTCAACTTACCCCGTCGTAAATTCCCACCAAGATCCGTGCGAACCTCTTTCACCCGGGGATGCACAATAGGCGATATTGGCATCATAGGGAGATGTCCTAGTCCACTCCCTCCATTACTGGCTTCAAAATTACTTGGGTATATTACCTGAGATATAAGAGATGCCAGTTTAAGAATAAATAATCTTTGCCTCTTCATAACATCTGCCATTATTAAAAAGGTATCAGAGAACACTGTGCCTTAGTTGTTATAACTATTTCACTACTGGATAAATTGTTGCACATTTGATTAACACCCCATACAGCCTAACATTCCAGCCCTGGAAAAGGAGTACACTTGCATTTTCTGGTAATTTATTTTCCCTTCAACATACTTCTTCACAGGTTGGGACCTTGTTTTCTGAGGCTTGTAGAGCTTTCCACAGAGCAGAGTCGCTGGTCCAGGCTAGACTCTCCAGAATCTGTTCTTCAATGTTGTTGAGGTGCTTCACCATGTCTCTGGAGAGTCCTTCCTCAGACCGAATCAATACTTCAATCACCTAAAGGGAAGGAAGGCAGTTTAATCAGTCTACTATAAGGAAAAACACTTCACCCATACTTAACCCCACTCTGACAGAATGCTAGCTGTAGCACTCTGATCACTGAGATTGCTGCAGCTCAGAAAAAGTTGCAGGCACAACTGGGAACAATTAGCTATTTTCTGTTGGTGGATTATGAGTACCTGGGTGGTAATTACTAGATTGTTGATACAACTGGCTATAATTGGGAGAATATAAGTGGGAGGAACAGGAAGCAGAAAGGAGCGCTCAGAAGGTGAGCTGTAAAAAGGAGAAAAGCTCCTGCTGCAATATGCCTTTGTCATGTTCTGTTTAAAAAAGAACTTTTGAATAAAAGATACATGTAATGAAAGGAAAATGGCCTGGATGTGCTTATGACTGTGAGACTATGGGAACAGGCTAGAAAGCATGGTAAACTCATCAACTGACCATTCATTTCAGGTCCAGTTCAAACCCCTTCCCCCACTCGTTTTTAAAAGCTCCAGATTCTATTACATACCTTGCATGTTTCTGCTCCTCTTCCTGATACCTCTGCTCATCCCACACACTCCCCTCCCCCCAAAACACACCATCTTGCCACAGCTATGCTGGAATCCTGTGGTCTGGAATATCAATCCTCCATCTGATTTCAAGTCTCAGAGGCCATGATACTGCAGTCCGCCCCACTGAGCGGGGGTAAGTGGTGACTGACAGTGGCACACTCTGAGGCGAGGTGGGGATAGGGGGTAGAGGGTTCCCCCAGGGAGGGGAGACCCTCACACCAAAGGGGGTACTGCAGGGGTGCAGCACCCACAGTTGGAGGGCACCAGGGTCTGGGAAGGACACGGGGCCAGCTAAGGAGCGGGGCATCAACCTGCGGAGGGCGCTCTGGACGCTGAAGGAGCTGATTCCCCAGACGACCAGCGGGAGGCGCCGCAGGGGTGAGTGTGAGCCCCGTGACAGGCCTGTACCGGGGGTTGGGATGCTGGAGATGTGCAACCAAGCCCCGCGACGCATGGCTATAGCTGTTGCCATCTGTCTTGTCGCTGAGTCGGCCGAGTCTAAAGCTGCTTGAAGAGCGGCTCTGGGACACCACTCTACCCTCCTCAATGATTGCCTTGAACTCTGTGGTTGAATCCTTGGGTACCCGCTCTTGGAATTTAGTCAGGGTGGACCATGAGTTAAAAGCATATCTCCCGAGTGCGGCCTGCTGGTTTGATATTCTCAGCTGCAGTGCCGCCGAGGAGTACACTTTCCTGCCCAGCAAGTCCAGCTTTTTGGCATCATGGGATTTTGGGGTGGACCCTGTCTGTCCTTGCTGCTCCCTATGATTAACAGCGTCGGCGACTAGGGAGCCGGGTTGAGGGTGCGTGAAAAGGTGCTCATAACCCTTTTGTGGGGCAAAGTATCGTCTTTCTACCCCTCTAGCAGTTGGAGGAAGCGAGGAGGGAGTTTGCCATAGCGTGTCCATAGTGGCTTGGATGGTTTTTATGAATGGCAGGGCGATATGGACCGGTCCATCGGATGATAGAATGTCTACAGTAGGGTCGACCTCTTCCTTAATTTCCTCTGCTGGGAGATTAAGGTTCTGGGCAACCCTACGTAAAAGATCCTGGTGTCCCCTAATGTCCATGGGGGGAAGGGTGGATGAGGAGCCCGCTACTGCCTTGTGAGGTGATGAAGACGAGGAGGTGAAAGGTGGGTCCTCCGGCTGTTGGTCACTTTGGGGCGGTTGGTACATGGCCCCAAGCCGGGTGTGTTGGGCATCTCCAGGTGTGGGGCCCTGAACCCGTGAAGGTCCGGGCACCGGTTCCTCCTCAACCGTCTCCGAAGGAGGTCTCGAAATCGTCGCTGATACGGGTCCTCTCGGCACCGAAGGCAGCGACGCCGGCACCGAGGCCGGGCCTTGGGCTTGGTGGAACGCGAACGGTGTCCAAAACGACCACTGCACCGGGCCTTGACCTTCCGCGGGCCAGGTGGGTAGGTGCGGGTGGTGGGAGGGGCGCCGGTGCCGGGAGCGATGGGACCGGGAAGAATGTCGGCTATGACAAGATCTTGACGACCCCGCATCGGACTCTGATGAATATTCCGATGCCGACCACGGCGGTGCGGAACCATCCGGTGCCACGACGCCTTGTCTCTGAAACATCATAGGTTTTCCAGGATGTTTCATGGTCGGTGCCCAGGTAGGTTGCGTCGTCTCCAGTGGAGCAGGCGGGATCGGTGCCGAGGATGATCGGACCAACGGTGCCGGTATCGGCGCTGATATCGCTGCAGAGGTTGATGGCACCGGGGTCGTCGGCATGGGCGGGATGATCGGTGCCGTTATTCTGGCTACCGGTGCCGGAATGACAAACGGTGCCGGAGCAGGGTCTCTTGTAAAATTGATGAGATCCCTGGCCGCGTCAAACGCCTCTGGGGTCGACGGTATGTCCAACCCTTGCGTTTCTCTCTGGGGAGACACTTCTGCACCCAGAGAAGCAGCCCCACACTCTGAGGTGGCGGCTGATCGTGCTCGCTCAGTACAGGGCCGATGATCATGCTCCGGAGCTGATTGCACCACTGAGAGCTCACCCTGGGCTCTGCGGGCCGGGGAGCAACCTCTAGACTTCTTGGAGGACACCGGTGATTGAGATCGGTGCCTCCGTGAACCACTCGTGTGGTGACGCGGAGATCGGTGCCGGGGAGCCTTCTGGCTCTTCGTCGGTGCAGCTGCGACTCGGACCAAGGACGGTGCACTGTGCACCAAGGTAGACGGTTGGTCTAGTTGGGGCTGCAGAGCAGGCTCTATCAATAGTAGTTTGAGGCGAGAGTCTCTCTCCTTCTTAGTGCGGGGCTTAAAGCCTTTGCAGATGGTACAACAGTCTGCCTGATGACCCTCTCCCAAGCAGTTTAAACACTGAGGGTCACTATTTGGCATCGGCTTCCCACACTCTTTGCAGCTCTTGAAACCTGGCGCGCGAGGCATGCCCCAGCGCCGGAGAAGTAAAACTTACTTATATATACACTAAGACGAAATAATTACACTAATAAATTTCTAACTAGACTATGTAACTTGTTATAACTATAACTATATATATATACTAGCATAAGTGCCCGGCGCTGCTCGGGTCAGTCGGAGGTGGGGAGGGGGCAGACAGCTGACACCCCCTGACCAACCCCAACACCCCCCGGCTCACCCCCCGACCAAACCCGACACCCCCACCTGACCCCCCAAGCAAACCTGACACCCCCACCTCACCCCCCGACCGAACCCGACAACCCCACCTCACTGACTGTCCCACCAAACCCAACTGGGATCCATCGCAGGTGGGGGGGGGGGCACAGAGCTGATGGAGTCCGGGGTTCCATTGGGAGGGGGGAGGGGCAGAGAACTGAGGGATCTCCGGGGTTCCGTTGGGAGGGGGGGAGGGGCAGAGAACTGAGGGATCTCCGGGGTTCCGTTGGGAGGGGGGAGGGGCAGAGAACTGAGGGATCTCCGGGGTTCCGTTGGGGAGGGGGGAGGGGCAGAGAACTGAGGGCTCTCCGGGGTTCCGTTGGGGAGGGGGGAGGGGCAGAGAACTGAGGGATCTCCGGGGTTCCGTTGGGAGGCGGGAGGGGCAGAGAACTGAGGGATCTCCGGGGTTCCGTTGGGAGGGGGGAGGGGTAGAGAACTGAGGGATCTCCGGGGTTCCGTTGGGAGGGGGGAGGGGTAGAGAACTGAGGGATCTCCGGGGTTCCGTTGGGAGGGGGAGGGGTAGAGAACTGAGGGATCTCCGGGGTTCCGTTGGGAGGGGGGAGGGGTAGAGAACTGAGGGATCTCCGGGGTTCCGTTGGGAGGGGGGAGGGGCAGAGAACTGAGGGATCTCCAGGGTTCCGTTGGGAGGGGGGAGGGGCAGAGAACTGAGGGATCTCCGGGGTTCCGTTGGGGAGGCGGGAGGGGTAGAGAACTGAGGGATCTACGGGGTTCCGTTGGAGGAGGGAGGGGTGAGCTGAGCGAGTGAGGTGTCTGTTGGAGGGGGGTATTATGACATCATCACCACCTAACCGCCCAGCTGATGTGATTGGCCCTGAAAGACTTTCACCCCTGGGGGGCGTCAGAGGTGAGATCCGAAAATTTTTCGACCCTTAGCAGCATCTAGACCCCAAGACCCCTCACTGTACCAAATTTCAAGTCTCTGGCTCAAACGGTGCGGGAGGACTTCGCTGTCATACGTACATACATACATACATACGTACATACATACACCACTTGACTTTTATATATATAGATATACACACACGAGAACCGCTACGAGTGAAAGAACACTACGAAACGCTGTTCCAGCGACCGTCACGAACGGAAAGAAGGAACTGAGCGGGGGGTGGGTCGGCAGGGGTATATATACGTTACTATAAGGGCGCCACTCTAGGGGTCTCCCCTGCCAACCCTACGGGTACTGCTAGGGAAAAGCTTCCGGGACCGTGCATGCGCGGTGCGCACACACTTGTTGGAATGCACATGAGCAATCACTCGAAGAAGAATGACACCTTCATGGAAAGGTGTATTAGTAAGCATGTAGCCATGGGTTCAAATGGGGAACCAGTGGGGGCCTGAAGGACTAGGCTGAGGTCCCATGGTGTAATAGGATCACGTAGTTGTGGGTAGAAGTTGGTGAGCCCTTTGAGGAAACATTTGGTGAGCAAAGACAGAACATTGATTCACTTTGTGGTGAAAAGCTATGATAACGGAGAGGTGTACTCTTAATAAACCCATGGAGAGGCCTGGCCTTTTAGGGTAAACTGCAATCTAACTTCTAATGAGGAGAATCATCTTTAGAAAAAAAATATTTAACTGGTGAAAAGGTGTTGTGAGGTACTTTGTATTTTGCGAGACAAGGCACACACACGTGGTTGTAGAAAGTAGATGAGTTTATTGGAAGGCCTCGGTCCCTCAAATAGGCGCTGAGGGGCCCGATTCTGATCAACGCGACCGCAGAAAGGGTACCCGGCACTTCGGAGCAGTAGCCGGGAAGGAAAAAGCCCACGAGCAAATACAGGGGTGGGCTTAAGTACACTCGCACATTTGCATCTCATACATACTCATGTCTCATTTGCAAGCAACAAGCTGATTGGTTACACGCTGTCCTGCCTCAGTTTCCCCATTTGGTTTCCCACGCATTCATTCTCACACAGACGGGGTAAACACTCACACAGCTGGGAACAGTCTGGGAACTGTTCCTAAACACAGAGATAACAGCAAGGTCAATCTCATAGCATCACTATGCACTCTCCTGGAGTTGACCCAGAAGCGTAACTACACTTTCTAGTGGGTGCCCGTCACAATGTCTTCCGGTCCTAACACAAGGACAAAGAAAAAAACCCAAATCAACTATCTAAACTAAATAATGGTGGTAAATAAGCTAAAATAACTAAGTAGCAAGGCACTGATAAGTGCGCCGACTAATAGCCAAGGGAGACAGAGAAGGAACTAAGGAGGGTGGAGGGGGGTTTGGTCACATAGAGTCAGTTACCAGTCTGAAGCGGCACGAGATGGGGACTGTGCATGTATGACCCAACTGGGCACTGCTTACCAAAAATCTCAGATTACAAATGCAGGGGTGCACAAACACCTAAAGCGGAGCAACCACAGGGACAGCACTCGAAGAATGAAAGTCTGCAGACAGCCAGAGCTCAATTGCCTCTGCTGTGGCTCAGAGCTTCCACAAGCAGCACAAAGCTGAACAATCTTTTTTTGTTTTCATTGCTGGTTTTCACATCCCTGTAGGCACCAGTGAAACGGAAAAACAATTTAAATTTCATTCTGTTGAGGCTTGGGGAAAACACAGTTACCTACCTTTTATAACTGTTGCTCTTTGACATGTGTTGCACATTCATTCTAATTTAGGTGTGCAAAAGCCCCGAGCACAGTTGTCAGAGATTTTTCCCACAGACTCGGTGTCAGCACTCCCTGGTGTCGCATGCTCATAGCGCTGGTATAAGGGGCCTCTGCAGAGACTGCACTCCTCAGTTCTTCTAACTGACCTCTCCGAGGGGCCGGTGGGTGGGTCTTGGAATGGACATGTGCAACACATCTCAAAGAACAATTATGAAAGGTAGGTAACTGTTTTTTCTTCTCTGATTGCACATGTCCATCCTGTTTTAAGTGACTAGTAACAGTAGATCTGGAGGTGAGCTCGGAGGTTAAGTAAAAGCTGCCTGTAGGACTTCTCATCAAAAGAGAGCATCATCTCTTGCCTGCTGCGTGATATCATAGTGTGTTGTAAAGGTATGCACCGAAGACAATGTCATCGCTCTGCATAAGTCCTGGGTTGGAACCAGCACTAAGAAGGCTGTTGAATAGGCTTGGGACCTCGTGGAGTAGGCCATTAAATTCGACAGAGGGGGAATGCCTCCAAGGTCGTAGCATGTTCATATATAGGATGTGATCCAAGATGAGATTCTCTGGGAGGAGATTAGAAGCCCTTTTATTGTCAGCCACAGCAATGAAGAACTGGGGCAACCTATGAAATAGTTTGGTTTTTTCAATATAAAAAGCCACAGCACATCTGACGTCCAGGCAGTGCAGTTGTTCCTCTTCCCTATTCGCACGAGGCTTAGGGTAGAAGACCGGTAGAAAAATAGGCTGGTTGTAGTGGAATTGGGACACAATTTTTGTGAGGAATTTCAGGTGCAGCTGCAGCTGTACCTTATCTTTAAGAAAACTTTATATGGTGGTTCTGCTATGAGGTCTCAGCTCTCTGAAACCCTCCTTGCTGAAGTAATTGCTGCCAAGAAGGCCATCTTGCATGAAAGGTGCAGCAGAAAGCATGTTGCCAATGGTTCAAAGGGTGGTCCCATCAACTTCAAGAGAACTAGGTTCAGGTCCCATGGGGGAGAGGCTCTCTTATCTGCAGAAACGTCCTCTCCAGACTTCTGAGGAAGTAAATTACAATTTCGTAAGAAAAAATGATTTATTGTCAATCTTAGGATGGAATGCTGAAATGGCCACCTTGTGGACCTTCAGTGAGGCAAGGGCTAGGCCAGGGGTTCTCAGGACAAATTTTTGGTGGCCTCAGAGTGTGGCCATCAACTCTTGCTGGTGGCCGCTCTTACACTTTTTCCTAAAATAATTAATTAGCTTTAGGAAAAACAAATAAATATGCACATACACAAGTCCAAATTATTGTAATTTATTTATTGCTAACTAGTAAGTCTGTTGTGAAAAATGATATTAACAAACAGAAGTATCACTTTTCACAGCAGACTTACTCAGCCCTGGAAAGTCTAGGGACAAATTAAGCCTCTGTTGGGGGAGGTAGGAGGAGCCAGGGATGATGGGGACGGATGAGTGGGGGGCCAAGGAAGCAGCAAGGGCTGGAGCCTGAAGCCCCACAGTCAGGGGATGGGGTTTGGGGATGGAGCCTGAAGACTTGTGGCTGGAGCCTGGGACTTGCCACTGTGCAGCAGGAGCTGGGGATAGAGCCCAAAGCCCCTGGGAAGGTGGGGAAATCATGGACTGCCTGCTCCTCTAGCGTTCTGCCCCAGAGAGAGGGGGAAGAGCCGAATCCCTGCTGGTGGCCTCAGCAACTAACAACAAGGCGGCGCATCCAGGAGCAACAGGGAGGGAAGCGGCCGGTACTTCACCCCGTCAGTCACAGTCCAGGAGGCTGTGCCTGCAAGAAAAGCCCTTGGTGGCCACATGCATTTGAGATGCTGGGCTAGTCCTTACTCCTTTAATGACAAGAGATAGTATAAAATAAGCTGTACTGGCACTTGCGTGGGTGTAACTCCCTTAGTTGCAGACCAGAGAGAGACTTGCTTCCACTTTGCACCATATGCTGACCCTGTGGAGGGCTTCCTGCTGTGCAAGAGAATTGTATAGACTTGCTTTGAGCAAGCCTGCTCATCAGGGTTCAGCCATGCAGATTCCAGGCCGTTAAATGCAGAGCGCTCAGGTCCAGGTCAAGCAGTTGACCATGGTCTTGTGAAATCAGGTCCAGTCACAGAGGAAGCTCAATTAGAGCCTCAAGGGAGAGACTAACAAGGGTGGTGTACCAGTGTTGCCTGGGCCACACTGGAGCTATCAGGATGACTCAAGCCCAGTTGCGTTATTTTTGTCACCATCCTGCAGATTAACACAGTGGGTGGAAAGGCATAGAACAGGAGGTAAGATCACTTGTGTAGAAAAGCATCTGTCATGGAGCCTGGGCTGTGACCCCGCTCTCTGCAAAATCAATGACACTTCTTGTTGGACTGTGTGGCAAACAGGTCTATGTGGGGAAAGCCCCACCAGAGGAAGAGGCTCATTGTGATATCTGGGCATGGACTCCACTCATGATGCTTTGAAAAGGATCTGCTGAGTCTGTGTACAAGCTGGCTCTTTACCCCTATCAGGTAAGAGGTCTCAACTGCAATCAAGTGAATAATGCATATCTCTAATAGACGGACTACTTCTCAACAGAGGAGGGAACAGTGAGCCTTGCCTGCTGATGTAATACATGGGCGATGTACTGTCTGTGAGGATTGAGACTGCTCTGTTTGTGATGTAAGGTAAGAATGCCTGGCATGCCAGCCAGACTGCCCTGAGCTTCCTGACATTGATATGGAGCAGTAGTTCCTTTGCTGACCAATGACCCTGTGTTGTGAGCGATCATACGTGGGCTCCCCAGCCCAGTTCCAAGGCATCGGAGACTGATGGCTGAGGCTTTGTGAAAAGAATCCCTTCGTAGACTGCTCCCAGTGGCAGTATTGCCTGTGGGGACTGGTGTGGAGTTTCCCTTCGGTGCCGACATCTTGATTAATCGGATTCGGAATCTGAGCTTGACGAAGATGCCGAAGAGGAGGACCCAAGTGACCACAGTGGTGCCAATCCTCCCGGTGCCTGCCGTCCATGGCATGGAGACATTTCTGGTGAGGCAGTGAACGGGAGCTTCCCCATGGAGGCTCGTCTTGGCACTGGCTTAAAGGAGGTCAATGCCTCAGTGCAGCTGGTGACATCTCCTGTCCGGACTTGGCACTGACAGAGTCATTAGCTCAGTAGCAGCAGCATAGGCTGCTAGGTCAAAGGTGCTGACCTGTCTATTGGTCAAGTGCTACTGGGGTCTGTGGTGCAAGGGAGGGAGAGCAATCCAGCTCGGGTCTCGCTCTATCCTGCTGTGTTCCCTTGTTTGCCTTCAGTGCTGGTGAGCGAGTCTTCTCCTGGAGGCCCCAGTGCTTCTTCAGCATCGGTGAGGAGGACCAGTGCCAAGAGCCCCTAGCGGCACACTTTGTACTGATGCCGAAGTATTCAGCGCAGAGTCCAATCTCAGATCTGAGGCAGGTCTCAGCGCTGCTCCATAAGTAGGACTTTCAGCCTTGCTGCTCTGCCCTTCTGCTTATGGGGCTTAAATTTCCAGATGTTGCAGAGCTCTTTTCTATGACCCTCTCCCAAATACGTGAGACAACTCAAGTGAGAGTCAAGTAGGCACAACCCATGTTTAAACCACGGCGCCCGAGGCATGTCCCAGTACCAGGGGAGGGATGGACCAACTCTCCAAGTATGAAGAGGAGTCACAGTCCTAACCTATAACTAACTAAACTATTGGAACAACTAACACTATGAAACTATTTACCACGTAAGAACAGTGGAAACCACTAAAAGCACATTGGTCAAGGCAAAGGGGGAAGTCTCAACAGCTGCTCGGGCAGTAAGAAGGAACTGAGGAGTGTGAGCTTCGCAGGAGCCCCTTATATTGGTACTATGAACGTGCAATAGCAGGGGGCACCGGCACTGAGACTACAGATACCACTAGGGGAAAAATCTCTGACAGCTGTGCTCGGGGCACACGTACACCTAAATTAGAATGGACTTGTGCAATCACTCAGAGAAGAACTGTGAGCAACAGCAGAGGCACACACTATTGCCTGAGGAAAGGGACTCTAAAATGAAGGCTAGGGGAATGTTTCCACTACTCTACTCTTGCAGCTACCCAAAAGCTGAGGAAGTGGTGGAATAGCAGATACCTCCCAAATGTCAACAGCCAGGAGGCTATGGAAGGTCAGAAACAGAGGTTTTGGGATGAGAAAGAGAGTGAGCAGGGAGATGTACCTAATACTGACAAGAAAGGCTGAGGTCCCCAATGAGAGACCAAGAACAGCATTGTGGCTGGAGTCTCAACACCCTAGGATCATTGAGTCATAGACTTTATGGTCAGAAGGGATCACTATGATAATCTAGTCACAAAGCAGGTCACAGAATCTCACCCACCCACTCCTGTAATAAACCCCTAACCTATGTCTGAGCTACTGAAGTCCTCAAATCACGGTTTAAAGACTTTAAGGTGCAGAGAATCCTCCAGCAAGTGACCTGTGCCCCATGCTGCAGAGGAAGGCAAAAAAACAAACAAACCCAGGGCCTTTGTTTAATCTGCCCTGGAGGAAACTTCCTTCCCGACCCCAAATATGGCAATCAGCTAAACCCTGATCTTATGGGGAAGACTCACCAGCCAGACACCCAGGAAAGAATTCTCTGTAGTAACTCAGATCCCACCCCATCTAACATCCCATCAATATATTTACCATTGGATATATTTACCACTAATAGTCAAAGATCAATTAATTGCCAAAATTAGGCTATCCCATCATACCGTCCCCTCCATAAATTTAGCCTTGAAGCTAGATGTCTTTTGCCACCACTGTTCCCCTTGGAAGGCTGTCCCAGAACTTCATTCTTCTGATGGTTAGAAACCTTCATCTAATTTCAAGTCTAAACTTTCTGATGGCTAATTTATATCCATTTTTTCTTGTGTCCACATTGGTACTGAGTTTAAATAATTCCTCTCCCTCCCTGGTATTTATCCCTCTGATATATTTAGAGAGCAATCATATCTCCCCTCAGCCTTCTTTTGGTTGGGCTAAACAAGCCAAGCTCATTTAGTCTCTTTTCATAAGACAGGTTTTCCATTACTCGGATCTTCCTAGCAGTCCTTCTCTGTACCTGTTCCAGTTTGAATTAATCCTTCTTAAACATGGGAGACCAGAACTGCACACAGTATTTCAGATGAGGTCTTGTTGTTAATCCCTACGTGCATGACCGTACACTTTTGACACCAGTCATGAGGTACAAACCCTAAGTTCACAGATTCATTGAATTTTTTGCTAATGGGCTTGCAATTTTATGTGCCAGTTACTTTAATATTCTTGGATGAAGATTATTTGGGCCCCCAATCTAGTCCCATTAAGCTGTTCGAGTTTGGCTTCTAGCTTGGGCATTACTCCTGTACAGCAGGGTCCCCACATCTTAACTGACTGGCTAGACCACTAACTGTTAGGGCCTGGAAATTTTCACTAGATGCCTAGATATTGGTATATCTGTGAGAGTGGCCAAAAGACAGAGCGACTGAGATAAGGTAAGTTAGTAAAGTTGAGAGGTACAGAATTTATGGGTTTAAGAATAGCAGCCGTGTTAGTCTGTATACTTGTAGCACCTTAGAGACTAACTATAGTAGACTCTCGATCCAGGATGATAAAATCCCAGATAATCACCATCCATAGGAAATATGGGGAGTGGGGGTTGATTCACCAGCCATCCTGCGCCGGGGGGAGGGGTGTTGGTTCACTGGCTGCCCTGCATCCTGGTAGGTTTTTTTTGTGTGTGTGCTTGGGGTGGTAGCAAAGCCAGAGCCGGCCCTGCGAGTTGCGCATATTTTTTTTCACATCCTGGTTAATCCACATCCTGGTTAATACAATCCTGAATAACTGACAGTCTACTGTAGTTTATTTCAGCATAAGCTTTCGTGGGCTATAGCTCACTTCATCAGATGCATAGAATGGAACAGAAGTAAGATGAATTTATACACATAAAAAGAAAGAAAAAAAACCCCTGTACATTAGCATACCAGTTCTAAGAGGGCTGTTAAATGTAGATGGGCCATTATCAGTAGGAGAAAAAAAAAACCCTTTTGAAATGGATTTCTGTGTCAGGTAAATTAACTCAGGAAATGCAATCAATTAGTGTAATGAGAGAACCATTCGCAAGTCCTATTTAGCCCCTGATTAATTGTATCCAATTTGAAAATTAATTCCAGTTCCTCAGTTTCTCGTTGGAGTCTGTTTTGGAAGTTTTTCTGTTTCAAAATTGAAACCATCAAATCTTTAATGGAATGGTCAGGAAGATTGAAGTGTTCTCCTACTGGTTTTTGAATGTTATGATTCCTGATGTCAGATTTGTGTCCATTTATTCTTTTGAGTAGAGACTGTCCAGTTTGGCCAATGTACATAGCAGAGGGGCATTGCTGGCACATGATGGCATATATCGCATTGGTCAATGTGCAGGTGAATGAGCCTCTGATGTTGTGGCTGATGTGAGTAGGTCCTATGATGGTGTCAGTTGAATGGATATGAGGACAGAGTTAGCATCGGGGTTTGTTACAAGGATAGGTACCTGGGTTAGTGTTTTTGTTGTGTGGTGTGTGGTTGCTGGTGAGTATTTGTTTCAGGTTGGGGGGCTGTCTGTAAGCGAGGACTGGTCTGTCTCCCAAGATTTGTGAGAGTGTGGGATCATCTTTCAGGGTAGGTTGTAGGTCTTTGATGATGTGTTGCAGAGGCTTAAATTGGGGGCTGAAGGTGACGGCTATTTATTTATGGGGGAGAAGAGGAAGAATAAAGGCGACAAAAAGGTGGAAGTGGGGAACAAGAAGAGAAGACAGAACTCTGTTATAGGAAAGAAAGTTAAGTAAAGACACATGGAAAAAAGATTTAATAAAACAGGGATGTAACAAGTAGGACTGATTAAACAGTACTCAACAAATATATTATTTTGAAGTATTTTATCAGTATCAGTTGAAGAATTTCTCTCAGACTTTTGTGGTCTGTGATCAGTTCTATAATTGGTGAAATATTTAGTAAATTTGAATACTTGTAGAAATAATGGTCAAATATAGTCTAAGAATATTTTATTCCACTATTTGACCAACAGTAGTAAATCAGGTTTACAAATCATTTGTTAAATCGAAAATTGACTGACAGCATGTTACAATTAAATAAAGCATGCAAACCATGCACAAGTGCTTTATTCCTTTACATTACAGGGGAAATGGTGTCACAAGTATTACATATGTTGGATAATAGATGTCAGATCTTGGTAGCAAATTCAAGAGCAGCCTTCGACTAAAATAGCACATATGTTACAGGTCAGCACTAGCCCCTCTGCTATACTTAACCTAGGAATAGAGGGCTTCTAGGACTGTCAATCTCATACTAAATAGAGGTACTTTAACAGTTTATAATTCAGATCTAAGTATATGAACACGATGTTTATGCTTACCTTATAAAAATAGAATGGTCGGAGATCAAGAACCTCAATAATCCAAGGGAAAGTTCGCAGTGAGCTATATGCAAATAGCACAATCTCCAAACAACATGCCATCAGTGAATGATGGAAAACATCTTGCTCCAAGAGAGCCTACATAGAACATAGAAATGGTTTTAAGCCACATCACTGGGGACTTACTCATAAACATGTTTTCTTAAATGATACCAGAGAAAGTGAACTGAGAAAGTACAGTATTCTCCTCGTCACACACACACAAACTCTATCCACACTAGATGAAATATGATGATTTGATCTGCTAAAGCCTGCATAAAAAAAAAAGGCTTGCAGTAAAAAAATCTAGAATAGAAATTTAAGTTTTATTTTAAATTATATCCTGAATTTACTATCCATTAATTAAAACGTAATTGAATTAAGCTTTGGGATATGGAAAAAGTTACAGAAGAGCAAGCACTGAAAAAGAAGTCAGGAGACAAAGGACACAGATTCCATGGCCAAAAGGCCTTGTGATCATCTAGTCTGAGCTCTTGTATAACAAAAGCCAGAGAATTTGGGCAAAAGAATTCCTAGAGCAGATCTTTTAGAAAAACATCCCACCTTGATTTAAAAATTGTCAGGGATGGAGAATCCACCACAATGCTTGGTAACTTGTTCCAATGGTTAATTACCCTTATTGTTAAAAATGTATCCCTTATTTCCAGTCTGAATTTGTCTAGCTTCAACTTCCAGACACTGGATCATGCTATACTTGTGTCTGTTAGACTGAAGAGCCCATTATCAAATATTTGTTCTCCAATGTAGGTACTTCTAGACTAGTCATCCTTTAACCTTCTTTATTAAAATAAATAGATTGAGCTCTTTGAGTCTATTATTATAAAGGTACAAAAATGATTAAAGGTCTAGAAAACATGACATATGAGGGAAGATTTTAAAAACTGGGTTTGTTTAGTCAGGAAAAGAGAAAACAGTGGTGACATAACAGTTTCCAAGTACATAAAAGGCTCTTAACAAGAAGGAGGGAGAAAAATTGTTCTTAAATCTCTGAGGATAGGACAAGAAACAATGGTCTTAAATTGTAGCAACAGAGGTGTAGGTTGAACATTATGAAAAACTTCCTGTCAGGTTGGGTAAGCAGCGGAATGAACTGCCTAGGAAGGTTGTGGATTTTTCTCATCATTGGAGATTTTTCTCATCATTGGAGATTTTTAAGAGCAGGTTAGACAAAAACCTGTCAGGGACAGTCTAGATAATACTTAGTCCTGCCATGAATGCAGGGGACTGGACTAGATGACCTCTCAAGGTCCCTTCCAGTCCTATGATTCTATGTTTGGTAAACCATTAATCATTCTTGTGGCTCTTCTGTGAACCCTGTCCGATTTATCATATTATTTAGCATGTCTGTTCCACTCTTTACAGCTAGATTTGCTGTAATTTATAATTATAATTTACAGATTATAAGACGTACTGGTGCTGACACTGGAGAAAGAATAACAGATAAATCAATTGTATTAAAACTAGCACATTGCTAGATTATGACAGTTTAAGATACAGCTTAAGAAACTTCCAATGGCATATTTAAGTATTGTTCTATATTCAACTACTTTACATATTTTTCCCCCTGAAAGATTAATTACTGCTTCTTTTGCCCTTTCATTACCATTTGAAACTTTCTGAAAAGCGGGAAGTAAAGGCTGGTTTTATACTTGTTTATCTAGTAATAATACAAGTCAAAGGGAACGCAGACCCTCAGTACCAATGACAGTAAAGCTGCTTTGATACTATGGGTAAAAGGATAAAAGCCTGCTCACCTGGAGTTAAAGCAGAATGCAGGGTGTGCTATTTGCAGTTACTGCAAAGCAATAGACATTTTGTTGAATGATAAAGAGGAGAACAAAAATGACTTGCCCAGCATCTATGTTCTAAAAGACAATACAGTAAACCCTCGATTTAACGGACCCCGATTTAACGGACTTCGGATGCAACGGACAAAATTTCCGATGCATCCGAAATCCGTTATTGGGGGCTGCCGGCTCCCGCCCCAGGGAGCCGGCTGGGTTGACAGCTCCCGCCCGGCTCCCCGCAGCAGGGACCCCTGCGGGAGCTGTCAACCCCCCCGCCCCCCCGCCCGGCTCCCCGCAACGGGGAGCCAGGCAGGGGGGGGCGTTTGAGAGCTCCCGCCCGGCTCCCCGCAGCGGGAAGCTGGGTGGGGGGTTTGACAGCTCCCGCCGGGCTTCCCGCTGGGGGGAGCCGGGCGGGAGCTGTCAACCCCCCCGCCCGGCTCCCCGCAACGGGGAGCCGGGCGGGGGGGGGGGGTTTGAGAGCTCCCGCCCGGCTCCCCGCTGGGGGGAGCAGAGCGGGAGCTGTCAACCCCCCCACCCGGCTCCCCGCAACGGGGAGCCGGGCGGGGGGGCGTTTGAGAGCCTCCGCTCGGCTCCCCGCAGCGGGAAGCCGGGCGGGGGGTTTGACAGATCCCGCCGGGCTTCCCGCTGGGGGGAGCCGGGCGGGAGCTGTCAACCCCCCCGCCCGGCTCCCCGCAACGGGGAGCTGGGCGGGGGGGCGTTTGAGAGCCTCCGCTCGGCTCCCCGCAGCGGGAAGCCGGGCGGGGGGTTTGACAGCTCCCGCCGGGCTTCCCGCTGGGGGGAGCCAAGCGGGAGCTGTCAACCCCCCCGCCCGGCTCCTCGCAGCGGGGAGACGGATGGACGGGGGGGGGGGGTTTGAGCCGGGCAGGAGCTGTCAACCCGGCTGCCCGGCTCCCCGCAGAGGGGAGCCGGGCGGCCGGGTTGACAGCTCCTGCCCGGCTCCCCACAGCGGAGGGCCGGGCGGAAGCTGTCAAACCCCCCCCTCCCCGCAGCAGGGAGCCGGGCGGGGGGGGGGGGGGAGGTTGACAGTTCCCGCCTGGCTCCCCGCAGCGGGGAGCCGGGCGGGGGGGTTGACAGTGCCCGCCGGGTTCCCCACTGCCGGGAGCCGGGCGGGGGGGTTTGACAGCTCCTGCCCGGCTACCCGCAGCGGAGAGCCGGGCGGGAGCTGTCAAACCCCCCCGGCTCCCCGCAGCGGGGAGCGGGGGGGGGTTTGACAGCTCCCGCCGGGCTCCCCGCTGCGGGGAGCCCGGCGGGGGGGTTGACAGTGAGCTGGGCGGGCAGGCTGAAAGTTCCCGCCGGGCTCCCCGCTGCCGGGAGCTGGGCGGGGGGGTTGAAAGTTCCCGCCGGGCTCCCCGCTGCCGGGAGCCGGGCGAGTTGACAGCTCCCGCCGGGCTCCCCGCTGCGGGGAGCCGAGCGGGGGGGTTGACAGTTCCCGCCTGGCTCTCCGCAGCGGGAGCTGGGCGGGCGGGCTGACAGTTCCCGCCTGGCTCCCCGCAGCGGGGAGCCAGGCGGGAGCTCTCAGCCCACCCGCCCGGCTCCCCGTTGCGGGGAGCCAGGCAGGTGGGGGGGGGGGGCTTTTGACAGCTCCTAAAACCTCTATATAAGGGACTAATTTGGGTGAGGGGGTGTCCATTAAAGCCAAAAGTCCTGTTATTTAATGATTTTTAAAAATTATTAAATAACGGACTTTTGGCTTTAACGGACACCCCCTCGCCCCAATTAGTCCGTTAAATCGAGGTTTCACTGTATAGGCAATATAGCACTTTCATATATAATTCTTCTTCTTGTCAAATGTTAGTCTATTCAGTTATATATCACATATCAGACACAAACGAGTTGGGGAAAAAGGAGATATCAGTATTAAATGCAGATGAAAGAAATCATTTCAGATTCAGGAGAGAAGCATAACCTAACATACGGAAGAAAAACAATCTTGCAGAGAAATATTTGCAAGTCACTTTTTTTCATCAGTTCAAATTACTTAACAATCCAGTTTTTGATTTAAAATGAGGTTAGAGTTCACCTTTGTTGTAGTTAGGGATGTAAAATATTAAATGGTTAACTGGTAAGCACTAGTCTTACCCGTTTAATCACCCTGTTATGCCCCAGGCCCGAGCTGGCCGGCCAGAGTAACCCCAGCCCCTCTCCCTTTAATTGGTTAGCCAGTTAAACTATTTAAATTTTAATCATTTAAATGGTTAACTTTAAAAATGATATTTACATCCCTAGTTGTAGTACATCAAAGTGTGCAGGATTTAGTATACCGCCATGAGAAAATATAGGAAAGGAACTATGTTAGCTGAAAGACTAGCAGCCTTGAACAAATATTGAGCTCTCAGGAAACTACAACTGGGTCAAATGTCTTGAAGTAATCTCATTTAAGGAATGAAATTAATATTAAACTGGAAAATTGAGCCAATGAATCCACTATTAACTAGTCAAAAGACTAAGGAACCAATTTTGCCTTCAGATTGATTTAAATAGGAGCTGCTTGGGTTAACCCAAATACAGAATTTTTCTGAAAGTATTCATAAGGGTATCATAGAATATAAGGGCTGGAATAAACCTCAGGAGATCATCTAGTCCAACCCCCTGCTCAAAGCAGGATCAATCCCCAACTAAGTCATCCCAGCCAGGGCTTTGTCAAGTCTGACCTTAAAAACCTCTAAGGAAGGAGATTCCACCACCTCCCTAGATAACGTATTCCAGTGCTTCACCACCCTCCTAGTGAAAAAGTTTTTCCTAATATCCAACCTAAACTTCCTCCACTGCAACTTGAGACCATCACTCCTTGTTCTGTCATCAGTACCACTGAGAACAGTCTAGATCCATCCTCTTTGGAACTTAAAGAAGAAGAGGCTCTTCTGTTCCAGTTTTCTACTTACTGTCATGTCCTTCCCTTGCAATCTTCGTGTTTCTTGTACCACTATCGTCTCCAAAATTTTGTAATACAAAATCTCTGCCAGTTTTAGTCTGTTAACAGCAAAATCTGCAATTGAAACCAAACATCGCTGAAAGCTTATATTCCAAATCAGCAGTTGGGGGGGAGGGGGAGGATGAATAAACAGTTTTGATTAAGTTAACCAGTATTTTATTTTCCATAACAGAAACATGCATGTATTGTAAGCCAAGAGGAAATACTAGTCTGAACGTCTTTAGTAATGCTATGTGAAACAAACCTTACATGTAATTAGTGTATTTCATATTCTTTAGATGTTCAAACTTTAGGAATGGTCACATGTATGGTCTGCACTCATGTTTTGTAAAAATCTTCTGAATTTCAAATATGAAATGAGTCGCATTAACACTCATACAGAAAAGTTCATTTAATTAAGAAACCTTTTTCCCCCCACTTCTTATGTAGTTTTTGTGTATACTATTTCCTTTTAATTTTATCTCTTAAAAATAATTGTTAAATGAATGTAAATTTATAGGTTCAAGAATAGCAGCTGTGTTAGTCTGTATCTGTAAAGAAAGCGAGGAATACTTGCATCCGATGAAGTGAGCTATAGCCCGTGAAAGCTTATGCTGAATAAACTAGTTAGTCTCTAAGGTGCTACAAGTATTCCTCACTTTCTTTGCAAATTTATAGTCTTTTATTAAGCGTTTCAATACAATTTCTTTCAAGTCCATTTTGAACTACAGTTCTCCTTGCTTAACCTTGTGGTTATGTTCCTGAAAAATGCTACATTAAGTGAAATGATGTTAAATGAATCGAATTTCCCCAAAAGAATTAATGTAAATGGGAGGGTGGGCGGGTTAGGTTCCAGGGAACTTTTTTTTGCCATACAAAAGACTATGTATATTTATATATGATGATATATGAGTTCGTCCATCAAAGTTGATGAGGACCACCCAATGTCATCAGTTTGTTTGGGAGTGGGTTCTAAGATGGCTGATTAGTCCAATCCGAACTCCGAATTGACGGTTGCATTGGGGACATGGAAGATCAGGCTGCCGACCGGGGGAAGAGAAGATACCAGCCCTGGACTTGCGAAGAAGACGCTTCTCTACAGCATCACTCAGTCTCTTTTGTTTGTAGGCTGTTGCACCATCATGAACTCGTCTGCACCAGGCGAAGCGATCATTAGCGATGCTCTTCCAATTTTCAGGATCTATGTTACAGTTCTTAAGGGAGGCCTTGAGGGTGTCTTTGAATCTCTTCTTTTGACCTCCAAGAGATCGCTTGCCATGTTGTAGTTCGCCATAGAACATCTTCTTGGGCAATCGTTCATCGGGCATTCGTACAACATGCCCAGCCCATCTGAGTTGTGCCTTGAAAAGCAGGGTGTGGATGCTTGTCATATCAGCCTGTAAAAGGACGTCGGTGTCTGGAATTTTATCCTGCCATCTTATCTTCAGTAGTTTCTGCAGACAGCTCAGGTGGAAGTGGTTCAGCTTTTTCGAATGATGACTGTAGACAGTCCAGGTCTCACAAGCATAGAGGAGAGTGGGCAGGACGACTGCCGAATAGACTTTTAGTTTGGTTTCAATCTTAATGCTTCTCAGATCCCAAACATTAGATCGAAGCCTTCCAAAAGCTGCGCTGGCTCTGGCGATTCTAGTGTTCACTTCCTTGTCGATGTTGGCTGCCTGTGATAGAGTGCTGCCAAGGTATGTAAACCTGTCCACGTTGTTGAGCTTGTGGCCATTGACAGTGATGGATGGCTCAGTGTAGTCACAGCCAGGAGTAGGCTGATGCAGAACCTCAGTTTTTCTGGTGGAGATCGTGAGGCCGAAGTTCATGCACGCTGTGGAGAATAGATTCATGCAGTGTTGCATGCCTGTTTGCGTACCTGAGTTGAGGGCACAGTCATCAGCAAATAGAAATTCACGACTGGTCTCAACTTGGACTTGGGTTCTGGCCTGAAGCCTCCTTAAGTTGAATAGCCTTCCATCAAAACGGTAGCGCATGTCGATCCCGACATTATCATCTCTAAAAGCATCGATCAGCACGGCAGAGAACATAAGGCTGAAGAGGCAGGGAGCCAGGACGCAACCTTGTTTCACACTATTTGTAACTGAATGGCTCTGAATAGTTGCCATGATCTTGAACTCTGGCAAGCATGCCGTCATGGAATTGCTTCACCATTTCAATGAAAGTGTCTGGGCATCCAAATTTGGCCATAATCTTCCAGAGGCCCTCACGACTGACATTGTCAAAGGCTTTAGTTAGATCCACAAAGACAGTGTAGAGCTGGACATTCTGTTCTTGGCACTTTTCTTGTAGTTGCCTGGCGGCAAAGATCATATCAATAGTACCTCGTTCCTTCCTGAAACCACACTGACTTTCTGGCAAGAGACCTTGATCAAGGTGCTGTGTGAGTCTGTTTAGAAGTATTCTGGCTAGGACCTTACCTGCGACACAGAGCAGAGAGATTCCTCTGTGGTTGTCACAAGATTGGCGATTTCCCTTGTGCTTGTAGAGGTGAATAATGGTCGCATCTTTGAAGTCTTGGGGAATGCGTTTCTGTTTCCACATCTCACAGAACATCTCAGTAAGCCTCTTAGTTAGCTTGGGTCCACCAGATTTGTAGATTTCAGCTGGAATGGAGTCAGCTCCAGGAGCTTTTCTGTTGGAGAGCAGTTCAATGGCCTTTTGAGTCTCCAGTACTGTTGGGGGGTCAGCCAAGCTGTCGTTGATCTCCACCTGGGGTAGACGGTTTATTGCCTCATTGTTGATAGAGGAGGGGCTGTTGAGGATATTAGCAAAATGCTCTGCCCAGCGATTAAGGATCTTCTCCTTATCAGTGATCAGAGTGCTGCCATCTGCGCTCAAGAGGGGGGCCGAACCAGATGCGACTGGGCCATACACAGCCTGCAGAGCCTTATAGAAGTTCCTCATGTCGTGCCTGTCGGCAAAGGCCTGGATCTCATCGGCTTTCTGGCTCAGCCATGTGTCCTGCATCTCGCGTAGCTTCATCTGTACAGTCTGATGTAGCTTGGTAAATGCATCTTTTTTTGCTGCAGACTTGGGGTCATTGCTGTAGGCACGATGGAGACTGTTTTTCATTCAGCAATGCCTTGATTTCTCCACAGTTTTGGTCAAACCAGTCCTGGTGCTTTCTTGTGGTGATGCCCAGTGACTCAGATGCAGTGGAATACACCAGTTGTTTAAAGGATGCCCAGCTGGGCTCTATATCAGTGTCTGTTTCAGTGGCTTCCAGCTTAGATGCCAGGGCATCAGCAAGTGACTGTTGGGTGCTGCTGTCTTCCAATCTGGAGATGTTTAGGCGCTTTGGAACCCTGATGCCTTGTGGACGTCTAGGGGGCCGAATCCTGAGGTTCATCTTTGAGATGAGCAGTCTGTGGTCCGTCCAGCAGTCTGCGCCACACATGGCCTTGGTCACACGGACATTTTGTCTGTCTTTCCTGCGGACTATTACATAGTCGATTAGATGCCAGTGCTTTGAGCGTGGGTGCATCCAGGTTGTTCTGTCACGTTTGGGCAGGCGGAACACAGTGTTAGTTATTAGGAGATCACTTGCTGCACATATCCTCAAGAGCAGATGTCCATTGCCGTTACAGCTACCGATGCCATGTCTGCCGATGACTCCCTCCCACGCCACATGATCAGTACCAACTCTGGCGTTGAAGTAGCCTAAGACGATCAACTTGTCTGACTTTGGTATTGTAACAATCAGCTCTTCCAGGTCTTGGTAGAACTTGTCTTTGATGTCTTCTGGGTTGGTCACTGTTGATGCGTAAGCACTAAAGTGTGACTTGCTTTTTCCCAGACAAAGGTAACTTTAGCACCATCAGCCGATCATTGATTCCTCGTGGTAAGTTGGATAGTTTATTCACCAGATTTGTCTGCACAGCAAATCCAACTCCCGACTTGCGGCGTTCATCTGGTCTTCGCCCACTCCAGAAGAAGGTGTAACCAGCTCCAAATTTATATATATATACACACACACACACATATACACAAAGTATAAGTTTTAAACAAACAATTTAATACTGATGATGACTCTGAAGATTGGTTGAAGTGGTGGAGTCAGAGCGTGGAAGAGGATGGGCTATTTCCAAGGGAATGCCTTGCTGCTAAAGGATGACCTAGTACTGGACTGAGCCCTCAAGGGTTAACACATTGTTGTTAATGTAGCCTCACACTCTACAAGGCAGCATGAATAGAGGGAGGAGACATAGTGGCTGCAAACATTCTCTGTGGAAACTGGACATGATGATGAACTCACGCTATCCCACTGGAGCGCACCACTCCCTCTATTTCCAAAGTGCTGGGGGGTGCATGTGTGTGAGAGACACGCCAGTGAGGGGAGGGACACCTGAACTGCCTGCCAATTGATAACCTGCTGAGTGGCTGCCATACAGGAAACTTAGGGGAGCTGATGGGGGGAGGCTGCCTGCCCACCCTGGTTCCAAGCCCCCACCAGCTGTTCTTCCTGCAAGCAGCGGATAAAGCAGGCAGCTGCCAAACAGCATTAACAGGAACGAGGAGTACTGAGGGCACGTTAGAGACAAATAAATTTATTTGGGCATAAGCTTTCGTGGGCTACAGCCCACTTAATCAGATGCATAGAATAGAACATACAGTAGGAAGATAGACAGACAGACAGAGAAAACATGAAAAGGTGGAAGTTGCCATATCAACTCTAAGAGGCTAATTAATTAAGATGATCTATCATTGTCAGGAGATTTTTTTTTTTGGTAGTATAATCAGGATGGTCATTTTCAGACAGTTGACAAGAAGCTGTGAGTAACAGTAGGCGGATACTTAACATGGGGAAATAGATTTAATTTGTGTAATAACCCAGCCACTCCCAGTCTTTACTCAAGCCTAAATTAATGGTATACAGTTTGCAAATTAATTCCAGTTCAGCAGTTTCTCATTGGAGTCTGTTTTTGAAGTTTTTTTGTCGAAGAATTGCCACTTTTAAATCTGTTACTGAGGGACCAGAGAGGTTGAAGTATTCTTCTACTGGTTTTCAAATGTTATGATTCCTGATGTCAGATGTGTGTTCATTTATTCCTTTGTGTAGAGACTGTCTGGCACGTTTCTGAAATTATCTGGGATCATATAGATCATTGGTGCAAACAAGGTCCTGTAGTGGCATCAAATCTTATGTAAAGGGGGTCATATAAGGTGTCCACAACCAGGTTATGGTTTGCTGATTATGATTATGCTATCTGTATGTGTATCATTTTTGCAGTTGAAGTTATGAATATTGCCTCTGTACTTTCTGGCTTTCCAAATATTATGCTTTACTTCGGGTGAAATCCCAGACAAATTGCTGTTAGCATGGCCTGGCCTGTTTGATGGCCCATTAAGAAAAACAGGTTACTTACCTGTAACTGTTGTTCTTCGAGATGTGTTGCTCATATCCATTCCAGTTAGGTGTGCACGCGCTGCGTGCACGATTGCCGGAAGATTTTTCCCCTAGCAACAGGCTGGGTCAGCTAGGGAGGCCCCTGGAGTGGCGCTGTTATGGTGCCGCATATATACCCCAGCCGACCCTGACCCCCCTCAGTTCCTTCTTGCCAGCTAATCCAACAGTGGGGAAGGAGGGTGGGTTTGGAATGGATGTGAGCAACACATCTCGAAGAACAACAGTTACAGGTAAGTAACCCGTTTTTCTTCTTCGAGTGCTTGCTCATATGCATTCCAGTTAGGTGACTGCAAGCCATACCTAGGTGGAGGGGTCGGATTGATCCAGTGCTGAGTGAAGGACCGCTGAACCAAACGCCGCATCGTCCCTGGCCTGCTGGACTATGGCGTAGTGGGCAGCGAAGGTGTGGACGGAGGACCAGGTGGCCGCCCTACACATGTCCATGATCGGAACTCTCTCCCAGAAGGCCGCAGAGGAGGCTTGCGCTCTTGTGGAGTGCGCCGTTATCTGCTCGGTGGGTCTGCCTGCCAGCTCGTAGCAGGTGCGGATGCATGCGATTGTCCAGGAGGAGAGTCTTTGGGCGGAGATCGGTTGGCCTTTCATCCGATCCGCTACCGCAATAAAGAGTTGTGTCGTTTTCCTTAATGGTCTTGTGCGGTCTAAATAAAATGCAAGAGCTCTTCGAACATCGAGCGTGTTCAATTGTTGTTATCTTCTGGAGGTATGGGGCTTCGGGTAGAAGACCGGCAGGAATATGTCCTAATTAATGTGTGTAGAGGTGTTGACACACTTCTGAGGCGCCCCCGGCTGGTGATATGGGGAATTAGCTTCTCACCAGCACTCGGAGCGCCCTCTGTCGGTGGCTTCCGCGTCTGTTCTGACTTCGGGCCGGGGTTTCCTCACACCGGCCTGGTCCACCGTCCGTAAGGCTGCTGGCTCTAGCCGGGGTTCTGTCCCAGACAGCCCGGATATACAGCCTTTAATAAGGTTCTGGCCGGGCGTCTCAGCTCCGGTCGCACAGCGATAACAGTCTCAATGGGCTGGCTATAGCCTGAGCTCCCCTGCTCAGGCAGCCAGCAAGCACACAGTCTTTACAGGGGTCTAGTCGGGGCGTCTCGGCTCCGGTGGTCCCCAGATAAACAGTCTCAATGGGCTGGCTATAGCCTGAGCTCCCCTGCTCAGGCAGCCAGCAAGCACACAGTCTTTACAGGGGTCTAGTCGGGGCGTCTCAGCTCCGGTGGTCCCCAGATAAACAGTCTCAATGGGCTGGCTATAGCCTGAGCTCCCCTGCTCAGGCAGCCAGCAAGCACACAGTCTTTACTCACCCCTCCGGTGGGCTGCCGTCAGGGTTCCTGGCCCACGGGGGCCCAGTCCATCCCCTGCTCGTCGGGGTAGGTCGCGGCTGGGACCCCAGGCCAGTCGTCCTTGGTCGTACTAGGGACCTCTGCACTCGCTCTCTCTGGGCCGCCCTCTGGCTCCGGGAGGTCGGTGGCCACGGTCTCCGGGGGTTCGGGGTCGTCGGCCTCGGCCCCCGGGTAGGTGGCTGTCGGGATGCCGGGCCAGTCCCTCTCCGCCGCGGGGTCAGGGCTGCTGCTCCCTTCTGCGGTGCTGCTGGCCCGCTCCCAGTCGGGCCATCCGCCCTCTCCCTCTCCCTGGGCGCCCCATCTTGGCAGCTGGCCCCGCCTTTTACCCTTCTGGGTCCTGGCGGGTACTTCCGGGGCGGGGGGCGGGGCCGCCTCGGCTCCGTCGGCCATCTTGGATCCCCGGCCAGTTCACCCTCCTGCTCAGAGGGGGCCCAGCTGGGCCCGCTACAATGTGGAAGGGAGACACCACCTTGGGAAGGAAGGCTGGGTGGGGGCGCAGCTGCACCTTGTCCTTGTGAAAGACAGTATACGGTGGTTCGGAGGTTAGAGCCCTGATCTCCGACACCCTACGCGCCGAGGTGATTGCCACGAGGAAGGCTACCTTCCAAGAGAGGTACAGCAAGGAGCACGTGGCGAGGGGCTCGAAAGGGGGCATGGTAAGGCGGGAAAGCATGAGGTTTAGGTCCCAAGGGGGGACGGGTTGCTTAACCGGTGGGTAAAGTCTGTCCAGCCCTTTGAGGAATCTGGAGACCGTAGGGTCTGAGAAGACTGAGTGGTCTGCAGAGCCGGGGTGAAATGCAGAGATGGCTGCCAGGTGGACTCTAATAGTGGAGGTAGAAAGACCTTGCTGTTTAAGGTCGAGCAGGTAATCTAGGATGACTGGGATGGACGCTTGCCTGGGAGTAGTGCCGTGCTTCATACACCAAGTGGAGAAACGGGTCCACTTTGCAGTATAGGTGCTTCTGGTTGATGGCTTTCTGCTACCCAGAAGAACATTTTGCACCGCGGCTGAGCACAGGAGCCCTTCAGCCACGCAGGAGCCACGCTGTGAGATGTAGAGACTGTACGTCTGGGTGGAGTAGGCGACCGTGATCCTGAGAGATCAGGTCTGGCCACAGCGGGAGGCTGATGGGAGGGGCCTTGGACAGCTGGAGGAGGGATGCATACCAGCATTGTCTGGGCCAGGCCGGGGCTATGAGACTCATGCGCGACTTGTCCCATTTGACCTTGATGAGCACCTTGTGCAGGAGCGGGAATGGTGGGAACGCGTAGAACAAGTGACTCGTCCAGGGAAGGAGAAAGGCGTCGGTTAGGGAACCCTGAGAGCTGCCTCGGAAGGAGCAGAACTGGAGGCACTTCCTGTTCTGACGAGTGGCAAAGAGGTCGATCTGGGGAAACCCCCACTGTAGGAAGATCGACCGGATAACATCCGGGCGGTGGGACCACTCGTGTGATAGGAAAGACCTGCTGAGGTGGTCTGCCAGTGTGTTCTGAGTGCCCGGGAGGAACGAGGCCACCGGGTGAATAGAGTGGGCTATGCAGAACTCCCAAAGGAGAACAGCTTCCTGGCAAAGGGGGCTCGAGCGCGCTCCGCCCTGTTTGTTGATGTAAAACTGGGCTGTTGTGTTGTCTGTTAACACCGCTACACAGTGACCTGCTAGCGTGCTCTTGAAGGCCTGGCATGCTAGTCGAACCGCTCTCAGCTCCCTGACATTTATGTGGCGGCGGAGATCGGCTTCTGACCAGTGGCCCTGAGTTTTGAGTTCACCGAGGTGGGCTCCCCAGCCTAGAGACGAGGCGTCCATTACGAGGGACATGGATGGGTGGAGCGGAAGGAAGGGGACTCCCTGGCAGACGAGGTCCTGATTTTCCCACCAGGCCAGAGCATTGAGGGTAGCCCTCGGGATAGTAAGAAGGGCGTTTATGCTGTCCACGTTCGGCCTGTAGACCGATGCAAGCCAGGCCTGGAGCGGGCATAGACACAGTCTGGCGTGCTTGGTGACATGCGTACATGTCGCCATGTGCCCCAGCAGGCTGAGGAACACCCGAGACGTTGCCGTCAGGAAGGAGTGTAGGTCGCGGACCGCTGTCTGAATGGCGAGAAAGCGCGGCTGTGGGAGGGATGCCCTTGCCATGGTAGAGTCCAGGAGGGCCCCTATGAACTCGATTCTCTGGGTGGGTTCCAGGGTAGACTTCTGCTCGTTGAGGAGGATACCCAAGTGGTCGAATGTGCGTATTATCAGCTGCACGTGCGCGCGCACTTGCATGGTTTCATTCAGCTCTGTACAATGTCCTGTTTGGTAGTTCAATATTTTTAAAGTTATTGTTGCCTTTATTAAGGCATCCCTTATTTATTAAAGTAAACTTTTTTAAAGATACTCTTTAGTTTGATTGCTGACCTCCTCAATGCAATATTCTTACTATCTAATAAATGTCTCAATAGGAGTTGTACTGAAGGCACCTTCACCTCCATGGAGTTGGGATTGATGTATGGATGAAATGTCCCAGAAAACACACTATAAGGACATTTCTCTCTTCAAAATTTTGATCAGCCTGGCCCAATCAATGAGGAGCTGGAGTAATATTAACATATTTCTATGTAGCAAGTTGCCCCGCCATTGAAAATTCAGTTTTCATCTATCCCAACTGTTCATTTTACTTAGTACATGAAGAATTAGCCCAAGCATTTTTTCTTCCCATAAACACGTTCTTTGATAGACAAGCACTGCACTTCAATACATTGAAACATTCTATGCGTTTCACATTTTCCTACCTATGTGAGATCCTGGCTGGTCACCTGTTGATTGAGTATAATTCCGACAGAAAGCCTCACCTATTTCTTTAACTCGATTCATGATGCTTTCTATAGGGTTGCGTACACAAGACCTACAGCAAGACCCAGAGAGAAACCTCATTTGTATATTACAGAAACATAAACAAAAGTCTCCTGATATGATTCATTTCACCAAGCTTTCCTCTTGGCAACCAATGTCCCCCATCCTTTGATGTATTTTACACTTCGGACAGCACACATTCAAAAAGGTTTACAAGCTAACTAGAAAAAGACTCTGTTGGTTTTAATACTATTACTTGCAAGTCCTATTCTGAACTGTAACCTTGCCTTATTTCATTCCATTCTGTATAAAGAATTGATGCAACATGTGTTCCAGAACAAAGTAGCAGCAGTACAATCTTTTTAAAAGGTCATATAGGATTTGATAGTTTGAAAAGACTGAGGGCTTGTCTACACGGTGGGTCTACATGCTATGGAGGTATGATTTCTAAAGGGCACTAATTATTGTGGATTAACTTCTCTGAGTAGACCCTGCTGGTGCACACTAAAGATATCCCAGTTCACTTTAATGTAGTAAGTACTAGTGCTTACTATGGGCTTGGCTACACTGGAGCTTTATAGTGCTTTCTGGCTCAGGGGAGTGATTGCGCAGCAAGTCTGACTGCTTTAAAGCGCAAGTGTGGACAAGCTCCGAGCGCTGGAAGCCACGCTCTCAGCGCTCAGAGCTAATCCTCTTGTGGAGGTGGATTATCAGGAGTGCTGGGAGAGCTCTCTCCTACTGCTCGCGCGTGGCCACGCTTGCACTTCAAAGCACTACCATGGGAGCGTACTCGCAGCAGCGCTTTGAAATTTCAAGTGTAGCCAAGCCCTTTGTTAAAGTGTACTAACATACACTTTATGTTTAGTGTGCATCAGCAGGCACAGACCAATTAATCTGCAACACATTAGGGTACTTTAGGAATCTCACACCCATAGTGTGCATTACTCCACTGTGTAGACAATCCCTCATTAATCCCATTATAATTTTTGTACATGAGGATTGCATGATAAAGAATGTGTTTATATAAACTGAATTCTGTTCTCTAGATCAGTGCACTAGCTCCCCTCTTTAGAAATAATAATGGACTTTTGTTTCTTTTTAACCTTCTATTACTTCTACTTTTATATTATCTTAATATTATTAAATTACTATGTAATACTCTGAGCATCTGGACATTAAGGGAGATTATGGGATGATTTTATAAATTATTTTAAATTATGCAAATAGCTACCACACAAGACCAAAACAGATTTCTTTTGATGGGAGAGGGAAGAAAGGAGGAAGAGAGACAGAAGAAACCTATTGATTCAAATTTTTTAAAAAGGAGGAAATGGATGAAAAGTAATATATCACCTCAATATTTTGATATCCATAAAATATTTTCACCAGAGATAACTTGGCTACCAAAAAATTTACCTTTTAGTAGCTCACTCGATTACAATACAACACTTGATTAGAATGTTCCCCTAGACCACGGGTAGGCAAACCACGGCCCGCAGGCTGGATCTGGGACGTGGTGCCAGTCGCTTCTGGGAGTGGTAATCATCAAGCGATGATTCAAGCAAGCCCTTCTTGCCCATTTCCAGCTTCTGGAAACATTGACAGAGGCCTTATTTAAGAATGGATGCAGCTGTGTGCAGGGAGGCTGATCATTACCACATAAAGGCTTGCAGGGGAGACTGTGCCCAGCCAGAAACCTTAAACCTTGGAATTCACCTCTTCTGAGTGGCAAGAGGCTCAGAGCTTGTCGTTTTTAAAGATCTAAAATTCTCAAATGTTTTAAGAGTAAAATCACTGTGGCTAAGATTCCTCTGTTACGAATGAGTTCCTTCATTTCCTTTAACCCCTTCAGAGACAAACTAGAAGCCCAAGGAATCCACAGCATTGGTGAAACTCTGGGGGTGCTGATGTAAGAAACTGTGGGGGTGGTTCAGGAGGTCCTCAGGTTCTAGGATAGCTGGCTGGTTCTAGAATAGGTGTCCCCTGTCCCAAGGAAGGGTGCCAAACATGAGGTCTAAGCCTGGAAATGTGCCCTTGAGTCAGTGATTCTGAAGGGGGGGGAGGTGGAAGTGTCATATTGGATAATCAACCAACAAACTCCCAGTGCGACACTATGACCAAAAGGACTACTGAAATTATTGGATGTATAAATGGGAATATCACATAGAAGTAGAGGAGTTATATAATCTCTTTAGTTGGTACTGCTGCAACTGCTTCTGTAATATTGTGTCCGTTTCTGCTGTCCCCAACATGAAGAATGTTGAAAGAATTCAGAGAAAAGCAATGAGAATTTATAAGGGTTGTGGTGGATTTTCCATCACTGGAAATTTTAAAGTAAAGAATGGATGTTTTTCTGAAGGATACGCCCTAGTCAAACAGGAATTAATTCAGAGAAGTCCCATGGCCTGTGTTATAAAGGGATTCAGACTAGAAGATTATAATGGTCCCTTCTAACTTTATAACCCATAAACCTACAAAATTAGACTAAGGTGCACTGGAGGAGCTGAATGCTGAAGACGAATGGTGGGCTCTAGCTGTGTTCTGCTCACTTTCACAATTTGCACTTTAGACTGTAAACTGCCTCTTTAGTCAACAGACAGGAGTGTCACACACTACTCTCTGCCTTAGTAGGTGACTTCTATCAGACTAGGATTTAATTTGTCCAATTTTACTTATGTTAAGAAGTGGATTTTTTTCTGTCAAACTTGTTATATCAACAGTGTCAATTAAAAGCAGATGCACAAATGATGATTAACTGATGAATAAAAAAAAATGTCCTAATTAATCATACTTATCCAGAAGCACAGATTCATTAAGAAATAAAAGGTTTAGTTCCTGTAGTGGGGCAGCTGCTCCACTCCAGCAGAAAGTGGCTTAAAACTGCCCTGGGAAGGGCTGTGGCTGGGGGCAAGCAGCTCCCAGGCTGATTGGGAAGCAGGCTCAGCTGCGTGGCCACGCCCCAAACAGACCAACAGGCCCTTATAAAAAGTTTGAGAGGCAGGAGCTGGAGAGAAAGAGTCTCCTCTGCCTGAGGGGGTAGACAAGCCTGGCTGCTGGGAGCTTGAGGAGGTACCTAGAGTGAGGCAGGGCTGGGGTAAGGCAAGAGGAGCTGGGGAAGCTCTGGCCTGGAAACCCCCAGGCTGCAGGGCCTAGGGGAAGGCCCAACAAAGGGTATTGGGGTGGCAGGGGGCAGCCCATGGCTCTAGAGGCAGCAGGCCAAGCCCTCCTTGCCAGTGATGAGTGGCAATGATACTGCAGTCTGCTCCAGTGAATGGGGGCAAGTGGTGAGCTAGACTGAGGCAAGGTGGGAATAGAGGATAGGGATTCCCCAGGGAGGGGAGACCCTAAGACCTGAGGGGGTACTGCAGGGGTGCAGCACCCAAGGGAAGAGGGCACCGGGGTCTAGGAGGGACTCTGGACCAGAGCATCAAGCGGGACATCAGCCTGCAGAGGGTACTCTGGATGCTGGAGAGCTAATTCCCTGGACAAACCAGAAGGAGGGGCCACGGGGTGAGTCGCCGCCCTGCTACATTCCTCATAATAAGGCCTTTCAAATGGAAACACTAAGACGACAGGTCAGTCTTTTTCCCCAGCAACCCTCATGAAACCCTTCAAAGAAACTTGAGTATGGAGCAAAAATGTAGTAGCCTAAAAAAACTAAGTCTGAAGGGAGGGGTCATCTTTTGTAATTAAAGTAGGGGTAAGTGACATGCTTACTCAAAGATAGCTATAAGCTGTTCACTTGGTACATTTTTCAACCCAGCCACAATGCTCTGTAACCGGCTCACACTTTGTGTTGCTGAAGCAACAGGAGTGATTACTGCTTCCTTCTCTCTCAGGTATCTCCTTCCTGTCAGTGGTGTAGAAGGTAAAAATGATCTTTTCTGCCAGGTAAGATAGAAAATAAGTTAATCATCAAAAATTATGTTTCTACAGATGTTTTTAGACATGAACTGCAAAGTCATTCATAAAACTCACAGGTACACCACAAACCACAGAGAAAATGAGTATGCCACCACTACAGTCACTACCACAAAATAGGCTGAATTTAAAGTAAAGTGTTTTTAAAGTTAAATTCTATAACAAATTACAAGCTTAATGAAATCCCCAAACTAAAGTCAGAAATTTAAACAAAGAGAACTCAATAAAACACAAGACTTAAAAAATTTAAAACATAGACAAGAGGTTTAAGATCACTTAAACACTGACAAATGGAAAGGCAAGACAACTTCAATGCATAGCCATAACTACCCGAGGACACAACTACTGAATAATCAACCTTCCCTTTTAATCTAATATATTTATCATACATGCTGCAATTACAATTCTGTTCCAAAGCTCTTCTCTGCTTGCACCACTTTTGGGTTTAAACTATGCATATATTTTACAAAGTTTACTAATATATCAAATGAAGCAATGTCATCCAAAAAAGCTGAAGCAATATTTGTAAACACTGAAAGACTATATATAAACAACCAACCTTTTTCACACCGCCCACTGAAAGCCTCTACTCCCCTTCATGGAAAAACACTTCCCCTATTCTATCCTTGCCTCACTCCATTATCTACAAACCCCAGTTCACTCCTTGGCACAAAAGTTTCCCATTCAGAGGCGCTTCCTTTAGAAGTGAATTAATGTATTTTTAAGAATCAAGCTATTTGATATTAGCAATATTTTGAGGCAGATTCCCAGCTGTGATTGAGGAACATTTGACACAGATGAGGGGGAATTTCCATCCACTTCTAAAGGTGCCCAATTCACTACCAGTCACAGGACTGGTCTGTGCAAGTCTCCCAGTCTAAGTTAAACCAGCCTGAAGGCTGCTCTAGCCTGCATCACACATGCCTGCAAACTCAGTATATATAGCATGCTATGGTTATTCACAGCTAAAGGAGCCCTACCTATTCCATCTTCCCCAGCAGCCACTGAAATGGCACTGAAGCTGCTATACCACCTGAAGATCCCTTTACATGGGAAGAGATCCTCTGGAGGATGGATCCAACTATTTGAAAGCTACTTAATACCAATGGAGTGGCACAAAGTGGCTGGAGCACAGCCCTGGACTGTATTGATTATATTTTCCATTTCCACAATTCAAGATCTGAATAATGTAAGAAAATATGACTTTTTGTAATATTAAGATGGCTACTTTTCAGAAAGGTTGGAAGGATCAAGGTTAGCCAGAGCCTTCAAAGTTACAAGTTATAAATAAGCAGAAAGCATAAGAAAGGATCTGCTGTGCTATGAAAATTTAAACATTCAAAATGGGCAAAATGAATCAAAACCACTGCACACTCACTCACTAAATGTCAAATATAAAGTCCAATAGCTTTGCACTGTATTGAAGATTTATTTTACAAAACTGATCTGTACCAGCGCTAGCTTCTAGGAACAATTCTTTTTCAGCTGTATCCAACTTATTTTGAAACTGTATAAGCAGCATGAAACTAGTAACACTTGTCAGCTGTAACTGACACACCATCCTTCAGAAAGATAAGATGGGTGAAGCAATATCTTTTATTTGATCAAATTCTGTTGGTGATAGAAAGAAACTTTTGAAAAACACACAGCTTCTTCTGGTCTGAGTGTCACAGCTAAATGCAAAGTGGAACAGACTATTTAGCATAAGTGCATATATTATATTAAGTGCATATATTAAGGCAGAGGTTCTCAAACTGATGGGTGCACCCGCCGCGGGGGGTAGAGGGTGCAGCATGTATTTTAGGGAGGGTAGGTGTGAGAAGCTTTAGGGGGGGAAACAAAAACAAAATCCTTACTGCACCCATTTTATGCAAAGCTGATTCCTCCGGGCATATTAGTCCTCAGATGGTGCTATGCATTTTGACAAATTTTTGTTAAACTTGTGTAGCATTATACAAAGTCGTTGCCATCTATATGTTAATCTGTTTGCTACAATGTAGTACGCTCATTTAATTGCAAGCATCGACCATAATCATAGCTTTCCTTTTGCTCTCATTATAATGGATCATTGGCTCATTTGTGCAACAGAAAAAACCCACCCCAACTCAAGGTGAAAAACAAAGAAGCCAAAACTTTTCAAACTACTTTACTGTACATTAAAAATGAACAATGATCTCATCTTTAGGTACAAGGAGATCTCAAGCATCCAACCAAGATGGAATTGCTCTGCTCCAAAAACAGGCTCACCCATCACACTAGTAAACAGTGTGGTGTCAGTAAGCAGTATATCACTAAAAATTTACATTACTATATCCTTAAATGGCTGTTTGAATAAATGCCTTACTGTTTTTAATATTTACTAAGAGTTGCATGTTGATTTTTTTTTAAAATCGGTATGTGGCGGTGGGGGGGGGGGAGGAAAGTAAACTACTACAGACACAAAGAAGGGGAGTGTGGTCAAATAAGTTTGAGAACCACTGTATGAAGGGACCATTCAAAGCAGAGTGGCCCCTCTGAAGTCATAGGACAAAAAGAGGGGGTTACTGGTTACAGATTGTTGTAATAAGTAGGGCCCCATCGAATTCAGTCCATTTACATCAATTTCACAGTCACAGGATTTAAAAAATTATAAATTTCATTATTTCAGCTATTTAAATCTGAAATTTCTCTGTGTTATAATTGTAGGGGTCCTAACCCAAAAAGGAATGAAGGAGAGGGGGGGTGTTGCGAGGTTATTATAGGTGGTACTGTTTCTGCTTCTCTTCTGCGCAACTGCTGGGGGTGGCACTGCTTTCAGAGCTGGGCAACTGGAGTGGCTGCTGGCCAGGAGCCTAGCTCTGAAGGCAGAGCCACTGCCAGCAGCAGCACAGAAGTAAGGATGGCTTGGTATAGTATTGCCACCCATACTTCTGCGCTGCTGCTGGTGGGATGACATCGTCAGAGCTCGGCAAATCGGACAAAAGCCGCTGCTCTCTGGACACCCAGCACTGAAGGCAGTTCAGAAGAGTGGCAATACCGTCACCCTCTTAAAATAACCTTGTGACTCCTCTGCAACACCCCTTTGGGTCAGGGCCCCCAATTTGAGAAATTCTTGTCTCCCATGAAATCTGTATAGTACAGAGTAAAAGCACATAAAAGACCAGATTTCACAAGGGGAGATCAGATTTCACGGTCCATGTTTTTTCATGGCTGTGAATTTGGTAGGGCCCTAGTAATGAGACATAAAACCAGTGTCTCTGTTCAGTCCATGATTTTTAGTGTCTAGCAGTTATGAATTTAAGCTTTCAGGCTTATCTTTTGAAAGTATCATGGAGGTTTCTTTGAGGATGAGGACTGATAGGTCAAAATGATCGGTTTGGGAAAGTGTTCACCCATAGGAAATAGTTTGGTTTTTTTTGTCTTTTATCATTTTCCTGTACAAGATTCATTTGAGAGCATAGTGGTTGTCTAGCTTCACCCACATAGTTGTTATTGGGGTATGCACCGGATGAGGTATCTCACATATTGTGATAGGCATGTGTAAGATCCATGGATTTTGAAAGACGCTGATCATTGTAGCAGTGGAGATATGTCTGCAGGTTAACCATCTATTGTTCTGTCAATGTCTGGTGCTGCTTTGAGTTGGTATGTCCTGATCTGTGACAACCCTACTTATGATGAGTTTAGCAAGATTGGGGGGGATGTTTGAATGCCAGAATTGGGAGTTCTGGAATGATTTCTTTGCAGGATGGGGTCCCCATCAAGTATGGGTTGTAGCTGTGCAGAAATAAAACTCCCTCCAACTGCACACCCCTAGGTTCCAGTGGGATGGTAGGCAACAATTAGGGGTGTGGAGTTGGAGGGAGTTTTATTTCTGCACTGAAGCAGGTTCTCCGAGCATTTAGGTGACCCATTCCATGATGTGATCTATTTCTCTGGTTGAGTGGCCTTGTTTGGTGAAGACAGTTAAGTGTGTTAAGGTGTATACCCCAGACTTTCTCCTTGGAGCATATTCGTTGGTATCTGGCTGTAGATAACAGATTCTTTGGTATTTTTTGGGTGGTTATTATATCTATAAAGGTAGGTGTGGTAGGTTTCTTGTATATGTTTCTCTATAGGGTTTCACTGCTGAAGCAGATTGTGCTTCCCAGGAAGTTGATGCTAATGTGAAAGTGTCCCAGAGAAAGTTTTATGGATGGTGGTGGTGGTTGAAGTTGTGGTGAAAATCTATGGACAGACAGCTTAAAAATTCCCTCAGAGGATGGAAATATCATTGATGTATCTTAGATATATCATTGGTTTTGAGGTGCATTTTTCCAGAAATTCTTCTTCATGAAGGGGTTGGCATATTGGAGAGCCATCCTAATACCCATGGCTGCTCCCATGGTTTGGGGAAAATGTTTGCTGTTGAATGTAAATTGTTATGGATATGGATAAAAAGAATGAGGGTTGTCTATTGTCTTGTAAATATTTGAAGCAGGCAGCTATGCTGTCACTGTGATGTTGGTGTAGAGTGAAATGACATCCATGGTGGCAAGAACGGTGTTCTGAGGGAGGTTGTTAATGCTGCAGTGTTTGTGGAGTAAGTCATTGGTATCCTGAAGAAAGCTGGCCCTTTGTGTGGAGGGTGGTTTGAGGATGATTTCTGAGAGTACCAATGTTCTTTCAGGTAGTGCCTTGGCCAGATATGCTAAGTCTGCCTGGGATCCCTTGTTTGTCTTGGGAAGCACGTAGAAGGTCCCTGGGGTGGGTTCATACAGATGAACCTGTAACCTGAGCACTGCCACCCAGGGCTGAAGCCCTTAGGCCAATGGTTCTCAAACTATTGTACTGGCGACCCCTTTCACATATCAAGCCTCTGAGTGCTACACCCCTTATAAATTAAAAATACTTTTAAATATATTAACACCATTCTAAATGCTGGAGGCAAATTGGGGCTTGGGGTGGAGGCTGACAGCTTGAGACCCGCCAGGTAATAACCTGGTGACCCCCTGACAGGTCCCAACCCCCAGTTCGAGAACCCCTGTTCTTGGGTTACACATAAAATGTATTTTTTCCATTTCTGACAAACAGGGGGCATTGAAACCTGCATATGTAAATAAGAGTGAAATAGACAGGTTACATTACCTTTTCAAAATGCTGCTGCAGATGACACTCCATGTGAGCTTTTGTTGTTGTTTTCCCCACCAACATGTCAGCAGCAAACTTTCGGGGAGTTCCAATTTCTTCTTCTGCATCTGCTCCTAAGAAAACCCTCTCATCAAAGTCACCCACTGATAAAACATACTCTTCATACTCCTTATTCAATGCTTTGCTGGAAAAGAAGCCACATTGCATTTATTAAGGGTTAAGCTGTTAAAGAAGCCAGATAAACTAGCCAATAGAATTAGTCTATAGAGTTGAAAGCAATGAATAGTCAAAACATATATTAATTTTAGTAACCGCACTCCCTGTGATTGGAATCTAACCAATACCAGTGCACATACTAATAATAGTGCACATACTAACAAATACCTTGACTCCCTTTTTCTAACACCATATCCTAATGGTTTTCACCCTATTTACTATTGTGGGCCGCATATTCAGTTCTCTGTGTGTTGTGCTGCATCCACACAATATATTTACTACCTGTATGACCTTGAGGATGTCACATGGGCTGCAGCTGTGTGCTGATTGGGCCATAAGTGGACCTTGGGTTGAGAACCACTGCCCTATCCTGATTCCCTTGCGCTTACTGCAGTACCTGGTCTCCCTGGCCTCTCTTGCTGCTGGTGACCCTCCAAGACTTGGTTTCCAGGAAGTACTGGAGCAGTGAGTTAAGCTCTGCTCCCACTGGAAAATGAAACAGCTGTGGAGCAGAGTTGAGATGTTTCTTGCATGTATAAATACCTCAATTGTATCATTGCTTAAAAAGCCTCATCTAGCACTTACTTATTATCTGTAAAACTGCAAAAATCCAAGAGGCAGGCTCCTTTTAAAATCTGAAAACAAGAGAGTTGAAAAATAAGATTATCTATATATATAAAAGTCAAATGGTGTATGCGTGTATGTATGTGCACTTACTCCTTCCACGCCGTTTGAGCTAGAGACTTGAAATTTGGTACAGTTATAGGTCTTAGGGTCCTAATCAGGGTAAGAGTTGAAAATTTTTCAAATCTCACCTCTGACGCCCCCCAGGGGTGAAATTATTTAAAGGCCAATCACATCAGCTGGGCAGCTGCTGTTCTCTGTGACATAGTTATGATGTCATAATGCCCCCTCCAACGGACCCTGCATTCACTCAGCTCTCTGCCCCCTCCCCCCTCCAACGGACCCCGCACTCGCTCAGCTCTCTGCCCCCTCCCCACCTCCGACGGACCCGAGTTGGGTTTGGTCAGAGGGTAAGTGAGGTAGGGGTTTCGGGTTTGGTCAGGGACTGAGGTGGGGGTGTCGGGTTTGGTCGGGGGGTAAGTGAGCCAGGGGTGTCGGGTTTGGTCTGGGGGGATGGGAAGGTGTCTGGGTGGGTGAGGTGTGGGTGTTGGGGTTGGTCAGGGGGTGTTGGGTTTGGTGGGGGGGGGAGTGAGGTGGGTGTGTCAGGTTTGGTCTACGGGGGGTGAGGTGTGGGTGTTAGTCAGGGGGTGTTGGTAGGGGGGTGACGTGGGGGTGTTGGGTTTGGGTGGGGGGGGTGAAAATGTGAGTCGGGGTTGGTCGAGGGGTAAGTGAGGTGGGGGTGTCAGGTTTGGTCGGGGGAGTGAGGTGGGGGTGTCAGGTTTGCTCTCTGCCCCCTCCCCACCTCCGACGGACCCGAGCAACGCCGGGTATTTTCCCTAGTAAGAACATAAAAATGGCCATACTGGATCAGACCAAGATTCATCTAGCTCAGTATCCTGTTTTCCGACAGTAGCCAATGCCAGGCGCTTCAGGGGGAATGAGTAGTAGAGGTAATCATCAAGTGATCCACCTTGTTGCCCATTCCCAATTTCTGGCAAACAGAGGCTTGGGACACCATCCCTGCCCATCCTGGCTAATAGCCATTGATGGACCTATCCTTCAGGAATGTATCTACTTCTTTTTAGAACCCTGTTGTAGTCTTGGCCTTCATAACATCCTCTGGCAAAGAGTTCTACAGGTTGTCTGTGCGTGATGTAAAGAAAAAAACTGTTACCTAGCTTCTCATAACTGTTGTTGTTCGAGATGTGTTGTTCACGTCCATTCCACATTAGGTGTGCATGCGCCACGTGCATGAGCATCGGAAACTTTTTCCCTTAGTGGCTCCTATTGGGCTGGCGGGGGGCCCCCCCAAGTGGTGCCACCGCGCAAATATACCCCTGCTGGCCCGACCCCCTCTGGTTCCTTCTTGCCGGTGACTCCGACAGAGGGGAAGGAGGGTGGGTGGTGGAATGGACGTGAACAACAAATCTCAAAGAACAGTTACGAGAAGTTAGGTAACCATTTTTTCTTGAGTCCTTATTCACGTCCATTCCACATTAGGTGAATCACCCTAACCTCTGGAGGAGGGTAGGAGTCACGGAACAATTGATTGTAGGACGGCTCTGTCAACTGCTGTGTCCTCTCTGGACTGCTGGTTGACCGCGTAGTGGGTCGTGAAGTTATGCACCGAAGACCAGGTGGCTGCTCTGCAGATCTCCTGGATCGGAACCTGTGCCAGGAATGCCATAGAAGTCACTTGTGCCCTGGTTGAGTGGGCCGTGATCACCGGGTCTGGAACAGCAACGAGCTCATAACATGTCTGGATGCATTCTGTAATCCACGACGAGATACGCTCCACTGACACCAGGAGGCCTTTCATCCTCTCAGCTATGACCATGAATAACTGTGTGGATTTACGAAAGGGCTTGGTGTGCTCCAAGTAGAATGCCAGCGCTCAACGGACATCCAGGACATGCAGGCTGTGATGACTCTGGTCCATGTGGGGTTTGGGAAAAAACACTGGCAGACAAATGTCGTGGCCCAAATAGAATTGTGAGACCACCTTTGGGAGCAACCTGGGGGGCAGCCGGAGCTGTACCTTATCTTTATGAAACACTGTGTATGGTGGCTCCGAGGTGAGTGCTCTCAGCTCAGATATCCTCTTGGCTGAGGTGATGGAATGCCACCTTCCAGGAAAAGTGGAGGAGGATGCAGGTAGCGAGAGGCTCGAATGGGGGTCCCATGAGTTTAGAGAGGACCAAGTTAAGGTTCCACGGAGGGACTGGGGGGAGTGAGTAAGGGAACAACCTCTCCAGCCCCTTGAGGAACCGTCCCACCATTGGGTGGGAAAACACTGAGCCCCCTGAAAACTCCGGGTGGAAGGCGGAGATGGCCACCCAGGTGCACTCTGAGCAAGGACAGGGCAAGGCTCTGCTGCTTGAGGTGCAAGAGTTACTATTCAATATCTTTATCAAGGATCTGGAGGATGTTGTGGACTGCACCCTCAGCAAGTTTGCAGATGACACTAAACTGGGAGGAGCGGTAGATACTCTGGAGGGTAGGGATAGGATACAGAGGGACCTAGACAAATTAGAGGATTGGTCCAAAAGAAATTTGATGCAGTTCAACAAGGACAAGTGCAGAGTTCTGCATTTAGGACAGAAGAATCCCATGCACTGCTACAGACTAGGGATCTAATGGCTAGGTAGCAGTTCTGCAGAAAAGGACCTAGAGGTTACAGTGGACGAGAAGCTGGATATGAGTCAAGAGTGTGCCCTTGTTGCCAAGAAGGCTAATGGCATTTTGGGCTGTATAAGTTGGGGTATTGTCAGCAGATTGAGAGACGTGATCGTTCCCCTCTATTCAACATTGGTTAGGCCTCATCTGGAGTACTGTGTCCAGTTTTGGGGCCCACACTACAAGATGTGGAAAAATTGGAAAGAGTCCAGAGAAGGGCAACAAAAATTATTAGGGGCCTGGAGCATATGACTTATGAGGCGAGGCTGAGGGAACTGGGATTGTTTAGTCTACAGAAGAGAAGACTGGGGGAGACTGGATAGCTGCTTTCAACTATCTGAAAGGGAGTTCCAATGCCTTGGAGAGTCAGTGCTCCCTCCCAGTGCAGCAGATTCTGCTTGGCAGTAGAAAACCCTTCACTAGGGCTACCTACCTGGCCAACTGGAAAAGGTTCTCGTGCAGTGTGAGCCCCGGCAGGTGCAACCGTGCCAAGTGTGACGGAGTAGAATCCTTCCTCTGACTCTTGTGTGAAGGTGGCCATACCTGAAGCTGTAACTTGACCCCAGGGGAGGAAGGGAGGTCACCTGACCTGCCTGGGGAAGGAAAGACAAAAGGGAAGCATGGGTGTGGCTGGAGAGAGGAGTTTCAGTCTGAAGCTAGCTGGAGTCAGGCAGGGAAGGGCAGAGGGACTAGCTAGCTCTCTGGCTCCCAAAATGGATCCAGCTGAGGGCTCACGTTCACTGTATGGTCTGTTAGACCAGGTACCAGTCATTGAATAAACTTATGTTTTACTGGCTGGCTGAGAGTCACGTCTGACTGTGGATTTGGGGTGCAGGACCCTCTGGCTCCCTCAGGAGCCCCCCCCCCCCCTCCGGGCCGGCTCTCTGAGGGGAAGTGCACGGAGGGGCAGAAGGTGCTGAATGCTCCGAGGTCAGACCAAGGAAGGTGTAAGCGGGAACCTCTAAAGCTCCTAGCCTTGGAGACAGGCTGTGTACGGAGAGAGGATGTTTTCCCTCGGAGTCCTAACTGGCTTCATAGGGAGCAAGTTCCAGACCATCACCCGGGCACTCCATGACACTGGGTCCCGCTGCCAACTATTTTGGAGTAGAATCATAGAATATCAGGGTTGGAAGGGACCTCAGGAGGTCATCTAATTCAACCCCCTGCTCAAAGCAGGACTAACCCCAACTAAATCATCCCTGCCAGGGCTTTGTCAAGCCTGACCTTAAAAACGTCTAAGGAAGGAGATTATACCACCTCCTTAGGTAACCCATTCCAGTGCTTCACCACCCTCCCCCCAGTGAAAAAGTTTTTTCTTGCAGGAGCAAACAGATGTTGAACAGGAGCCCCAGCTTGCAGAACACTCCCAGGGCCACCGCCACACAGTCCTGAACTTCAGCCTCTGACTGATCCACCAGGAGCCAGTCATCGAGGTACGGGTAAACCCAAATCCTCCACCTCCATAAGAAGGCTGCCACCCACCGCCATGTATTTTGTGAACACCTGAGGGGCAAACAGGAGAATCGCAAACTGGTAATGCCCCTGGTTCACGGTGAAACACAGGAACCTTTGGTGAGATGGGTGGATGGCAATATGAAAGTACGCGCCCTTCACGTCGAGGGCAGTGTACCAGTCCCCCGGATCCAGGGAAGGGATGATGGTGCCCAGAGAGACCATGCGGAACTGGGCCTTGCCAGGAACTTGTTGAGCTCATGGACATCTAAAATGGGATGGAGGCTCCCTTTGGCCTTGGGAATGAGGAAGTAGCCGGAGTAGAATCCTTTTCCCCCTTAGGCTTCGCGGCACTACCTCTACCACCCCCGCCTCTAGGAGCGAGTGAACCTCCTTTTCCAGGAGATGCTTATGAGAAGGGTCCTTGAAGAGGGAGAGGAAAGGGGCATGAGAGGGCAGCATGTACCTACTTTACAGCATGCTTAACACTCAGTGGTCCGACGTAATACTGGACCACGCATAGGGAAAGGGGGACAGATGGTTCAGGAAACAAGGGGACAGATCTAGTGACTGGTCTGGTGCGCTGCCCTCGAGCATACCTTCAAAAGCCTGGCTTGTTGCTCGGCTGGGATTTGCTCTGGCCCTGGCCCAATTCAGTATTGTTATTACTATTGCACCATCGTCTATTATCCCTGCCTCGTCTACGGTAGGGCTCACATCAAGGGAAAGGCTGGTACTGGCGCTGAGGTGGTGTTTGAGGTTTGAAGGGTTTCCTCTGAGTCACTGGGGTGTGCCTGCCCAGCGACCTGAGGGTAGCCCTCGAGTCCTTGAGGTTTTGGAGTCTTGGATCTGTTTGGCCTGAAAAGAGTCCGGACCCCTTAAAGGGGAGGTCCCGAAGTGTATTCTGGACCTCTGGCAGTAGGCCCGACTCCTGAAGCCACGTTGAATGCCGCATGACCACCCCGACGCAAATGTCCTGGCCACAGCATTTGCCGAATCCAGGGATGCCTGGAGAGAAGTCTTTGCTACGGCCTTGCCCTCGTCCACCAGGGCTGTGAACTCCTGCTGGGACCCTTGCTGGAGGCTCTTTAAACTTCCCCACCGCCGCCCAGGAGTTGAAATTACGCCTGTTGAGGATGGCCTGTTGGTTGGCAATCCTCAACTGGAGACCCCTGACGAGTACACATTCCTGCCAAACAGGTCCAGGTGTTACGCCTCCTTGGCTTTAGGGGCTGGGGCCTGTTACCCATGGTGTTCTTTTTCATTCACCGTTGCGACCATCAGGGAACCACGGGGTTGTGTGGCAGAACAAGAATTCATAGCCCTTCGATAGGGCAAAGTACTTGCATTCCACCCCTTTGGCTGTTGGTGCACTGGAGGCCGGGGTCTGCCATATAGTCTTGTAGTTCAACTGTATGGTCCTGATGAGTCAGAGTGCTATCCTGGAGGGACCTTCTGGGCTCAAAATGTCCACCATGGGGTCCTCCTGCTCTACTGTCTCTTCAGCCTGCAAGTCCAAGTTGTGGGCAACTTCTACGCAACAGCTCCTGGTGGGCTCTGTGGTCAATTGGCGGAGGCCCGGACACCACTGTGCCCGCCACCGCTTCGTCTGGGGATGACTAGGAGTTCAGCAGCTACTCAGTGTCCTCTCGCTGGTCCTCCTGCTCTCCATCCCCCATCGGAGGTGCCCCCGGCTCGGGCCAGGGTAGATACCCTTGGGATGGCACTGGGCTCGGTACCGGTCTTGCTGTTGTATCGCCCGATGGGGATGCGGCTGGCCTGGACACCGTAGCTTCCCGCACAGAAGAGTGGCGGTGTGGGGACCGGGCCCACTGCACCAAATAGCTGGCCCTGGAGGGGGCCCCTTGCCACTGGTGGTAGGTCCAAGGGGTCCAGAAAGGCCAATGTCCTGGCAGCCCCCATTGTGGGTGCCATCCTGCCTGGGACTCCCTGCTGTTCAGTGCCCTGTACAGGTAGCTGTAACGACCCAAGTCTGCACCAGACTCTGGCAACGCTGAACGTGAGGGCCATGGTGATGCCATTGATTTGTGTTGGTGGGAGAACGACTAATGGCTCATGGCTGATCGGAGCGAGACCAGTACTGATATTCTCTGTGTCGTGACCGATACTGATGTTTGGGGCACTTCTGGTGACAGCGGTCTCATCTCTTCCTGGTGTTGGTCTCTGGGAGGTGATGGAGAGTGATGTGCCCCTTCTGCTAGTCCTGCACGCTGACCCACTTCTGGTACCAAGACTTCCCTCGGGGTCAGGGATCGCTACACGTCTACTGGTTGCTGGAGGCTTCTCCCTGGTTGGGATGGGGCTCGCTGCCAACAACTCAATGAGGTCCTTTGCTGCCTCAAAGGTGTCCAGTGTGGAGGGCTGATCTATTATGTCCTCGAGCCCCTTGTCCACACTGAGCTCACTTAGGTCTGGGCTTGGTGGGACTTGTGGCGCTGGTACCACTGGTGGCAGCGCTGGTACCGTGGTCGCCCTGCTCTTTGCTGTGCTTGGGGCCTTGGATGGCGCCAGCCTCCTCTGTGGGTAATGTCCATGCCTTCACTTCACTTGCGCCTTAGGGGGAGCATGAGTGGAGACGGGGCCTACTCCGGCTTGCAGTGCTTGGCTGGCACTGGGTCTCTTGATGACTCTGGGGCACCACACACTGAGGAAGCCAGGGCCGAAGTCGGGTGCTCCAGTCCTGGTGGCTGCAGGGCAGCCTCCATCAGCAACTGTTTGAGATGAAAGTCTCTCTTTCTTCGTTCTAGGTTTGAAAGCCTTGCAAATCTTGCACCGCTCTGTGCTTCCCCCAGGCAATGTACACAGGAGTCGTGGGGGTGACTAACTGGCATGGGCTTGCAGCATGTGGTGCAAGCCTTAAACCCTGGGCCTGTGACATGCCCTGCGGCCTGGGGCAGGTGCTAGAAGCCTCCAAGCACCTAATCACTTAAGTGTCCACCACAAAGAAATACTAACTGAAATACTAGCTTTAACAAAGACTAAGGGATCACTCTCGTAGGAGAGGTTGTTCCAACGCCGCCACAAATGATAAGAAGGAACTGGAGGGGGTAGAGCCAGCAGCGGTTCGGTGGCACCACTTGGGCTACTTCCGCTAGTCCGACGCGACCTGTTAAGGCAAAAAGTTTCCAATGCTCGTGCACGCAGCACGCACACACCTAATGTGGAATGAATGTGAGAGAGCACTCAAAGAAGAATACTTCCTTTTGTGTGTGTTAAACCTGTTCCCTACTAATTTCATTTGGTGACCCTTAGTTCTTATGTTGTGAGGAGTAAATAACAATTCCTTATTTACTTCCTCTACACGAGCCATGGGTCTCTTTACAGTCAGACAACAAACCTTGCCAGTCAAAGTTCAAGTCCCTGACAATTTTATAGACCTGTCAGATGCCTCCTTGGTTGTATCTTTTACATGCTGAAAAGTCCAGTCTTATTACCCTCTCCTCATATGGAAGTGTAGTGGGGTAGCTACACTCCAAAGGAAGGGTTAAAACAGCCCTGGGAAGGGCTGTGGCTGGGGGCAAGCAGCTCCCAGGCTGATTGGAAGGCAGGCTCAGCTGGGGGGCCATGCTCCAAACAGACCCAGCTGGCTATATAAAGGCCAGAAAAGCTAGGAGCTGAAACAGAGACAGAGTCTCCTCTGACTACAGAGGCAGACAGGCCTGGCTGCTGGGAGCTTGACAGGGTACCTAGAGTGGAGCAGGGCTAGGGCAAGGCAAGAGGAGCTGGAGGAGCTCTGGCCTGAAAAACCCCAGGCTTCAGGGCCTAGGAGACGGCCAAATAAAGGGTTCTGAGGTTGCAAGGGGCAGCCCATGGGTAGGCAGAAGCAGCAGGCCAACCCTCCTTGCTGGTGATGAGTGGCAATTACACTGCAGTCTGCCCCATTGAACGGGGGCTAGATGGTGACTGGCAGTAGCTTAGACTGAGGCAAGGTGGGGATAGTGGGTGAGGGTTCCCCAGGGAGGGGAGACCCAGTGAGACTGGGTGGGGGGGGGGTGTACTGCAGGGGTGCAGCACCCCAGGTAAGAGAGCACCGGGGTCTGGGAGGGACACGGGGCCAGCAGTAAGCAGGACATCAGCCTGCAGAGGCCGCTCCAGATGCTAAAAAAGCGAATTCCCTGGACAACCAGCAGAAGGCACTGGAGGGGTGAGTCGCTGCACACTTACAGGAAGCCATTCCATATTTCCAATCATGTTGCTCTTTTCTGAATCTTTTCCAATTCCAATATATCTTTTTTGAGATGGACCGACCACATCTGCAAGCAGTATTCAAGATGTGGACGTACCATGGATTTAGATAAAGGCTATCTGATATTTTTGGTTTTATAATCTTTCTTATTTAATGATTCCCAACATTGTTAGCTTTTTTGACTGCTGCTCCACTTAGAGTGGATATTTTCAGAGAACTATCCACAATGACTCCAAGATTTTTCTTGAGCAGCAACAGGTAATTTATACCCCACCATTTCATATGTATAATTGGGATTATTTTTTCCAATATGCTTCCTTTGTATTTATCACCACTGAATTTCATCTGCCATTTTGCTTCCCAATCACTATTTTATACTACCATTTTATAAACACTTAAGTTATTAGTAAGTACCTTTCTTTCAAAGAGCTTTGAAATGTATGGCTTAAAGTAGTGTTCCTTTATTCCTTTGGCTTCTACCATAAGTCCATCATGTAGTTCACATAGTGTGGCAATGATGCAAGGAGGCTCTTCAGCGGCCTTGACTTCAGCAGTGTGAAAGTCTGCTGGTAAACCTGGAAACAAAAAAGTGGTCAGCTATGATCAATTAGATTTCAAAAAGACCAAACAAGAAAAAAATGTCTTTCAAATACACACATTAACATACCTTTGAATGATGGATTTAGTAACTCTCTCCTATCTGGGTACAAAAGGGCATTTGCAAAAATCAGGTCCAAGCAACACAGAAGCAAATGATAGGAATTTACTAAATCATCTCCAATCATACGGAAATTACCTTTTAAAAGAGAGCATATCACATCAAATAAAACCACAAAGTTAACTGCTCAAAATGTGTACAATGCAGGCAGCTAATGAAAATAGCTTACCCTTGGTGTAAACAAAGAGTGTCCAGCAGAAGTTGAACAGTTCTTTAACACTGCACTTCCTTCTACCAGGAAAAAAACAGGAGAAAAGGTAAGGCTTCAATCGGGGTTTTACTTGTTTGTTTTATGGCTAGAGTTCCATTATTTCTTCATGTAAAAAATATGGTCAGCAGTATCTCCTAAAAATTGTAACCAAACTTGTTTGAACAAAATTGGCTGATGTAGGACGGAGTGGATTTGTAGGCTCTAAAGTTTTACATTGTTTTATTTTTGATCACAGCAGATTGGGGGAAGTGATTAGTCCCCTTTATTCATCGCTGATGAGGCCATGTCTGGAGTACTGTGGGGAGTTTTGGTCCCCCCCAGTACAGAAGGGATGTGGACAAATGGAGAGTCCAACGGAGGGCAGCAAAAATGATTAGGGGGCTGGGGCACATGACTTACAAGAAGAGGCTGAGGGGCTATTTAGTTTGCAGAGAAGAAGGGGGGGGGGGGAGGGGGAGGAAATAGCAGCCTTCAATTACCTGAAGGGGGGTTCCAAAGAGGATGGAGCTAGGCTGTTCTCAGTGGTGGCAGATGATAAAACAAAAAGCAATGGTCCCAAGTTGCAGTGGAGGAGGTCTAGGCTGGATATTAGGAAACACTATTTCACTAGGAGGGTGGTGAAGCATTGGAATGAGTTACCTAGGGAGGTGGTGGAATCTCCATCCTTAGAGGTTTTTAAGGCCCGGCTTTACAAAACCTTGGCTGGGATGATTTAGTTGGTGTTGGTCCTGCTTTGAGCAGGGGATTGAACTAGATGACCTCTTGAGGTCTCTTCCAACCCTAATATTTTATGATTCTAGAAATGCAGTTGTTTTTTGTACATAATTCTACTTGTATTAGGTGAATTGGAAAATACTACCGTATTTTGTTGTTTTACAGTGCAAGTATTTGTAATAAAAAATATAGTGAGCATTGTACAGTGTTGAAACTGAAAGCAATATCCATGAAAATATAGAAAACATTCAAATATTTATTTTTTGATCACTAGACAGCCCTAAAAATTAATGAAAGTCAAAATTACACAAGTTATGTGATGAATGCCTCCCTTGTCCACAAACTCTCTAATCTGACACAGGACAACATTCTCCAACCCTACAAAGTCTTTCAAATTCTTCTTTTGGATCTTCTGACCCCCTCCTATATCAGATGAGCTCCTGTCCTGCTATGATTAAGGCTACATTTATGTCAGAGGTCACTTCCAGAGACCCCCGTGATATTCTCTGCTTTAGCTGTAGGGGCTGTGGGACTCTAGAGTTGGCAGCCAACAGGGCCCTGGCAGGGTTCCAGCTACAGGTGACACAGAGGGGCCCTGCAAAGTTCCAATTACAGACTCCTGAAAGGGCCTTCCTCAGGGTTCCAGCGACAGATGACAGGGTTCCAGTGATGGAAGACAGGATGGGATGCCTTGGGTAAGTGGCTTGGGGTGTCCCATTTTCTCTTTAGGAAATATGGTCACCCTGCAGCTCCCAGCTGCCATGGCCAAAGTGGGACCCCCCTGCAACTTCCAGTTGCTGCAGACAGAGGGGGGTACCCCACAGCTCCCAGTCACCATAGTGGCATGGGAAAACTATCGAGCCGCAGCAGCAAGTCACAGACATGTCACGGCTTCCATGAATTTTCAGTTATTGCCTGTGACCTATTCGTGACTTTTACTAAAAACAACTATGACAAAAATCTTAGCTTTAGCTAAGATACCCTAACTTGCATCATGATGCTGATGTCACAAGTGTATCAGAACCCTTCTGTAATTGGTCCACAGTGCGACAACTAAGGGGATTTAAATTTTATTAACTGTTTAAGTGTTTTAATGCCATACAGTATTAAATCTATTTAAGCAACCCCACCAACAAAAAATATGAATAGAAAAAAGTAAAATACAAAAGAATGGTTCAATGATATTAGGGGTTGAAGTAATTCAGATTCAGGGAATAGAAAGAACTACCAAGGAAGGTACTTTTGAAGACTGTTTTATTCTACACAAAAGAAAGTCCCTGCTTATGAAAATTGTCTCCTCACTGAAAATCTATTAGGGGTCAACTATCCATTCAGTGCACATGTGTAAACCTCACTAACAATAAGGAGGTTTTGGTCACTGTAGAAAGCAGCAAAGGAAGTGAGGATAGCAGAATTAAAACAAAATGATTTTTTTTATTATTATTTTTAATGGTTAACATCAAAAGCTATTTTTAATCACAAATCAAAATTGCATCTTTAAGGACATATAGTATGTAAATTGCCACTTCTAAGGCAGGAGTGGGCAAACTTTTTGGCCCAAGGGCCACATCTGGGTATAGAAATTTATATGGCAAGCCATGAATGATCACTACATTGGGGTTGGGGTGTGGGTGCAGGCTCTGGGGTGGGGCCAGAAATGAGGAGTTCAGGGTGTGGGAGGGGGCTCCAGGCTGAAGTAAGGGTGTGTGTGCTTGGGGTGTGAGCAATGTCCCCTGGCTGCTCCTATGCATAGGAGCTGGAGGGGGGACATGCCTCTGCTTCTGGGAGCTGTGCAGAGCGGCCCCCAACCTTGCTCCTTTGCCAGAGTGCCAGAGAAGGGCAATCCCCACACCTAGCTCCCCAGCGGGAGCTCAAGAACCAGATTAAAACGGTTGGTAAGCCCGATGTGGCCCGCAGTTTGCCCACTCCTGCTCTCCGGGAACACAAGTAGCTGTTTAAAGGTGACTGGAACTTGCCAAATAAAAATAAAGGATTTGCAACTTTTATTTTTAATAACTTCATGCTTTTCTGCATTAGAAGTTCAGGTTTGGTCTATCCTGGAACTTTATAGATAAATGAATAGCATTGTCAGATGGAATGAGACAGTGAGAAATGACAGAGGGGAAAGGATTTTTAGGAAGGTTGATTAGAACTCTTGTGTTTTGTTTACACCAATTTCACAACTACCACACACACACACACACATGTTTGAGAGGAAATGTCAGCTGAATTCAATTACTCCTGGGGGAATTTTGCACTGCTGCACACACAAATTAACAAGCTTCACATATTTTTAATTTTTTGCATAGAAAAAAGCTTCTTCCGGAAAGTTGCTTCAGTTCTCCAGACTTCTCCTTGGTCAGATCTATTCCACCCGCAACAATCTTCTATTCATTGAACTTTTTTGCACTTTTAGAGAGAGAGAGGTAAGGGATTGACTCTGTGTACACAAATTTGCAGAGGGAAAATATATTTGAGATGTTATTTCTCATCTCCTATTCCATGCTGCTATATCTTTGAGTTTTAATTAAGATACATTATAGTTATCTTTAGATAAAATGCTTTCTGAGGAAAAAAGCAATAAAAAAAATCCAAATTAAATAAATCTTTTTTTAAATCATTGATTTTTATCCACACTAGATATGAGAACTCCCAAATATCTCTCCAGCAAAAAAAGAAAAGAAAAAAAAACAAACCCTTGCTCTCTCCTATTTCTAATGTAAGAAACAGAAAACTTATTTTTAAAATGAATATTTTTTGTACATCATAAAGTAAACAAATCCAATTGAAAAAAAACTATGCAGGATATTTGACAATGCATAACATTATGCACCAACTCAGAAAAGTAAAACAATACGGTAGCCTTCTGAAGCTGAAGGAATCATTTCAGGAAGACTAATTACAAGAGCTAGTATTTGACCAGGACACTGAGGCCAATACCCCTGCTCTTGAAATAAGTGATATGGGATTTTTGTTGAACAGAAGTAATCAGAACTTTAGCTTTAGGTTTCATCTGAAGAATGGTATCTTTAGCATCACAGAATGTGCTTAATGCTCACCCAAACAGTCCTGATATCTTGCAATCAACTGCATGCAGGATGACCAGGCACTTATGCAGAGCCCCACTGCCATCAATGGAACTCCAGAGGGGCATACATGTGACTAAGTGCATCTCATTGCAGAACTGAACCTAAAAGTGACATCTATCAAGTCAACACCTTTTCCTGCTTTTCAAAGGATAAATCCTGGCCAATGGTAAGCCATTGAAGTTTTCAGTAGGGCTGTCAAGTGATTAAAAAAATTAATCATGATTAATCACAGTTAAACAATAGAATACCCTTTATTTAAATATTTTTGGGTGTTCACTACATTTTCAAATATTTATTTTAATTACAACACAACACAAAGTGTATAGTGCTCACTTAGTATTTATTTTTTATTACAAAATTTTGCACTCTAAAAAACAGAAGAAATAGTATTTTCAATTCATCTAATAGAAATACTGTAGTGTAATCTCTTTATCATGAAAATTGAACTTACAAATGTCAAATTATGTACAAAAGAAGCCTGCATTCAAAAATAAAACAAAGTAAAACTTTAGAGCCTACAAGTCCACTCAGTTCTGTTTCAGCCAATGGCTCAGAAAAGCAAGTCTGGTAACATCTGCAGGAGATAACGCTGTCTGCTTCTTGTTTACAATGTCACCTGAAAGTGAAAATAGGTGTTTGCATGGCACTGTTGTAATCATAACAATGCTGCCTCTGGCAGGACACAACTGAGAGTATCAATTCAGGACAAATTGCTTAGAGCAGACCAGTTACAGCCCTACAAGCAACTCCCTTAGATTAGAGGTGGGCAAACTACTGTCCTGCCTGGCCCCTGAGCTCCAGGCCAAGGAGGCAGGTGCCTGGCCCCTCCCCTAGTGTTCCCTCTACCCTGCAGCTATGCCTGGTGGCATGATAAGGGGACCGGGAGCAGAGGGCAGTTGGATGGGACAGAGGTTCTGTGCGGTGTGTGTCAGGGGATGTGTGGGAGTCCTGGGGGCCTGTCAGAGGGTGGGGGTGTGGATAGGGGTTGGGGCAGCCAGGGGAGTTGGACAGGGGTAGGATCCTGGGGGGAGTGGTTAGGGTCGAGGGGTCTTGGGGGGCGGCAAGTCAGGAGACAAGGGGGAAGTTGGATGAGTCAGGCATTCTCAGGGGGGAAGTCAGGGACTGGGAAGTGGAAGGGGGTCAGACGGGGGTGGGACCAGGCTGTTTGGGAAGGCCCAACCTTCCCTACCCTGCCCTCCATCGTTTTGCAACCCCCACGTGGTCCGTGGGCCAAAATGTTTGCCAACTCCTGCCTTAGATACTCCAGTTCCCTTGTATCACCACCAGCACCACTTCTTATGGCAACAAATAGTTATGAAAACCAATACGCTGGTAAAAGAAAAAAGGTTCTCCCACTCCCAAAGGACCAAGCCCCAGACCCAGGTCAATATAGAACGAGGTTTCCCAAACTGGGGGTCATGACCCCCAAGGGGGGTCACCAAGCACTCCCAGGGTGGTCGTGAGCTCCTGCCTGCCGCCGCCTGTGGCTGAAAAGCCGCCAAATTGATTAGTTCCATATTTCGGTGGACATACTGAGCGCTCTCGGAAGTTCTCAAAAGTTTGAGAACTGCTGATATAGAAGTCAGATCTTACCCACAAATCACTCTGTTGCCAATCCTTTAGAATCTAAAATCTAAAGGTTTATTCATAAAAAGAAATATAGATGAGAGTTAGAATTGGTTAAATGGAAACAAATACATACAACGATTGCAAAGTTCTTAGTTCTGGCTTGATGCGATTACTGCTGATTTAAACCAATCGAGTTTCTGGAGTACAAACATCCCATCTTGGATGGGTTGTTTAGTCTTTCGTTTAGAGCTTCAGTTTCAAGCAAAGTTACTCCAGAGGTAAGAAGTAGGATTGAAGACAAAATGGAAGGATTTTCCAGGGCCTTTTATATCCTCTGCCATGTGGAAGGAAACCCCTTTTTAGTCCTGTGCAAAATCACAGCAACAAAATGGAGTTTGTAGCCACCTGGGCATGTCATGTGTCCCATGAATGAGTCTGTTTTTTGCAGGCCAACACCATTGTTTACATGTTAGTTTGAACATTCCCCGGAAAGCTCAGATGTGTATTGGCATCTCCCAAAATCGATGGTCAGTTCAGCGTTTCTTGACTGGGCACTTACTGAGAATAGTCCTTTCTTAAGAAGCTGACCAAATGCTTCACTGAGGCTACTTATAATCAGACACATTGAGATATAAGTACATAGCCAATATTCATAAGTTCAAATACAAAAATGATACACACACACAGACAGCATAATCATAATCAGCAAACTACAACCTTTCCATAGACACCCCACGACCACCTCTGTACAATATTTGCTGAAAATATAACAGTGGTTGCAACAATGTTTCAGTTCATGTCAATAACATCACACTGGTGTTGCAAGATATTTATGTGCCAGATGCGCTAACCACCATTCCAGAGGACATGCATGCATGCTGATGACGGGTTCTGTGTGATAATGATCCAAAGCAAAGCGGACTTATGCATGTTCATTTTCATCATCTGAGTCAGATGCCACCAGCACAAGGTGAATTTTCTTTTTTGGTGGTTTGGGTTCTATAGTTTCCGCCTCAGAGTGTTGCTCTTTTAAGACTTCTGAACACATGCTCCATACCTCGTCTCTCAGGTTTTGGATGGCACTTCAGATTCTTAAACCTTCGGCCGAGTGCTGTATCTATCTTTAGAAATCTCACCTTCTTTGCAGTGACTGTGTTCATAAATCGAACAGCATGTGCTAGGTCATCGTCCGAGACTGCTATAACATGAAATATATGGCAGAATACAGTAAAATAGAGCAGAAGACATACAATTCTCCCTCAAGGAGTTCAGTCATAAATTTAATTAATGCACTACTTTTTTAATGATCATCATCAGCATGGAAGCATGTCTTCCAGAATGGTGGCTGAAGCATAAAGGGGCATATGAATGTTTAGCATATCTGGCACATAAATACCTTGCAATTCTGGCTAAGAAAGTGCCAGACAAAGGCCTGTTCTCACTTTCAGGTGATATTGTAAAGAAGAAGCAGGCAGCAGTATGTCCTGTAAATGTAAACAAACTTGTTTGTCTTAGAGAATGGCTGAACAGGAAGTAGGACTGAGTGGACTTGTAGGCTCTAAAGTTTTAGATTTTTTGTTTTTGAGCGAAGTTATGTAACAAGAATCTACATTTGTAAGTTACATTTTCACGACAGAGACTGCACTATAGTACTTGTAAAAGGTGTATTGAAAATGCTTTTTTCAAATAATTTTTACAGTGCAAATATTTGTAATAAATAATATAAAGTGAGCACTATACACTTTGTATTGTGTTGCAATAGAAATCAAAATATTTGAAAATACAGAAAAACATCCAAAATATTTAATAAATTTCAATTGGTATTCTATTGTTTAACAGTGTGATTAACTGTGATTATTATTTATAATCGCCGTCCATTTTTTTTTGAGTTAATCACATGAGTTAATAATTGTGATTAACCATCAGCCCTGGCTTTCAATAACATCATTTAAATCTCTCAAATATACCTCTGTTTCCTGCTCCTTTGCGGTTTAGGTATTTCTTCATAAGGATTTTGAAATATATCCAAAAATATTGGTTCAAACTTTCTGAAAATCACAGTAGATACTTCAAAGTTTCTCTCCAGCCTTCCCATTCGCTCCCGAAATTCCTGCGGCAGGTCTGACATGTCCATCCACTTTTTCATTTTACTAAAAAACTGAATTAAACTTAAAAGAGCAACAGTTGATAATTTAATCTCCAGACATGAAACAGATCCAATTTTTTAGACTAAGATTCCATGTAAACCACCCCCCACCATTCTTGATCTTTTCTTAAAAAGATGGACTTTTGGTGAAAACCAAATCTGACTAATTTATTGCTTGCTAACTGCTTTAATTACAGAAGAGGATAGACACACTTTGTTAGACTCCAGTGCTGAGCACGTTCCACACAGTTAACTCTTACTTGTGGATTTCCTTTGGTTTCCAACCCTTACATTGATTCATTCAGATCAGAGAAGGAGGCTGTCATTGGTGGGTGAGAAAAACAGAAAAGTTGAGGGGCAGGGAAAATGTAATTTTCACGACTGGGTGCTTAACCAGGACACCTGTATTGAAGAATAAGGTGTTGAATTAACAATGAAGTGCATAAATACAAATCTAATTATATATCTCTAAGCACCCAAGCATTCATCTGAGTTTCATTGTGAAATGGTTTGCACTTTCAATTTTGAATCCAAAAATCTGATTTCAAAACTCAGTAAAAAATGTCATGTATTTAGTTTAATGAAGGAAGATGACTTGGGTCATGGTCTGTACTTATCTATACAGGGGAAAATAATAAATACTAGTGGGCTAGTCAGTCTATACAAAGGTATAACATGATCTAATGGCCAGAGACTGTTGTCAGCAAAATTAAAGCTGGAAATAAGATTACTGGAAATTTTTAAACATTGAGGGTGGTTAACCATTAGAACAGATTACCAAAGGAAATGGTTAATTTTCCATCACTTAGAGTCTTTAGACCAAGACTGGATATCATTCTAAAACATAAGATCTAGTTCAAACAAAAATTACTCGACTAGATTCAGAAATCACTGGATTCTCTGGCCTAAGGATTTAAATATCTCTTAAAAACTTAACTGTTTAAAAATATTTAATTTAAATGGTTAATCAATTAAAGGGCCAGACTGGGGGTTAACTGGTAACACTAATGCTTACTAAGTTAACAGGTTAACATCCCTATTCTGGCCTATGTTATGCAGTAAATAAGACTAGAGAATCTTAACAGTGCCTTCTAGCCTTAATATCTGTGAAAACTGGATAATGTGCTGGATTTTATATTTGTGCAATATCAATTATGCCCTCCTTCCACAGCTATGTGGAAAGTGCCATTATTCTATCAGTTTGAATGTAAATAAAACAGCAGTCAAAAGGGGAGCAGATCTACAATAAGGGGAAAGAAGCTCTGACTACACACAGATGTTTAGGTTTCCAGAAAAAGGCAAAACAAAACACAGAAGTACCTTAGTTTAGCTGACCGTAGTATCCTAGTCAGTGAAACGCAGTTTCCTTCCATAAGACCACTTCCAACAGTGGGAAGTATGCTTTTACGGCAAGCAACATACAGAGCACAAGCCAACCAATGCACTACTTCTCCCTGTCAAACCAGAAGTAAACAATCAATGGACAAACTTTTCCTGGGCAACAATGCTCAATTTGCACTCTCAGCTTTTCATCTATTTCAAGTTTCAGAATACCAGCTGTGTTAGTCTGTATCTGCAAAAAGGAGGAGAACTTGTAGCACCTTAGAGACTAACAAATTTATTTGAGCATAAGTTTTCATCATGCATCTGATGAAGTGGGCTGTAGCTCACGAAAGCTTATGCTCAAATAAATGTCTCGAAGGTGCCACAAGTACTCCTCATCTACTTCAAGTATTTCTAAAATCCTTTGGGACAGTAATAAGAACTCAGGGTGGATGGTTGTTTTTTAAAATCTGGATGGAACAAGGGAACCAAAACTGCCCAGATAGAACCACACCATAACTTCCTAGGAGTGGAAGACTATCCTTAATTTGTATTGAACAGAGCAGACTGCAGCTGATTGTTCCTTTAAAAACAGACACTACAAGGCCTGCAATATGATTTGACCATTCAGTTCACAATAAACTATTGCATACTGTAAAACACTGAGGTGTCTGCTGACTGCACCTTTGTATTAAAGATGGTATACTGTAGTACTCCAGAAGGCCACAATCTGGCCACTGATTAGCTAGAAACCCATTATCCTTCTGCAGCATCTGTGAAGCCAGCCCTGTCTATTTTATGTCCCTATTGGCACCTTCACATGGAAGTTCTTCCATGCTTCCTTATGGTTTGAATGCCCTCTCCAAATTATTATTATAGCCCAAGGGCGCTGGTTTGTATAATTTTTGCTGGTGCCCAGAACAAGTCCAAGCAGAGCTGGGGAATTGCCCTGGGACCCCCACTTCAGGGGGACTCAGGATCCAGGGCAGCCTGTGGGGTTAGCGGGGAGTCTGTCGCCAGCAGTAGTGAGCAACAGGCCCTGCTGGCTCCCAGCATCGCTTGGGAGGAGGTGGCGGAAGCCTGAAAGAGGGCATGGGGGAAGGGAGAGGTGGGGCAATGGCATATTTAAAAGAGCTGTGTCGTTATGTATAGACAGAAACAATGTACTCAAACACAGCATGTCATACATAAGTAGTATTAATAAAGTTGATATTACTACGATAATTTTTTCTTACGATAGTGATATTGTGCAATATAGAGAAACTGTTAAACACACAGTTTCCAGTCAATTTTTTCATTATTTTAAAATATATTGTGACAGATCGCCTTCTCACCCCTCTTCAGGAACAGGCAGGAAACCCTTCTTTTGCTCCAAACAGTGCTCTTTATTTCACAGTGCAAGGCCCCACCACCAATATACATAGCTTTATAGTTCAGCTCTTCAGCTTACAGCTCTAACACAGCTCTACATAGTTCAGCTCTACACACAGCTCTACAGCTCTGAACACAGCTCACAGCTCTGAACAGCTCTTTCTCTCACTCCACCCTCCCATACCACCACCACCCTGGGCTTCCTGCCTGGCAGGCTTTTATACCCCCTGGGGAGGCTGCCAGGTGCAACCCATCCATGCTGATTGCCCTGCAGCCCAGGTGGCTGATTAGGCTTTCTGCAAGGGAGGTTTGCAGAGGGCTTTTCTCCCTCTTAAAGGGGCGGCAGGCTGGGTCAGGCCCACCCTGCCACAATATATATATATATATATATAGGCTTACAAGGCAGATGGGGGGGGGGAGGGTAACCTGGACCCAGGGCCATCTGTAGTGAGGTGCCTGGGACAACCTCCCACTTCACCCTTTCCCTCAAGCCCCCAGCCTATTCCCATCCCTGCTCTGCCCCCACTTCACCCCTTCTCCCGAGCCCCCTCCTCACCTTTTCCCACCCTCATTCCATTTCTTCCCCCAATTCTCCTTTCCAGCTTCTGCCCCCTCCCCCAAGCGACGCCGAGAGCCAGCGTGGTGGGATGGAACGGAACAGGTAGGGCCAGGTCACTCACTGCTGACTGCAACATGCCACCCACTAACCCTTCAGGCCGCCCTGGACCCCATGTCCCCCTGAAGTGCAGGGCCCACAGAAGTTGCTCTATGGATGGGATGGCTCTGAAAATATAAGCCCAAACATTGGTGGAGCTGGGCCCACATTCTTGAATATTGGTAGAGCACTGGCACCATGGATCCATATAATTCGCCATCTCTGTTAAAGACATTTTGTCCTCTTTTAGATCTCCCAAGATCCTCTTCTACTGAGATGCCTATGGTCAATTGCCAGCTTCTACATGGATTTACCAGAAGAGCTTCAGTACATTGAACCCTTTATAAACTGCCTTTTACAAGTTATTTCTGAATTCCATAAGGAAATATTTTCAAAATAGAAGAATCACCATCCTAAAATCTAAGCATTGCCTCTATCTTATTGCCCAGACACAAAGATTAATCAGGTCAAAATATCATTTATTTCTTTTAAAAGCCCTATTTAAACTGTATCTTGATATGCTCCTCTTACATTCAGTAGCTCCAAGCTTCCCAATGCTTAAATCAGGACAAGTATCAAACAATCCCCCTGTCTGTCCCACAAGTAGCAGGTAGTGTCTGTAAACCAGCAAACCTGTCAAAAGCAGACATTATCTTACTGTGGTGGTATCTAAATTCCTAGAGGTTTTTGCTGGCTGGCAAAGGAGAAATCCCAGAAGCATCCGATGATTTCTTCCTCTACTTCACCTCAAGCATTCCATTCCTGGGGATCTCCCCTCTCCTCTTTCGGGGGTAGGTGTTTTGCTTGCATAGTAAACCACATCTACATGGGAAAGAAACTGGTTTAACCTAAGGTGCGAATCAATCTAAGATATGCAACCTCAGCTACAAGCCAATGTACTTAGATCGACTTACTATGGTGTCTTCATGGTAGTGAGTTAACTGCTGCCACTCCCCCGTCAACTTCGACTGCGCCTCTCACGGCAGTGGAGCACAGGAGTTGACAGAAGAGTGCCCGGGGACCGATCTCACAGCGACGATCCTCACCATAGTGTAGACCTGCCCTTAGAAAGCTAGCTGTGTCTGCACAAACTAAAGGCCAGATCTACACAAAGTAAGATCAATAGTGGCAGCTTACATTGACCTATTTTGCATGCATCTACACTTAAATTCGTCCCCCACTCATGTAAACGCTCCATTACACCAACATAGGAATACCACCTCCCTAAGTAGCATAAAGCCATGGTTAATGTGCTTTGGTTGACCCACTGTGAGTGAGACACGATGTTAGTTATGTTAGTTAGTTATGTCAATCCTAACTCTCCCCCCGCAACCATCCCACAATGCCCCATGCTTATCACTCTGGTCATCATAGTGAACTCCATTGCCCAGGAGTCACAAAGACTGGAGGCCACTCTCTCCCCTTTAAAGCCCTGCAAATTTTTGAGATTCCTTTTTCTTATTGCCCAGCTTGGTAAGCACACCTAGCAGCTCCCCATTGTTGACTGCAACTGCCTAGCTAAAAATTCTAAAAAAATCTTGCATTCCAAAATGTGTGTGCACACTTCACATGCATGGTCCCGGAAGCTTTTCCCTAGCAGTACCCATAGGGTTGGCAGGGGAGACCCGTAGAGTGGCGCCCTTATGGCAGCGTATATATGACCCTGCCAACCCTCTCCCCTCAGTTCCTTCTTGACAGAAACTCCAACAGAGGGGAGGCGGGAGGGATTTGGAATGCACATGAGCAACACGTCTCGAAGAACAACAGTTACGAGAAGTAAGTAACCGTTTTTTCTTCGAGTGATTGCTCATGTGCATTCCAAGATGGGGCTTGCAAGCAGTTACCTTGGAGGAGGGTCCGGAGTTCATCTGGTCGTGTCCTCTCTTGCCTGCTGGGTGATGGCATAATGAATAGTAAATGTATGGACCGAAGACCACGCTGCTGCTCTACAAAATGTCCAGAACAGGAACGTGAGCCAGGAATGCAGCGGAAGTCGCCTGAGCCCTGGTGGAATATACCGCCAAAGATGGTGCCCGAAACTCTGTCAGTTCATAACACAGTTTAATGAAGGAGGTTATCCAAGAGGACAAGTGCTGTGTGGACACCGGCATCCCCTTCATTCTTTCTGCTACCGAAACAAAACAGTTGAGGTGACTTACAAAATGGTCTCGTTCTTTCAATATAGAAATCTAGTGCTCTTCTAACATCTAAGGTGTGTAACACACCGTCCCCATCTGTAGCGTGCGGCTTTGGACAAAACACCGGTAAGAAAATGTCCTGGTTAATGTGGAAGGAAGAAACTACCTTGGGTAAAAAGGACAGATGGGGACGTAAGTGCACCGAGTCCTTGTAAAAAAACTATAGGGAGATTCAGAAGTGAGTGCTCTCAACTCAGACACCCTTCTTGCTGAAGTAAGAGCCACAAGGAAAAGCACCTTCCAAGAAAGGTAAGAGAAGGGGCAAGTAGCTAGGTGTTCAAAAGGGAAGATAGGACTAGGTTAAGATCCCATGGAGACACCTGTTGACGTACTGGAGGGTACAGTCTTTCTATACCCTTAAGGAACCTACCCACTACAGGATTGCTAAAGATCGATGTTCCCTGCAGCCCTGAGTGGAAGGCCGAAATTGTTGCCAAATGAACCTTATGGGAAGAAATGGCCAGACCCTGCTGTTTTAGGTGAAAAATATAGTCCACCACCAACAGGACTGATGCTGACAACGGTGACGAGCTCCTCTGGGTTGCCCAAATAGAGAAACGTTTCCATTTGGCCGTATATGTGGCACGAGTGGAGGGCTTCTTGCTGCCCAAAAGGACCTCTCTAACCGGGATAGAACACTGCAGCTTGAGAGGGTTCAGCAATGGAGCTTCCATACTGTTAGGTGTAGGGATTGGAGATTGGGATGTTGCAGACACCCATGTTCCTGGGATATTAACACTGGGAGCATTAGGAGCGTCATAGGTGGGGACACCGAGAGGTTCAGCAGTGATGTGAACCAGTGCTGACAGGGCCACAACGGGGCGATGAGAATCATGGAGACCTTTTCTCTGCGGACCTTTAGGAGAAGGGGGAATGGTGGGAATGCATAAACGAGTCGCCCAGTCCATGATAGGTGAAAAACATCCCCTATTGAACCCGGGGAGTGATTCAGGAAGGAGCAAAACTGATGACATTTCCTGTTGGTTCGTGTGGCAAACAGGTCTATCTGGGGAAAACCCCAGCATAAGAAAATTGAGTGGGAAATGTCCAAGTTGACAGACCACTCATGCGTGAGGAACGAGCGACTGAGTCTGTCCACCAGCTCGTTCTGAGGTCCCGGAAGGTAAGATGCCTGTAGAACTATTGAGTTTGCAATGCAAAACTCCCACAGGGCCAGGGCTTCCTGACAGAGGGGAGAGGAGCGAGCACCACCCTGAATGTTGATATAAAACATTCCTGCTGTATTGTCTGTCAGGACTGACACGCATTTGCCCTGTAGGTTGGCCTGGAAAGCCTGGCATGCTAGGTGAACCGCTCTCAACTCTTGTACATTGATATGGAGAGCGAGTTCCACCTGGTACCAGCGGCCCTGCGTCCTGAGATCACGGAGATGAGCACCCAAAGCCCATAGCTGAGGCGTCCGTTACCAACACGAGGGTCAGTTCGGGTCTTACAAATGGGACACCTGTGCATACCTGTTGAGGCTGGAGCCACCAACATAGGGAGTCCAGGACTTGTCAGGGAAGGGTGACCACCAGGTCCAGGGGATCCCTCCCAGGTCTCTGAGTGAGAGCGAGCCACGCTTGTAAAGAACGAAGGCACAGTCTGGTGTATTGTACTACGTAAATGCACGCTGCCATGTGGCCCAGCAGCACCATGCAGTTCCTGGACATTGTAGTCGGGAACCCCAGGAGCGACATGATGATGCTTGAAAGCGCAGCTCAGGGAGAGATGCTATCCCGGTTGTTGAATCGAGGACCGCACCTATAAATTCTATTTTTTGAGTAGGCAGAAGAGTCGATTTGGGCTCATTGAGTATGAGATCAAGACTGAGGAAGGTTTCCCTGACCAGAGCTACATGCTTGACTGCTAGAGATTGGGATCTTGCCTTGATCAGCCAATCGTCTAGATAGGGGAAAACCTGCACCTGACATTTGCGCAGAAAAGCCGCAACTACCGCCACACATCTGGTAAAAATCTGGAGGTGGTAGAAAGGCCAAAGGGGAGTACCCTGAACTGGTAGTATGAAACTCCCACTATGAACCTCAGGAACCTCCTGTGGGACTGAATTATGGAGATGTGGAAAGAGGCATCCTTTAAGTCAAAGGCGGCATGCCAGTCCCCCGGATCCATAGAAGGGATAATATTGGACAAGAAGATCATGCGAAACCGGAACCTCTTTATATATGCATTCAGGTCTCGCAGGTCCAGGATGGGGCGAAGCCCCTCTTTGGCCTTTGGAATAAGGAAATAGTGGGAATAGAAACCCGCCCCCTGAATTAGAGAGGAACCTCCTCTATGGCCCCTAGTGATAGTAGGAATTGAGCTTCCCGCATGAGGAATTGCTCGTGAGAGGGGTCCCTGAAGAGGGACAGGGATGGGGGTGGCAAGGAGGAAGGGAAGAAAATTGGCTAGAATATCCCATTGCTACCGTGTTGAGCACCCAGCGGTCGGAAGTAATCTGGGTCCACGCATGGTAGAAACGGGACAAACCGTTCACGAAAGGGAGGGAAGGATCCGCAAATGAGTCTGGAAGGCCATCCTCATGGTAAACGTCAAAAATTTGGTTTAGAACCTGGTGGCTGCTTAGGGGCACCGTAGTCTTGTCCTGAGGAGGAGCAAGGGCACCTCCTGTTATTATTACTGTTATTACCCCTGCCCCTTCTTCTAGGGGGGTCCTATCTAGGAGGGCCTTTATAGAGTTGGGAAGGGGGCAGGGGTCTAAACGGTCTTCTCTGGGGTGCCGGGGTGTGGAGACCCAAGGACCGTAGTGTAGACCTAGAGTCCTTTAGAACGTGAAGGCATTTATCCGTTTCCTGAGCAAACGGACCCTCACGGTTGAAAGGAAGGTCCTGTATGGTATTCTGTACTTTGGGCAGGATACTGGAAACTTGGAGCCACACATTCCTTCGCATGACGACTGCTGTGGTCATTGTTCTGGCTGCAGAGTCTCCTGAGTCTAGCGCTGCCTGGAGGGCTGCTTGGGAGACAATCCTGCCTTCCTCGAATAATGCGCCAAACTCCCTACAGGAGTCCTCAGGGTGTGCACACACATCTTGGAATGCACATGAGCAATCACTCAAAGAAGAACTATGCATTCACACACTCCAGCTGTGCTCCTGCCTGGAGTAGACAGGAGATATTGGCTCTCCTGGGCTTGTGAGAAGAAGAGGCTGTGAAGTCACAGCTCTGATTGAGCGGTAGAAATGTTGCCCTCTATGAGCAGATTGTTCAGAGGATGTAGAAGGGATATGACAGAGACCAGCAGCAGTGCCACGTGAAAGCCAAGAAGCTACATACCAGAAGGCCAGGGAGGCCAACAACAATCTGGTGTTAAGCCACATACCTGCCGCTTTCACAAAGAGCTTCGTGCTATCCTCAGTGGAGACTGCACCATCCTCTTCAAAAGCACTGTAAAAACCTCAAAGAAGCCTAAATCACAAGCTCCTGCCATGAACAGCAAAGAGGAGATGATGTTGGATGATGAGGAGGATGGGGGACAGGTGACCAAGGGATCCAGCTGTGCAGTGAGCCAGGACCTATTTTTGACTTCACCGTAGTCCAGCACGAGCAAGCCCAATACAAGGGAAGGAACCTCGGGTAAGAGTGTATATAGATTTTCAATTACAGAGTTGTCCCCCCCAAAAAAGTATCAGGACACAATCTTTTCACTTTTCATTAATTTACTCATGCTATAAGAGGTAGTGGTACAATCAAAAGAGATAGAGCTATTATCTGATTTTCATTCTCCTGTAGAGCTAAGGAGGGGGACCAAGCATAGCAGTTTGTTTATGTACACGGTGATATCCCTTGAATCCTCCTGAGAGATTGCAATGAAACTTTAATGGAAGTACTCTGCAATCCTCTGATGGTTTCTAGGGAGGGTTGCCTTCTTTCTTCCTCCAAAGCAGGACACTTTCCCATGCCACTCAGTGATTACTTAAGCAGGCACCACTGCAATACACAGGCTAGTAGCACATGGGCCCAGGGGGCTTTGGGAGGCCAGCAGCATCTGCGTGAGAGCCTTTGTTACCCTCAAGAGTGAGATATCAGCTAAAATCACCATCAACTGTGGAAAAGGGTGCCAGTAGTCATTGTCCTATATACTATTAGAGTCATGTAACCAAGCAATTCCCTCCTCATTTCCTTTACTCCCCCGTAGGACATACTCACAATGACTAGTGCAGTATTGGTGCCATGCACAAGCAATCCCAAGAAGAACTGAGAATGTAGTGCTTAAAACTTTTGGGGAACAAGGGGAGAAGATTCAACATGTTAAGTTTCACTTTCTGTAGTGAATTCACAAACAAAACCTCTGTGTGTTTTATCTTCAGCTGTTGCCACTGTGGCCTTCAAAGTCTCCCCCTCCACATCTGCAGAGCCACATAAGGTGGAAAAAGAAGAGGACTTGGGATAATATGTTCCAGGATATCCTGCAAGCCAGTGCTGCATCACACCATAAGAACAGGGCCTGGAGGATGAACACTGCAGACAGGCTGGAAAAGGAAAGAGTGGAGAGGAGAAAGGCCCAGGAATCCCAGCAGGAAAAGGAGAAGAAGATGAACCAGGGGACAGTGAAGCTTCTCAGGCAGCAAACAGATGCAGCAGACTCTGGTGGGCTTTCAGACTCAACAATCCCAGGCTTGTATCCCTCTGCAGCCCATTGAGAACTCTGTATTAAGACCTCTAATAATTGCAACCCCCTCCTCCCCCAAACATTCCACATGACTTCAGGAGTCTTTGCAGTACCCTTAATGTCCATCAGAGTAGAGTGATAAAGACATTCACAGCTTCACGTACACAGACCTGTGAAAGCCACAGTTGGGATCTGTGTAGCTAAAATGGAAATTAAAATTCTTTCACCATTCATATAAAACAGTTGCTTACTTTCTCGTAACTGTTGGTCTTTGAGGTGTATTGTTCATGTCCATTCTTACCAGGTGTGTGCGCGCCAGCTGGAAGATTTGTCCCTTAGCAGTGTAAGGAATGTCATCCCTAGCCTCTGTTTGTCAGAGGAGGGTGATGGATGGCAGGAGAGAGAGTACTTGATCATTAGGTTCACTCACTCTGGGGCACCAGGCATTGGCCACTGTTGGTAGGCAGGATACTGGGCTGGATGGACCTTTGGTCTGACCTAGTACGGCCAGTCTTATGTCGGTAGGGTCAGCCTGGGCGTCTCCTGGAGTGGCACCTTCATGGAGCTCAAGATAGGGCTACGCCGACCCCACAACCCCCCAGTTCCTTCTTGCTGGCTACTCCGACAGAAGGGTAGGAGGGTAGGTATTCAAATGGACATGAATACCACATCTGGAAGAACAACAGTTACAAGAAAATAAGCAAACATTTAATTCGAGTGCTTGTTCATGTCCAGTCCAACCAGAGCCAGAATTCAGGCGGTGAGGTCAGAGTCATCCATGGATTGGAGCACAGCGTACCCAAAGGCCCCCTCATCTCTGTGTCACAGTAAGAACTGCCCCCACCCTTGGGACCCCCTGAGTAAACTTTGGTGTTGCATAGTGCTAATGGTTTTATATGTATTGGAATGTAGTTTGGGAAGAGTTAGAGGTGAGAGTGTAGTTGCGAAAGGCCAAGGAGGAAAGGAACGGGTTAGTTTGAGAATTTAGCCAAAGCCAGAGATAAGAAGGCCAAGGACTTACACAGAAACACTCTGTCTGTGCTAAGGAGCTAGAGACTGCTTCCCACTCGCAGATAGCCGTGAGAAAAGAGAACTGAGACAAACAGAACTAAAGAAGTTACAGGACTGATGAGATTACACATTTGCGAAGGTTGGCCTGGTAAGACTCAACAGTCCGCTTCACAACCTTGAAGCCGGTGTGTTATGGAAAAGCTAGGGGAGCTGCAGAGAGTCGATTCAGACTAGTGCAAAAAACATGGGGAATGGGAGGGGCTCCCCTGGCTGAGATGCTCCCAGAAACATCCAGGGCTTAAAAACCCTTCTGAGAGCAAAGTTGGAGATCTACAGCAGACCCTGGACGACCTATGCACTGGGCAGACTTCCCCCTCTTCTTCTTATGTTACACCCAGGTTTGGCGAGCCTTGGGTTGCCTGTGTGAGAGTATGAAAGCGGGTTAGGGCTCAGGCATGAACGCTTTCTTCCTTCCTTCCTCTGAGTGACTGGGGTGTACCTAGGTACTCACCACTGTTGTTTGGTTAACAAAGCTTTAAAAGAATCAGAGGTAGCCGTGTTAGTCTGGAATAGCAGAGGTAACAAAGAGTCCTGTGGCACCTTAAAGACTAACTATAAAGTTTTGAAGCATAAGCTTTCGTGGGCTAATGCATCCGACGAAGTGGGTATTAGCCCACGAAAGCTTATGCTTCAAAACTTTATAGTTAGTCTTTAAGGTGCCACAGGACTCTTTGTTACCAAAGCTTTAAAACTTAGTCACTTGGTGTGCTCCTTCATCTCCATCCCTAACAATCCTGCAGTCTCAGCCTGATCACCTGAGGCCCCAGGCAGACTGGTAACATAAATCTGTCACATTTGGCCTGTTGTGTAATTGCATAGTGCGCCGTGAACGTATGTACTGAGGACCACGTAGCCGCCATGCAGATTTTATGGGTGGGGACTTATGCCAGGAATACGGCCGAGGAGGCCTGGGCCCTGGTACAGTGGGCTGTAATTGGTGGAGCGGGCACCTTTGAAGGGTCATAACACTCTCTAATGCAGGATGTGATCCACGATGAGATATGTTTAGAAGAAACAGGGAGACCCTTCATTATGTCTGTCATGGCCACAAAGAGTTGGATGGACTTCTGGAACGACAGTCCTCTTGATGTAGAAGGCTAGGGCCCTAACATACAGCCAGCCTATGCTCCCTACTGGAGGAGTGTGGCTTGGGATAAAACAGTGGGAGGAAGATGTCTTGGCCTGTGTGAAAGTGGGATACAACCGGTCACGGAGTGTGAGGGAGTCGAGGCCCTGAACCCACACTTCCTGGGATTCACAGTGACTCTCAGCCAGCCAGTGGATTAGAAGGTTTATTAGGAATGACAGGAACTCAGTCCAACTCAGAGCTTTTCAGTATAAACAGGACCCCTTAGTCAGGCCCTTCTTGGGGGGGCAGGGAGATAAGACCCCAGATTAGGGCTCCCTCCTCTTTCCCAGCCAGCTCCTAAAAACCCAACCCCCCCCCCCCTCAGAAACTGTCTCTCACCTCCCCCCGGCCACTCCCCCCACCTTTGTCCAGCTTCCCGGTGGTGTTAGCTCCTCCTCCCCCTTCTCATCTCAAGTTAGTCTCAGATATTTCACTTCAGAGAAACCTTCCATCTCCAGTGACACTCCCAGGTCCCACCCGCCCTCTCCCTGCTGCATCACACAACCTTAGGAAGAAAAGCTGGCTGAGGTCTGAGTTGGACCTTGTCTTTATGAAAAGACTGTATATAGAGGCATGGATGTGAGCTCCGATACCTTTCTAGCTGAGGATACTGCCATGAGGAATGCGATCTTGTACCAGAGATAGAGCAGAGAGCATTCCACCAATGGTTCAAATGGGGGGGCCTGTGAGTGCGGAGAGGACCAGATTAAGGTCCCAGGCATGGACAGGCTAATGCATCTGCGGGAAAAGACCCCTGAGGAAAGACTGACTAGGGGGTTTGCGAAGACCGAGAGACCGTCTGTGCCCAGATGGAAGGTCGAAATGGCAGCTAAGTGGACCCTTACTGATGACAGGGAGAGGCCTTGCTGTTTTAGGTGAAGGAGGTAGTCCAGTACAAGTGGTACAGGGGCAAGCAATGTTGATTGACTGTGCTGCTCCGCCCAGATGGAGAACTTTTTCCACTTGGCAAGGTACCTTGCCCTGGTAGAAGGCTTTCTACTACTGAGGAGGACCTGTCTGACATGTTGCAAGCAGGATAGCTCTGCAGTGTTTAGCCATGGAGCTACCAGGCCATGAGGTGGAGCAACTCTAGGTTTGAGTGGCAGAGATGGCCACGATCCTAAATGATCAAATCCGGGATCAGCGGTAAAGTGAGTGGTGCTGCTACGGACATTTCCAGATGTGAAGTAAACCAGTGCTGGCGCGGCCACGGCAGCACTATCAGTATGACTTGTGCCTGGCCCCTGCGGATCTTGAGGAGCACCTTGGGGACCCTGGACTTTGACTCATGAGGGAGCACAACAGCTGACATTTCCTGTTGTTGCAAGTGGCAAACAGATCTATTTAGGGAGAGCCCCAGAGATGGAAGATTGGGCTCACCACGTCCAGCCGCAGGGACCACTTGCTGCCGTGGAAGGCCTGGCTGAGACTATTCACCAGCTTGTTCTGCACTTGTGAGAGGTAAGATGCTTGCAGGTGAATCGAGTGCTCTATGCAGAAGTCTCACAATGTGAGGGCTTCCCGGCACAGGGGAGTGGAACGTGCACCCCCGTTTGTTGATATAAAACATTGCCAAGGTGTTGTCCTTGAGGTTTAAGGTGCACCTGACTGTTATGGGGGTTTTGAAAACCTGGCATGCCCACAATGCTCTCAGCTCTCTGACATTGATGTGGAGAGCAAGACTCACCTGAGACCAGAGGCCTTGAGTCCTCAAGTCCCCTAGATGGGCCCAGAGCCAAGGCATCTGTCACCAGTGAAAGAGAGAGGGCCGAGGGCTGGCAAAGAGCACGGCTGCACAAACCACTCATGGGTCAAACCACCATAGGAGGGAATCCAACTCTGGGTGGGGCAGGGTTATGATGCTGTTCAGAGCATCTCGGGCTGGCTGATACACCAATGCCAGCCTAGACTGGAGTGGGCACAGTCTGAGCCTGGCATGCTGTACCACGTAGGTAGATGCAGCCATGTGCCCCAGTGGCTTTAGGCAGTTCCTTGCTGAGGTGGTGGGGAACTGAGGCCCTGTATGATGTCACCTAGTGAGTGAAACCTGGCCTCCAAGAGGACCACCTTGGCTTGAGTCGAGTCCAGTACTGCACCTATAAACTCTATTCTCTGCACCAAGGACAAAGTAGATTTGGCCTCATTTAAAGAGAGACCTAGCTCAAGGAAGGTCTTTCTTATGAAGATCACCTGACCCTCCACTTGGGCTCTGGAGCGGCCGTTGATCAGCTAGTTGTTGAGGTAAGGAAAAACCTGTATACGGTGAGTGTGCAGGAACACAGTGACAACTGCCATGCATTTTGTGAAAACTTGTGGCATGCCAACAGACCGAACGGAAGAATGGCAAATTGATAATGGACGCTGCTCACCACAAATCTGAGGTAAACGTCTGTGATGTGGGACTATCGCAATGTGAAAAGTATGCATCCTTCAAACTGAGGGCGGTGTACCAGTCTCCTGGATCAAGTGAAGGGATAATGGAGGTTAGCGAGACCATGCGGAACCTGAGCTTCTTTACAAGTTTGTTTAGTCTCTGCAGGTCCAGGATGGGTCTGAGGCCCCCTTTCGCTTTCGGTATTAGGAAATACCGAGAGTAAAACCCCTTACCCCTGAGGAACTTTCTCCACTGCCCCAACCGAAAGGAGGGGCTGAACTTCTTGAATTAGAAGCTTCTCATGAGAGGGGTCCCTGAAGAGGGACAGGGAAGAGGATGTGGGGGGCAGGGAGGGACACAGAATTGGATGAAACATCTCCTCTCTACCATGCAGAACACCCAGTGGCCTGAAGTAATTTGGGAACAGGCATGGCAGAAAGGGGATAGATGGGATAAGAAGGTAACAGGGGAAGGATAGAGTCCGGACTGGTAAGCTGTCCTTGAGTGCACCTTCAAAAGGGTGGTCTAGGCCCGGGTGGAGGCCAGAGTTTTGCCCAGAGGAGGGATATTGCCGCCTCCTCCTCCTACCACTCTTGTTCCACGTGCATGGAGTGTTCTGACAGTACTGCGGCTGGTAAGGTTGAGGGGCAGGCTGAGGGCTAAAATGCCTGTGCTGGGTGGTTGAGGTATGGATACCCAGAGAGTGCAGAGTAGCCCTAGAGTTCTTCAAACTGTGAAGTCTCTTATCTGTCTTTCCAGAGAAAAGGAAGGATCCCTTGAAGGGGAGGTCCCATATCATCTGCTGGACCTCATGGGGCAGTCCAGAGATCTGTAGCCAGGATCCTCTCCTCATCACCATCCCTGTGGCCAATGTACACAATGCTGCATCCCGAGTCTAGAGTCGCCTGCAGAGAAGCTTGGGGGGGACCAGCTTCCTCTCTTCCAGCAGAGAACTCCCCCAGCGAATCCTGAGCCAGGAGCTCTGCAAACTTAGCCATTGCCAAGGAGGTGTTATAACCGTAGCAGCTCACAATGGACTGCTCTTTGGCTATGCAGAGCTGTAGGCCCCCGCTTGAGTAGACCTTTCGGCCAACTTCTTGGCATCCCTGTTTTTAGGGGTGAGCCTTGGAATTCCTGGTGCTCCCTTTGATTGGTCATGTCAACCACCAAAGAATCTGGGGGAGGATGGGTGTAAAGGTTTTCGTACCCCTTAGACAGTATGAAGTAGCATCGCTTGGTTTTCTAGGCTGTAGGGGCCAGAGTCTGTCAGGTTGGGTTTTTTTGTTTTTTGTTTTGCTTTCTATGTATATAAATACATCTTATTTCTGTTCCATTCTATGCATCCAATGAAATGGCTATAACCCACTGTCACGTTACTGAAATAATCTGGGATCTTATAGATCATTGGCACCAAATCTTATGTAAAGGGGGTCATAATGGGTGTCTACGACCAGGTTATGGATTGCTGATTATGAATATGCCATTGATATGTGTGTATTAATTTTGTAGTTGAAATTATCAATATTGGCTCTGGACTCTCTGTCTTTCCGAATATTGGGCTCTGCTGGTGGGGACATTCCAGAGTACTGGGCGTCAGCTTTGCTTGGGCTGCCTGATGGCCCATTAAAGGACCATCAACTACACAATGAACTTTGTCCACACCCAAGCTTCTCCAAGAATGTAACCTGCCTGGTCAGAAACTGAGAGAATCTGGGAATTGGACCATGTGGCTATGAACCTCCATTTTGCAACTGAACTCTGCATAAGAGGAGGAGGGGGGTCTTCGCCCACAAGAGGAAGTCGATAAAACCTGAGAGACACTGCCTCCATTTTGTCTTCTACCTCCAGTCTTCAGCCTGCCTTGTTTCCAGCTCTGGATGGAACTTTGCTACACAGGGGAACTCTGGCCAAAGGTGCTGACCCATCCCTGGAGGGGATGCTTCCCAGAGACTGTGATTTGAACCTGCAGTTATTCTACCTTTGCTGCAAGCCTGAACCAAGAGATTTGCCATTATTGCATGTAACTGATTTATTTTAACCATTCCTAACCCTCACCTATACCCTTTTCCTTGTATAATAAACCTTTAGATTTTAGATTCTAAAGGATTGATAACAGTGTGATTTGTGGTAAGATCTGATTTGTATATTGACCTGGGTCTGGGGCCTGATTCTTTGGAAGAATTGTTTTCTTTATTAGGAGTATTGGTTTTCATAACCATTGGTCCCTAGGACAGGTGGCTGCTAGTGGCGATACTGGGAAACTGGAGTGTCTGAAGCCTTGGTTACGCTGCCACTTTATAGCGCTATATAGCCTCCAGGTGCGCTATAACTCTGTACCCGAACACACTGGCAAGGCACATATTGCGCTATAAATCCGAGTTTATAGCGCTCGTGGTAAACCACCTCCGCACGGGGAATAAGGGCTGTTGCGCTACTGCTGCGAATGTGAACACCCATTGCACATTAATTAGCCTCCAGCCTGGCCCATAATTCCCGTTCAAGCCACTTTGGGCATCAGTTTCAAACCCTTCTGCCACATCCTCAGGTGACCATACGTCAGACCTGCCCTTTAAAATCCCAGGGAAATTTGAAAATCCCCAAATTGTTTGCTCCAGCCAGGCGTGGAGTGCTCCTCAGGTAACCATTGTGCTTCGCCATGACTCCACGTGCCATGCCTCCTCGCACTAAGCGATTTCCACCGTGGTTCAATCATGAGCTGCTGGACCTCATCAGCTGTTGGGGGGAAGAGGCTGTCCAGTCTCAGCTGCGGTCTAGCCGCAGGAATTACGATACGTATGGCCTGATATCACGGGCCATGAAGGACAGAGGCCATGACCGGGACGCTCTGCAGTGCCGGGCAAAAGTTAAGGAGTTTAGGATTGCCTATCGCAAAGCACGCGACGCAAACAGCCACTCTGGGGCAGCCCTGTGTTTTGCAAGTACTACAAGGAGCTGAATGCGATACTTGGTGGTGATCCAACGTGCACTCCATCGACCACCCAGGACACTTCTTCCCAGCCCACCACTGAAGGGGGGGGGGGGGGGGGGAAAGGAGGCCAGAGAGGAGCAGGTCGGAGAGGAGCAGGAGGAGGAGGAGGTGGCAGCCACCGCGACCCAGGGCACGGAGGAGTCACAGGACACATGCAGCCAGGAACTCTTCTTAAGCCTAGAGTGCAGCCACAGCCAGCCACAGCGTCCAGCGGTTGCGGGGGGCAGGGCAGCAGCAGCAGATTGCGCAGGTACAGCTACTTTTCTACTGGGAAGGTAGGCAGCTTGGCCGGGGTGGAAAGGGATGTTTCTGCAAGCTTCTCTACATGTGGAATAGCGCATTGATGTAGTCTATAACCTCAGAGTAATCCTCATCAGTGATTTCTTGAAAGGTCTCAATAAGAGCTCTTGCAATGTGCCTGCGCAGGTTTCTCAGTAGAGCCAGCATGTTCGCTGTCCCGGCCACGGTCACCAGTCCCCACCACTGTTCTAAGAGGGGTGGGGGGAGCATCGCCGCACAGATGCAAGCCGCATATGGCCCTGGGTGGAAGCCGTATCTCATTAAAATCCCCTCCCTATCTTGCTCCGTCACCCACAGCAGCGAGATATCTTCCAGCATGAATACCTACACAGAATGTTGGGACAGTGCTCATCAGAGTGCAGTTCCCACAAATGCCCTCCACTCCCCCCAAGCCATAATACAGCAAGGCAGGGAAACAATCATTGTCCCCGCGACTCACCATGCCCGGTGCTCCGTGGGTATCTCTGTGTGCTGTGTGTTCTACAGCTTTTTCGGACAGGGAAACTGCACAGAGATTGATGGAATGCATGGGACTCCCTAATGTCTGTTGCAAACAAGGGGATCTTGTGTTTTAACTGTGCACTTGTGTAAGAAAAAGTTAGCTTATAAGAAAATGTTTTACTGAAGTTGTGTAACTAGCTCTGGGTTGTTCTAAGTCCTTATCTTGTGTTATACATTCGTGGAGGCACCACTGGGCTTCACAGAGTTCAAACTCCTATCTTGTCCTGTACATTTCATACATTTGTTTTACCTCAGATATTTTAGCTCATATCTGTATGTATTCTTACCCCATATGTACCATCTTTGTGTTTGTATGTCCTGTTCTTTCCAGACAAATAAGTAAATAGACAGGGAGCAACATCATAAAACTTTTTCACCGGTTAATTTGTATGGGGCCCCTCTTGCCTCCTCTATCTAAAGAAGTATATAAAAAGGTCTTGGCAATGTATAGGGCCAAGCCACAATTTGAGTGTTAACTCTGTGGCTTCAATTTGCTAAGCAAATAAACTTGTATTCAAGATCTCCTGTGTCTGCCTGTCTTTTGAAGGTAAAATTGGGACAGGCCTCCAAAGAAACGAAGCCATTTGTGCAAGACTTGTAACTTTCAATAGGTTTGTCCTGGACATCAACGTCACCAGTCTTATCTGTTGCTCAGAAGCTAAGGAGGATACGAAACAGACCAAGGAAAAGCAAGGAAGATCTTTTGAAACAAGTTATGGAACAGGCATCAACGGACAACCGCGTTGCACAGCAGTGGCGGGAGAATGAGAGCAACCGGAGGGAGGAGGAGAGAAAGCGGAGAGAGGAACGGAGGGAGGAACAGATACAGTTGAGGGAGATGGCTCGCGAACAGCGCGCTGACAAGCTGTTTAGAATATTACAGCTGCAAGTAGAGACTCTGCAGCGGATCGCTGCCGTTCAGGAGGAGTAGCCCCATGCTTGCCACCCCCATTGTCAGTTGCCTCCTAACCCTTCCCCTTCTGGCCCTCTGGCCCCTTCAGGCCAGTATCAACAGCTGCCTGGTTATTACCACCCACAGCTGCCTCCAACCCCACTCTCTTCACCGACCAACCCACAGACCCAGCACACTTATCCACTGCACTCAACCCCTAATAATAATCATCATCGCCCTCCGCAAATGGGGTTGAGGGAACACAGCAATTCGGAGGGCGTTGGAGGTTGAGTGTCCAGGACATACGCCAATCTCTGAGTGACCCCTTCCCACCCCACCTGCCCACCCCTCCTCCCTCACACATTTTACTTTTTTCAATTTTTATTTCAAATTCTGAGAAAGGTGTTCAATAAATGATTTTTTTTTAATAAATGGGTTTCTGTATTCGGTGCACATATGTATCTAATAGGTACAGAAAAGCAAATGCCTTATCCTATTAACACAGGGGTCTCCAAACTTTTCAGCCCGAGGGCCGCATTAACTATCAAATAGCAGTTCGGGGGCCGACAACACACTCGAGGTCCAAATAAAAAAGAATCAAAACATGGATGTTGTTTTTAATTATTTATTTAATATTATTTTATTCAGTTATTATTTAATAACACATTGATACACTACACATGAACACCTGTTCACTACACATGAACACTACACATGAACACCTGTTCACTACACATGAACACTACACATCAACCCCCCAAATGACCCACCCAGCCAGGTCTCTCCCCCCAAAACCTCCTTTCCTCCAACCCCCAACTGACCCACCCAGCCAGGTCTCTCCCCCCAAAACCTCCTTTCCTCCAAACCCCCCCCCAACTGACCCACCCAGCCAGGTCTCTCCCCCCAAAACCTCCTTTCCTCCAACCCCCCCCCCCCAACTGACCCACCCAGCCAGGTCTCTCCCCCAAAAACCTCCTTTCCTCCAACCCCCCCGAACTGACCCACCCAGCCAGGTCTCTCCCCCCAAAACCTCCTTTCCTCCAACCCCCCCCCCAAATGACCCACCCAGCCAGGTCTCTCCCCCCCCAAATCTCCTTTCCTCCAACCCCCCCCCAACTGACCCACCCAGCCAGGTCTCTCCCCCCCAAAACCTCCTTTCCTCCAACCCCCCCCCAACTGACCCACCCAGCCCGGTCTCTCCCCCCAAAACCTCCTTTCCTCCAAACCCCCCCCAACTGACCCACCCAGCCAGGTTTCTCCCCCCAAAACCTCCTTTCCTCCAACCCCCCCCCAACTGACCCACCCAGCCAGGTCTCTCCCCCCAAAACCTCCTTTCCTCCAACCCCCCCCCCCAAATGACCCACCCAGGTCTCTCCCCCCCAAACCTCCTTTCCTCCAACCCCCAACTGACCCACCCAGCCAGGTCTCTCCCCCCCAAACCTCCTTTCCTCCAACCCCCCCCCCCCCAACTGACCCAGCCAGGTCTCTCCCCCCAAAACCTCCTTTCCTCCAACCCCCCCCCAACTGACCCACCCAGCCAGGTCTCTCCCCCCCAAACCTCCTTTCCTCCAACCCCCCCCCAAATGACCCACCCAGGTCTCTCCCCCCCAAACCTCCTTTCCTCCAACCCCCCCCCCCCCAACTGACCCGCTCAACCCGGTCTCTCCCCACAGACTGTTTCGCCGCCTGGCAGTGGGTGGCTCCTTGTTTCGCCGCCTGTAACTGGGTGGCGGTGCGGCGCGTCCCGGCCCCAGCTCTGAGCCGTCCCTGGCCGGCGGCGGCAGCGGAGCACGCGGTGCGTCCCGGCCGGCGGCGGCAGCGGAGCACGCGGCGCGTCCCGGCCGGCGGCGGCAGCGGAGCACGCGGCGCGTCCCGGCCGGCGGCGGCAGCGGAGCACGCGGCGCGTCCCGGCCGGCGGCGGCAGCGGAGCACGCGGCGCGTCCCGGCCGGCGGCGGCAGCGGAGCACGCGGCGCGTCCCGGCCGGCGGCGGCAGCGGAGCACGCGGCGCGTCCCGGCCCCGTGGCTGGTTCCCGACCGATCTCCACGGGCCGGATGAGAGGGCCTCGCGGGCCGCATCCGGCCCGCGGGCCGTAGTTTGGAGACCCCTGTATTAACAGAATGCTCCATCCATTCCTCCCTCCAAACCCTCCCTCCCTCTGCAATTCCCATTACAACTCGCTTTCAGCCTCAAAATGCTCCCTCAAGGCTTCCCTGATCCTTGTAGCCTCGTGCTGGGCCCCTCTAAGAGCCCTGCTCTCTGGCTGTGCATACGTGGCCTCCAGCTGTTGAACCTCCGAGGTCCATGCCATAGTGAAGCCTTCGCCCTTCTGCTGACAGAGATTATGTAGGGCACAGCACACGGAAATAACCGCGGGGATACTTCCCTCTGCCAAGTCTAGCTTGCCATAAAGACATCTCCAGCGGGCCTTGAGGCGCCCAAAAGCACACTCCACAGTCATTCGACAGCGGCTCAGCCTGTAGTTGAACCTTTCCTGGGTGGTGTCCAGGCTCCCCGTGTAGGGTTTCATGAGCCAGGGCATTAGAGGGTAAGCGGGGTCGCCAAGAATCACAATGAGCATTTCCACTTGCCCCACGGGGATCCTCTGGTCTGGGAAAAAAGTGCCTTCTTGCAGCTTCCTGAACAGGCCGGTGTTGCGAAAGATGTGTGCGTCATGCACCTTTTCCAACCAGCCTGCATTAATGTCAGTGAAACACCCACGGTGATCCACAAGCGCCTGAAGAACCATGGAGAAGTACCCCTTTCGGTTAATGTACTGTTCTGCTAGGTGGTCGGGGGACAGAATAGGTATATGGATCCCATCGATCGCCCCTCCACAGTTAGGGAACCCCATCTGCTCAAAGCCAGCCACGATGTCACGCACGTCACCAAGAGTCACGATTTTTCGTAGCAGGAGGCGATTAATGGCCTTGCACAATTGCATCAACACGACTCCAACAGTCGACTTCCCCACCCCAAAGTGGTTGGCCACCGATCGGTAGTTGTCTGGGGTGGCCAGCTTCCAGAGTGCTATAGCCACCTGCTTCTCCACCGGGATGGCAGCTCTCAATATGGTGTCCTGGCACTGCAGGATGGGGGCGAGTTCAGCACACAGTCTCATGAAAGTGGCTTTTCTCATGCGAAAGTTTTGCAGCCACTGCTCCATCATCCCACACTTGCAAGACGATGCGATCCCACCAGTCAGTGCTCGTTTCCCGTGACCAGAAGCAGCGTTCCACGGTCATGAGCATGTCCGTTAAAGCGATGATCAGTTTAGTGTCCAATTTGTTCCTCGGGTTGAGCTCATCTTCTTCACCAGACTCATCACTACTGTCACGGTCCATTTCAAGAATGAACTCCGCCGCGCAGAGAGTTGTGCTGGCGACACTCGCCAGCATGCTCCTCTGCAGTTCGCGATCCATTACGGCACAGGAAAACGGACGACGGAGCGCGCGTGCCTTGCTGAAACCGTTGAGAGATGGTGCCCAAGGTGGACGAAAACAAAGGGATTGCTGGGATATGACACAAAGCATCACGGGGAGTTGGAACAGGATGCAGAATGGCCGCAAGTGATGCCCCCCTTCCCACAAGGCATTGTGCCAGATTGGGAAGAGGTGCTCTGTGGGATACCTACCCTATTGCGCTACTCCCAATGCCGCCAGAAGCGCCGCAAATATGGCCATGCTTTAGCGCTGGCAGGTCTTAGTGTGCACCTGCTTTAGCGCAATACCTATTGCTGTATATGGGACGCGCGATAACCAAACGCACTATAATCCTGTAGTGTAACCAAAGCCTAAGGGAATTGCTTGCGTGACTTGTGGTTAGCCAGTGGGGCAAAACCAAAGTCTTTTCTGTTTGGCTGGTTTGGTTTACCTTAGCGTGGAAAAACCCCAGCTTTGGGCTGTAGTTGCCCCTTTGGAAGCAATCTGTCCTGATCTGACACTCACAGTTGGATCCCACCAGGAACAGCACCGTCACACCCACAAAAAACTTATGCTGAAATGAACTGGTTAGTCTCTAAGGTGCTACAAAGTCTTCCTCGTCTTATTTACGATCCCATGAATGAGGACTTGCACCGAAAGTAGGGATGTAAATATTGGTTAAAAAAGTTAACCGGTTAGAAGATTAAAATTATTTCATTTAACCGAGGTAGCTGGCATGGTGACAGCTGGGGCCAATCTGGCCAGGGTCTGGTACAGTGAAGCTGGGGTCCCTCCCACTGGCCCAACGTGGTTAACCTTGGTTAATCGGTAAGCCTAATGCTTACTGGTTAACCTTTTACATCCCTAGCCAAAAAATCTGCAGCCACTGCTCATCATTCCAAGCCTGCATTAGAACCAGTCAGCACTTGTTTCTTGAGCCCAGAAGAAGCACTCCAATGTCAGCAGCTATTGTGTGAACGTGGATAACCTTGAATTGGATAACCTTGAATTGGTTGCACAGTAATGTGTCCTCCAAGAAATCGTCATGTTCCTCAGATCTGGTTTTTCAGGTGCCTCTGCAAATACTCCAGGTTCGCACACCCTGTGCTATCAATGTTTATGACAATAGCGCAAAGCTATGCAGTCTTCATGCTTATCAGAGATGACAGACAGTGAGGAGGATCATATGGGTTTGTGAAATTTGAAATAAAGGCACCAAAATTATGGGATACAGATAACATTATGAGATGAAGGCAAACTGGGAAGTGGACCCCATGCTCCCCAGTCACCCCTGCATGACTTGTTTGGATCCTATCATGCACTGCCAAAACTTCCCAAGACAGTGCACTAGCCAGTGGTGGGTTGCACTATGGGATACCTACTCATGGAGCACTGCACTCTGCATTGATACAAGTTCCACAAAAGCTTATGCCCAAATAAATGTCTCTAAGGTGCCACAAGTATTCCTCGTTGTTTTTGCATTGATACAAGCACTCTTGGTGAGTATGAGCACCACCGGCACAAGCAGCCAATTATACACACACACACAGGCAATGTACTAACAGTGACGGCTGTATGCCAGTGTAACTTGAGTCAATGTAAGTTTGTAGTGTAGGCATGGCCAAAGTACATCCTGCTCCATCCAACTATCAATCACTGATTCTCTGCCCTAAATCAGGTTAGATCACACTTGGGGGCTGCTCTAACTCGTGCAAGGGAACTAGGGATCATATGCCAGATGGATAGCCATTCCTACATCCTACCCTCTGCACCAGGGGCCACAGTAAACTATATTTGCATGTGATTTCTGTTCTCCCTGCAAATAAGTGGTGAAAAGGATGAAGGACGGGAAAATTCTGCCACAAAAAACTAACTGTGGCCTCCTAATTCATTCAAAAAATTATGGTCAGCCATTAGGCTGAAAAATTTAGATACCACTGCTCAAACCTTTAAGATCTAGATCATTCTAGCACCCTTTGAAAGCAAGACACATATACCCACGTTTCCCCACAAAGACTAAACAAGAGCCAGTTCAAAAATTGTATCTGAATTTTCATCCTATTTCTGAAACAGTTTGCTTAAATATAAATTCAAATCTCTTTTTGTTATTGGGAAAGAAGTGCTGACTGACCATTGTAGGAGACAAGTGAACACAGGTGGGATTAATTGCTCAAGTATCCAATGACAAAAGAGCTTGGGAGGGGCTGCACTCCCTTCCCCAAAAGATACCACAAAAGACTAATAGGAAAGTGTGCTGGAATAGAATGAGCCCTCAGACCTTAAATGCATAGTGATCAACTAACACTTAGGACCTGTTTATATTTCAAAATTAATTCAGATTAATTCAGTAAGGTGTGAATTTAAGGTACAATAGCTACTCTTGAACAATTCTGAGTGTGGACACACTTGTTCCCAAAGAAGGAACTCTTATTCCAGAATAAAAGTTTCACATGTGAACTCCAGCCCTGAATAGGTTTAGCCTGGTCTTAATTGGCATAACTATAACCGTCAAGAGTGTGAATAAATGATACTCCCCTCCCCCACTCACCAAGCGACATAGCTATGCTGACTAAACCTCCAGGGTGGACACAGTTGTGAAGCCAGAAGAGGGCTTCTGGGGGGATAGCCAATATTGTTTGGGGAGGTGATGTTCTGGCAGAGGAAATATTCCTGTCGGTGTACACTACATCTGCACGGAGGGGTGGGGGCATACATGACACTCTGCGAGGGAGGCAGGCTCCTATGCATTTTCTCCAATAAGTAACCCGACCTGGAAGGTGTTTGGCCAACACCCATTGGCAGAGCATCCATCTCCCACCCAGCAGAGTACCAGCTAAGTCAGACCCCCGGTGATCCGCGCAGCCAGGCAGGAGCCCGGAGAACCTGAGCTAGTGTCTCCGCCAGACCTTCAGCGGGCGCTCCACGTCTGAGCCTGCAGCCCCTCCGGCAGTTCCCAGCCGCGGGACTCGCACAGTCCAGCGCTGTCCGGTCTCCCACGGAACCGAGTTTGCCAGCACGAGCGCTTGCTCACGACTCCCCCCGCGAGCCAACGGGCACCCAGGGCAGAAGCCGGGCCCTCCATGGCCGCGGGCGGCCCAGAAGCTAGCTCCGGCAACAGGATGGAGCGGCGTTTGCCGGCAGCCTGGTGCCTCCCGGGGGTGGATACCGGGGCAACACCACCTGGGCCCGGCGCCTGCCCCATCGGCCTCCGGACGGAGCCAGCCACGGCCCTGCCGCTCACCTCCAGGCTGTACGTGCCCCGCAGCGCCGTAAAGTCACGCAGAGCATCGGTGGCGCTGGCCGCGTCCATGTTGAGATCCTGGCAGAGGCGGTCGATGGCGGCGCGGGCCGAGCCCTGGCCCTCCCCGGCCGGGGGCTCTTCCTGGAACATGACGGCCCCGCAGCCCCCAGCGGCTCTTCGGACCGAACCCACAAGTCTCTGCGCCCAGCGCGCCAAAACCGCTTCACCCGCCCGGTCTCCGTATCCCTCCGCCCGGCCTGCCCCCCCCCCCCCCTTGCCGTACTTCTCTCGGGAATGGCCCTGCAGGAGAAGATCGGTCCCGACGCTCTGCGGCCATTGACAGCGGGCTGGCCGCGGAGGAACATGGGACAGCGGAAGGGTGCAGCAATGCCACTGTGTGACATGAGGTGTGAGCTGGTCTTCTTGTGCCCCGTGTTGTGCGAACTGTTCTGACTTAATTTGCTCCTGGCACAGGGCTAGCCCATTGTAATTGGTACGGGACTGATAGGTAAGGGTGTTCTTATTTGCTGCCTTGTCCTAATTTGCTAAAACTTGACAGGGGTGTGGGATGGAAGCGTAAAGTCTTCCGTTTCTAAAGGCTCCTGTGTGGTGTGTATATATGTCTTACTTATCTAGGGTTACCATATTTAAACAATCAAAAACGAGGACACAGTGCTGGGCCTACTCACTAGTCCTGCCCCATCCACTTCCTGCTCTCCTCAGAACCCCACACCCCCACCCCATGTCCCCTGACTATCCCCATTGGGGACCCCTGTCCCTAACTGCCCTCCAGGACCCCACCCCATCTAAGCCTCCCTGCTCCTAGTCCCCTGAGACACCCCCCCAAGAACCCTACCCTTCCCCTGACTGTCCCAACAGTTATCCACACCCCTGCCCCCAGACAGACCCCCTGGGACTCCCACACCCTATCCAACCGCTCTCCAACCCCTGACAGACCCCTCCCCCAGAACCCCCGATCCATCCAACCCCCTCTATTCCATCCCTTGACTGCCCCCTCCAGAAACCCACTGCCCCTTCTCCAACCTCATGGCTCCCTTACCGTGCAGTTCGGAGCCCAACATGCTGCCATGCTCCCCAGGGCAAGGCACACAGCCTGGTCCCCGCCCCTGCAGATCAGGGGGCAGAAGGGGAGGAGAATCTCTACAGCTGCCTCTGATACTAGGACTAGGTGGCAATCTGAGGCTGCAGGGGAGCAGGAGGGGAGGAGCTCAGCTCTAGAGCTGCTGGGGGCCAATTAGTTTAGTTAGTTATATTGTTATATAAGTTAGATTGGGGTGATGGGCTGGGGGCCAATGCCATCTGAGAATACAGGGGGGGGGGGAAGAGCTTTAAAGCTGCACTGGCCAGCTACCTGAGAATGTGAAGGGGGAGGGAAGAAGTGGCTCTCACTGCTGGAATGGCTCAATCCAGAGGCCTCTCTTTCCTCCATGCCACAGTCTGCATGGAGAGGTGAAGGAAATCCAGACCTTTTCCAATTTCCACCTGGCCACTATTTATAACTCAAAAACCCAGACATGTCTGGGAGAATCCAGACTTATGGTAACCCCTACACTTATCTCTTAAGGGAGTAAGGTCATTTAAACATCGTTTATTTTGCATCTTCATTTACTGTGCTAACAACGTAGCATCCTGACATTGATATTTCTGCCCAACTGATCAGTTCCTCCTCAGGTAAGTCCATCAGCTATTAGCCATAATCAGGGATGTATCCCCATGCTCTTGGTGTCTATAGCCTCTGCCTGCCAGATGGTGGGGGTGGATGATGGGATGGTTCGCTCAGTGATTGCATGTTCTGTTCATTGCCTCTGAAACACTGGCCGCTGTCAGAAGACAGGATACTGGGCTAGAGGAACTATTGGTCTGATGCACTAGGGCTGTTCTTGTATTCAGCAAAACTTACAATAGGTTTTATTGAATATTTGATAATCAAATTCTACACACAAGCAATGGCTTGCAGAAATACTGGATTGTTTTATGAAAAAAAGGTTATTAATAAAAAGAGAGAGGATTTTAAGTGAGTTCAGGTACAGAGGATAGAGTTTGAAATGGTTCCAAGTAAAAAATGCTGTCTAGAGACTCAGACTTTAAGAAAACTACAGTCTTTGTTCAAGGTAAGATTCTTATCCCACTACCTTCCAGCAAGATGGCTGACCACCCCTCTTCTCAGGATCTCCTGCAAAGTGCTCTCTTCATAGATGAAAGATAACTTGGGATTCTTTGCCTCTCCCTTTTACCGCCCAGTGAATCTTTGAAATTGATTCTTCTAAAGGTCACCGCAAAGTAAACTTCATTCATATTGTGATCAAGGAAACATGGCATTTCTTGGTGACAGCAATTCCCTGCTGATTTCTTCCACTGCTGCTGTTAGCTAAAATACTATGGCCACTTGATGTGATTGCTTCTCAACCGTGATGACACTTGTCTGGAGGTGCTGGCCTGTCCCTTTTCTAGGGGAAATCTGTTTACCCATGCCCCAGACTTGTCTGGTGAACACAGTTTAGTTCCACATTTCCTTCATACCTGTTTGGTCCATTGGATGTTTACCCTACATACATACCACAAGAATATTAATAACACTGATCATTAGTTTTCCAATGATACCTTACATGACATCAGATACGGTTTATGACATTAATGAATTGGGGGCACAGCTGAAACTCATCAGATACCATGCCTCTCAGTGCATGTTTATATGCTGGCTGGGAGTGTCCTGGAGTTAATAATTTAAGCTTTGAGGGGCAGGGCATAGACCCCCCACTCCTCTTCTCAGCATTTTCTGGCTAGCTTAGGCAGCTCAGCAAACTGGCCCCTGTGGATCCCATTCTTAGACATGTAACTCTACCCATGTCTTGTATAGAGAACTGGGTACTTAACTCAGGGCTTGGAGGATTCCACTGGCCAGCAAGCCACATAAAAGATGTTGTGCTGCCTACATCTCTTTGTGGACCTTGCCCCAAGACTATTTTTATAAGTCAGTTGGACTTGGGCATTTTGAAAAATGTACATTGCCTAGAGACAGCTCTAGGTGGCTAATATTAGGCCTCTATTTAACATTTTTGGGGCTTTCCTTTTCTGTAGCTCTGTTTTCCCACCTGCAAATTGTAACTAGCACCTCACTACTAGGATTTGATTTGAGCTCATCTACAAAAGGGAAAAGTGGAGGTGGGGGAAATGAAGCCCAGAAATGAATAAAAAATGGGTTGAGTGGTTCATAAATAGGACACACCCAGTCAAGTAAAAACAAAAGTCCCACAAAGGGATTTCCAGTTCCAAAGATTTGTGCTTTGTAACCTTTTGCTTTTCTCACAATGGGAGTTTTTTCAGTCATACCATACTGCACTATGACCCCAATAGATCAAACTAAGTAGGTAAGACCAAGTTAGTATTTGGGTTTATGATGCTCACTTGCTGCAGGAAGTGGTGGTGGTATTTTGTAACTAGTGCTCTTCTCTCTGACTTGGTATGGATCTAATGCCTCAGGATAAAATTAAGGAGCAAGGAGGTGCCTTCTTTCAGAAGAGACATAAAACACGTGACAATCTCACAGAATTTTTGCCAGTGAGGGTGTTAGTCCAGATGACCCAATCAAATTTCAGTTGAGGAAATTACACTTTGCCCCCTGCAGGTTGAACTGGTGTGATGGGGTGCAACTCACTAGTGCAGGACCTCCTGCTGACTGTCCTGGGGATCAGGTCCCTCTTCTGGTGGTGTCTTGCTGCCATCACTTCTGCTCCAGGACTCCATCACTCCCAAGACCACATCATCCTCGCCATGACACAACCCTCTGGCTGTGCTACATGGTTCTCTCCCCTTCTGGGGGAACTGCAGTTCAGTGTCTAGCCACTTCCTTCAGGGGAAACTGCAGCCAATTGTATGCCCACTTCCTCGGGCAAGACTGCCTGCTATTCCAGTCCCGGTCCAGGGACCCTGTAGATCAGGCGTGGGCAAACCTTTTGGCCTGAAGGCCACATCGGGGTTGCAAAATTGTATGGAGGGCCAGGTAGGTAAGGCTGTGCCTCCCAAAACCCCCTATCTAACCCCCACCCACTTTCTACCCCGATTGCCCCCCCCCCACTCCTTGTCCCCTGACTGCCCCCTCCAGAGACACCCGCATCTCTAATCACCTCCCTGGGACCCCACCTCCTAGCCAACCCTCCGTGCTCTTTGTCCTCATGATCGCCCTCTCCCCCACTCTAACTGTTCCCCATGACTCCTCCACCCTGACCCCCCGCCCCCTGACAGATCCCCAGGACTCCCACGCCTATCCAACCTTCCTCATTCCCTAACCCCAGACTGCCCGCCTCCAGAACCTCTGCCCCATTCAACCACCCCCCATTTCCTGACTGCCCCCTGGGACTCCATGTCCCTTATTTAAGCCCCACTTCTCCCAGCCCCGCTCAGAGCAGCATGTCTGGTGGCAGCGCGGTCCGCCAGAGCTAGATGCTGCCCTGCAGGAACTCACAGCCCTGCTCCCTTACCATGCTGCTTAGAGCGGCAGGAGCTTATAGGCCCACCGGAGCAGCCACACCGCTGCAGTGCTGCCTGGCAGTAGTGGCAGGCCACAGCATGGGCCACATGGCAGCATAGCTCTGGGGGTGGGAGAAAGCCAGGGGAAGCCTCCCCGAGTGGGAGCTCAGGGGCCAGACAGGATGGTCCCGCAGGCCGGATGTGGCCCATGGGCCGTAGTTTGCCCACCCCTGCTGTAGATGGCCATTTGCTGCAACTCTTCAGTTAATTTCCCTAGGTCAGTTCCCCTTGGCCCCCAGCACCTTCTTTGCTTTTACCTGAGGGCTTCAGCCTGCCAGTCTTAGTAGCTAACCAGGAGCTCCCTCTAGCTTCCCCTGTCCCTTCTGGCAGCACTGTTCTGTCCAAGGTGCTAGCATTTCCTCCTTCTCCTGCTACTTGTGTGCTGCTGTTATACAGCTGTCATGTCCTACTTCAATGCAATGGGGAAATTTATATATATATATAAATCCTGTTAGCAGCTGAGAGAGTCGCTTGTATAAATTTCCAGTTGCCGTGCAGAGAGAATACACCCTTTAACCTGGGAAGCACTGGTACTTACACACTAAAATAAAATTTAAAAAAGCAACACTAATGCTAATGCCCAAACTTTGTTCAATAGCTGTATGCATTAGTTCAGGCAAACACAGGTGTTATCTTACTCCTAATCTGCATAAAACAAGGTGGATTGCACCCATCCTCAGCTTTAATATGAAGGTTCAGGCCGTGGTATATTCATATTCCAGGGAACCATGATCAGAAAACAGCTTTAGAATGTCAAGATTCCAAAGAATGGAGTGTGTCCAATGGTTAGGGCAATGCCTGGGAACTAGGACCTGTTGTCAATGCTGTTTCTAGACTTGTTTGTAACTGTTGATAAATCACCTTAGTTTTTCAGTGTATCTAGTTACCTAACTGCAAAATGGAAATTCCACTATCTAAAGCATAGTGAGATCTTTTGATTCATTATTGCAAGCATTTGGCACCTACTAACATGGTACAAAGTTTAAATGGAGACTCTTAAGATCTCAAAGGATTTATTACTAGTTCTTTGGATTTTATGAACAGTTCTCTTGGCTCCCACTGATTATCTTAATGAAGAGACTCAACTGCCTGTCTGCCATTCAGTTGGGTGCATTTAAGCCTGTTATGTAACTTGGGCTGCTCCATTGCATCCGATGAAGTGAGCTATAGCTCACGAAAGCTTATACTGAAATAAACTAGTTAGTCTCTAAGGTGCTACAAGTATTCCTCGCTTTCTTTACGGACACAGACTAACACGGCTGCTATTCTTGAATTCATTGCACTAGTTATTCAAGTAGCATGGTAGGTTAATGTGTGCAAAACTGAAGGGGAGGCAACAAACACTCACTGAAACAGTTGGTAAACTAGCTCATTTTTTTGAAAAGTCTGTGAATCAACAGCAATTAGCCATCCTCAACACCACCCACCACCCCCTGTCCTCAGTTCACATGAGGGACGATCTGACAAATAGGATGTGCTGTGTATAACAGCTGTGGATATTGTTCATGCTGAGAAAAAAGCAAGTAACGTTTAGTACTGAGTCAAGTGAATCAAACAATTCACATATATTTGCTGAAAAAATTATATACATCTGTGGCAAGGCTCTGCCAAATTTGAAAGATAAGCATCATCTATAATCACTAACATAAAAAAATTAAAAAATTGACTTTTAAATCTTTTCCTTTTTATCCATGTTCAAAAGCACAGACAGTTTATTTTGTTAGCACATTTGGGGGGAAATGTATGTTTGTGTGGGTGTCTATGAAAGTTGTGAAAACTGGGTATTTGTTCTAGTATATGATGATGGAAAGTAACAAGAAGCCACTTATACCTTACAATGTAAATACTCCACAGAGGGTCTCTATTGGATTTCAAAAAGGGTCACACAAAAAGCAGCCAAAGAGAAGCCTAAACACCCAGAGACTTAACATACATGTTTGATAAGTAAGAACATGCTGGCTAGTTAAATACATATCACTTTGAACCCTGTTCCTTATCAGTGCAACCCTGGAAAAACCACCATCCCATATAAGAAATGGACTCTGCAGAGATTTCTATACCCATTCACAGTAAGGCCTTGAAGATAAATGAAGTTTTATAGCATTTGTATTTTAAGGATTTAGGGCAAGTACATGTTCTACTGAGTAAAAAGAAAGTTAGTACTTAAAAGGTTCAAAAATATATCAATCGTGATTTTTTTACATAAATAAATTATATTGATTTTGGATTTAACAGCTGAAAAAACCCTTTCTGCTTCCACTGGAGGCAAAACTGAACAAACTGTTAGTTAAATAGAGATAGCAGCATTTCTAAGAAATCTGTCGATAATTATACAGTATCTATGCTACAAGGGTGTTATTAAATAGAACACATTTAATGATCTGATATTTTTGCATTATGATCAGTTACATAATTTTTTTAAAAAATCACATCCAATTCAATAAAGTGGGAATAAATTCCTTGAAAATATAATTTTTTAGGTCATGGGTAACAGACTTCTTTGAGATGCTAATTGTAACATGTACATCATTTATAATCCCAAATGTATAAAAGACAATGACAAAAAGCATCATAAATAAATAATGCAAACTGAAACAGTTATGTCAAAACATTTGGACCATCTGATAAATTAGGAAAACTGTAACAGAAAATAAGTAAAAAATACAGTAAATGGTGACAATCAAATGCAAAACTGATTACTTCACACTTCAGCTCCGTCAGTCTGCCATTTCACTGCTGCACCACTAAGTGTTTATTTCAAGTCTCAAACCATGAGCTGCAAACAAGAACAAGCCCAGTTGAAAGAAAAACTAAACAGAAGCAGTGAGGAAAGAAGACTACACAGAATTTACCTGTGGAGGTGTCCCAAGACATAGAGTTTGGGGGACTGATCACATTAAAAACCCATTAATTTAAAATGTATACTGTAGAATTATTTGCCAACAGTACTGCTGGGAAACACTTTTCAACAGCATATAGAACAAAGAGGAATGGAAAGAAGAAGCAAAAATAATCTCTTCACAGTCTAAACCTAGAAAAGAAAGATAAACATAAGCTTTGAAAACCTCAATAGTCCTTCTCAAAGGACTCAATTGTAAAGCCAGCCCAACAGCTTTCTGTTTGTTTAATTTGTTTTTGTTTTCAGAAAAAATGTCACCAGGGGGGAGAACGGCAAAAAAATTTAAACTCTCAAAAGCCTCAGAATTCATATATGAGCATTATATAAGTGGCCGTTTCATTGTTGGGAAAACAACTCTTTATAGGACTTCTGATGCCATAATTGAGAACTGAATACTAGCAGACCGGTGAAGTGACTGGTAGCTTTAGGTACAAGAACCTCAATGAAAGACATGCAGGATGTGCAAAACCTTTTCAGCACAAGCTGGAAAAGTTCTTGTAACTAACAAGGAAAGGGCAACTGAAAGTCCACTAAACATAAAACAAAACTTTGGTTTTAAAAAAATATAAAAAAGTCTACGTAATTTTTTCACTTACTGCAGTTTGTCTCCAAAACTCTGAGGAGTGAAAGGGGAGGAAATTATATCACTACCAGTTATGCTTTTTTTTTTTTTTTTAAAAAAAGAAATGAATATATGCATTTTCAATCATTAGTTATATACTTCTGTCTATACTACTATTCTAGTAACCATGATAAAATAGGGAAATACTTTAAATAAAAAATACACATTAGCACTTACTATAGCTGTGCTTTTTACCCCAAAATACAGTTTTATTCATTCAGTGTCACTGTATAAAGAAATACCCTTGTCTGCATGGAGCTCAAGAGATGAAAGTACTTTTTTTTGCTCTGGTTTTGCTTTTTTATTTTTCCCCAGATAAATGAGCAATTTTTGGGGTGACCCAAGTGCTGGATTTACTATTGTTGGTTGGGATGAACAACTGGATAACAGAAGAAGAATAATTCTGTGCCTCCCATACTAACTAGACAACACTGTTTATCTAATAAAGTGGCAAGACCCTGCAACTATTAACATATAATATGTCACCATAGTTTTCTTACAGGGAATTAGGTAGATAATATTACTCATGGAAACACAGGTTTTATGCAGGTGAAGAGGGGGCAGGTGGGTAAGTAACAAATATTTATGGGATAAGAAACTTACAAGCCACAATCTTTTTTCTTAATGAAATAAAAATTCTAATGAGTATTGTTAATTTCTTTTAACTCGTTCTCTTCCACTTGTATGTCATGTTCTTTCTCTGATGACAAAGACTGGGTTTGCTCTGTACAGTTTTGACTGTTTGCAGCTTCTTTTTCAGACAGCGAGACAGTTTCTGGTTCTGGATTTGTTGGTTCCCCTTTAGCTTTCTTTCTCTTCCGCTTCTGGCTTTCTAGATTTGTTGCCTCAGAGTGTCTGGTTTGTTGTATGCCAGGCAATGTCATGCCAATACCAGGGGAAAGAAACATAGATGGATAGAGCAGTCCAGGGGACATTCCTGGGATAAGAAATGGGTTAAAAGCTACAGGACTACTGGTAGTTATTGCAGATTCTGTCTGATCAGAAAATGAACTAGGACCAGGTTTGTCTTCAGACAGAGGTTCATTTTTCACATCCTGGCTACTTTGTTTGTCCTCAGTAGCTTTTTCTGTATTTGATGTACCACTTTTCGTTGTGCTTGTTAATGAAGCTGGAGCAGTTGAAGTACAAGTAGTTGTCATTGTACTTGGGTTGAGAAGTCCTCCAACACCAAACATCTGCGGTACAGTAGCCATGCCTGGCAGCATCATAGGCAACATACTTAGGGTGCTTTTGACATCCTCACCAGCAGGCACTGCTGCAAATCCAGCAGGAAACCCAACCAGCCCAGTTAAAGGGATGCCTTGCATGTTTCTCATGTTCTGAAGTCCCACTAGATCCATTCCAGCAATAAGTCCATTCATGAATAATGGTCCCATTCCAGAAGAAGAATCCGACACAACGCCCGGGGCTTTAATAAGTTCACTTCTTGGCCTCCTCCCTCTTCGACGGGGCCCGGTGTCTCGGAGCACAGGCTCAGTTAGGATACGATTGAACTTGCTTTCTGGGAGGAAACCCTGAAAGTGACGAAACAGAAAAAGCCCAAAGGTTATTGTAGCCCCAAAGAAAACTCAGCTTCTTGTCATATGCTTACACCTGTGTTCCCAAAGATAACAACACACAAGCCCCTGTTGGTATTATGGTTCTGAAGATGGGATTTGAGAGGGATAGAGAACTTTCACCAAAGGGATGCTGTCAGTGCAAAATATCTCCTGCTCTGCCCCTGGCATGATGCTGCAGAGAAGTCCAAAAATTCACAGGGAGGAGAGGACAGAGCACTTTTTGCTCTGTGTAGACAGTACAATTTCTGCTTTTCCTGAGCTTCCTGGGTAAGTGAATTCTGTTGCTGAGAGCTGACATCTTTAATGACATCAAAAGCACAGGAGCAGCCCAGTATCAGTGACGCTAAATCAGTTCCCATCCCAGCTTGAATTCTGGCTCCATAACCACGTGAAAAACATTACTTTTTAGACTTTAAGGACCAAATTTTCAAAACCCTGCACAACAGCAAAGCTGCAAAAAATGCACATGCAAACAGAGTGTGCTTATTTTCTGGAGCTCACCCATTACTTAGAACTTTAATGTATGGCTCAAACTGTTTTGTATAGCTATTAAACAATAAGGGTCTTCTGGACCCCCAGACATAGGGCTAACCTACACACACAACCTGGTGTGACTGTGTATAGAATAGCATTAAAACTTGTTATCCAGCTTTTTTAGGACAAACCTTTTAATATCTTTCCTCTTATGCCTAATTCTTGGGGTTTCAGGAGCGCAAATAGGTTGCAAATGATGCATATTTAAATGGAAACATTTTGCATTTAGACTTGAAAAGGGTAGGAACTCCATGTACTGCATGTGTCCTGGTGGATCAAAATATACTGGAGGTTCACATGGCACAACTACTGCATATAAAAGGGTAAATTTTCCACTCAGCCTCCACCTGTGCTTGTAGCAAATTGTGTGTGCACATGTGTGCTTGGACGTGGGAGCTGCAAACATTGCCCCATGCTAACGTTTGCTTGTAGGAGTACAAATGCTAATAGACATGCACGTGTTAAGCTAATTGAAAGGATGCACACAACAATTAGCAGGCATGATGAAGGCCTTGGTATCAGCAAAGCGCGGGCACAAGTGGAGGTTGCCTCTTGAAAATGTATACAATAAATGCCAAACCCAGCCCTGAAGGAAGCCTAATGACTCCGAGACTAATGACTCTATCAGTGTGAGATAGAAGTTGCAATGGAGGCTTGCTCTCTTGGCTGGTGGAGCTGGCACCATCCTTGCCTGGCACTCTTTGTTTCATGAGGGAATGGGTCAGTTTGTCACTCTCTAGTGCCAATTGTAGAGCAGCATAAAACTTCAAACTGTCCATGCTCTCCTCCCACCTCCCAACCCAACATGAGTGCCACACACAACTCCACAACCAAGAAAAGGGCGGCGGAGGGGGAGGGACGGGGATGGGGCCACAAGAAAATGGAGTAACCCCAACCAAACACCAGCTGAATCTCCTTGTGATTCCTGTCCAAGGGAAGTAAAAGCTCCCACCCATGGCAGCTTGTTGCTCATTGGGGCAGTGACCGAGATTAGGAACAGAAAAAATAGTGGGGCAAATTTTGGAAAGTGCCTCCCTGCACATAAGGCTTGTTAGGCCATGATACTTGCATGTTCCTTAGCAAATGTTAGATTTGCAGGAGTTGATACAGAAGCTGAGCTGAGGCCACTTTGAAAATCTGACCCATTTGGTCACATTTAGCCCACTTCCTGCCCCAGTCTGTCCCCATGCACGAGTGTTCCCTCTACAACTTTTCTAGTACCTTGTCTAGTCATTTCTAAACATCCCAGGTCTTAAATCTCTCTGTCTTGTGCCCATTACTGCTAAATATTTCCTCTTCCATTTTTCCTATCCACCTGTCACCAATCTGCAGAGTGCTCAGCTCCTTCCTGAGTTGATCCTGTAGATATTCCCTCCCATGTGTGTAACTGAGGCCCTGCCTTCCAATTCAAGGACCCTCCTTGGAAAAAAGGGGGTGGGGATGGAGAGGAGAAAGAAAAGATGACATGATACAGATTTCTCCAAAAGCTCTAACTTACTGAAAGCTTAACAATGTCAGCCCAGTCTGCTGCAACAGCATACTCCAAGTTTGCATCAAGCCACCTTGGCAATTCCTTCAATGCTGGTGCCATGGCTCCCCCTAACTATAAAACATAGTAAAAGGATGACCTCTGTTCCAGAAAGAGTTATGCAAAGTTACATAAGAAATATGATTAACCTTCCAGGTGTACACATAGGTGAGGTGCAGCTGGCCTCCCTATTCGGGGGCATTACTGCTGCTACCCAACACTCGGCAGCAATGATCATTTCTTAAAACCAAACAGCGTGGAGTTTTGATTCCTTATGTGGCATCAGCAACCCAAGTTTCACCCGCAGACAGCGTGTGGTGGACAGTGAGCTGTGCAGTCTGTGCCTATCCTGTCTACGTCACTGAGAATTTTGTTACTGGGAGGAAGTATCTTGTGCTGAAGGCTCTGTACTAGCACTCAGCCAGGAATGGAAGCCAGTGCTCCTCTGCCAGTGACTCGCTGAGACCTGGCACAAGTCACTTTTTCTCTATATCTTTGTCCCCCATCAGGCAAACAGGGATAAGAGCACTTGCTTCTTCTATTGATTTGGACTATCAACTCTTTGGGGCAGAGCCCGTCTGACTCCGTGTTTGCAGTGCCCAGTGCAGTGAATGTCTGTAGTGGTGCTAACCACAAGCTTCCTTTGTATTGCTCCCAGCTACTGTGGCTCAGCCCTGACCTGTGGAGAGGGGGAAGTTCAGTATCAAGGGCCTGTTCAGTCTCTGGCCTCCCTGCTAAGCCTGCCACTGAGAGGATCAAGTTGTGGTGATGGTGGCTTTTGTGAGGGGGATGCTCAGAAACTGGCCTGAAACTCACTAGCCCTGTCCAATGGTGGTCTCACTGCTGCAGCACAGGGAAGCATAAGGGGAGCTGAGCCAATGTCTTTCTAACTCACCAGTTTGATTGATTTTTAATTAAATGATTATTTTTAAAGTCACATGCCCTGATCACAAGGGTTTGTTTTAAATGGAATTTTGTGAGCAAGTTAAGGCCCTTCCCTCACTGTAAGGAGAGGATACAAGAACTCAGCTGCCTGAGACTCGCCTTCTCCTGTCACACTGGGGTTTGCACTGCAGAGACAAAACCATAATCTTGACTCAGACTTTGTGTTACTTTCTCAACTTTTTTAAAACAAGCGAGAGAACGCGCTTGAGAATCTGCCCACTGCCTGCACACAGTATGGCTCTGCCCAGGACTTGGAGGAGGATTTACATGCTGTTCCCACACTTGTCAATCAAGGACAAAACAAAGACATTTGCATCACATCAAAAAATTACAGTTTGTGAAATAACCCCAGGAAATTGACAAGTAAGGATCAAATTAGCCCCTGAAGCCAACAGCAGGCATTATTTTGATCCTGGAGCTTTAAGCTGAATGCTGAATTGCTTTCCTGTTGTGGGACTCATATGCCTTAGTGAGTGTGCATATCTAGAAAAGGTGGTTACTAACCTTTCTGTAGCCGTTCTTTGAGAGGTGTTGCTCATGTCCATTCCAAAATAGACTTTTTCCCCCCTAGTGGTATCTGTCAGGCCAACTCTGGTGCCCCCTGGAGTGGTGCCTTTATGGCACAGTATATAGGCACCTACCAACCTGCCTCCTCCTCAATTCCTTCTTGCCAGTAACTGACAGAAGGGCATGAGGATGAGCTGAGGAATGGACATGAGCAACACATCTCAAAGAACAGTTATGGAAAGGTTAGTAACTATCTTTTCTTCTTCGAGTGCTTGCTCCTGTCTGTTACAATATAGGTGATTCCCAAGCAGTCAGTCAGGTGGTGGAACTGGAGTTTCTGCAAGACATGGACTGGAGGGCCGTTGTACTGAAGGCTGCATCGTTTCTTGCCTATTGATAGGAGACCAGGTTGCCGCCTTGTAGATATCTACGACTGGGACACGAGCCACGAATGCCAATGACGAGGCCTGCGATCTGGAGTGTGCTAAGTCTGTGGGGGTGTGACAGAGTGTTAGGTATGAAAGCCTGAGTCAGCACTCTGTTCACAGCCGCTCTTAATAAGCAAAGCAGATTGGATCTGACTAAGCAGAGCTCTTCCTAATTTTTGGGTGGGGTGGGGTGGGGCAGGGCAGAAAAGCTAATTAAGCCATTAGCCAGAGCCCACAAATAGGCACAGGAAGGAAGTAAAAAGGTGGGAAGCAGGCAGTAAAAGGGAGAGATAAATTGCTCTCCCCTGCTTGGTAAAGGTATGTTGTGATGGTGGTAGGCCTCCTTTATAAATAAACTGCACAAGGTGTTGGACCAGCACAAGGGTCTCTTGAGTAGTTTGTTGATCGAGACAGAAACAGGACCAAGGAGGCTCTGTTACAGAGAGCTATCTTCGCCAGGTCATAGTACTTACAGATGCAGGATGTTATCCAGGAAGGGTTTCTCTGTGCCAAGACAGGGTTCCCTTTCATCCTTTCTGCAACAGCAATGGAAAGTTGGGTGAACTTCTGAAAGGGTTTGGTTCTTTCTATGTAAAAACCCAGGGCACATCTAACATCCAGAGTGCAGTTTCTGCTCCTGTCTTTTTTTATGGGTGTTGGGATAGAAGTCTTGGAGAAAGATGTCCTGACTACTGTGGGAATGGAAGACCACCTTCAGAAAAAAGGATGGGTGTGGGCAAAGCCTAACTTTGTCCCTGAAGAAGATCGTGTATGGTGGTTAGGTGGTGAGTGCCCGGATCTCTGAAACCCTCCTGGCTGAGGTTATGGAAACCTGGCAGTCTTCCAGGATAAGTAAATCAAGGGACACACTGCCAACCAAGATAGCACCAGGTTGAGATCCCAGGGGGCCAGAATCTAGTGCACCTGCGGATACAGGCGATCTAAACCCTTCAGGAACTGAGCACAAAACAAGTTGAAGAAAACCGATCTGCCATTCACGACGGGTGGAATGCTGAGATTGCAGTTAAGTGGACTTTGATGGAAGATACTGTCTTGACCTTCCTTCTTCAGGCAAAGCAGGTAATCCAGGATATAAAGGGCAGTGTGGTCTCCAAGTGGGAGACCCCTTTCTGAAGTGATCACAGTGAGAACCTTTTCCACTTGTCTCTGTAGACCATTCTGCTTGACTGCTTTCTACTACCTATAAGGATTACTTGTAACAGCGCCGAGCAGTACTGTTCCATCTCACTCAGCCACGAAGGTTCCAAACCATCAGGAGCAGGGACTCTAGATTCGGGTGGAGCATGCAGCTGTGCTCCTGGGAGCGCAGATCTGGCCACATTGGAAGGCTGACTATTGTGTCTATTGAGAGTTCCAGCAATGTTATGAACCAATGTTGCTGTGGCCATGCCAGTGCTATGAGAATCATATGAGCCTTGTCCTTTCTGACCTTGAGCAGAACCTTGTGGATGAGGGATATGGGAGGAGCCCCATGTTCAAGGCATCTGTGACTAGCTCCATCAAAAGTGTGGGCCGGCACACGCTGTGTCTCGCTCCAGCCACTACTGAAGGGCTTTGAGTGTTGTTCACGGAAGAGAGATCACTCTGTCTAGTGGGTGACAACCTGGCATGTACACTGATATCAGCCACAGTTGGAGAGGGCACAGTCTAAGATCCATATGCTGCATGATGCAAGAGGCCATGTACCCCAGGAGCTTCCAACAGCTCCTTGTCATTGTGGTGGGGCAGGCTTTCAGGCTTTGTATAGGAGCTACGATGGCCCTGAAATGGTTCTCCAGCAGGAAGGGCCTCACCTGATTCGCATAAAGAATTGCTCCTCTAAATTCTATCCTCTGGACAGTTAGTTTGGATTCATTGACCTGGAACCCCAAGTTTCTGAAAGTGAACAGTATGAGGCCCATGTGTTGTTCTACAAGTACCAGTCCCTGACCAGCCAGTTGTCTAGGTATGGGTAGACCTGCACCCCACGTCTCCTGAGGGAGGCCACCGCTACCACCAGGCAGTTTGTAAATACTCTTGGAGTTGCCAACAGGCCGAAAGGCAGCACTGTGAATGGATAGTGGTTCTGGTTTACCATGAATCAAAGATATTTTCTGTGGTCTCAGAAGATAATGATATGAAAGTATGTGTCTTTCAAGTCAAGGGTGGCATGCCAGTCCCCGAATCCCCTGGAAGGAATAATCAAGGCCAGAGAGACCATGCGGAATTTTAGCTTCTTAAAGAACTTGTTGAGGTTCCTGAGGTCTAGGACAGGCCTGAGAACCCCATTGGACTTTGGGATCAGGAAGTAGTGGGAGTAAACCCCCTTGCCTCTTAGCTCCATGGGAACCTCCTTCACTGCCCCTGCCCTTAAGAGTGACTGCACATCCTTGGCCAGAAGATGTTAAGAGAGACAGGGAGGATAAGTGGGAAGGAGGGGAAGAAATAAACTGCATGGTATATCCCACTTCTACTGTGCAGAACACTCATCAATTGGATGTGATGTTGGCCTGTGCTCAGTGAAAGTGAGACAAACATAGGGGTAAGCTTTAGGTTCTGAACTGGTGCACTGTCCTCGGGTGCAACCTCAAATGTTTTGTTTATTGCCAACAGTTGTTTTGCGGGTGCAGATATTGAGGCTGATGACGAGTGAATGGCCTCTTTTCCAGAGCCCCTTATTACTCTTTCACCCAAAGTCTTGCCTCTGCTGGTGATGTGGTAGGTAAAAAATGGCCCATGGGCTGAGGCTTACAATGCTTCTGGGATGAGGCTGGAGTGTGGAGGCCCAATGACTTCAAGGTCACTCTTGAGTCTTAAGCGATGAAGCTGGGTGTCCATTTGTTCTGAGAAGAGGGACTGTCTGTCGAACGAGAGGTCATAAGAACACAAAACCAGCCATACTGAGTCAGACCAAAGGTCCATCTAGCCCAGTATCCTGTTTTCCAACAGTGGCCAATGCCAAGTGCCCTAGATGGAATGAACAGAACAAGTGATCTATCCACTGTCGCCCATTCCCAGCTTCTGGGAAACAGAGGCTAGGGCCACCATCCCATCTCTCATAAGGTAGGCAGGATGACTGAAGCCAGGAGCTTTGCCACAGCACTACCCTTATGACCATTGTTCAGGTTTCTGCATCCAGGGTGGCTTGGAGGGATGCTTTGGCTATGGCCTTGCCTTCTTCCGCCATGGTCGCAAACTCTGACCTAGAATCAGATGGCAGGAGCTCTTGGAATTTTTGCATGGCTGACCAGGAATTAAAGTCATACTGATTAAATAGGGCCTGGTGATTTTCAGTCCTCAACTGGAGACCTCCCATGGAGGAAACTTTTCTCCCTAAGAAGTCCAGTTTCCTGGCCTCTTTTGCCTTGAGCAGTGCTCCTGGGACTGCAATCCTTGACTGCAACAACAACTAGGGGGCCCAGTGAGGAGTGGGTGTGCAAATATTCATAGCCTTTTTATGGGAGTGTAGTGGGGTGACTGCCCCACTCCAGGAAAAAGGGGTTAAAACAGCCCTGGGAGATGGCTGGGACAAGGGAAAAGCTGGGCTAATTGGTAGGCAGGCTCAGCTGGGCGCCACGCCCCAAACAGACCCAGCTGGCCGTATAAAGGCCAGGGAAGCCAGGAGCTGAAACAGAGACAGTCTCCTCTAGCTGTAGAGGAAGACAGGCCTGGCTGCTGGGGAGCTTGACAGGGTACCTAGAGTGGCGCAGGGCTGGGGGAAGGCTAGAGGAGCTGGGGGAGCTCCGGCCTGGAAACCCCCCCAGGCTGCAGGTCCTAGGAGACGGCCCAAAAAGGGATACTGGCGTTGCAGGGGGCAGCCCCCAGGTAGGCAGAGGCAACAGGCCAACCCTCCTTGCCTGTGATGACTGGCTTATACAGACTGCAGTTGGCCCCAGTGAATGGGGGCTTGATGGTGACTGGCAGTACGCCATAGACTGAGGCAAGGAGGGGATATGGGGTGAGGTTTCCCTGGGGAGGGGAGACCCTGAGATCTGTGGGGGGTGCAGCACTCCAGGGAAAAGGGCACCGGGGAAAGACATGGGGCCAATGGCAGGCAGGACGTCGGCCCGCAGAGGGCGCTCTGGATGCTGGAAGAGCTAATTCCTGGAATGACCAGCAGGAGGCGCCGCAGGGGTGAGTTGCCGCTTTGCTACAGAGGGACAAAATACTTCCTCTCCACCCGTTTAGCCTTAGGCTGGAGAGAGGTCAGGGTCTGCCACAATGCCCTTATAGGCTGTAGGATGGCTTCATTCAGGGGCAAGGCTACTCTTGCCGGACCCAAGGGAGTCAGAATGTCTACCAAGGCCGGGGCTGATTCTGCAGTCTCCTCCACTTGTAAGTTGAGGTTCTGAGCCATCCGATGAAAGAGCTCCTGTGGGCTTTGTAGTCATCCTGCATTGGCGCTATGGCCATATCCACCACTGCCTCGTCAAGGGAGGATGATGAAGAGGCCTGGACTGCCACCGGGCTTTGTACATCATCCGGTGCGACGGATCTCCCACAGGTGTAATCTGAGAGTCCTGGACTTCTGCCCCAGAAATGGAACCCCTTTCCGACAGGGATGAAGGGAGTGCCCTCATCTCAGAGGGTGCCAAGAGTGAGTGTCCCCCAGGGGAGTCCTGGGCCATGTGCAGCCACCGGGTCAACATCGGCCACTAAGGTGGCATCTATCAATTGCCAGAGGCCCATGCCGGCAGAGCGAGTCCCTAGGCCATATCAGCTGGGCGTCTATGGTCTGCCCAGATTCTCCCTCATCAAGTGTATGACTGTGCCTGCGATTCAGAGCCCGAGGACCTAGATGTCCAGGGCGGTGCCTTGCTCCTTGGCGCCAAATAACTGTACCATGATGGAGAGCAGCATCGTGGTAGAGAACGGTGCCGCAATGGAGAGCGGTGTCATGATTTGGAGCAGCATCGACACTATGACCAGTGCCTAAGCTGTGACTGGTGCCAGGTCCCAAAAAGAAATGAGACCGGTGTTGGGGCAAGGTGCAGTGTCACTGTGGCGACCATGTCTGTGGTGCTGAGTCTCTTGATGATGAGTGGGAGAGAGGGCTATGCCTAACCATCATTGCAGGCTTGCCCAGGACTGGTGCTTGCTGTCATGGAACTGTGCCTTGCAATGCCTGCATTGTCCCTTGCGGACCTCAGCTCGGAGGGGATGGTGGTGCTGGGAGAGTTAGAAAGTTCCACACTGCCTTATATGCCTCTGGTGTTGATGGTGCTGCCAGGGTCATGTCCCCTTCTTCTCTTACCCTATGTGAGGAGTCCATCGGTACTGGACTCAACCGGTTCTTTCCCTGGGGCTGGAGTCAACAGAGCTGGTTGGATTACAACTCATTGAGAGTGGCCTGCCACAGATCTCACTCTATGGCCTTTCCTCACAGGGGAACGTCCCAGTCTGACTTTTCTGTCCTCTTCAGCACTGGTGATGGAGAACAGTGTCGTGCTGTTGGCGTTGACTTCTTGGGTGCCAAAGAAGCGTGCTGGGAGGTCAGCACCAGGAAGCGCGGTCCATGCTGCGTTTCCCTAATGGATGCCAGTACACTCCTGGTCAGGGAAACACCTGGTGCTGGGTCAGGCTGCAGCTCCGAAGTGGGGCAAAGAGCCCCCTCCATAAGGAGGAATTTCAACGGATTGTTTCTGTTTTTTGTTCTTGGTTTGAAATTCCTACAAATCCAGCACTTTTCTTGGATGTGACTCTCCCAGCTATTTCAAACAGCTGTCGTGGGGGTCACTTATTGGCATATGTTTGCAGCATGCCACACATTGTTTGAAGCTCTTGGATCTAGGCATGTGGCAGGATAGCCCTGCAGGGTGAATGCTTACAAGTAAACTAACTAACAATTACTTACTATACTTATTCTAACTAACTATTTAAACTTATTTACAATTTAGTTATAGCAAGAAGACCACTACAGGGATCACTTGCTGAGCAAGAGATGAGCATTCCAGCGACCACCACGGACAGAAAGAAGGAAATGAGGAAGAGGCAGGTCAGCACATGCCTATACACTATGCCATGAAGGCACAACTCCAGAGGGAACCAGAGTCAACCTGACAGATACCACTGGGGGGGGGGAGGGGGGGATCTTCCAGTGACAATGCACGTGATGCGAACACACCTATACTGGAATGGACATGAGGAAGCACTCAAAGAACAGTCTATATCTACTCTGCTGAGTCAGTTAATTATTGTCAGTAGGTTGGTTAACCCCCCTCCTCCCGCCTTAGCGCTCTGAGAGTGGTACAGCTCCATGTGTGTATTACAGATTTTGGTTACCATCCTACCTATTTCTCAGGATTTAAAATCCAGGTGGGGACAGCTGGGTCTCTGCTAACTATTTCTATGCAGACCAAGGACCAAGTGCAGCAAATGTCTTTGCTTACCCTCCGTCCTGTACCCTTATGGACCACAGGCACCCGCTCCTCTCCTGTGAGTGAGTTTATGTCCAGTTTGCTGGGATCCTTGCAGCGCTGCCTCCTCTGCTTGGGCTTGTCTGAAAAACTCTAGAAGGCAAATAAGAGAGCATTAATGAGAATGGATGGCTAGAAACTTATAGGGAAAGGTGCATCTGTGCAGGCTCCATTGCACAGCTCTGGTTTTTGGATGAGTGCAAACCTATTTGATAGGTCTGAAGATGCTTTTGCTGTGCCTCAGCCTAGACTAACTACTCCATCTCTGGCTGATGTCTCTGCACACCTAGGAGTGCTGCCTGTCACTAAATTCACAGCAGAGAGACTATGCTTGATCTCCTTAAAAAGTCCCAGCCATAATTTGGAAAGTCCCAGTATGTGCCACACTGTGGCAGCATCTCACTGGCCTGGCCATCTGTCTGTGACCAGCTGATGTCTTTTGTCTTACTTATCCTTAGATTGGAAACTCTTTGGGCCATGGACCTTCTTTTGGTTCTGTGCTTGCACAGCAGTTTGTGCAACGGCATCCTGATACAAAACTAGGACACCTCACCACTATGGTATTAGAAGTAATTAATAATCATGCTTGTCCTACCAGATGTACTTCAGATACAAACCCTAACCCCAATCTCCTTCTACTCAGAGTGCAAGTCTAGGGGAGCAAGTGTGGACCCACGGTTAGTGCATAAGAGTGGGAGTCAAGATTCTACTCGGACTCTGACCCAACTTCCTGAGTGACTGTCATAGAGTCCCTTTATCTTTTTGTGTTTCTGTTTCTACATCTAGCAGGTGGATAAGATTTGCACATTTTGCAGTTTTCCCATTTCCCAGGTTAGTTTGATTGTGACCAATCTCTTCTCTGCATTATGACTTTTGGGCTAACAGGGCACCAGTTTCAGATCCCTAATCACGGAGGAGTTGATCAGGGATATTAATAGTGTCCATGGACCTTTGTTTATTATCTGCCCATCAGCTAATCCCACCTCAGACACTCAGAGAGGGAAATGCCCTACTTGGTCCCTTTTAGAGAGCTCTCCCCAGAGCCAGGACCGCTCTTCAGACTAGTTGCCAGCCTTGTTTAAATGTCCCAGGAGAGGCACCACCACTTCCCTTGCAAGTTGATTCCAGAAATTGCTGTCTGGAAGGTTTTCCTGTTATTCAGCCTACATTTTCCTTTGCTTAATTTCATCCTATTATCTTGCTTGCTGATATTCCAGATTTACCCGCTGCAAACCCACCGAGCGACGTGAACTCTAGATCACTGCTCTTCAGAAGTGCAAGCTGCATAGCTGCAGTAAGCCAATGCACATGTATGGAAGGAAGAGGAAAAACATGCAGCTGCCTAAATCAAGAGTCAGAAACCAGGGTTTTTCTGCAAAGAAAAAGCCCTAGGCCCAGTCCTGGCCTTCAGTGACGCCAGTCTGTACTGTCAAAGGAGCACAAAGCACATTAAAGCTGCCCTTACCAGACAGGTGAGGATTGCCCCCACATGGGGAATCCCACAGAGCCAGTGTTACACCACCGCAGGCACAGGGATGACTGGTATGCACAGTGCTCCTGTAGTACTCACTGGCAGAACAGCCCCTTAGGGTATCATTTAGAGGTTTTGGCTGCCTCCAAGACAGGATGGGGAAAGTGGCAAGGTAACAGAATGCCCCCCGCACTCACGTGAGTTGAGTGCCACTGCTTTAGGACTCCTGAGAATCTGCCCTTGTGCATGCCCCTGGCAAGGTTTCTTTGGGCTATGACTAGAGCCCCACTGCTCTGCCTGCAAATTCTTGGTTCCTCAGTTCTAAAGCATCTGGTCACACTAACGTACCCATCCGCCTCAGGAGCATAGCCTGTGCTCTGAGTCCCAGGGAATCTTTACACATCTCAGGCTGCAGTTCCAGATGCACAGTCCTTCAGCACTAAGACACAACTTTTTATATATATCATCAGTATCTCTCTTCATTCCCTTTCTAGAATGTTTCATGGTCTGCATTCCGATTAGTGAGTACTTTATAGGCGAAATGAGCCAAAATATGAATAACCGCCTGTTGGAAGAAAGAGTTGGGTGTTTATGAGCTTCTGAGAACAGGTCTGGTGTGTTCTGAACACATGCTCCTCTCCTGTCTATCCTCCCATAGAACCTGGATAACAGAAATAGACACACAAGTGGGGATGGGTGATCAGGGGAGTTTTCCTCAGACACTCAGAGCACCGCAGTTTCAAATTTCATCTTTCACTTTGAAAAACAAGAAATTATGGTTTCTTCCCTCTTGGTTTTTGCTTGTAGTTTAGTGGCTAGCCCAATTAATAGATTCCCAGGACAGAAGGGACCATCATGGTCATCTAGTCTGACCTCCAAAACACAGGCCAGACGCCTGCCAAACAATAATTCCTGGAGAAGATCTGTTTAAAAAAAAAAAAAAAAACAGCCTATCTTGATTTAAAAGCTGTCACTGATGGGAGAATCCACCACAACCCATAGCAAATTGTTCTCACTGTTAAAAATGTACACCTTATATCCAGTCTGAATATGTCTAGCTTCAATTTCCAGCCACTGGCTCATGTTTAGAATTTTCTCAGATAGACAGAAGAGACCAAAATTCAATATTTGTTCCCATGTAGGTATTTGCAGAGTGTGATCAACTCACCCCTCAATCTTCTCTCTCTTAAGCAAAAGCAATTGAGCTCTTGGAGTCTATCACTATATGGCTAGTTTTCTCTTCCTTTAATCAATCTGATGGCTCTTCTCTGAACCCTCTTCAATTTATCAATATCCTTAAATTGTGGGCACCAGAACTGGACACGGTATTGCAGTAGGGGTCACACCAGTGCCAAATATAAAGGTAAAATAACCTCTCTCCTCTCCATTTAATGATTTATATGAGCTCATGTGCTAGTGCAGGGAACAGAGAGAAGCTATTAGAGCTGGACACCAGACCTGGCTACTGAATGATGAGTAAGGATCGGATACTGGGACAAGCTCAAGTTCTGCTCAGCCCTGGGATCTGAAAGATTAAGCCTGTGGAGGTTCGTTCTGGTCGGGTCCAGGAGCGACTGTGCCCGGTGTTGGTGCTGTCTGCGAATCTATGCACTGATTCCTGGGAAAGTGACACACCCAAACCTTGGGCATTTCAGCGTGATTTGCCCTCATGGGCTGTGTGGCTTGAGACTTGTAAATTCCTCCTACTTCAGTGCCCTTGAGGTTCATTAGAAGCTCAAAGGGCTGAGTAGGGCCATGCCTGCTGCCTTCTGCTCTGTTACAGAGTCTCCTTTGACTTAGCTGTGCTTTGTCATCCAGTGAGATGGGAGCTACAGGCACAATTTCATGGGCACCTAGATTCACAGCTCTGCCCATTCCCCACCCATTTTTTGAGGTGCCAACCTACTCCCGCAACATCACTGAGCAGAAAATCCTTGTGGCAGGAGCCAGCAAAGAGACTGTAGGTGTCAATGCCATCTGCCAGGAATGTGCAGCTATTCAAGTGTCTTTGCCTTGGGTGTGCAAAGGACATTAACCCTGCAAAAAAAAAAAAAAAAAAAAGGAAATACCTGCAGCTCTGGAGACCAGCCCCACCCCTTCCATCTGGATCTAAGGCAGTCAGGAAGCAGGCAGCATCTAGTACTGAAGTATTGAATACTGAAGTATTGAAGCCTGATACCCTCCCCCCAAGAGGGTCACTCTTACTGTGCTGAAGCCAGGGACATCGAGTGTGTAGTCCGACTGCTGTCTTAGCCAGTCCAGGAGACTCTTGTTTGGAACAGACTTCTCTGTCCGGATGCTTGTGGCTGTGACCGTATGTGGAGTTGAGGTAGCAGTGACCATCCCATCCGAGTGTGGGCTGCTCTGTGCAGGTTGGGTCTGATCTTCCTGAACATCCTGAAGTGAAGGGAGAAAGGAGAGCCCATGTGGGGAATACCATCATATCGCTAGTTCTCTCACCTGAAAGTCACCCAGGCACACACAGAGCACCTAGGCGGAACCCAGGCAGGGCCTGGCAAGCCGGAGCCCAGGAATTCCTGGTGTCCTTCACTTGGATCACCAAGGGCCATCAGACGAAACGTTCAGCCTCACAGGCACCCTGTTTGTACTAGGGGTGAGAGAGCTGGGAGATGTGGGACCAGTCTGTGCTTCTGGGTGTCACCTGGAAAATGCTATGAGGCACAATGTGCTACCATCAAACACTGCCTGGATCCTGGTTCTTGGGGAGAGGCTTTGCCCCTGAGGAGAAGAGGCTCCCACCAGCTGCATCTAGAGAGGGCATGGTACTACCTCAGGCAACAGGCTCTCTGTACCCCTGGTTTGTTAACAGTATCCAGGATGTAGGAAATCCACCCTGAGCGGGGTTTACAGTGGTGCAAGTCACCCACAAACTCTGTTTTGCCAGATGGCCTGCAGCTGACTGGCTCCATCCAGAGTGGGTGTGATTCATTCCTCACCCAGACAGCCTCCTCTGGAGTCCCAGAAGGAACCTAAAACTTCCTTGTTCCAAGAGCCTGCTACTCTTTCCAGGGCAAATCTCCTGAGGCATGAGGAGGGGGCAGGGCTCCGCCTTGTGTTGGGGTGGGGGAATTCAGCCCGATAACTTCCCTGGGCTCTCCATCCCTGTGAAGCCCTGTTGTGGTAACTGGGCCTACAAATTTACCCTCATTGGGAGTCCAGCTGTGAAGTAAATGAGAGTTCAGGGATTGTCACAATAACCTATAATAGTAAATGGTGAGTAGAAAAAAGACACAGACTGACTTAGTCCATCCCAAAGGTCTCCTGAAAGATCTCAAGGACTGCGTGATGACCATGTGGTAAACGAGCATAATGTGAGCCTGGAAATCGATGACCCAAAATTGGTGTATTGGAAATTAGGCCTATTGGTAGACAAAATATTGAGAGGATGGGACCAGAATGGGCTATTGTGCCCATCGCTCCCTTTGGAGGGACTGAGAAAGACAAACTGGCTGTGAGGAAGTGAAGGGGAACAATTGCTGACAGAGTTGAACTCTGGCTGACTGATGGTGGCAGAAGCTGGCAGTGCTGAGAGAAAGGGAAGGAGGGTGCTTCACCACCATGGCTGCCACCCCATCATCTCCTTCAACAGGATCCTGAGGGATGTCCTGTCCAGACCAGGTCAGTCATAACCACCTCTACTGGCTCCAGCTAAGTGCTGAATATGCTGCCCACTTTGTCTCCCCTCCCATGCCCCCAATATACTCTATTTTTCCTTCCCACCATATTTCTTGTTTTTCCTCTCTCCTTTTTGCCTTCTATTTAATAGGAGTCTGGATTAGCCAGCCAAGATAAGGTATTTTGCACCACTACTGAGAGCCTGTGACCCAAGAGGCAGCTAAAATTAAGCCCAATGTGGGTATGAATTTGCCAGGTCTCAGACCATGAGGCTGCAAGGAGGAATTAAGCTGAAGCTGCATTTTCTACCTTTTCTGGTCTTTTCTCTCCCCTTTTTGTCTTGTCTGATTTCTAGGAAATGGGACTGGACTTTAGCAGCAGCACTGATGACAGCTCCCCCCCCCCCCCCCATCTCCACTCAGTTCTCTTTCCCCCCCACAGGATTCTTACCATCTTTCATGCCATGTAGTAGATTGTTGAACAAGGGGTTTGTCTTCTCTCCAGCTCAAAGAAATGGGAGCTGGTACAGTGAAAGTATTGCATAACATTCTGCATTTCAAATACTTCAGCTGGTTTCCCTTTTCTGTATCTTCATTAGAAGGTTAAAAGGATGTTTAATGGCATATTTGCCATGGGACTTTGCAGGCTGAGGTCTCTGTATACCAAACTGTAGCAGGGCAGCGACTCACCCCTGCGGCGCCTCCTGCTGATTCCTCAGGGAATTAGCGTCCCAGCATCCGGAGCGCCCTCTGCAGGTGGGCCCAATGTCCCGCTCCTGCTCTGGCCCCATGTCCCTCCTGGACCCCAGGGTGCCCTCTAACTGAGGGTGCTGCACCCCTGCAGTACCCCCTCAGGTCTAAGGGTCTGCCCTCCCTGGGGAACCCTCCACCCCCTAGCCCCACCTTGCCTCAGACTAGGCAACTGCCAGTCACCACTTGCCCCCGCTCACTGAGGCAGACTGCAGTATCATTGCCGCTCATAACCAGCAAGGGGGATTGGCCTGCTGCTTCTACCCCTCTAGTTACGGGCTGCCCCTCGCAACCCCAGTGCCCCTGGGTGGGGCCTTCTTCTAGGCCCTGCAGCCTGGGGCTCCCAGGCTAGAGCTTCCACAGTTCCGCGTGCCTAGCCCCCGCCCTGCACCACCCTGGGCCCTTACTCAAGCTCTCAGCAGCTAGGCCTGTCTGCCTTCTCCCAAGAGAAGGAGACTCTCTCTCTCTCTCTGTCTCCTTGCCCTGCAGCCTTTTTATCCAGGCCTGCAAGTGTTTGGGGCGTGGCCACCCAGCTGACCCTAATTCCCAATCAAGCTAGGAGTTTGCTGGCTCCCAGCCACAACCCCCTTCCTGGGCTGTTTCAAGCCCCTTCGGGCAGGGAGCGGGTGGTTACCCCGCTACACAAACCCTGAATTTAACCTCTGACTTTCTGACTTCATTCCATCTACAGAAATACAGTAGCTCCCACATGGGAGGTAAGGTTTTAATATTTAGCAGTACAGTAAAACCTCCATTTAACGGACTAATTCGGGCAAGGGGGTGTCCGTTAAATGAAAAAGTCCGTTATTTAATTTAAAAAAACTAAAAACAACAAGCTGTTGGAGCAGCAGCCCGCCAGCCACAGGGTCGGGGCGGCAGCTCCACAGCCTGCCTGCTGCTTGGACCCGGGCGGCAGCCGGAACCCGTCAGCCAGCCCGCCCAGGGCCCAGCTGCCGGGAGCCGTCAGCCAGCCCGCCCGGGTCCCGGCTGCTGGGACCCGGGCGGCAGTGGGGAACCGTCAGCCAGCCCGCCCGCTGCTGTGACCCGGGCGGCAGCCGGGAGCCGGCAGCCAGCCCGCCCGCTGCTGTGACCCGGGCGGCAGCCGGGAGCCGGCAGCCAGCCCGCCCGCTGCTGTGACCCGGGCGGCAGCCGGGAGCCGGCAGCCAGCCCGCCAGAAATGGATCAGGAATGCATCAGCTTGCTCAGAAATTTTGTCCGTTGCATCCGAAGTCCGTTAAATTGAGGTCTGTTAAATCGAGGGTTTACTGTACTCAAGCACTTAGGGAAGTGTGCCCTGAACAGGGGCTGAGGGAAGCTCTGCAAGCCCCCACCTCCCTCCTCACCAAGAGGCAGGGCCTTGCCTCTCTGCGGTTGAGTCTGTTTCTCCCACTACAGGTTTGCCTCAGCCTGTCAATAAGGGGGCAGTCGTCCAGCCCTGCCCTGTCCTGGGATGGACAGCAGAGCTAAGCAGTTATTGAGTGAACAGCTGGATCCACATGAGCATTCAGGTGCTAAATCCTGTCTGCTTTGGGAGGGAGAATCATTTACCCACCTGCAGTCCAGTTTGAAGGCTCCTTTCCTTCAAGAAGATAAGATCCATCCCTTCCACATTTTTTCTCCTGCCCCGTCGTCTCCTCATGGCAGCATCATCTCTCCGGAGGCTTCCATTGACAATCTGCCCTGTGACAGGATGGATTAGCCCTGCCTGGAGGATGCCGGATAAGTCCATGCCCAGGGACCCCTGCAGGGAGTGCACCGCCCCTAACTTGGGCAGGTTGCTGTTCAAGGGGAAAGGAGAGGGGCTTCTTGGGGATCCATCGGATGCTCTGGCCAGGTTCCCTGCAGAGTCCCGCCAGCCGTTCAGCACTACTGGCGGATGGGAGTGCGATGCAGCTAAGTGTTCGAGACTTCTAGGTTTGGCATCTCTCTCCAGCTCAAATTCATAGGGCTGCCTGTGCTTTCGTTCGTCCTTCATAAAGGTAGGAAGCAGGAAGCTTTCCTGTGTGCAGCAAAGCCAGAGAAATGATCATAGCTATGGCCTACATCGTACAAGCCTTACAATACTCAGAAGCACCTTTTAAATCCAGCGCACACTAGAATCATAGAACTATAGGGTGAGAAGGGTTCGCAAGGGCTAAAACACCTGCAAAAGAGAGGTTTCATGGGGCTAGAAGCTGGGGGAGGGGAGTGTATGGAAATGGGTGACTCTCGAGACTGGATAGAGCTCCTCAATCTCTCTGCTGGAGCCCTCCATGACCCTTTACCTCCGGCCCAGCAGACATCCACCACTTCCTGCTAAAGGGATGGATGGAGTGGCACTTCCTGCAGAGCCCCATACTGCAGCAGGTGTGCTGCAGCTCAGTGAGCTGTAGGAGAGGCTCCTCCTAGCAGTGAGCATGCCCCTGGTTCCCACACCCTGTGAGCAGCTGTTGGCCTCGGAACCAGAGCCCAGCTGCCTCTCACTCAGCAGGACAGTGAAGTAGCGGGGGTCTCTGTGCTGGGGAATTAGGAAGGTATAGAGTGCCAGCCCTCTGTTACACCCCCTGCTGGAGCATAGGGAGAGCACCGTGTTCTCAGCTAAGTTGAGTGCGGGAGGAGGGATTTTGGAAGCACCTCTCCTCCAAAGGAAGGTGAACAGAGCCGCTCACAGAAATGCATCGAGTCATTTGGCTGGGACCTCCATCTGCCGTTCTCATGTCAGTAAATAAAGGGGAACCGCCGGGCTGAGATTATACATGTTGCTTCAGGGGTTGCTGTGACGCGTCACCCCAGTGACCTAACTCTATCCGCCCACCTGCTACTTGGGTGAATGCCAGGAAGAGTCTCCAAGCTGCCCCTGGGACTATACAATACACTGCAAATTGCAGAACAGCGAGAGCCAGAGAGGAGGGAAAGCTGCAGAGTTCCCAGGGCTGGGTAGCCCTCAACACCAGGGAGATGGAGTTCCTAAGGGGTAGGTGGTCTGGCCACTTGTTCTGACCCCTCACCTTTTGTACCTGTGCAACTAATACTCCGTTGTTGAAGCTGGGGTCCGGGGCTTCTGGCTCGGCACAGCTGTTCCTAGTGCCTGCATTGCTGGCTAACACTGATGTGGGCATCAAGGTTTGTGTTTCAAACTGCTGGCTAGAAGAGGGCCACTTGCCCTTTAAGACGGCGTGACAGATATTATCTATGCGATTAATGATCACTCGGTCCTGCAAGCAGAAGGAGACAGCTCAGGGCCATGGAAAACCCAGGACCATGGCATGAAAAGGACTGTGTGGATGCAAAGGCCCTTGAGTCCCAAGGGAAATGCAGAGAGCCCATGGGAGTGAATATGGAACCCCCTAACTTTTCACAATGCTGCAGGGACCAATGCTTTCTTAAGATTTCCGAAGGCCCCAGATGCATGTGTGAACTTGGGTCTGGATACACACCCATGCACATGGACATGTGTGCCATGGGACACGGAGTACGGAAGGGGAAATTCAGCCCAGGGCCTGCACCACTTCCATCCCACTGGGTCCCCTGCTTGGAGTCCCTGTGATACCCACCAATTCCTGCTCACAGCAGTGGGATTTCTGTGGGTTCAGTCCCTTGCCTGCTCACTAACATGGACAAGGGCCAGAGAGGTGGGTGGCTGGGGTTTTGCCCCGGAATAAGTCTAGTGAAGGGTGGCAAGGCAGAGAAGCTGCGTCAGGGCAGCCCCAATTTGTGAATGATTCAGACAGGTGCAGAACTGATTCTGAAGCCACCTTAGGCCACTCCGAGAAGGAGTAGAGCGTCTTCTCCTGCAGCAGTTGGGCGATGGTGGGTGCACGGGAATTCTGCAGCTCGTCCATCTCTCCAGGCTGGCTCTTGCTCTCCTCTTCCGAAAACTTCTCTGGACAATCTAGGCAAAATAACAAACAGAGGGGCCATCATAACCCTGGAGACCCACCACGATATTAGGCGCCGCTAGCACCCCACTCACCAGCCATCATTTGGGACTATTTTTCTTTTCAAAAAGTGAACCCACTGGCTGTGAGTGGGCTGAGCAGCTGGTCAGCAGCGGCTGGGGGAGCACTGGGCCCAGGAAGGCTTTGGACGGCCAAGGCCTGAGGCCAGTGGGAGTTCTGTTACTGACCTCAAGGGAGCAGGGCTTGGCCCAAAGCCACTAAACAATGAACCAGCTGAAGGCCAAGGCCAGCCATGTAGGCAGAAATGGACACAGACCTGCTCAGTCTGAGCTACCCAGTCCTGAGTGGGCAGGGCAAACCCCCCTGCCACAGGGCAGTGCCTAGTCCTGGGCAGGGGCAAGTAGGGCAGAGTGAGCCCTCCGTCACAGGGCAGTGCCCAGTGCTGGCAGGGGCAGGGAGAGCACAGAATGACACACCGAAGGCCTCCTGGAAGCTCCAGTGCAGTCTGTGTTTGCTCCTCTCACCCCTGTGGGAATATTATTGCTCAGAAAGCCACATGCCCCCAACCACAAGGCAGCTGGCACTTGATGCTGCAGGCTGGCACACACACAGGCTCGCTCCCCAGGGTCCATGGGCATGCCTACCTCGGCTCTGGCCGGTGCCCTCTTTCTCTTCCTCATCTTTGTTCTCACATTCATCATCTTCCTGCTTTGGCTTGTGCCTTTCCAGGTGCCATACTGTGTTGCCCCCCATCTGCGCAGAAGAGCCAGTTTCCCAGTGCTCCCCTCCCATGCTGGCGGGCCCAGCCTTCAGGAGTTCTGGCTGAGCAGCTGCAGCTGGGCTGAGTGCTGGAGGGAGGCTCTTGGGCCAGTTTGGCGAGTGCTCTGCAGTGCTCTTGTGGTCGGCCACCCCATCCCCTGCCCCACTGTTACACTGCGATGCCACCTGTCCTGAAAGCTCTGCCTCACCATTCACTCCTTGGCAAGTGTTCTTGGGAGCAGGAAGACTAGAACCAGGTTCCTCCCCTGCTAATGCGTTAGCTTTGGGATCCCCATCCATCCTGGCCTCTGCGGTGCCCCTCAATCCTTCTACAGCATCTGCTGCCATCTCAGAATTCTCCTCCTCCTCCTCCTCCTCACTGTGGCTCTGATTTGGCACTGATTTATCCTCCAAGCCTCTCTCATTTAACAAGTCCATGAACCTCTGCTCCGGTGGGATCTTTATCTCCAAGTTATGGAGACTGGGCCCATACAGGCCTAAGCTAATCACCCCCTCTGCACTAGTGAGTTCAGGTGACACAGGCCCTGGGCTGGCCTGCTGCAAGCCTTCATTGATCTCAGTGGGGACACATCTGGAGGGACGGCTGGTTGGGGCCAAAGGCCAAGGCTCCCCGCCTTCATTGGGACTATCCATTTGATCACAGCCCATCTGCAAGCTCTCCAGGAAGGAGGTCTCTCTGATGGCCTCAGCCTCGCAGCTAGATGGGTCCTCATCCTCATCGAGTTTTCCCTTAGCAAATTTAGCAGCACTGTTGCTGACATGTGTGCAACTGGGGCTGTCACGAGTGAGAGAGCTGTGCTCACTGGGGCATGCCTTCTCCTCATACATCATGCACATCAGAGAGTCTGGCAAGGAACTCTCATCACAGTTCATGGAAATGATGTCCCGCACTGTCGACAGAAACGTATCGCAACTCGTGTCCTGAGGGCTGTCCTCCGCCCGAGAGAGCACATCCTCCAGGTTTTCGAGCTTGATCTGGCTCTCAGCTTCGTTCTCCAGGGACTCACAGGTCCTTTCCATCTGGCAGTACGAAGGGGAGCTGTAGAGTTTGGAGTTCATCTGATGGAGGCAGCACAGGTTCTCTGGGCCTGGGGCACCTGCTCTTTTGTGCTGAGCATAGTTTCTATATGCATCCAAAAATGACAGCTCAGGATCATTCATGATGTAGTAGTCGGTGCGGTTCAGTCCATGCTTGGCTGTGCCAAGCAGCAGGTCCCGGTCATGCTTTCCACACTCCCACCAGACAGGAAGGTACAGGCTGGGCCTGCATAGCGTGAGCCGCTCGTGGAGCTGAGGGTACTTGAGCACTTGCTCCCGAACCTTCCTTAGAAGTTCAATCCGGTACAGCATTCTTGCAGCACGTTCCTCTGTGATTGGCTCAACGTAGATGCTAGGATCAGGTGGACCTGCAGCGGGAAAAGAGAGGCAGAGACCCCATTACTAATTAGAGCACAGAAGGGTATATGGCCAATTCTTGCTACTACACTGCACATTGTGGGTTACCATTTGGCTGAGGTTCACAGGTGTGAGAAGAAGAACTGTCAGGGGTGACAGCAACAGCAACTTGGGAAATTTATCACCACCATCTAGTGTGGTCTCTGCTTGGAAATTGCACCATGGAGAAGCAGCATGTTAGGGATTGGTGGGGCTGCTTGTCTAGTTTGTATCTCCATAGTTCAAGAGTCATTTGGAGAGGAGCTGGAAACAACATGAAGTTCCTGATTCGTGGGTACTGACCCTGGAATCACATGTAACTAAACTGGTCAAGGTTTCTAAATTTACTCTCTAACCAGACAGAATGAAGAAGAATTTCTCACCTTCACCAACTGCCCCAATGGTAACAATTCACCAGTGGGTATTTCAGAGCCCTGGCATCAATTCCAGTCTGTACGGCCTTGACTCAGCAAGGAGCACCAGAGCAGGCTCTTGTGTCGCCTTAGGAGGTCCATAGTAAGGGATGCAAGATGCGGGTTTCTCAAACATGTATGGTTCCTTCTGAGCAGGGATCCCACCACGCACAGAATTATAGAAATGTAGAACTGGAGGGACCTCAAGAGCCCAGTCCCTTAGACCATCACCAACACGGGTTTGTCTAGCCCAGGGGTCGGCAACCTTTCAGAAGTGGTGTACCAAGTCTTCACGTATTTACTTTAATTTAAGGTTTCGCGAGCCACTAATACATTTTAATGTTTTTTGGAAGGTCTCTCTCTATGTCTATATTATATAATTAAACTATTGTTGTATGTAAAGTAAACAAGGTTTTCAAAATGTTTAAGAAGCTTCATTTAAAATTAAATTAAAATGCTGATCTTACGCTGCCAGCCCGCTCCCAGCCTGGGGTTCCATTCACCTAGTCCTCCATTCACCTAGGCCAGCAGCAGGCTGAGCGGGGCCTGCGGCCGGGACCCTGGCTGGCAGCTGGGATCCCAGACTGGCAGTGAGCTAAGCAGGGCCGGCACCCGGGACCCCAGACCAGCAGCAGGCTGAGCAGCTCAGCCCACTGCCAGTCTGGGGTCCTGGTCCTGCCCATATAGAGTGGGTACCTACCTTCACCTTGGTTTGAGCCCATTCTCTTCATCTCTCTCTGCACTGAGCTAGGGTGGGGGTGCACTGAGCACAAGGCTGGGGGTGAAGGAGCAGGCTAGGGGTTGGGGTGCAGGGTCTGGCCAGGAGCTAGAATGAGGGAAGGGGCTCAGGAAGGAGGTTTGGCTGTGGAGCACTTACCTGGGGAGCTCCCATTTGGTGCGAGGTGTGCAGGTGGGAATATGTGTGTGTGTGTGTGGGGGGGGGGATGCAGGAGCTCCTCCCATTTGGTGCTCAGGGTGTGGGGGGGTATGTGCAAGAGAGGGCATGGAGTGTGGGAGGGCTGGGTATATGTGGGGGGTGCAGGAGTCAGGATGGGGGCTGGGTGTGTGTGAGGGGGTGCAGGAGTCAGGGTGTGGGATGGCTGGGTATATGGGGGGGTGCAGAAGTCAGGGCTGGGGGCTGGGAGTATATGAGGGGGTGCAGTCAGGGCTGAGGGTGCGTGAGGGGGGTGCAGGAGTGAGGCCTGGGGTTGTGAGGGGTGCAGAGGTCAGGGCAGGGGACCGGGGTGGTGGTGCAGGGGTCAGGGCAGAGAGCTGGGTGTATGGGGGAGTGCAGGGGTCAGGGCAGAGAGCTGGGTGTGTGGGGAGGGGTTTACAGTCAGCGCAGAGGGGTTGGGAGGGGTGCTCAGCTTGTGGGGGTTCTTCCAGACCCCTGCCATGAACGACTGACGGCAGAGGGCTGGAGGGGATATGCCCTGATTCCATCCCTTTCCCCAAGGCCCCGTCCCTGCCTCTTCTCCAGAGCACAGAGCATGCTGCGGCTTCACGTCTCCCCCTCTCCCAGGTGATCAGCTGATCGGTGGCAGGGAAGGAGAGGAGGAGGGACAGGAAAGCAGCATGCTGGGGGAAGAAGCAAAGGAGGAGGGGGGAGCTTGGCTGCTGGCAGAGAGTGGTGGGCGGGGGGGCTGAGTGGGGCCAGCGGCCAGGACCGTGGCAGCGTGCCATTAAAAATCGGCTCGTGTGCCATCTTTGTCACGCGTGCCACAGGATGCCGACCCCTGGTCTAGCCTGTTCTTAAAACCTCCACTGATGAAGATTCCACAATCTCTCTGGGCAATTTGTTCCAGTGCTTAACTACCCTGACAGTTAGGAAGTTTTTCTAACCTTAATCTCCCTTGAACTCCACCAGAGAGGTCCTTCGGGGCCATCTGCCTGTCCCAAGTCAGGGTAAAGGAGGAGGGTTGGGTGTGGGGCTAGCAACTCCACCCCGTAAAAAATCAACTTGCTACAGAAACGCCAACAATAGAGATAACAGAGACCTTTATCCTGGAAAAGAAAGGTCTTCAACTCGAAGACATATGATGCTGGGTGGTGAATGCCGTGAGGAAGCCACTAAGCCGACCACCCTTGAAACCAGGAGGATCACCATCGGTACATGGAACATGAGGACCATGTACGAGCCAGGAAAGAAGGCACAGGTTGCAGCAGAGATGGGGAGCAACAACTTGACCCTACTAGGCATTAGCAAGACAAGATGGATGCAAGCTGGACAGAGATGACTGTTGACAGGAGAGCTGTTGCTGTATTCTGGACATGAAGAGAGTGACGCACCCCACACAGGGAGTAGGCTTCATGTTGTCCAAGCAGGCACAGAGAGCACTGATTGGTTGGGAGGCACACGGCCCTAGGATCATTACAGCATCCTTTAGAACTAAAATGAAGAGGATTAAGATGAACATTGTTCAGTGCTACGCTCCAGCCAATGACAGTGAAGAGGAGAACAAAGACTATTTTTATAACAGACTTCAGAAAATATTAGAGACTCTCCCAGACAAAGACATCACCATCCTTATGGGAGACTTTAATGCCAAAATTGGACCTGACAACACAGGATACGAACAAGTCATGGGGACCCATGCACTGGGAGAGATGAGTGAGAATGGTGAGAGAGTTGTGGATCTGTGTGCACTTAACAACCTGGTCATAGGAGGCAGCATCTTTCCTCACAAGCGGATCCACAAGAGTACTTGGGTATCGCCAGCAGGCACGATAGAAAACCAGATTGACCATGTCTGCATTAGTAAGAAGTTCAGAAGATCTCTTCAGGACGTTAGAGTTAGAAGAGGAGCAGACGCGGTGTCCGACCATCACCTAGTGGTGACCAGATTGAAGCTGAAGTTGAAGAAGAACTGGATAGACACGTCAGATAGAAGAGCGAAGTACGTCAGCCTTCTGAAGGACCATAAGACCAAGGAAGATTTTGGACTGACACTGAAGAATAAGTTTTCAGTACTACAGGACCGGTTTGAGAAAGAGGAAGACAATGTACTCAACAGCTGGCAGAAAGTGAGAGACACACTTAGGTCAGCATGTCAGGAAGTGCTTGGATTCAAGAAACATCAGCAGAAAGAGTGGATCACAGCAGAGACCTTGACTAAGATAGAAGACAGAAAGAAGAAGAAGGCAGCAGTCAACAACAGCAGGACTAGAGCAGCAAAGTCCAAAGCTCAAAAAGAGTATGCTGAAACCCACAGAGTAGTGAAGAGGAACATTAGGAAGGATACAAGAGACTATGTGGATGGACTGACAGCAGAAGCGGAGCAGGCAGCATACAGCGGCAACATGAAACAGCTGTACGATACCACCAAGCGACTGTCTGGAAAGTTCAGCAAGCCAGAACGTCCTGTCAAAGACAAGCAGGGAAAGTCTATAACAGGAATAGAACAACAGATAAATAGATGGGTGGAGCACTTTGAGGAACTCCTGAACAGACCAGCACCACCAAATCCACTAGACATCGACCCAGCTAATGAGGACCTCCCGATTAATTGCGACAAACCAACCAGAGACGAGATCAGAAAAGCCATCACCATGATGAAGAACAGGAAGGCGGCTGGACCTGACGACATCCCAGCAGAGGCCCTGAAAGCAGACCTGGATGCTTCAGTGGAAATGCTGTACCCATCTTTGAGAAGATATGAGAAGAAGATGTGATTCCGGCAGACTGGAAAGAGGGATACCTCATCAAAATCCCCCAGAAATGAGATCTCAGCAACTGTGCCAACTACAGAGGTATCACACTTCTGTCGGTGCCAGGGAAGGTCTTCAACCGAGTCCTTTTAGAGAGAATGAAGGATGTCGTCGATCCACAGCTACGAGATGAGCAGGCAGGCTTCCGGCAGGACAGATCATGCACGGACCAGATAGCAACGCTTCGCATCATAGTCGAGCAGTCCATGGAGTGGAACTCCTCATTGTACATCAACTTTGTTGACTATGAGAAAGCGTTCGATAGTGTGGATCGAGAGACCCTCTGGAAGCTCCTTTGGCACTACGGCATCCCAGCAAAGATGGTCAATTTGATTAAGAACTCATACGATGGCATACACTGCAGAGTGATCCATGGAGGGCAGCTCACAAACAGCTTCCAGGTGCAAACCGGAGTCAGACAAGGATACTTGTTGTCACCATTTCTCTTTCTCCTTGTCATCAATTGGATTATGAAGACATCCACTTACAAGCGCAGGAATGGAATCCAGTGGACGTTGTGGACCCAACTCGATGACCTGGACTTTGCCGACGACCTTGCACTTCTCTTGCATCTGCTGTTTGCTGTGCGAAAGAAGACCAACGTAGTGGCAGCCACGTCATCACAGGTTGGCCTCAACATCCACAAGGATAAGACTAAGATCCTCAAGATCAACTCCATTAGCAATGACCCAGTCATACTGAATGGAAGCCCCCTAGAAGAAGTGCAGTCCTTCACCTACTTAGGCAGTATCATAGACCAGCAGGGTGACACAGACGCAGACATCAAAGCAAGGATTGGTAAGGCAAGAGCAGCCTTCTTACAGCTCAAGAACATCTGGAGCTCCAGAGAGCTGTCTTCGGCAATAAAGATTCAACTGTTCAACTCCAACGTGAAATCAGTCCTACTGTATGGAGCTGAAACCTGGAGGATAATCAAAACAACCACCAGGAAGATCCAGACCTTCATCAACAGCTGCCTCAGAAGGATTCTCCAGATCCACTGGCCAGATACCATCAGCAACTTCTACCTCTTGGAGACCACCCGGCAACTCCCAGCAGAGGAAGAAATCAGAAGGAGACGGTGAGGCTGGATAGGACACATACTACGCAAGCAGCCAACCAACATCACCAGACAGGCACTGCAGTGGAACCCCCAAGGAAAGCGAAAAAGGGGCTGTCCAAGAAACACTTGGAGACACAACCTTCAGGCTGACATCACAAAAATGGGCTACACCTGGAACCAGCTAGAGAGAATGGCCCAGGATAGAGGACTCTGGAGATCTGTGGTTGGCAGCCCATACCCTGATTGGGGTGACGGGCATAAGTAAGAAGTAAGTAATCTCCCTTGCTTCAATTTAAGCCCACTGCCTCTTGTCCTGTCCTCAGTGGATAAGAAGACGAATTTATCACCCTCTTTATAATAACCTTTTACATACTTGGAGACTGTTCTCATCTGCCCCCTTAGTCTTCTCTTCTCCAGACAAAACAAACCAAACTTTTTAAATCTTTCCTCAGAAGTCATATTTTCTAGACTTTTAATCATTTCTGTTGTTCCTCTCAAGACCTTCTCCAATTTGTCCACATCTTTCCCAAAGTGTGGTGCCCAGAACTAGACTAAATGCTCTAGGTGAGGCCTTACCAGCATGGAGTGGAGAGGAAGATTTCCTTTTGTGTCTTGCTTACAACACTCCTGCTGACACGGGTTTACACAGGGCATTTCCTGAGGATCAGTGACTGAGGAATTGTGCTGGAGGTGAGCACTCCAGGAACTTCTCAGGGATGAGACTGCTGCTACTATTCTTGAAAGCAAATCATTCATTGTATGTTCAGTAATTCCTTGAAGATGGTTTTTCTACCTCTGATTTTTCAGTGCCATGTGGTGGGTTGTCTGGCAACACAGGGAGTGTTTAGGGGGCTGAGGCTGTGTGCGTTAGCTGGCCACATCCTCCCCAAACTCGCTGTAGACTTCCAGGGTGGCTTAGCCTGTGATAACTCACCCCTAACAGAAAGTCCTGCAGTGATTGGCCATGCTCTGGATTGCACTTGGCCTCTATCAGCATGAGTGACAGGAAGGGAAGGTGGGCTACAGAGCTACACTATGAGCAGGGCAGGGCACCTATATCAGACAATGGCCATGTTCAGTTTTGACGACATCTGTTTGGGGCTGTCTGGTTCCCTCCACTGCTGGAGGTTCCCTTCTCAGGTCAGGACACATTTTATCCTTACTTCTTTTTCTGGAGTGTCCAGGGAGGGCTGGTGAAATGCCAGGGACATGCTGGCCATGGTGAGGTAAGCGCTGTGCAAGCTCCACCCAGGCTCTTAGGAAAGGAAGGTCTCCAGGCAGAGCCTATTGCACTGGAAAGAGCTTACTGCTTGATCAGGTGTGAAGGGTCACATAACAGCCAATCGGCAAAGAGATGGGCAGGTAGCTAGAATTCCAATTGCCCCCGCTCTCCTTTCCCCCCAACAGGGTGCCAGCTCCAGCCCTTCCCAGGGCATTCCTGGTTCAAGAAAGCCTAACTGCCACTGCTCCACATGCTGGCAGTGTGCCCTCCACTCACCGTCCTCTTTCCAGTGGGGGAGACGGCAGACGTTCCTGCACATGGCCATGAAGCTGTAGAAATATTTCTCCAGATTCTCGTCTGTCTTCTTCTCTAAGCGGGAAATGGCTCGGAACTGGGTCCAGTCAAAGGCCTTCTTCTCCTGGTCATAGATGACTCCGAAAGAGGAGACGGTACGGTAGAAATCCGCCTGCTCCCTTCTCGTCCATCTGCAGGGCAGGAAGAGATGTGCACATTCATGAGACATTTATTTCGAGTCTTGTGCTTTCCCACTGTGTCTGGTGCCAGTGAGAGGCACTAGCTGGAGAGCCCTGGTGAACAGTGTCCCCCCACCCCCAGAACAGGCTCCAGACATGCTTCCCTACAATGGCCTCAGGGATTTCCTTGGGACTTGTCAGTTGTTGCCCTCTTGGCTAAGACATGAGTAAGGGGACCAGTTGGTACCATTGTGACAATAGTGGCTTTTGTGATGTGGACACTTGGCCAACAGGCACTGGGCTGACTCAGGCTGCAGAACCACCAACAGAGGTAGTGGCTTAGTCTGGGACATGCTCACCCAAGTGATGTAGAGTAGCCAGCCCCAGTCCCGGACAGCCATACAGTCTGTAGTAGTCAGGTATAGACAGCTAGATGAGAGTTCAGTAGAGCTCTCCTGATCTGCAAAGCTTCCCAAAGAACGTCCCCAATCAGCAACTTCTTAGATATACTGCACAACTGGGTATCAGGCTGTAGCACTTGCAGGCTCAGAGCTCTTCTCCTGACTCACCCTTGGATCTAGACCAAGTGGATCCCATTAAACTCCACTCAGGCTCAGTCTGCCTCACAAGAGATACAGAAGGAAGGGTAGAAGGCCCTGCAGCGAGAACTCCTGATCAAGGACTGGTGCATGTTTGCAAGGGCAGCACTGCCTTGCTCAGAATGACAGCAGCCCTCTGCCAGACGAAGGGCTGGAGTTTGGGTGAGTGCTATCCCACTGCACTCCTGCCCCGTTCAAGGGTTTGCAATTTCACCCTGGGTTTCTGTCTGAGAAGCACAAGAGCAAGGGCATGTGATTGGGGCATTTAATTTTGCAGCATGGTTGTTTGTCATTGTACTCCGGTCTCTGCTTTCCTGTCATAGGGGAACAGGCTTGCCTGATGAAATTAAACAGCAGCATACTTAGACCCAGTGCAAGAAAATGCTCCACAACCCAGTAACCCTATGCCTCCTGCTGTGCCAGCCAGTGCCACAGAGGGCAGACAATGTGGCTGGATATTAAAAAAAAGTGGACATTGGCCAGGAGTGTGAGGATGGCAATCCAACCTCATGCTTCTGGGTCCAGGTAGAGGAAGGATCCCTAGCCCCTCACACATGACATAACCCAACCCAGGGCTAGAGTATGTCATAGAATCTCAGCATTGAAAGGGACTTCAGGAGAGCATATAGTTCAACCCCCTGCTTAAAGCAGGACCAATCCCATTTTTGCCCCATATCCCTAAATGACCCTCCCTCGGATTGAGCTCACAACCCTGGGTTTAGCAAGCCAGTGCACAAACCACTGAGCTATCCCTTCCTCCCGGCAGGAGGCAGGAAGCCCGACTAGAAGGTCCAGTCTGGCCCAGTAGCATGACCTAGGCCATCAGAAATCCTCCTCATTCCTCCTTTCAAACAGCCATTAGCTGGAACAACTCCTGAAGGAGGCTGAGTCTTGGTCCAGCCTATGTGGAATGAGATCCAGCTTTGGCTCATGCTGGTGCCTGCCTGGGGGCCTGGGACCTGCCCTGCAGGCATTACCCCAGGCACCTGATTTCCGGCTGGGAGAATGCAGACACTTTCCGGCAACAGGGGCCATGCGTGTACCTGAGAGGAGATGTTGCACCAGCTTGTCTTGGCCGCCATGGGAAGACAGAGGCTGTTTTGGGGGGTTTCACTGGGTAAACACAGTGGCTAGTGACTCTTGGAAAGAGCCTGCTCAGCTGCACTGTTGGCCAGTCCCCCTCTGTTACCTTTTCTGCATTTCCTTGTTCACCGGGTCCATCTCAGCAGCTCTCCTGAACATCTCCTCCTGTAGCCAGTAGCCATGGTTACTGGGCACCAGCATCTCAGCTCGGGGGGGCAGCTCCTTGCGGTTGCAGCGCTGGTAGATAGTGACAAGCCGCCGCAGTCTGGCTGTGAGGGCTGACGAGACAGGCCAGCAGGATCTGTCTGAGTCGGAGCCATCCTGGGCTTCAAACATCAGCAAGGACATTAATATTTAACAGGCACAGCCAGAGGCAGGTCATTAAATAGCTCCATTTCCTCTCTTGCTGCCTCCATTTCCCAGGGCAGCAGGAGAGGACACCAGGGGCTGAACAGAAGAAAGGTCGTACTGGGTCAGACCAACAGTCCATCTAGCCCAGTATCCTGTCTACCGACAGTGGCCAATGCCAGGTGCCCCAGAGTGAGTGAACCTAACAGGTAATGATCAATTGATCTCTCTCCTGCCATCCATCACCCCCCTCTGACAAACAGAGGCTAGGGACACCATTTCTTACCCATCCTGGCTAATAGCCATTAATGGACTTAATCTCCATGAATGTATCCAGTTCTCTTTTAAACCAGGTTATAGTCCTAGCCTTCACAGCTTCCTCAGGCAAGGAGTTCCACAGGTTGACTGTGCGCTGTGTGAAAAAGAATTTCCTTTTATTTGTTTTAAACCTGTTGCTCACTAATTTCATTGGGCCCCTAGTTCTTATATTATGTGAACGAGTAACTAACTTTTCCTTATTCGCTTTCTCCTTACCACTCATAATTTTATATACCTCTATCATATCCCCCTAGTCTCCTTTTTTCCAAGTCCTAGCTTCTTTAATCCCTCCTCATATGGGACCCATTCCAAACTCCTAATCACTTTAGTTGCCCTTCTCTGAACCTTTTCTAATGCCAATATATCCTTTTTGAGATGAGACCACATTTGTACACAGTATTCAAGATGTGGGCGCACCATGGATTTGTATAAGGGCAATAAGATATTCTCCGTCTTATTCTCTATCCCTTTTTTAATGATTCCTAACATCCTGTTTGCTTTTTTGACTGCCACTGCACACTCCATGGACGTCTTTAGAGAACTATCCACGATGACTCCAAGATCTTTTTCCTGATTAGTTGTAGCTAAATTAGCCCCCATCATATTGTATATATAGTTGGTGTTATTTTTTCCAATGTGCATTACTTTACATTTATCCACATTAAATTTCATTTGTCATTTTGTTGCCCAATCACTTAAGTTTTGTGAGATCTTTCTGAAGTTCTTCACAGTCTTCTTTGGTCTTAACTATTTTGAGCAGTTTAGTATCATCTGCAAACTTTGACACCTCACTGTTTACTCCTTTCTCCAGATCATTTATGAATAAGTTGAATAGGATTGGTCCTAGAACTGACCCTTGGAGAACACCCCTAGTTACCCCTCTCCATTCAGAAAATTTACTATTTATTCCTACTCTTTGTTCCCTGTCCTTGAGCCTTTCCTGCTGGATCTCTGCATCACAGCTCAGCTTGGCTTGTGCTCCTTTCAGACTGAGCCTAGTTTCTTGGAAAGCCGGCTCCAAGTTACCCTGGAGTGTGCCCAGCTTTCATGTGAGAGTGTGGCATGGCCAAGCGCTCATCTTTATTCTGCAAGGGGGCTGCTAGCATTGGCTGCAGGACCCCTGTCCACCAGACACTTGACTGAGTCCCACCTTACTCGTTTCACACAGGCCATCGAACTGCTGTGCCATGTTCCTGCCTTGCAGGTGCTGTCATGCTGGGTTTGACTGGTCCTGGAGGGGAAAGGCTCAATTTCCCAGCACAGTGACCCCCAGTGTTTTATGGCTGCCTCTCCCAGCAGGGAGCACATGTGCCAGGCACACATCTGCCTCAGATCAGCTATGCCTGAGCTGGGCTATAGGGCAGCCTCCTGGGCACAAGAGAAGGTTTGCATTTAGGGGGAGGGACCAGGGGCGCATTTTGGTCTAAATAAGTAGTGGTAGGAGGTCAGATTCTACTGGGATCATACTCATTTCAAGTGGGCGCTAATTCCAGTTATGAGTCCAGGCAGCATGGTTGGGTGGGTAATCTGGAAATGGATTACCAGCCCATGCTTCAGTCTCCGCTCCCCCACTGAACTCACTGAACTGCTTGCTGCCTTCTGTAACGGGGTAATTCCTTCCCTGGGGCTGGGTTTGACCAGTGCTTCCAGAAGGCACAGCTCAGCTGCCACTGTTGTTACCTAGGGCTCCACAGCTGTCCACTGAACCTCAGAGAGGCACCTGCTGGCTGTTTAAGAAGGCACTATCATTGTTGGACAGTTTCACGTTAGCAGCACAGATGCTTCGCATAGCGTTGCCTTCCTGCTGCCTTCCATTACTGCAGTGCCTAGCAACCCCCAGCTATGGGCAGGCCCCCCCCGCAGTAGATGCCACACACACAGAGCAAGTTGTCCAGAAAGGCGCATCCTCACCTGCCACATTGTCATCTCGCTTCTCAGCAGCTTCTCCACACAAATTTCCAGAGTCCTGCAGGAAAAGTAAGACCCAGGCCATCAAAATTCACCTTGAGAGGAGAGCATCTGCCCACCCGGCCAGGAGCAGGTGCCAAAAGGATCCAAGCAGCCACACATGCCCATCCACTCCCAATCCCTGCATTCTGCCTGCCGGGCAATCTCCAAGTGCAGTGGGCCTGGCACTGTCAGTGCTCATCTCTCAGTAGGGGCAGTGTCTAGCTAAGTGCAGGGTTTGCAGGCTGCCCCTTTCAAGCAATGGGAGCTTCTCACCCTCTGGCTGGAGGAAGCTGCTCTCACGTCACAGCCCAGATGCTCCCCCAGCCTGGGAGGGCCATGTGAATGTTAATGCTCTTGTGTTGCCCTGGGGCATTACAGTGGGCTCACTGGTTGGGGAGAATCAGTAATCCTGCAGCATGTGCTCTGCCATAGGTGGAGAGCAGCCCAGAAGAGCGCAGAGTTCTTCTGCTGCTGAAGGGCCCAGTGCTCCCAGGAAGCCATTGGAAAGAGAGAGTGTGGCCTTAGTCCCTGCCAGCACAGAGAGGGCAGAGCCAGGCCCAGGATGCTGTGCTGGGACTGGACCTTGATCTGGAGCCCAGCTACCTTGCACTAAGGTGGGGGACAACCCATAGAACTCTTGGCACCAATGAAGAGTCTGGCAGGATCGGGTGTCCCTGCAGGCTCTGGGAAGAGGCATGGAGCCAGGGTGACTGTTTCAGAGCCCTCTGGGAGAAGGAAGAAGGCAGATCCTGCAAATGGACAGATCCATGGTACAGGGAAGAAGGTTTGAGACTCACTGCGGGAGACAGGAGTGGGGCAAACAAGCCAGAAGGGACAACTTGCCCATAGCTGAGCTCTCCTGGAGGCTGTAGTGGGGGAAGCAATAGTGGGACAGAGAGGCGTGTTATCCAGGGTTGTCTGGCCAAGCCCTGACTGGCAGGATGGCTCAAACTCTGTCACGCTGTCTGCCTGCAGGCTGCCCCTGCTGGAGCTGCACCCACCCTAGCCAGGCTAGGGCATTCTAGAGAAAGAGCAAGGACAAAACCCCATGGGCAGGGGGAGAGCCATCTCTAGGGTGCCCTAGCAATCCCACACTCTGTTCTGGGCACCCTGATGCTAGGGCAACAGGTGCAAACTGAGGGCTCAGATCTGAGCAATGAACATGTGCAAGGACTGTTTCCAGGGGAGCTGGATCGCTCACTCCTGCCTGGCTCAGTTATGCTAAAGGTGAGAGCAATGTGCCACAGCTGGGAGTGGTGCAGCCCAAGTGGTACAAGGCGGTAGCTCAGAAGAGTAGAGGAGGTCTCAGGGAAAGCTGGCTGGGTGTAGGCTGTACCAGGCTGGGGGATTATCGACCAGAGCAGGGGGCAGTGATATCGCTTAGATCTTTTATGACCAGACTACACTGGACAGGGAAAAGGGGCTGTGGGAAGTGTCCTGTGCAGGAATTCTGGACAATCCCACTTGGCATGAGTCCCATTTCCCAGGGAGTTGGGGGCGCAGGGGGTGGAGTTACCTGGAGAAAGGCAGACCTAGCAGCAAGGATCTAAAGCTACAGAGAGAGAGCACAGCACGGCTAATGCAGATACTGGGGAGAATGAAGGGCTGCTGCCCTAGGTCCTTTTAAGAGGAAGCGCCTCAATGTGCCACAAGCTGCAGCCTCTGTGGAGCCAAGTCAAACAAGTGGCGTGTGCATTGCTGTAGAGTCTACTGGGCTTCAGAAGTCACCTGTTCTCAGCCTGCTATCCCCAGGAAGGTGCCTTGACAGAGAACCTGTCAGTTCCCCCCAAGCACAGAGGCTGCTGGAGAGGGAGTGAAGCAGAGGCATTTCCTTAGCCTTCCAGGCTCTCAGATGAGAAGCAGCTGCTGCTCAGGGCTGAGTGACTTGCAGGGGCAGAACATGGCAGTGGTAGGGCTCTGCTGGGGCCCTTCCCTCTGCTAGCCTAAGAGTGGTGAGTGGGGATCCCAGATGTGGGGATCAGCAGCTGAGCGGAGGGTTTGTGCTGTCCTCCCCATCAGGATGAACCAAGACAGCGCAAGATGGGGCTGATGGTGCTGGCCCCTCTTCACTGCTGGCTGGCCCCATCACTGCACTCTCTACTCTGCAGCTCCAGACTCACTCCTTCTAAATCCTTCCCTGCTGAGCTCTGCCTCATCTCCCAATCTGCACCCTCCCCATAGTGCCTCCCCTCCTCTGCTCTCCTTGCCTGGGTTCTAGATGGGGGGACTGGGATGCCCTGGGCCAAGCAAGGTACCAGACAGGAGGCAGGGGACTGAGCTAGATACCAGGCTGGGGTTCCCTAGGCCACCGGGCTGAGCAGCCCTGGGCTGGGCTAGGTGCCAGGCTGGGGGAGGAGGGCCAGGCTGGGGAGGGCAGTTTAGGCTGCCCTGGGCCGAGCTAGGTCCTAGTCCAGCCCCATGGTAAGAGCCAGTCCTGGCATTTATGGTAACAGTCCTCAGTCAAACAGGGCAGGGCTCTGCTTGGAAGTGACATAGTGAGATTGCTGCTGACTGGCCAATCTGGGCACATCTAGGAATCATCTGATAAGACCAACACCCAGGATCTTGCGGTGGGGGGATTTCCAAAGGAGAGTGACCCGTCCTGTGCAGCAACGTCATTCACTACTTGCACTCTCCATCCCAGCAGCCACGGTGGTCCTTGGAGCGGTCCAGACATGCTAGACCCCGATCTTTCCCACAGGGGAAAGGTGGGGGTCTAGCCTATGCTCTTTCCCTAGCCACAGCTGAACACGAAGTGTCTCTCAAGCCAGCAGGGAGCAGGGCTGGCTGAGGCTGGGGAGCTGTTCCCGGCTGTGGGGAGCCCCACTCACCTCTTGCTGTGGCAGCCCCTCCACTCTGTCTCCGCTGTTCTCTTCTTTCTCAACATTTCCTCTAGACAAAACAACCCAACAGAGCATTAGCTTTTACCCACCCCAGCAATGCCCCAGCACCTGTAGGGTGAGAGCTGGCTCCCTCAATTTCACACCACTGCGGCACCCTTGCTGGCTGGCCTCCTGTCATATGCCCAAGCATGAACCTGCTCCCTGATCTCTGCCTACGGGAGGGAACTGACATTCAGGACATTCTCAATCTTTATGTTTGCAAAGCTGGCACAGAATCCAGCACCAGTCCCGGCTCCAGGGCTCAGTTCTCGGATTCTCTGGTGACACACATTGCCCTGCACCCTCCTGCTGCAGCACGCCAGCCAGCCAGCACTTCTTTCCCCATTTCCTGCAATCGGGGGCTGTGAACTCTATGATCAGCCCCTCACCCCTGAGGCTAATGAGCTGCTCCTCAAAGCACAGCACAGCTTCCAAGGGGCTTGTGTGTGTCAGTGCCCCTGGCTGGGTTGGAGGACTTGCGCCTAGGTGAGTGTAAGTGAGACATGCACTTCCCTGACCCACTGAGGGAATTCATCCAGGGGAGCAGCTCCCACACACCTGGCACGCTGCCTGCCCTCTCCCATTATCATACACAGTCATGCCCAGCAGACACTGGCATCCCCCTGCTGCCCTGCATGAACTGGGGCACAGGCACCCTGCTGGGCTGCCAGCTTACCCTCCTCTCTGCTCTTACTCCATTTTGATGCCCACCCCCAGAGAACAGCATGATGCTGGTTCTGCTTCTTCTGCTCCCAGGAGCCAGCCAGACCCCTCCCTCCTCCTGCCCCCGCCCACCTTTCTGCAGCATCCTGTGCCCCATCGTTGATGCCCTGCTCCGCAGACAGCAGCTTCTCGTCTGGCATGCCCACCTTCTCCAGGAAGCACAGTGCTGGGTCTGCTCGCATGGCGTTGTACCTTTCATAACCTAGCAACACCACAGACGACATTAAATGGGATACTGTCCTAGCCAGGGGTCAGGCCACCCGGGACCGGCTTTGGCTAAACTCTGGCTGTGCCAGTGGGGCCTGCCTGAGTGCACCTGACTTCAGAGTGAGGACCTTGCCATCTGGCCCACAGATAACTGTCCCCTCAATAGCAAGTTTCACCCAAAGCATCCAAAGCCCTTCACAAATGGCAGCTGATTAACTTGCAGCCCTTCTGGATGGGAGACAGAGACACAGGAATCACCCTGTCTGCCCCAGAGATGTAGCCACTTCTGGGATGGAATGCAGCAGCAGGGTAACATGGCAGTTTAGGACAGGCAGTGCAGACTCCTGTCTCAAGTGGAAATTGCAAGAGGAGTTTCAAGAGGCAGAATGTATTGAGCTGAAATAGAATTTGGCCAGGAATGTGGATGCTCCCCCCCAGTCAGGCACTTGGTTTGATGTGGCCAAGCTCAGCAGCAGCCCAGTGTCTGCTAGCCCCATGCTGCCCCATGTCAGGGCCAACACAGGCATTGGAGTGTCTCTACTGAGTCATGTGAGATGAGGCCCAACTTCCCAGAACTTAGGTGAGCTGAGGGAGCTACAGCCCCAGGTGCTTTGGGCTCAGCCTGGCACCAGGTGAGCTGGCCTGGAGGGGATGTGCAGGACAGGAGTGCTCAGCACTGCCAGGTCATGGCAGCAAAAACATGTGACTTCCTGGGGCTCCTCGCTGGAGCACCTAGGATGGGATGGGACTCCAGGTATTAGCTCCGCCCTGGGGAGGGAACATCGGCAGCAGAAGTACCCAACACACGGGGGCGGGGCTCAGCAGTTGGCAGGGGTAATACCATGTTTGAAAACTCCAATAAGCAGCGATTTATCAGCCTCTGCATTCCACCAGTCCACTGGGATCTCCACGTAGTCGATGTCCGGCAGCAGCACGTCCAGCTCCCTAAGAGAGACAGGCCATGAATGTACCCTACTCTGGACTCCCCGTGAACCCCTGCTTCTGCTGAGTGGGCGATGCTGGGGGAGCTGGGGATTAGCTTTCTGCCTTGATAGTGGTCTGCTGATTGCTTCTCCAGAGACACTGTGGTCAGGTCCTGCCTTCTGCTGTGTTCGAGCTCCCTGGATGCCAAGGGGACCAGCCACGGTCACAATGTGGTCTGACACTGACCAGTGTCACAGGATCCTTCTGTGTGACAGGGATGGTGACCATCACCCAACCCCCACCCATCCTACTTAGCCTGGCTGGCCAATGAACTCCCAAGAATTCATTTGAATGGCATTTGCTTTAAGTCTGGGGAAAGTTTTCACTAAAGCTACTAGTCACCAACAGAGCAAGAGCAAGGCAAAGCAGCAATCTGCTGGAGTTCACTGAGCTGTCAGAGTGGCAGGCAGCACCCTCCCTAGCTTCCCTTCAGTGAGCTGCTGGGACACGGACTGACTGCATCTGTGCTGGGAACAGGAGCATGCTGGGAAAGCAGCAGCCTCTGCTGAGACAGGAAAGTGGAGGGTTTCAATAAAGGATCAGGTTCAGTGAACTCAGCTCTCCTCTATCATAGGAACCAGGCTTCGGTGGCAGGCTCCTTCTGCACTGCTCGATATGTGACACCATGGCAATTACCAGGCTTTCCCCAACCCAGCATCCCTTTGAGGACTTCAGGAACCAGAGGGATGCAGCCATTTCAGTGCCCCATGCTCCCAGCAGAGCAGAAGGAAAGAATGAAGGTTCCAACAGGCAATGGTCCCCTCAGGTCTGAGTCACCTGGCTTGGGTGCCAAGGCTAGGTCAGGACTGACTCGGGGCCATAGCTTCATATTAGAGGTGAATTTGTTGAGATGCACTCTGGGGAATCCTGATTCCCAGCACACTGTGGCTGGCAGGGTTAGCCGCAGGTCCCTGTACTAGCAGGTGAAATCATTCCAGCAAATCAAGCTTCAAATTAAAGTGTACCTGCACACGTGTGGGCATCTCTGGGGAGTGCATGAGTGTAGGGGAATGTGGGGGAGAACCAAGTCTGCGTGTGACTCAGCATGCACACCCATGTGACCGTGTATATGTATTCTAGCTTAGCGTAGTTCCCAATAGTGCTATTTCACAGGAGCAGGGGGCCTGTCCCCTGGCCAAAGGAGCCCGCTGTCCCTTCTTAGCTCTGCTGCAGAGGGAGCTCTCTACGCCACAGGAGACAAAACTCTGCCCTTGTCTGCCCTCTGCCGGGGTCAGCCTCTAGGGCCCAATCCTGCAGTCTCGACTCAGGCAGAACTGCCACCAATGGCAATAGGAGTTTTGCCTGAGCGAGAACTGCAGGATTTAGCTTCAGGCATGATGAGGTGACTGACCCCTATAATGCTGGCACAGTGCTGCTGGTGACTTCAGCTAGACAGCAGCTAGGCAGCTCCCCCATGCCAGCCCAGAGCAGGCAGGGGGCTCCCCATGTAGCAGGGGCACTGCAACCAAAGATATCGGTCGCTGTAATTCCACAGCTTGGCATGCAGTGATCCGGCCTGCTGGGAGCATCATACCTGGCTGGGGTCCCTTCGAAGGCTTTGTCAGCCACCTCTCCGAGCACTTCAGCTTTCAGGTAGTAGAGCATTCGAACCCGCAGCAGCACCCTGCCGAGGGAAAGGGACAGGTCAATAGACAGCACTGGGCTGTGATCCAGCATGGTACAGCCCCTACGCACCGCGATACCGTGTTTTTGGGCTGGCTAGTCTGTATGGCAGCATGGGAATGTGGGGAATCACTGCCCAGGCCTGTAGCTTGTGTGGTTATATACCAGGACAGACATGGTAGGAAGCCACTCCCTTTCTCATGACACCACCACCCAAGGCTGAGAGCAGGCATGGCAGCAGCTTCGCATGTCCTTTGCTGTTCCTTGCACTGTGACATGGCAGGATGCCCAGCCCCTGGGGCTTGAGAGGGGAGGCCTGAAGTAGCTCCTTAAAGAGCTCAGCAGGCTGTGGACCTGATCCCCGCCACCTGGACCTCAGAGATCTCACCTCACTAACCCTGTAATCAAGCAGGCTTAAACAATCATGAAGGAGCTCACGGGGAGAGGGAAAGTGCCAGGTTGAGTACCTGCCTCCTCAGCAATGGCAGCAGCACATCTCACTCCTAGCCCAGTGAGGGATGGGGCTGCGCTACTTACAGTGCTCATGGCTAGGAGAGCTAGGATACAGTATCCTCTGAGTGGGTGAGGAAACAGCTCTGGGTTACTGATTTGTTAAAATAATATCTCTCAACTCTTCTCTGCAAAGAGCTGTACCTGTTGGGCCCCACTCTCCAGGACCCAAGAGCTGCCCACCATCCTATAGGGCCTGTGATGGAGTCAGACCAGAAGGGTATAGGAGAGTGCTGGAAGGCAGGTATATTAGCCTCAGGATGTGCACCTTTTGGTTTACCCAGGAGGTGGGCGGGCCTAAGCCCGTCCATTACTGAAGTCCCTCCTCCAGCCAGGCGGGAGGGACACTGGACCCGGGGTCAATTAATTACGGGGGACAACTAATGAAAAAAAAGGACAAGGGAGTGCGTGAGGGTTACAGGTTTAAAACAAGGGTACAGGATGGGGACACCGAGCAGAGAACCCCGCACAGCGCCCACTGCTCCGCGAAGCTGTCGAGGGAGCCAGTGGACGCTGCCCAGTGGAACTCTGCCCGGATACGTGACTGAATGAGTGACCGGAAGTAGGCCCCACAGTCGCACTGTACCCCCTCGTCTAGCATCCTCCTCCTGGTGTTATAGATGGTGGTTTTGGCAAGCGCCAGGAGGAGGTTGACGAGGAGGTCTCGCGACTTTGTGGGGCCACGGATTTGGTGTCCAAAAAGAAAAAGGTGTGGGGAAAAGTGCAGCCAGAACCTCAATAGGAGGTTCTGGAGGAGCCGGAATAGGGGCTGCAGCCTGGCGCACTCGAGGTAGGTGTGCGCCAGGACCTCCCTCACTCCGCAGAAGGGGCAGGTGTCGGGCATGGGGAGGAACCGCGCCAAGTACACGCCCGTGCTCACGGCTCCGTGAAGGAGCCGCCAACTAATATCCCCGGCGGGCCATGGAATCAGCGAGGAATAGAAGGTGGCCCACCGGGGCCGCTCACCCTCGTTCGGTGTTAGGTAGTCCCGCCACTTGGTATCGGGGCGGGACGCGAGGGTGAGGAGATGTACCGTGTGAAGCACGAGCATGTAAAGCTGTTTCCTCGACGCGGTTCGAAACGAGACCGGCTGCAAGGTGTGCAGCCGGCTCGGGGTGTGGGAGTGAAGAGGCCGGGAGGGCTCACGAAGCCGAGGCCCGAGTACCATTTCCGGAGGGCTCGGGGTGAGGGGCGGGCGGGGAGAACCCTCTCTCAAGGCCCGCTGCAGGAAACCGAGAGAGACGGGAGACAGGGCGGTCCTCACCTCCTGGAGTACGCGCAGGGGAGTCGTAAGGGTGGAGAGACCCATGCGCCGAGCGAGCGCACGGGGGTCCACCCAGTCCCCTCCGTCGTAGTCCAGGAGGTCTCCGACTTTAGTGATTTCTCCCAGGACCAACCTCCGACGCACTGAAGGAGACTCCGCCACCTGCACACGGAGGGCCGAATTGTGTAGCAGGGGCTCCGTGAGGAGATCCTCTCCCTCGGTGGCCACAAAGGACCTGGTCGCCCCAAAGAGCTGCCAGGTCTGGAGGAGGTCCTGGTAGAAGGCCGGCAGCTCCGAGAGGTCTCGCGGAAGACCCCTCTGGTGGAGAAAAAAGAGCTGCCGGTCATAACGAAGCCCCCGGAGGCGGCGGAGGAAGGCGTGCGCCAACGTTCTCCATGCAGGACTACCATCACCATAGAGGAGTCTCTGCAGGGCCTGGAGGCGGAAGACATGGACCTGGCTGCGCAAGCAGACCAGGCCCTGTCCTCCTTCCTCCAGGGGAAGACTCAGAACCCCTGCAGAGACCCAGTGGAGTCCTGGCCAGAAGAAGTCCAGGGCGAGCCTCTGGAGTCTGGCCAGGATCCTCGGGGCCGGGCTCAGGGTGTTGAGCCGGTGCCAGAGCATGGACAGGACCAGCTGATTCAAAACCAGCGCCCTCCCACGTAGGGAGAGACACCGGAGCAGTCCCGTCCACCTCCGCACCCGCTCACTCACCCTGCCCTCAAAATCTTGCCAGTTTTCCGGCGGAGAGGGGTGCGTGGCGGAGAGATAGACGCCGAGATAGAGCAGTGGACCCGCGCTCCACCGAATGGCTTGAAGTGCGGGTGGGAGGGAGCTAACCTGCCACCCGTCCCCGACCACCAGGCCAGAGCTCTTGACCCAGTTGACCCGGGTGGAGGAGGCCGCCGAGTACACAGCTTGGCAGGCCTCCGCCCGCACCAGGTCGCCCGGGTCCTGGACCACGAGGAGTACATCGTCGGCGTACGCCGACAGGACCAGCCGCAGCTCCGGCTCCCGAAGCACCAACCCCGTCAACCTCCGTCGGACAGGATGTGCAGGTCTCTGTTCCCTGGTTAGCCAAACAAAGACTACTCCAGGCCAATCAGGACACCTGGGGCCAATTAAGAAGGTTCTAGAAGGTAGTAGAAACAGCTAGCCTGATTGGGGACACCTAGATCCAATCAGGGACTGGCTGAAACCAATTAAAAACCCTCCTAGTTAGTCAGGTGGTTGTGGGTGTCAGGAGTTTGGAGGCGTTGGAGCAGAGAGCAGTTTGGGAGGCGTTGGAGCAGAGAGCAGTTTGGAAGGAGGCCCTGCAGTAAGGGTGAAGAGAAGTTGGAAGAAGCGGGGGGCTGCTGTGGGGAAGTAGCCCAGGGAATTGTATTGTATTTGGTGCCTAAAAGGTCAGCCATCTTATCTGATACTATTAGGGTCCCTGGGCTGGAGCCCGGAGTAAAGGGTGGGCCCGGGCTCCCCCCCCCCCTCTTCTACCTCCCCTAACTAATCACAGTGAGCCTCTGAGGCTAGCACAAACCACCTGGAAGTGCAGTACCCACAGGGAGAAGGCCAAAGCTTCACCACAGGCCCCAAGAGCCATCCCCCTCCAGACTTTGCCCCCTCACACTCCCCAGGTCCCAAGAGCCATCCTCTTCCAGATTGTGCCCCTCTGCTTCCAAAATCCACCCCCATCCAGGTTCCTCCCCCTAGGTCCCAGGAGCCATCCCACTCCAAGGTCCAACCCCTAGATCCCAAGGGCTGTCTCCTTCCAGGCTTCCTGCCTCAGGTCCTAAGAGCCATCCTCCTCCAGACTCCGCATGCCTGGGTCCCAAGAACCATCCTTCTCCAGACTCTGCCCCTCTGGTCTCAAGTGTCATCCCCTCCAGGCTCCACCCTCCCAGGCCACAAGAGCCATCACCCTACAGGGTCCAACCCCGGGAATCCCAAGAGCCAGATCCCTGCAGGCTCCACCTCCCCGGCCTCTAAGAGCCATCCTCCTTCAGGCTTCGCACCCCTGGGTCCCAAAAACTGACCCACTCCAGGCTCTGCCCCTCCTTGTACCAAGAGCCAACCCCTTCCAGGGTCCGATCCCCAGGTTCCAAGAGTTGTCCCCGTCCAGGATCTGCCTCCTGGGTCTCAAGAGCAGTCCCACTCCAGACACCACCTTCTCGGCCTCAAGAGCAGCCCCCCCTCCAGACACCACCCACCAAGTCCCAAGAGCTGTCCCCCTCCAGGCGCCACCCCCTGGGCCCCAAGAGCCGTCCCCCTCCAGCTACCACTAATGCACAAGTCTGCAGTTTGATGCTGGTGCCACTATGGGTATCTGACCAGACCTGCTTCCCAAGCCCCTGACCATGGACAGTTATGACAATAAGGAAGTATCCTGAATGCCAGCTGAGCTGTTGGCGAGTGTGCAGCACCTAGCAGCAGGGAGATGAGAACTCAGTAGGGCTGCAGCTGCTGGCATGTAAACAGAACTTTACAAAATGGCAAAATCTACTCAAGGTCTGACAACCCAGTGGGCACCGATCCAACATCCCCACTGACCTCTCCATACTGACTGCCTGGGTGAGTCCTTCCCTTCCCTTCCTCACCAGACTCTGTGCTGCAGCCCAGTGGCAAGATGCTAGCTGGGGGCACGTGGCCTCGCTCTGGGCCCAGGGCAAGACACACAGCATGGAGTGCACTCCGCAGTCCCCCGGAGCAGGGGCTCACACTCACTTGTTGCAGTGCTGTTTCAAGTGCTTTTTGTAGCTGTCATCATGCAGGACTATCTCGGGGTTGCAGCTGGCCAGCCAGTCCGCGTTCTTTATCTCAGGCAGCAGCATCTGGTTCTTCGTCTTCTTCCCCTTCCTGCCCCTGGGCACTGGGGCCGACAGTCCTGCAACAGGAGGGAGCGCATGAGCAGCACTGCTGCAGGCCATACACCACCCTGATGGGCACCTGATAAATGCACTGGATCAGATAGGACACAGACACTGGCTGGCAGGAGCAGTGCAGCTGGAAGGACTGAAAATGAACCCTTGTTATGCTCTGAGACCTTCATGCCACAGCTCAGGTGGGAGTGGGGGAGCCAGAGAAAAGGCAGGCAGGGTTTCCAGCATACCCCAGACAGGCACAATCCCATAGCAGAGCCATGTGTTCATGGTTCTCAAGTTGGACCAGGTCAGGCCATGCAACATCCACACCTTCCCAGCACTGAGTGCAGGAGGTGGCTTGGCAGGACAGGCTGCTGGATGCCAATGCTGGCAACCCCACCCACAGAACTTAAGCAAGCTGGCCAGGCTCTTGGCAGCCTGACTGTTGACATTGTCAGATACAGGTCTGTGGAAAGATGCTGGATCCATGTGCTGGGACAGGGAGCAGGTTCTCCAACACCTGCACTCTGCCTGACACAACCCACCTCCCTACTCCACATCAGCAGGCCCAGACCAGCCACGGCTTTCCCTGATACACCCTAGCCTGCATCCTCTGCAGTGCCATTGCACATCCACATCTCCCCGCACTGCTGCATACAGCCAATGCTCAGCACTTCCCTAACACACAAAGCAGACCCAGCTCAGGCTCTAAACTCAGCTCCACTGTAGTCTCTCCAAAGCTACTCCAGCCTTCGCCTGATAGAGGTGAGAGCAGAACCCAGCACAGACATCAGTGCCAGACTCCCCTCATGAGATGGCATCCAAGCAGATCTGTACCCACAGCACCTGCCAGTCAGAGTCCTCACCTCTTCTATGCAGCAGGGCCAGCATTATGCTACGCAAGTGTGGGTGGAATCATCCTTGGAGCCTGTTCCCTGGATTGGTTCCCTGGTCATGTTTCCCTGTGTTTTTATTCCAACCAGTTCTTACGGTTTCACTTCTCGCATGAATCCCTCTAACCCTGGACAGGCCCAACTCATACACTCTTCCTCTCAGGACAGGACCAGTTCCTCTTCAGCAGCTCTCCAGACCTTTCCCTGACATGGCTGCCATTGCACAGGATCGGGACATAGCTTGTGCACAGCTGGGCTGGACTTCAGTCCTCTATTGCCCGCCACATGCCCAGACTTATGGAAGCAGAGGACTCCTGAGGACTAGACTAAGAGGTTCTGAGGCTTCCCCTTGCTAGGAATCCAGCGGGGTTACAGTCAGTGCTGCAGCTGCAGTGCAGTGTTCATGACCCTCAGTGGGCCATGTTGCTTGCTCATTGCATTACTGAAATGTGAGCCCATGTGGGCCACCCTCAGGGCAGTAAAAGTAAAATGCAGCTCTTATGGATATGGGGCTACTCTGCCCACCCCACGGGGCGGGGCTTTGTATGGAAGGGGCGGGGCTGTGGGGGTCAGCATCCCACAGCCAGTCCATCTGCACTCTCTGGCCCACACCACCCAGGGCTCCAGCGGCAATTAAAGGGGCCTAGGGTACAGGGTCAGTGGTACAGGCCAGTACTGGCGGCTACCTTTTACCAGTACGCCGTACCAGCCCATACCCTCTTACTTTCACCCTTGACCACCCTATCAGTTTTACTATTGTTCCATTCCATGATAGTGCACCGGGATGCGCCCAGCAGTGCAGCCCTGCCGGCGTCCAAGGCGTGTGGTTTGGTTTAACCAGCACATGCCTGATCCCCCAGCCCCAGACCATCCTGTTGAGATGTCTCAAGAGCTGGACAAAATGACGATATTAACTCCGAAGAGTAGGGAGATATGCGATGGCTGTGAATGTACCCAACAGCACCAGGCACGGGGGAATTCCTGACTGGACCTGGGACTTCATCTCCACCACAGAGCCCGGCTGCTTTCTCCTGCACCGCATGAGAGAGCCTCGCGCTTTACACTGCTAACAGCCACTTCACAAACAGCTTCTGGCGTGCCCTGTGGAGCGGAAACGGGAGCAGCTGCCTCAGCTTTCAGCATTGCTCACCTGTGACAAACTACTGAAAGCCAGTGCTGGGAGTCAGCTGGAAGGGGCTGCCAAACTTAAAGAACATGTACCCACACAGCACCCAGTCAAAGGGCTGGCTCTTTGCCAGGTGGCAGGCCTCATTTGCATTAGATCTCAGTACCCCAGCTGAGGATTCCCCTCGCCCTTTGTGAAGCACCAGGGGATCTACAGACAAGCAGCATCCCACAGGGGATGGCTACTACAGAATGGCGTGGAGTCGTTTTTAACAGTGTGGCTGCCTGCAGAGACCAGAGGTCCAAGAATGCAGCCAGCACTGACCACAGCTAGATAGTTCTGAGAAGAAAGGCCACTATGGGCTGCACTCTGCAGGCGACATTTGCTCCCCATCGCTGATGTTCACTGGTCTAAGCAACAATATAGGCCTCAGGAACAGGCAGGTCAGGTTGGCTTGGTGCCCTAGCTCTCCAGCCCAGAGTTTCCTCTCAGCTGCACCAGGGCTGACCATCTCCTGTATCAGAGAGCCCCTCTGTCATTGCCTCCAGGGGTCTGGATGCAAATCAGCCCTGTGACACTCTGGCCCCCACACAGTGGTTCCTTGTTGCCCAGCTCTGGCTGTTTGTGTAGCTTCTGGGATCAGCTCTAGTTTAACTCTCTAGTCCTGGGCACTGAAAGCTGGGCATGCTGAGAGCTGGCAGCAGAGCAATAACTGGCGGGAGAGAGAGTACCTGAGTGATTTTGCAGGGCCTGGTTCTGGCCGTCCTTTGTCGGAGTGATCAGATCCCAGATAAAACTCTTAATTTTCTCGTCTCCCTTGTAGTGTTTGACGCAATAGACCAAGAGGGCCCGGCAAATCATCTCCATGTCCTTCTCGTTCAGGTGCCACTTGAACCGACCATGGGTCAGGATATCCTTCCAGCGCCCCCAGCTGGAGGAGCAGAAACACATACCATAAACACAATAGGTGACTTCACTTCTCTAGTGCCCTCCAGTGGGGAGCTCACAATGCTGAATGGAGCACTAATGGACAAAGCCTGCCCAGACTCCAGGAAGCAGGGAAACTGAGGCACAGAAAGGGGGTGGGATTCATCCAGCATCACACACTGGGTCAGTGGCAGAGGAAGGAAAAGAACCCAGGAGTCCTGACTCCCAGCCACAAACCACGCTTCTTCCCATAGACGTGGGGATTGAGCATAGCACCCAGCAGGTCCCCCCTGGCGGGGCACTAGCTCTTCAGCTCCCTGACAGGTTTATGCCCCTCTGTGCAGCAGCCTGTGACAGGCACAGACAGACAACAGCAAACATGTGACACCAAACCACCCAAGAGCCACTGTTGCGCTGGGGGTAAGCCCACCCTCACATGGCATGCAGAACCCAGAAGAGACCCACCCGAAAATGAGCAAGTTCTTCTCCACGCGGAAGCATTCGGCCCTCAGGTAGCGCCGCGTCTTCTCATTGAGGCGCCGCGAGCGCGTGGGCCGCTCATCGGAGTCACTGTCCAGCTCTGAGAACTCCATCAGCTCATCCTCCTCAAAGGAGTTGTAGTGCTTGGTCTGCTTGCGGACACGTGGCCTGTCGATCACTAAGCTCTCCTGCAGGGGGAGATAGCGAGAGGCTAGTGCTCCCAGAACTACCCGGCAGACCCTTCCCTCTGCACGGTGCCCCCCCTTGACTGCTAGCACAAGGTGTTTCCCTCCTCTGTGCTGCCTTCTGGCCTCAGCAACTCCTGACATCAACCAGCTCTCTCCAAGCCTAGCATCACACCCAGCATCTGGTACCAGACCCAAATGGCCTGTTTAACGTCCAGCCACTATGGACTGCCACCCACAATTAACTGTGGGTGCAAAAAATGGAGGTTACTTACTGAAACTGGAGACCCTTTGAGACTCCATACATGAGTAAGCAAGTACCCCATGTGCTGAGCCTGGAAATTCTTCCAAGCAGTGTCCACTGGCCCAGACACACACCATAGATGTCCTTGTGCTACCAACCGAGGGCATGAGACAGTGCAGGCTGACATCGTTCCTCTTATTGCAAATCCAACAGGATCTGAAGCAGAGGAGAGGGAGGGCAGGTAGTGGAATATAGATATGGACACACATCTTGAAGAACCCCAAGTTACACTAAGTAACCTTCATTTTGTTCTTAGAGTGCTGGTCCCTGTGTGTATTTTATATGTGGATGATTGGCAAGCAGTGCTCAGACTGAGTACTGTGCCAGTTTTGGGTCCCACACTACAAGAAGGATGTGGAAAAATTGGAAAGAGTCCAGAGAAGGGCAACAAAAATTATTAGGGCTCTGGAGCACGTGACTTATGAGGCTGCAACTGCGTGCAAAGAAGCTCATAGAAAAGATGCTTGCAGGAGTGCAGATCCCACTGTTGTGTCCATGGTCAAGACATGAACTAAAGCATAGTGCATCGTGAACAGGTGGACAGAGCTCCAGGTGGCCTTTTTGCAAATGTCTGTAATGGGACATCATGTAGGGATGCTGTGGAGGTGGCCTGGGCTCTCGTAGAATGAGCTGTAACACCCACAGAGGTAGGGGTCTTTGCCTCCCGATAGCACTCTAGGATGCATCCTGAAACCCACTTAGAAATCGTTTGGTTTGCAAACCCCTAGGGCTATCAGAAGTTTTATGAGAAACTCTGTTGCTGATCTGACCTCTGCCAGGTGATGATAATAAATAGCATGAGGAGTGGGTGGCCTAAGCCTAAAAGGCTGTCTCTAGTGTTTCCTCCTGGGAGCTGGAGTGTAAATTTCCAGGGAACACAGAGTGTCCTTTAATTAATGCAGGCACTTAAGTCTTTTAATGAATGTAGTTAGATAGGTTCAAGAATAGCAGCCGTGTTAGTCTGTATCCGTAAAGAAAGCGGGGAAGCACCTAGTTAGTCTCTAAGGTAGCACCTTAGAGACTAACTAGTTTATTTCAGCATAAGCTTTCGTGGGCTCACTTCATCGGATGCATAGAATGGAACAGAAGCAAGATGCATTTATACACACAGAAAGAAAGAGAAAAAAAATTGTACATTAGCACACCAATTCTAAGAGGGTTGTTAAATGTAGATGGGCCATTATCAGTAGGAGAAAAAAAATACCTTTTGAAATGGATTTCTGTGTCAGGTAAATTAACTCAGGAAATGCAATCAATTAGTGTAATGAGAGAACCATTCACAAGTCCTATTTAGCCCCTGGTTAATTGTAGTAGGTGGCTTCTGGGTATTCTTCTTGCTCTGTCAATCTGTTTTTTCACTTCCCCAGGTGGGTATTGTAGTTTTAAAAATGTTTGGTAGAGATCTTGAAGGTGTTTGTCTCTGTCTGAGGGACTGGAGCAAATGTGGTTGTATCTCAGAGCTTGGCTGTAGACAATGGATTGAGTGGTGTGTTCTGGATGGAAGCTGGAGGCATGTAGGTAAGTGTAGTGGTCAGTAGGTTTCCGGTATAGGGTGGTATGTATGTGCCCATCATTTATTAGCACAGTTGTGTCTAGGAAATGGACCGCTTGCATGGATTGGTCCAGGCTGAGGGTGATGGTGGGATGGAAATTGTTGAAAACATGGTGGAATTCCTCAAGGGCTTCTTTTCCAGGGGTCCAGATGATGAAGATGTCATCAGTATAGCGAAAGTAGAGTAGGGGCATTAGAGGATGAGAATTAAGGAAGCATTGTTCTAAGTCTGCCATAAAAATGTTGGCATACTGTGGGGCCATGCGGGTACTCATAGCAGTTCCGCTGACTTGAAGGTATATATTGTCTCCAAATGTGAAATAGTTGTGGGAGAGGATAAAGTCACAAAGTTCGGCCACCAGATTTGCCATGACTGTGTCGGGGATAATGTTCTTGATAGCTTGTAGTCCATCTTTGTGTGGAATGTTGGTGGAGAGGGCTTCTACATCCATAGTGGCCAGGATGGTATTTTCTGGAAGATTACCGATGGATTGTAGTTTCCTCAGGAAATCAGTGGTGTCTTGAAGATAGCTGGGAGTGCTGGTAGCGTAGGGCCTGAGGAGAGAGTCCACATAGCCAGACAATCCTGCTGTTAGGGTGCCAATGCATGAGACAATGGGGCGTCCAGGATTTCCAGGTTTGTGGATCTTTGGTAGTAAATAAAATGTCCCTGGTCGGGTTTCTAGGCATGTGTCTGTATAGATCTGTTCCTGTGCTTTTTCAGGGAGTTTCTTGAGCAGATAGTTAGATAAACACCTGTCAGGGATGATCTACATAATACTTAGTCCTGCCCTAAGTGCAGGGGACTGGATCAGGTGACCTCTCGAGGCCCTTCCAGCCCTACGATTCTATGATTCATCTGTTCTCTCATTGAAGAGATTGATTCATCAAAGGGGAAGTCCTAGATGGTGGTCTGGACCTCCCTGTGAAACCCTGAGGATTGCAGCGAAGAATTCCTCCTCATGAGTAAGCAAGAGGCCAGACTTTTGGCATCTGTATCCACTACATCACGGGTGGGCAAACTATGGCCCGCAGGCCACATCAGGCCCATGGGCTAATTCTGTCCGCCCGCCCCCGGCTGGGGAGACTAGCTCCTCCCCCCTCTCCTGCTGTCCCCCGCTCCCAGCCCCAGCGCGCAAGCAGCACTCTGGGGGGCACGGCTGTACAACAGTGTGTCTGGCTCTGGGCCAGACACGCTGCGTGCTCTGTCGGATCAGCGCTGCAGTGTGTTTGGCTCTGGGCCAAATTCGCTGTTGTGAGCGGCATAGTAAGGGGGCCTGGGTTGGGGGGTTGGATAAGGGCCAGAGGGTCTTGGGGAGCGGTCAGGGGATGGGGAACGGGGCATTGGATGGGGCGTGGAAGTCCCAGGGGGCCTGTCAGGGAGCAGGGGTGTGGCTAGAGGGCAGAGCAGTCAATGAACAGGGAGTGGGGGGTTGGATAGGAGGTGGGGCCCTGGAGGGTGATTGGGGTGGGGGGTCTCTGGAGGGGACGGGTGGCTTAGCTAGGGGGTGGGGTCTTGGTGGGGGTGGTTGGGGTGGAGGTCTCTGGAGGGAGTAGTGAGGGGACACGAGCGGGGGGTGGATGGGTTAGGGGTTCTGAGGGAGGCAGTCAGGGGACAGGAAGTGGGAGGGGATCAGATGGGGGCGGGGCCATGCTGTTTGGGGAGGCACCAACCCGACCCTCCATACAATTTTGAATCCTGATGTGGCCCTCGGGCCAAAAAGTTTGCTCACCCCATTACTACATCCACTATGGCCTGGAGAGCTGTTTTTGTCATTCGCTTTCCCTCATTTATAAAGGATTGATATTCCCTCTGTGGGAAGCTAATCTATGAAATTCACAAGCCTGGAATAGTTACTGAAGTCATATTTCACTAACAGAGCTTGGTAGTTAGCAACACGAAATTGCAGGCCTTGGAGAAGACCTTTCTTCCAAGGATGTCCAGTCTCTTAGAGTATTTGTGGAGTGGTCCTTTGATAGTGTGACTGAGCTCTTTCTGTAGCTACCTGTACAACCAGTGAGATGGGAGCAAGGTGGGAGAATAAATTTCAGCTCCCTTAGTGGGAATGTAATATCTCCTCTTGGCTGTCTTCGGAGTAGGGCTGGAGTGAGCCATCTATTCTGGCTGGTCCTAGGCTGGCTTCATTAACCAGGAGGGCCATCTTGCTTGGTCCAGGTTCCAAAATATCCTGAAGTTGGTACTGAGGGTCCTGGGCCTCCTCCAGTGGGATCTGGAGACTGCTGGCAACTCTTTGCAGTAGCTCCTGTTATTGCCCATTGGCATCCAGCAAAGACAGAGAGGAAAAAGTGACCACTTTGTTCAGGAATGATGAAGAGACACCCATCAGAACTATCAGTACCTGCGGATCTGTGTCAATTTCTTTCTCCTTGTACACTGACAGATCCAGTTGGGAGGTGGGAGAGGAGCAGTATGATTCTTGAGAAGAGCCCAGGTGCTTAGAATACAGATCCATGGACCCTCAACAAGGCCAGAAGAAGGGGGTCGATCAGTTGTGGGGGGCCTCAAGGAAATCGGTACCAGAAGTGCATGGGGAGGTCACACTCTGAGTAGCAGTGAGCGTTGACACTTAGACTGTCTGTCAGGGCTCGACTGTCTCCAGGGAGATATTGGAGCAGCTAGCACCTCCAACACATCCAAGTTCGAAAACTGCTCCACCAGTAGAGGCTGGGCCATCAGTACAAGAGCACTCCTGCCAGATGGGTGTAGGTGAGATAGCTCCTGAGAAACGGACACAGACTATTCCTTTGGTGCAATAACATCCCTTAAAAGGGCTGGGTGGGAGAGAAGGAGAGACTGTGGAGAAGAGAGGAAAATAGTGGTGTTATTTAAGTCTCTATATGCCCCAGTGTCTGGGGAGCTCCAGAGGCCAAGTCCAATGGACCCAGCATGCCCACAGCTGCAAAGCACTTGCAGACAGAACCAGTGAATGTTGATCCTTATATTTTGGTATTGAGGTAGCCGACAGAACTGGGGGATCTTTCTTTTTCCACACTTTGCCCTCCAACCTGGGGGTCGTTAGCTGAGCTGGTCCTTAGATTCTCTGCGTGAAGCCTCACATAACCTGGACAAGCTCAGGGAGGAAGCACATCTCTCTCCTTATGCACATAAGTGCCCTCTACTTTCATGCAAGAAGAGTCTTTGGGTTTAGGTACTGGAGGCACCACTCCTAGGCACATGCTTGGAGGAGCACTCCTCATAAGTTGAGGCTGATATACAGAGGGGTCTCTCTGGCCCGGATTGGAGAGGGCCTCACAACCTTCCCCATCAGGCACTTCCTCCAGTAAAGCTCACAAGCAACTCAGGTCCTGGGAGGGAAGGAACGACAGATACAGCTCTTTGTAGGGATATGTACCTCACCTGGACAGAGGAGGCACCATTGTTGTTCATCGCTGATAGAGAAGGAGCACTGGCAAGACATGCAATTCTTGAAATGTGGGGCATAGTCCTAGACCTGAGGAAGGATTTCCCAACTGGGGGGAAAAAACACTCACTATGAACTTTAACTAACCAATAAGCTAAAAAAAATTTAAAAAAATAAAAAAATGAAAATTTACAGATGTCTTTACAGGTATTACAAGAGCTGCAGGAGGAGAAGACACAGGATTCCAACTCAGGCCAGGTGGTAATAAGAAGGAACTGCACTGCCTCTTATACCTTTAGTTGGGAGCACGAGGAGATCTACAGAGCAGGCCAATGGACACTGCTTGGAAGAATTTCTGGACTCGGGTGCATGGCACGCATTGGGACCAGCACTCCATGTAGAATGAGTGTGTGTGTGTGGCAGGGTTGGGGAATGATAATAATTTACAAGCACAAAAATGTGCTTGGGATACCACAGGTGAAAATTAGGCCCAACAGCTACAAAAGCTGACTCATCTCTGACTCACACCCCACTTCCAGGCAACACAAACTGCTGTGCTTCAGGATGGCATAATTTACTTGTAGAGGGGGTGGAGGGATAGGGCTATGACAAGAGAATCAGCCGATAGAAGGGAGCATGAAAGTGTATGATACAACAGCTCAAAAGTACCCCTCACCAACTGGAGTCACACTATATACCTCTATTGATTGCTGGTCCTGCTGAATCTCATCTCTCCAATAACACAAAGTCAGAATCAGACACATAGAATCAGGCACAGAATCAGGCACACATACACACGCACAGTCAAGCACACAAAAAGTTAGGCATGCAGACACACAGAGTCAAGCACAGGCATGCAGTCAGGCACACAGAGTCAGACACAAAGACACATACACACAGTCACACATACCTCTTTTCCTGTTAGAAAAGTGAAATCTGAAGAGATGGTGTGAAATGTTGCCCATTAAGCCCCCGCTTTGCTACCATCTAAGCCCATCTGCCGTTGCTGCCCTAGCTGGAATTTCAGAAGCCAGAACCTGACAGGATGCACTGAAGCTAGCTGCACAGAGGTTTGCACTTGCCAAAGAAAGCTGCAAGGGAGAGGCCCAGCTGTTTGGCTGAGTATGCAGGCCTGGCAGGATGTGCTCCCACAGCAGGACCAGACTCCATCTGTTCACTCTTTCTTCCAAGCAGGCAAAGCCCCCATTCTTTTGTGTTTAATGTTCTCTTCTAGAATCTTCTACCACGGACAGGGGAGGCAGGTACCGCTTGGGCTGGGGCAGCTGGTACTCGCTAGATTTTCCCAAAGGCTATGCTGTGAACCTTCTTGAGGCTCTGCTGCTGGAGAAAAGGCCAGCTTGAAGTGTATGGAAATATCCTGGCCTCTCAAGGTACTCCAGCTGCCATATTTACCCACTATCACTGCTGAGTAAAGGGCAATTTACAAGTGTGGGCAGCACGGCAGCAACCCCAGCAGAACCACCTGAGAACACTCAGTTATCCCAGTGAGCCACCCAAGTGCAGGACAGCTGAGAGGATTCCCTGGCTGTGCATTTATTGTCTGAATTTCTGGACAACAGTAATAGGCTAGTTGGTTTCACTTCCTGGTTCCCCAATGCTGTGATGTTGGATTGCAAACATCAGCGGGGTAGGCTCCATCCAACATTTTTAATTCAAAGCAATGCCCCCGTTGTCTTATCCATGAGGTTTCTGTTCATATTAGGTTCAATAGAAGGGGGTTTCTTTTAGCAGAAAAAGTCCAATGGTTGGGCCTGACTAGTGCTCTCTTGGAAACAAACCCAGACAATACGAAGGCCAGTCAGAGGGCACCAATATACACAGGCTTTATGGGGCAGCACAGGCATCATCAGAATAGCATGAATCTTACGGCCCAGGGATTCCACCTCCCCCCAGAGCAATATGTCACGCACCCTGGCTCCACTGCACTCCAAAGTTTAAAGTTTAACTTTCAAGTTAATTAAGTAACCCTCACCACACCCTACCATATGGGAAGTATTAGTTACTTTCATTTACACAAGCAGACCAGGAGAGGAAGAAGCTGTGCTGCTGCTGTCCTCTCGCCACCTCCCTAGCATGACACCAGCTCACCCCCAGAAACTTCCTTTCAGCAAGCAAATGTCCCCAAATTCTGCCCTGTCAATGCAACAGGCTCCAAGGCACATGGTTCCTCTCACTACACCATGCTCTGATAGCAACAGCTGCAGCCTAACCAGGTACAACTTCTGCAGGCCCAAAGTCTGTGTGTGTGTACGCAAGCAGGCACTCCGGCACTGAGAGCGTTCGTGTTTGGTCACTCCTTTTTGGGCCCCACACTCACTGCAGCTTCCTGACATGCCTCACAGCAGACAGCTGTTCTAAGCCACGCATGCACACCCCCAGCCAGATACCATTGGCCCAATGGGACTATATGCTGAACTGGGGAGCTGGGGCCATCTCCTGAGGCCCCCCTGCAGCTGGGCTGGCTGCCAACCCTCCCACCAAGTGCTACACTGGGAGGTGCTTACAGCTACCAAATTGCCCCCTCTTTGCAGGGGAAGTGTGAGGTGCCACCAGTGCAGCTCCGTGCATCCCCCCTTATCCTCCACGCACCAGGGAATGGTCAGAGCAGCCTGTTGGTTCTATCACTATCAAATAAACCACCTGGGGCAGTATCTTGTACTGGGCTGCTCTTCCCATGTCTTCATGTAAGAGAGCACAAATACCCCAGCCACTGCTCTCAACACTCTCACTGCCCAGCCCAAGGGAACCCAGCTCAGGCTTCCCAGAGCAGCCAGAATTAAGTCACTCACTTCCAAGGAATCCTTCCTTTGGATGAGCTACTGGACACATGTGTTCTGCACTTGCACTGAACGCAGCCCTGAGAGTGCAGCACTACAGCACACCCGTCCTGCCTGACGGGGAGGGCTTGGGATCCAAACAGCCTGCAGCTGCATTTGTTAGCAACAGAGATGTGTGCATGTGCAGCGGCACAGAGGAGAGTGTGGATGCACAGAGGTGCATACTGTGTGTGAAGCAGTGTGACCATGCATGAGCATGGCTGCCCTGTTTCAGGCAGTACTCTACCTTTTCGTTCTTCGCATCCGTGTCCAGCTCCGCTATCTTAGCCCACTTCTGCCAGAAGTTGGGGTCATCCAAGGAAATGTCAGTTCTGTTCCCTGAAGAGACAAAGCTGGCCTGGGGGGTGAAGGAACAGCCAGTTAACAGTCTGCAATCCACCCTCAGCAAAGCAAGAGAGGCTGTGTGCTCCCACCTGCACCCTGTCTATATGGAGAAGGAATCACTACCAGCAACCTCTTCATTTGCTAAGGGGGGGCCAGGAGCCAGGATTGTTTCCAGTCCCCTGGAAATTCAGCCCTGGCAATGGATAAGAGGTGAGACAGCCCCATCCCGTCCAGCAGTGCCCAGACTGTCAGCCTTAGTAGCACAATGAAGTACAGTTTTCATGGGTTCCCTCCTCTACAGCAGGCACCTCAGCAGGTAGTTACAGCTGAGCTCTGATGGCACTGACATATGGCACGCCGCACTCCCCCTGCCATTGCCCCCTGTGCTTCAGGGCAACACCCTCCCAGAGTCAGGTCCTGTGCAGCAGGAGGGAGGAGGCAGAATTAGGCCACTGAGGTCCAAGAATGGACAAGGAGCTAGTGTCTCTGCTCCATAGACACAGGGAGGGCAGATTGCAGCAGGGGTTCCAAGGGCTGGACAGGCCCACAGACATGTGCAGATGGCAGCAGGGGTTCCATGGGCTGGACAGGCCCACAGACGCTGCGCACAAGGCAGCAGGGGTTCCATGGGACAGACAGACCCACATGTGTTGTGCAGATGGCAGCAGTGGTTCCATGGGGCGGGGATCTGTAAGAGGATCTCAGCTCTTTCCTTCTCACATCTCCCCACAACAGAGGGTGCAGGCCTGGCTCAACCCTGAGAGATCCAGGACAATAAATCTAGTGGGGATGGGAGAGAACACACAGCTGGCCCTGCCACTGGGATGCAGCTGGCAATCACTAGAAGGAGCAGACTCCAGCTCCCTCCCGCAGGCCATGGGGCCTCCAATGGTCCTGTTGAACAGGTTCTGGACCAGGCAAGGTCTCTGTGCAGCCAACTAGTATTGCTGGGACCTTCGTGACAGTCCTTTGTGCAACTGTGGTGCAAAAGAGACAATGATGCACATTATTGAGGAATGCATGCTGACTAGGTTCAGCAGTGGCCTCGAAGAACTGCATCATGCCACTGAAGATGCCATCGCGTGGCTAGACAACTATGCTCACGCTAAATAAATAAACTGATGCATGAGCAAGCAAATCTGAAGAGTACAAGGGATCTCCTCAGAACAGAACAGCATCTCCCGGAGATTTCTGAGGCGGGGGAAGGGAATCTCTTCAAGATCTGAGAACAGAACCCCAGTCTTACTCTAGCCACTAGAGAACACTCCCCCCACACAGCATGGATCATCCAGACACCATGAAGAATGCAAGAAAGGCACAAGAGACATCAATCCTGGATGAACTGGACAGAAGCCAAGCTGAGCACATAGCTACCTCTTGCTGCCAGAGGCTGGCCACAGCATTTTCTCCTACTCCGGTTCGTGTTCCCAACCGGCACTCTCCTGTGCTGCTCTGCTTTCTGTACCACCTGGAATCAGCTCATAACCTCAGCCTGCCCTCCGAGTGCCACTAGGTCCGTGCAGGGCAATGGCTCAGCAGGGGTGGGATGCAGGCACATGGGACACACACACGGGAGCTCAGAAAGCAACAGGACAAGCCAAGAGCAGGAAAATGAAGTCTATGTCCCATCTGCCCACTGCACCCCGCCCTCGCCCAGCCAAATCAGGCAGAAGCTGCAAGCAGCTCCCCAGACAGCGTGCATGGCACCTTGGCAAAGGTGGAGCTCTTCCCCTCCGACTGGATAGTAATCGTTTGGGTTCTGCGCTGCAGGATCTGATCGATATCTTCCTCACAGAACTTGGAGCCTTCATCTTCCTCGTCCATTAAAGCCCCATACGCTCCTTTCCGTAGCAAGTCCTCGACCTCCATCTTTGAGAGCTGTTGCACCTGCAAAAGACACAGGATGTTGGCACTGTGCCAGCCGCCCCAGAGGCGGGGCTGGGCTGGGAGTGCAGGCATGGGGGACAGAGCTCTGTCCCTGAGCCAGCCTTTGAAAGCAAAGGCAGCTAACAGCCCCAGAGCCATGGTGCTAACTGGGACCGCAGCGCCCATCCCTGTAGATGGTGCCTGTGCGACTGCGAGAGCCTGCAATGATTGTGCTAAACTGAAACTGAATGTCTCCAGACACAGCCTACTCCTGACCCCAGAGTGGACAGGGAGAGATCTGGGTGAGATCAAACAAACACACAGAGAGAAAGTGAGGCAAAGGGCTGCGTAAAACCACAGCCCCTCTGCCTCGCTGCCCTCTGGAACTCCTGTTAACAGAGCTGCCCTTCCCAGTAGGGACCTGCCCACACACTCCCAGCAGGGCTCTGCAGCTTCCTCTAGGCTAAGAATAATCCAGTCAAGCTACGAGACTTCAGCTTCTCCACACTGGTACTTGGCCCTTCTCCTACCCCCATCCCCAGACTCCTCCCTAGGAGTCAAGGCTGTCACATGGGTCTGGATCTTTTAGCTATCTTGTTTATGATTCCATGGTAACTGGCCACCCCTGCTGGTCAGAGTGCTAGGAAAGTTCAGAGTGAGAGCTGGGAGAGCCCTACTGGCCCTGGCTCCCAAGGCCCAGGCCCAGCTGGGTTACTGAAAGCTGTTCATGTGCTTTCCCACTTCCTGCTAAGCTGTCACCTTGTCTAGCTGGCAGCGCTGCCTGGGCACAGCAAGCACCACCACGTGCCCTCTGCTCTCTCGCAGGCAACTCCCATCCGTGGTATTTAGTCTTGACAGCCAGGGGATTGGCTGGGTACACTCAGCTTCATCAATGTGGGATCTCAGCGCCCCCGGGATCCTGGGGTAGGCTCAAAACTCAGTCCTTAATGGACATTCATCCATCCAGAGCCACAATAAACCTAGCGGGGTTGGAAGCCTCTGCTAAGGGCAAGCCAATGGCTAGACAGGCAAGCATGGCACGGGGAACAACTGTGGAGGTTATAGAGCTGGGATAGCAGGGGGCTGCAGGTCAGGCCTGAAGGGCACTGGCAGCGCTGGGGGACCAGGCTGGATGCTGCAGGTCAGGATTGACATCCATAGTGCTGAAATCTGCTCTGTCAGGGACACGTATCCTCCTCAGGGTCTGCAGGAAGCCTTGGCTCCACATAATTCACCTGTACTGTGTGGGCAAGCAAGTGGGATCTGTCCTGCACTATGGCTCCCCAGTCTACTCTGGCGGCTCTGTCCTGAACCCCTCTGCACAGCCATGCGCACTGGGGGCACACAAAGACGCAACCACTCGGGGGAACAGTGCAAGGAGCAGCAGAGGTGCAGTCTTCCCATGGCAGGCGGATAGGCAGCCTACCCCGTTGGTGCTGCCCTTGCGGTTGATGTCCTGCAGCACGGCCTTGTCCAGGCCCAGCTTGAGGCTGGCCTTGTCAAACATCTCGCGCTCGTAGGAGTTCCTGGTGATGAGGCGATAGACCTTCACGGCCTTGCTCTGCCCAATCCGGTGGCAGCGTGCCTGTGCCTGGGACAGCAAAGGCCACAGTGTCAAATACAGCATGTGGGCAGCGTAGTCACGGCTCCGCCTGGAGCAGCCAGTACAGGAGCCCTAGGGCACAATGGGCAGAGCCCAGCCCCACCCCGAAGCACAGTGGGCAGAGCCCAGCCTCCGCCTCCCCAAGGCGTCCTAACACTGACCTGAAGGACCCACCCCTAAGGAGCCGCTTTGGCCAGTCAGGCCCGGCCTCCCTGCTGCGCTGGCTAGCAAGGGGCAGTGAGCACCATGTGGATGTGATGCTGAGGCCCGTGCTGGACTCAGCCCCACCTGCACCTGAGCTGCCCTCCTCTGGGGCTTCCATTCACAGCAGTGCAGGCCCGCTGACCCCGGGCCATATTGGAGCAGGCATTGGGGGTAGAGGGGGGGAGGGGTGTCTGCCCTGCTCCCAACCCCCAAGTACAGCTGCTCCTTACTGTCCTCAGCGATGGGTGGGGCCCTGTCCCATGGTTCCACTGACTGTCCCCAAGGGTGGGGCTTCATCTTATGGTTCCATTGGCTCTAATCAGCACCATTATTCATGCAACCCCCAATGCCCCACCAACCCCATCCTGGCCCTGCTCTACAATACTTGGAGGTCGTTCTGTGGGTTCCAGTCCGAATCGAAGATGATGCAGGTGTCGGCAGCAGTGAGATTAATACCCAGGCCTCCCGCCCTGGTACACAAGAGGAAGACGAAGCGGTCTGAGTCTGGTTTGCAGAAGCGATCGATGGCAGCCTGGCGCAGATTCCCACGCACCCGCCCGTCAATGCGTTCGTAGGTGTACCTGTTCAGACAGGGAACGAGGGACATGGCCGGGTCACCATACAGCCTGCACCATGCGGACGGAGTAGGGCATCTCGCCTCTGCAGACCCAGCTCCAGGACACCCATTCCATGCAGGCACAAGAACCCTGGCTCCGCTGCTCCTGGGGCCAAGGGCAGCCAACCCCATGAGGCACAGGGGCCTACGGGCTGTGAGGCACCTGAGGGCAGGAAGCTCTGCCATTCTAGGGAAGAGACAGGGCCAGGGGCTGCTCTGTCAGAAACTGTGTAGGGGCCTGCGCTGCTCAGAACTCTGTGCCTTCATTCTGGAAAGGCCAGCAGAAGCGACTCTGCATCAGAGGGGGCCGTGATCTGGCCAGCAGACCCTGTGGCCTTGCCCTTGCCTGATCCTGGGGGCAGTGTTCTGCAGGATTTCCCCTCCCCAAGGCCCCCCCACAGTCTGCACCTGCTAGCTCCAGCCCCAGTACACAGTGGGTGATCACAGGCTGGGGACGCTCTGCTCTGCTGGTCATGGTGGATGGGGCCTTCTGTATCAGTGCTGCCTGATGGGCATTCTGTGGGTTAAGCAGAGCTCCCCTGGGACCAGCCAGTGCCGGCTGTTGATTCTCCACCAGGAACCAGACTTCTCTTTGTGGCGGCAGAGCCACTGAATAGCATGCCGGCTCAGCACTCAGCCATGAGGCTCCCATGGGCCATAAAGAAGGAGTGATAGGCACAGGGGAGCCTTAGCCCACAAGGTCCTGTCTCCACACAGACACACCCAAGATGGGACGACAGACAGGCCAGGCTGTGCCCAAGGAATGACGCTGATCTCTGGGGGAGCCAGCACTGAGGGCGGCTCTCCAGACAAGATGCTGCACAGTACAAACAGGCCTCCACACTCACCACTGAGGCAAATGGTAGTGACATGCACTGGGAATACTGGAAAGGTAGGGCCAGATCCACCCCCTCTCTGCACATGCTGATGGCACACAGCCCATGTGAAGCTGCCACTTCTCATCTCCCAGCCGCAGCACAGCATGAAAGTAACTGGAGGGAATATGGCTGTGGCAGCTATGACAGGGGGCTGGAGATGGGCAGAGAGGGGGGCCAGGAGCAGGGGTCTATGCAGCTACCAGGACACCCAAGATGTCCCCCAGAGCACCTAACACTCAAGCATCATCCCGATCTACCACCATCCTCCACAGTCTCCCACACGGCTCTTGCCTGGAGCTCTCCACCCTAGCCAAGGGGGATTTGGGCCAGACTGAGTGCTGACTCAGTGGTGCTGGGAGCACACCAGAGCCCAGCGTATGTCTGCCCAGTGACCCCTGCCCTGCACACCCAGCCAGGCTAAGTCCCCACAGGCTTAGCACAGAGGGGGAGCCCCAGCAGGTGGGCTGCATGGAGGGGCCAAGAGTCTAGGGTGAGCGAGTAGAGAATGGAGTGAGGAAGAGGAGGCTGCTGAGGGCCAAATGAGCAGCATGTGTTGAAAGAGGAAAGCTGCTGTGACCTGGCTGCCACTAGCTGAGGCCCCCCAAGCTCAGGTGGCAGTGCTGCATCAAGAGCAGAGTGTGGTCACGCTCACCTGCACTGCGCACCAGGGCACAGCCTGAGTTTGTCACCCAGCCCGTTCTATGTGGGCAGAGAGGGCCAAGAGGGCATGTGCCTGATAACTAGCACACACAGCAGGGTGGGAGGAGTGGGGAGTGCCAGGCAGTGCAGGCTGTACTGACCGCCTCTGGATGAGATAGTCCTCCAGGATGTCCAGGCAGCGCACCATCTGGGAGAAGATCAGCACCTTGTGCCCACCGGCGATCAGCTTGGGCAGAAGCTTGTCAATCAGCACCAGCTTGCCAGCCGCCTGGATCATGGCCTGCAGCTGGAAGTCCAGCGCCTCTGGGCTGTGCGACTTACGGAAATCTTCCAGGATTTTCTCCTCCGCCCCTGCAAAGCAGGAGGGGAAATCAGCCCTGGCTAGGGAAGTGGACTGCCTGCACTGCCTAGGCACAGATGCCCTAGTCCTGCTCTCCACTGTTACACACAATGGGGTAGCAGGCCCCAGCTGTTGCCAGATCCAGGCCTGACACCCGAGCCAGGCAGTATAGGAAGCTGGTAAGTGGTCAGAACTACAGAGAGTAATGACTACACTTCACTCATTGCCCCTGGGTGGGAGCTGCCCTGGGCAGAGCTCCTCATTGCCACGAGGCAGAGCGGCTGCAGCACTGGTGCAGCTCATGGTTGGGCTTGTTGGTGTGTCCTGCCCCTGGTGCCCCATGCCCCACGCCTCACCATTGATGAGATAGGGGTGGTTACAGCACTTGCGCAGTTCCATCATGGTGTTGATGAGGTTGGGCATGTTGTGTTGGTTGGCGCCCTTAGACAGGAAGGAGAAGTTCTTCTCCAGGATGGCCCGGTAGTATTTCTTCTGGATGTTGGTCAGCTCCACCTCAATGATGGTCTCCTGCTTGGGCGCCAGGTTCTTCTCCACATCATCCTTCAGCCGCCGCAGCATCATGGGCTTCAGGATTGACTGCAGTTTCTTCACCTGCCCAGGACAAGCGCAGATGCACTGTCCCTCCCTGCCGCGTGCATGGCAGGCAGTGAAGAGAAGTGCAGAGCCCTCCTGGGGCAGCCACCATGCATGAGAGGGCTCTGTGCTAATCACCTCCCAGGGACACCAGGGCAAGCCTGTTCTGCTGACACCAGACTTCTCCAGCTGCCAGCCCTGGGTCTGAGAGTTGGGCTGGCCTTGGTTACACCTCTGCAGCCCCACTGCTTTCACCTGGGCAGGTGTGTGACTACCTGGCCTTGCATCCAGAGTTCAAAAACACTTCTGCCAGTGAGCCAGACTTCCTCCCCCGAGCAGAGCTCATTCCCAGGAACAGGCAGTCCAGGGAGGGGGTGGTCTGAGAGACGCCTGATGAGCAGAGGCCGTGTTAACCCTCACTGCACAGTTCATTGCCTCCTTCTGAGCACACACTTTATACCCAGCTCCTGTCTAAAGTGAGTGTGCCCCGTATGCCCCAGTGCGATTCCTCCCCTTGTGGGCACAAAAAAGTGTTGCTGTCACAATACAGGTAGCTGCTCTGAACCAGGCGTGTTGTGAGCCAAAGAGAGATCCAAGGCTCCAGTCCCACTGGGATTCTGCTTGCTCTATGGCTCCATCGGCCCACACCCGCTACACAGTGAGGAGGAGCAGACTCTGCAAACTTCATCCAGGCTCTCAAACAGCAGCAGCAGCGATTCTGGAAGGGGTGTGCTATGCGTGAATAGGGTCTGGGAGGTGCATGTGAGGGACTGGGGGGCTTTGTGTACAGGGCATGCAGAATGTGCAGCGGCTGGGGGGATGCAGCGCATGTGTGTGGGGGGATGCTGGGCATGCAGGGGCTGGAGATATGCTAGGCTAGTGGGGCCGGGGAGGGAGACAGGGGGCTGGACGTGCAGGGCCTGGGGAGTGCTGGGCATCTCCAGCAGGAGAGGGGGTGCCGGGCATGCAGGAGACTGTAGATCTGCTGGAAGCATGGGGGCTGCTGGCCATGCAGGGGCTGTACGTGCATGTGGGGGCTGGGGAAGGCTGAGCGCACAGGGTCTGGAGGGGGCTGGGCATGCGGCAGCTGAGCACGCAGGGGCTGGGGATTTCCTGGGCATGTGGGGAATGCGGGGGGGGGGGGCGGATGTGCTGGGTGTGTGGGTATTGTGGATTCTGGGTGTGCAGGGGCTGGGGATTTCCTGGGCATGTGGGGAATGCGGGGGGGGGGGGGCGGATGTGCTGGGTGTGTGGGTATTGTGGATTCTGGGTGTGCAGGGGCTGGGGATTTCCTGGGCATGTGGGGAATGCGGGGGGGGGGGGGGGGCGGATGTGCTGGGTGTGTGGGTATTGTGGATTCTGGGTGTGCAGGGGATGGGGATTTCCTGGGCATGTGGGGAATGCGGGGGGGGGGGGGGCGGATGTGCTGGGTGTGTGGGTATTGTGGATTCTGGGTATGCAGGGGCTGTGGATTTCCTGGGCATGTGGGGAATGCGGGGGGGGGGGGGGGCGGGGGAGGAGAGGGTGGATGTACGGGGTGTGTGAGTATTGTGGATTCTGGGTGTGCAGGGGCTGGGGATTTCCTGGGCATGTGGGGAATGCGGGGCGGGGGGGGAGAGGGCGGATGTGCTGGGTGTGTGGGTATTGTGGATTCTGGGGGTGCAGGGGCTGGGGATGCTGGGGGCGCTCTCAGGCAGGTCTTAGCTTGCAGCAAGGAGAAGCCCTATTGCCTTCACTGGGATTAAAGTTTCCACTTCAGACCCTTGGCCCCACCCCCAGTGCCCCACCTGCACAGCCCTGGGCCCTGCTCCCTGAGCCTTGCTCCCACAGTCCCTGAGCCTTGCCCCAGGGCCCCACCAGCTCCTAAGCCTCATCCCCCAGACCCTGCCCCTGCAACCCTGAGCCCAACCCATGGGCCCTGCCAGCCCCTGAGCCTCACCCCTGGGCCCCGTTGGTACCTGCTCCTCTGTCTTCAGGTCCCCGAACTCCTCCAGGAACGCCGTCTCCGAGGGGAACTGCTGGGGCTCCAGGAAGTTCAGCAGGCTGAAGAGCTCCTCCACTGAGTTCTGCAGGGGTGTCCCTGTCAGCAGCACCTTGTGTTCCTGAGCAGAGCAGGGGCAGGGCTTCAGTGCCAGGGGGCAGTGCTCGTGCAGCCAGAGCCAGAGTAATGGGTTCAAAGAAGCTGGCAGGCTCTCCCAAGGGACACTCACTTGCCCTAGCCATGCCTTCATTCCTGGGGTAGGAGGCCAGGACAGCAATGCAGGCCCCAGTGGTCTGAAGGACCACCTCTGGCCCAGGGCACTGGTACCCATCTGCTCCAGGTCAGCAGCCCCCCATGCCATCCCTGGTCAGGACACAATGGTCATGCACTGGAAGGTCTTAGTCCAGCCCTGACTAGCCCGTGTCACAGAATCAGCGGAGACACCAAGGTCAGAGTGGTGCCAGGGCAGGGATGCGGTAGGTCAGCAGCAGCACCGCATGGGAAGCTCACACTGCTGCTGGCTGCGCTGTCCATGCTCTCGGGAGGAGCTCTCTCCAGTGCCGCTGGGCCAGGCCCCAGGCCCCCACAAGAAGGACCATGGCCCAGCAGTGAGATCAGTGGGCTGGCAAGCAGAACTCTGTGGTTCTATTTCCAGCTCCACTGCTGGCAAGTCTCAGTACTGCTGTAGGCCTGTGTTGCCCTCCCTCCCCCCATAAAAGGCGGCTGACAGTAGCGATCTGCTGGCAGGCCCCATGTCTCTACAGTGGCTGGATGGGGCAGAGCAGGCTCATTCCTGTAAGAGGAGGTACTGGCCTAGCGCGTGCCTGGAGCTGAGTAGTGGGGCCAGCCCCTCTGGAGGGAAATAGCACCCCTGACTTTGGGTGAGTAATGAACATTTGATTAGAGCCGGCATGAGCTCAGGGCGAGCTTGTGCTGTTCCCAGGGTGCTGCATTAAACACTCACATTTATCCCTGGGTTGCTCCGCTCACAGGGAGCAGCTCCAAGAGTTGCCAGGTTGAGAGAACGAACGAAAGCCAAGGGTGCTGGGAGGCTGCAGCTTTCCAAGGGCATTGTGCAAAGAGCAAAGAGCCAGTGAGCAGCACAGGAGTGGGGCCAGTTTGAAAGGCGGAGGATTGCAGCAGCGTCCCATTAGCCTTGTACTGCTCACACCCCCAGGATGGCTGTCTGGGCAACCCTCCCCCCCGATTATGGGGCATCAGAGTCAGACACGGATCCTTTTATGGCCCAACACAAGCCCCATGACTAGTGCCATTCTCCAGTGCAGCAGAGCCTGCTGGCCTGAGCACACCAGTGTGTTGGTGCCCCTGGAGAGGGGACCATGTTTGCCCAATATACACCTGGCCCTGGCAATGGCCCGCACTGATAGGGCAGTGACCTGTTTCCATAATGGGCGTTCTTTGAGATGTGTTGCTCACGTCTATTCCACAGTAGGTGTGAGTACTCACCACATGCACTGGTGCCGGAAGCTTTTCCCCTAGCAGTACCCATAGAGGGGAGCACTGCTGCGACCCCTGGAGTGGGGCAATTAGCAGGATGCGTGCTCTGTCTACTTTCACTTTTTCTAGGACGTGTTAATAAACAAGGCAAAGGGATAGCTCAGTGGTTTGAGCATTGGCCTGCTAAACCCAGGGTTGTGAGTTCAATCCTTGAGGGGCCCATTTAGGGATATGGAACAAAAAAGGGATTGGTCCTGCTTTGAGCAGGGGGTTGGACTAGATGATCTCCTGAGGTCCCTTCTAACTCTGAGATTCTATGACCCTGCCAATGAGGGGGAATGGAGGGAAGGTGTAGAAGAGCTGACTGGACCATGGCAGGAGGAATACAGCCAAGATCTTCCCTCTCCCTAGACCCCGCCTGGAGCAGAACTGGGAGCAGTGCCCGTTCTGCCAGGTCACGAACAAGTCTACCTGGGGAGTCCCCCACACTTGGAAGGGCTGGTGAGTAACCTCCTAGTAGAGGGACCACTCGTGCTGAGAGGAGAAAACCCCGCTCAGACAATGAGCCTGCGTGTTGTTTCTGCCAGGCAGGTGGAAGGCCCATATGGAGATGTTGTGGGCTATATAGAACTCCCACAAGCACAGGGCTTCCTGGCAGAGGGCTAGGGATCACGTCCCCCCTTCCTGTTGATATAAAACATTGCAGCAGTGCTGTCAATGAGGACTCTGACCACCCTGCTGCTTAGGCATGAGCTGAAAGCTGTGCACGCCAGCTGTATCACCCTGACATTTATGTGGCGTGATAGCTCCGAGCCTGACCACATCCCCTCACTTTCGGTGCCCTCCAGCCCGAGTCGGAGGCATCCGATACCAGGTCCAAGGAGGGGGCTTCGTCTTGGATGGGGACCCCCTGGAGCATGTTACCACCATTGTAGGGAAGCAATCACTGGGGTTGGTACTGTAAGGACCTTGTCCAGCCCTTCCTGGGCTGAGGAGAACTGGGAGGCTAGCCATAGCTGAAGAGGCCTCATGAGGAGTCTGGCATGGCGAACCGCATAAGTGCACGCTGCCATGTGCCCTAATATTTGAAGGCACACCCTGGCCATTGTCATGGGAAAGTCCGCGACTGAGGCAATGAGCTCTTTGAGAGCCTCGAACCTGCCCTGTGGGAGAGAGGCAGTAGCTGTGGAGGTGTCTAGGAGTGCCCCTATGAACTCTATGCGCTGTACCGGAACTAATGTTGACTTCGCCTCATTTATCAACAGGCCCAGACTGGCATATGTGGCCAGGAGCAGCTCCACGTGGTCCAACACCTGGGATTGTGAGCTGTTCTTCATCAGCAGTTCGTCCAGATAAGGGAAGATCTGGACACCTTTCCATCTGAGGTAGGCTGCAACCACAGCCATGCACTTTGTGAGCTCTCAGGGTACCATGGAGAGGCCAAAGGGGACGGTGACGGTGTCCCACCAGGAAACAGAGGAAGCATCTGTGCCCCTTGAAAACGTGAATATGGAAATACGTGTCCTGAAGGTCCAGGGCCGCGTACCAATCCCCGGGGTCCAGGGAGGGAATAACAGAGGCCAGGGAAACCATATGGAATTTGGCTCTTGTCAGGTACTGGTTTAGGCCCCACAAATCCAGGATGGGTGAGCCCTCCTTTTGCTTTGGGGATGAGGAAATAATGGGGAACAGAACCCCCTGCCCTGATGCTCCTTTGGCACCTCCACCACTGCTCCCAGGCTTAGAAGCCGTTCCACCTCCTGACTCAGGAGGGGGATGTGGGACAGGTCCCCTACTCCCAGCTGGGAAGGGTAGTGGTTGGGAGGGGTCGACCAGAACTGTAGAGTGTACCCCTTGGATATCGTATTGAGGGCCCAGCGGTCCAACGTTATTCAGGACCATTTGGAAAGGAAGGCAGACAAGCGGTTGCCAAACGAAACCTTTATTATTGGAGAGGGGCCCATGAGAAACGTCGGGGCATCCCCTGCACAAAGAGTCAAAATCACCTCTTTCCCTGCTGCCTGACCTTCAAGGGGCCGGGTTGCGGGGCTGAGTGTGACTGCCGCTGAGGCCTGCGTCTCTGACTGCGGGATTTCTTATAGGGTGGCTCGTATTTTGGCGGGCCATCGGAAGACGAGGACGTCTGTGCCTTGGCTTTATCTCTTGCCGGCGGGACATAAAGGCCTAAGGTCTGCAAAGTCATACAGGAATCCTTCATCCCATGGAGCTTAATGTTCGTCTGCTCAGCAAAGAGGCCCTTCCCATCAAAGGGCAGGTCCTGCATCAGCGACTGGGCTTCACGCAATAGCCCAGACAGTAGTAGTCACGAGTCCCGACTCATCGAAATGGAAGATGCCATGGAGCGAGCCACTGTGTCCGCCGTGTCCGATGCCGCATGCAAGGCTGCCTTGGCATCCGCGGCGCCCTCCTCTATGAGAACCTTAAAGTCCTTCTGGCAAAGTTTCTCACTGATTGAAGTCATAGCGGTATCAATAGGACCTGGTGGTTGGCCATCCACAGCTGGAAACTAGCTGCCGAATAAAGTTTTCTGCCGAATGAGTCCAGCCTTTTTGAGTCTTTGTTCTTAGGGATGGGTCCAGGCGGCCCCCGGTGCTCTCGGTGATTCACCGACTCCACCACCAAGGAGTTGGACGCTGGGTGGGCATACAAGTATTCGTGCCCTTTAGTCGGCACGAAGTATTTTCTCTCTGGAGATTGGCCCTAGGGAGGCTGGGGTCTGCCAGAGCACGGTAGAAATACTGGCTACCCCCTCATGGATGGGCAGAGCCACACGCCCCAGTACCGAGGAGGAGAGCACATTGAATAAGGAGTCCAATGGTCCCTCCATTTCCTCGGCATGCATCTGCAGCCATGCTACCCTCTTGAGTAGGTCTTGGTGCTCCCTGAAGTCCGTCTGCGGGGCATGGGATGGTGGTGCCATAATGGCATCATCAGGTGCTGCAGTGGATGCGGGCACCAAGCTGTGGGCCTCTGTTGATGCCGAGGGACCGATTCCCAGGTCCGAGTCATCTCACAGGGCAGAAGACTCACGGCCTGCAGACTTACCCCTTGATCAGGACAAGGGAGGTGATGGAGCCTCGGATGCTCCAGCCATGGAACGGGGTCCTTGGTGCACTTGAATTGGCGGCCATGGCATCCACTGGCACCATTGTCCCTGCCACGGGGCCAGCTGCCACTGGGCGCTGTGTGGTGCTGACTGACTGGGCTGGTCAGCCAGCACGGGTGCCAAGATGGAGGCTGTGCCCGATGCACGGTGTCCTGGAAACAGCGGGAGCAGTGGTGCCTATGGCACCTTCTTTCACAGGACCGTGACCTCACGTCAAGGACCGATACGTGGCAGAACTATCGCTTCTGAGCAGGGCCCTACGCTGCGACATCACAGAAAGGACGAAGTATGCCTGGATCCTCAAACATGGTGCCGGGCGGAGTGGGACCTGGAATGGGACCGCCGGTGACGGCTGTGTCGTGAGTGGCTCCGATGCCCTCGATGGGAAAAGGAGCGTCTACGGCACCTGTCTCGGTGCCGACGGCCACTGCATGGGGGGGAGAGCCCTGACTCGTGCCCGGACGGCACCCAGCCCCACTGTCTCACCGGAGTTGAAGGCGGACGGGAGCCACAGGCTGTCTGGTCACTGCAACGGGGAGAGAGGTCTCTGGACTGGGACCGGTGTTGAGCCGGAGAGGGGCTCTTGGAGCCCAACGGTGGTTTTCCCAGGGACCAAGGCGCTGCGAGGGATGGAGCTCATGATGTCCTTTGCAGCCTGACATCTGGCTAGGGCCGTGCTGACAGTACCAGGCTGCTCCGCTCTACATGAGTTGGAGGCTTGGAGCCCGGAGGGGAATGTAGGCTTCACAGTGCGAGGCCAGCCTCACCCCCACTTTTCTCTCAGCGTCGCAAAGGTGTGTACTTGCGTTTCTGTGAAGGGGAGTAGTGCCTGCTAGTCGAAGGAGAGCTCGGAGATGACTATCTCTTTCTTTTTTCATCCTCGGCTTAAAAGATCTACATATCTTGCAGGGCTCATTGACGTATGACTCACCAAAACAATGGAGGCAATCAGCAACAAGAGTCACAGGACTTAAAACCTGGGCTGCAGGGCATAACCCGGGCCTCTTTCCTAAGAACCAACCAAACAACTAGAACTGGGACACTAACAACTAACTAGAACTGGAAAGCTACTGCTAGAGGTACTACAACAAACTGGAAGGCTACAGGAAAGTTATAGCAGACGTTCCGATGCACCATCACTGGCGGCAAGAAGGAACTAAAGGTGGGGGGAGCACATGACTCCCCTTATAGTGCACTATAGAGGCGCTACTCTAGGAGTCGCAGTGGGGCTCCCCCCTATGGTTACTGCTAAGGGAAAAACTTCCGGCGCCGGTGCACGTGGTGAGCACGCACACCTACTGTGGAATAGACACGAGCAAGCACTCAAAGAACTGTTTCTCAGCCTTCACCCCTCTGCGTCATCCTGCCACTGACAGCTTTGTGACCTCATTGAATACCAAGAAAAGAGCTTGTTTCTAGAGCACCTTTAATCCCAGAGCCCTTTACTTACCATTGCTAAGTGTGCCATCCATCAATGGAAAGCAGCTGTATCTAGAGTAGAAAGCAGAAGCTGTGCAGAACACAGTACCATTGCAGGACAGATGGGGCAGGGAGTGCTGGAGAATAGCAGCTCCCTCTGAGAATGCAGGGGATGTAATTAGCCACAGCGATATGGCCAGGGACTGAGGTTGAGGTCCATACTTTAATGAACTGGGCCACAAGACTTGTAATGAGCACAAGTGGTCAGAGCCCCTCTGCTAATGCCCTTCTGGCAGCACCTCACGGAGGGCTCCAGCCAGCCCCAACCAAGTCCCACAGCCTGAACTGGGGAAATCGCAGCCCAGGGTGCAAAGGCTGAGGGCATCTTCCCAGTTCTCACCAGAGCCATGAGCTTCAGCCCCTCCAGCAATTTGCAGTTCCTGTTCTTCAGTCGATGGGCCTCGTCGATGACCACGCAGCGCCACTGTATCTTCTTCAGCTCAGGGCAGTCGGCCAGGATCATCTCAAAGGTGGTAATCACCACATGGAATTTGAAGATCCCTGGAAGAGGGTTACCCTGAGGAGACACAAGCCAAGCAATGTTTTACTTGTGCCGGGCAGCGGGACACCCCAGACAAGCAGGCCAGTTGGACACAGCTACCGGGAAGCCCAGTTCTGATCTGCGGCAGCTCTTCGGAGAGCCAGGCGATTCATCAGAGAGGCATTTTGGAAAGTGTGCTCCAATGTATTTGTGCAAGGGGAAAACTCTGCCATCCCATGCCACAGTGACCCTGCAATACTAGCCATAGGCCTTGCACAGGGCCAGCAGGGGGACTGGCAACCCTTAGGGGCTCCAGCAGTCAGAAGGTGACACAGCTGGAAGTGCTGGCCTTTTAGGAGGCCGTCCTTGGGGACACCAGGGCAGGGCTGCACAGGGGTCCTGACAGGCCATACCTGATATGCACTTGCTCACACTGCAGACGCCGGAGACCATGCAGGCTGGGTGCCCCCCAGCCCACCTTATCTCTCATGATGGGGCCCCCTGGCCCACCGCTTCCCTCAGGCTGGGTGCCCCTCTGGCACTCTGCACCCCATAGAGATTGGGTGCTTCTGACACCCTGCACCCCACAGGCTGGGTGCCCCCCACGTCCCTCAGACTGGGTATCCCCCAGCCCTCCATGCCCCACAGACCAGGTGCCTTCTCAACACACCACATCCCACACAGACAGGGTGCCCTCTGACCTGCTGCTTTTCCAGAATCAGAAAAGCAGGCTACTGCCATGGAGGAGGCGAGCCCATTCTCAGCAGGGGAAGGGATCCACGGTATTCCTGCCCTGCTGCATGAGCAGTGCATGTCTTTGTTCAAGAGCACCTTCCCCGCAGCTAGGGCAGCCCCACATGCTGGGCAGACTTAGGCCAGTCGCTTCATGAACAACATTCCTCGTGATGCAGAGCTAGGCAGGGGGCTGGGCTGCAAGGGTGACCCCAGGGGTATCTGTGACACTACTCCCCATGTTCAGCTTGGCGGTATGATTATGACATTATTATGATGCAATTTGTACAAGATGAGTCATGTGAGGTGTCTAAGGAAAAGTTAGGATTTGCTGAATATGATTATCTTATTTGTGTGCATATTTCATTTTTGCATCTAAAGTTATGAATATTGATTATATATCTGTATTTCAAATGTAGTTACACCTGAGGGACCTCATCTGTAGGGAAAATGCTTCCAGTCTAGACAGCTGGTTGGGAAGGGCCTATTCAATGTAATGGGCCATCAGGGGAAACAACAGACCTTAGGAGAAGCTTATCCCCCAACTGGTGAGGCTTCCTGAGAATGCTCCAGATAGTCTGTAAGTAATGGAAGCTATGGCTCAGCAAGGGCTTGTGACCAGACCACAACACTTTGGGTACCTATATTTTTCCCCAAACAGGGCTGGGAACTGATTTTGGAACAAAGGGTTCCAGCCATAAGTTGAAGCTATATAAGATGAGTTGTGACATCACCTAGGGGCCTCACTGCCCACACAAGGACACTCCTGGAAATACCCAAGGAACAAAGACTGGAATGGGGGAAGTGCTGGTCCCAGACTAAAAGGAAACCTGATGAACTGCTTGTATTATCAGCCAGGATGAGAGATAACTAATTCATATCCAATCTATCTAGTATGTTAGGCTTAGTTTGTAGTTTTGTTTATTTGCTAGGTAATCTGCTTTGTACTCACTTAAAATCTGTTTTTGTAGTTAATAAACTTGTTTTCTGTTTTAATCTAAACCAGTGTGTCTTTGAAGTGTCTGGGGGAAAATCTCAGCTTGGTTTAACACAAGCCTATTGTGCATATTCCTCTCCACATTGAGGGAGAGGCGAACTGAGTAATAAATTCAATCTGGTCGGGGTTTCGATCAGGGCAGGATGGTATAGCTCTGGGGTCCTAGGCTGGGGAGCTGGAGATTGGCTGTAGCCTCTCTATTGTTGGTTCATGCAGTGGCTGGTCAGCCTGCATGTAACCAAAGCTGGGTGTGTCCTTGCCTTTGCAAATGCAGGTGGGAATGTAGGACTGGGAGCAGTCTATAGCTTGTCACAGCAGTACAGTGTGAGAGGGAACCCCAGACTGGTGAGTCAGAGGGTTCAGTGGTACCCCAATGCCATGTAGCACCCCAGGGGGAACCATCCCAGTATCCACCCTGGGAGCCACAGTGACCAAGGAGGAGAGACCCAAGGGTCACTGCGCCATGGGGCAGGCACCTGCACGTCCCTGTACACCATCTCGTACTGCTGGATCATCTGCCTGCTGATCTGGCTGCCGTGGTACACAATGGCATTCATCTCCGTCCAGGTGCGGAACTCCCGCTCCCAGTTAGTGATGGTGGAGAGTGGCGCGATGATGAGGAAGGGACCATGAATGTCCATCAGGAAGATCTCAGAAAGAAAGGTGATTGACTGGATCGTCTTCCCCAGGCCCATCTCATCTGCCAGGATGCAGTTCTTCCTGCGGATGCAGCACAACATGCATGGGGACACATTATGCATGGGAACACATTTAATAGGCAGCAGGTTTCAAACAAACAAAAGGAAGTCTTTCTTCACACAAGGCACAGACAACCTGTGGAACTCTTTGCCAGAGGATGTTGTGAAGGCCAAGACTATAATAGGGTTCAAAAAAGAATGAGATAAATTTATGGAGGATAGGTCCATCAACGGCTATTAGCAAGATGGGCAGGGTTGGTGTCCCTAGCCTCTGTTTGCCAGAAGCTGGGAATGGGCAACAGGAGATGGATCACTTGATTATTACCTCTTCTGTTCATTCCCACCTGGCATTGGCCACTGTCAGAAGACAGGATACTGGGCTACATGGACCTTTGGTCTGACCCAATATGACCGTTTGTATGTACACCGTATGTTGGGGAACCCACAGCACTAACACTGCCTGCCTTGCCACCTTAGATAGGTCACGCCATCTCTCTGAGCCTGGGAACACTACAGACAAGACTTGCCTCCCAGGAAGTTCAGAGGGGGAACTCAGGGCCTCTAAAGCACTATGAGATGCTCACATTAAAGGTAGTCCAGGGCCAGCCACCAGAATATCTGCAAATTACACCAAGGTCAGTGGGAAAATGTTCACACAATTGCTGTGGGTGCACACACAAAACAAGCTACTGTGAATGCAAACGCCTAACCATCTGCATGTCCATCTGCTCCAGGTCTTTGTGCATGGGTCAGTGTCTCTTAAGGGCATCTGTGTCCCTCCTATTGGGAGAGGCACACCAACATAGCCAGCATCAAACAACCAACTACCCAAGGAACGCCCAGTGGAGTCCTCATTCCCCTGAGGCCTCACCAGCCCAAGAATGCACCAGCACCCAGCACACACTTCATGCCATCTGGGAGACACTGACTTCATTAGTATTAAACCAATCATAAAGGTAAAATTACAAAGAACAAAGCTATATTGGTTGCTGCTGACATGCACCCTGACAGAAGGGGGGAGCAGTGACCCATCAGCTCATGGGAGTGTTAAACCCATTACTCATGGGGGAATTCTGCACCACTATGCCTATAAAGAATTAATGTCCCCTGTAGATTTTTCCCCCACACACAGAAAACAGATTGTCAGGGAGGAACTGCAATTATACCTTTTGCCCACCAGGGGCTGCTGTGTACCAGAAAAGAGGACAGCTGACTGCCAGAGCAGCCAGCCAAGGCAGAGAACGAGGGGAAGGGCTGTCTTCCTAACCCACGGGGCTGGGTCAGGAGGTATGGGGTATGTGGGGACAGCCAGAGAAGGACACATGGGCCTGCTGGGAGGTCACACAGACTGCAGTTCAGAAAGGCTAGTGGGGGGCATAAACTGGGGCAGGGAACAGAAGCCAGCGGGTGATAGCATTGAGCCAGGGGCTGATGGGAGTGGGGGTGCAGGGCCATTTGGGGATAAGTGGAGGAGGGGGTGACTGAGTTGGGGTGTAAAGACACAGGAGGATGTGGGGGAGGGATGGCTGTGTGGGGGTGCAGGGACATATGGGGATAGGGGAGACGTGGATATGGGGGGGTGAAGGGACCCTTGGAAACTGGGAAAGAAGGGTGGATGTGCAGGGGTGCAGGGACACATGGAGATGGGGGAAGGGGGTGCAGAGATGGACAGGGGGATGGGCAGATGTCCCTGACCGAATGAGAAAGGCTAAGGTTCAGCCAGGGTCTGCATACTGGAGGCTCCCTAAAAAAGGGTTACTTACCTGTAACTGTTGTTCTTCGAGATGTGTTGCTCACATCCATTCCACTATAGGTTAGGCACGCGCTGCGGGCCTGGTTGCCGGGTAGATTTTCCCCTAGCTGCAGGCTGGGTGAGCAGGGAGCCCCCTGGAGTGGCGCCACTGAGGCGCCCTATAAGTACCCCTGCGACACAGCCAGACCCTCAGTTCCTTCTTTGCCGGCTAATCCGACAGTGGGGAAGGAGGGCGGGTTTGGAATGGATGTGAGCAACACATCTCGAAGAACAACAGTTACAGGTAAGTAACCCTGTTTTCTTCTTCGAGTGATTGCTCACATGCATTCCACTATAGGTGACTGCAAGCAATACCTAGGAGGTCGGGTCGGGTTAACCCATTGCAGATCGCAAGACCGCTGACCCAAACGCTGCATCGTCCCTGGTCTGCTGGACTATGGCGTAGTGGGCGGCGAAGGTGTGGACGGAGGACCAGGTGGCCACCCTACAGATGTCCGTGATAGGAACTCCCTCCCGGAAGGCCGCAGAGGACGCCTGCGCTCTCGTGGAGTGTGCTGTTATTCTGTCAAGCGGCTTGCCTGCGAGTTCATAACAGGTGTGAATGCACGAGGTGATCCAGGAGGAGAGCCTTTGGGCTGAAACTGGCTGGCCCTTCATCCTTTCTGCAACTGCCACGAAAAGTTGGGTCGTTTACCTGAATTGCTTTGTTCTATCTAAATAAAAAGCAAGAGCCCTCCTAACGTCCAACGTGTGTAATTGCTGCTCCCTTCCAGAGGTGTGTGGCTTAGGATAAAGGATTGGGAGACAAATGTCTTGATTAACATGGAAGGGAGAGACCACCTTAGGCAGGAAGGCCGGGTGGGGACGTAGCTGCACCTTGTCCTTATGGAAGATAGTGTAGGGCGGCTTGGAGGTTAGTGCACGGATCTCTGACACTCTACGAGCCGAGGTGATAGCTACTAGGAATGCCACCTTCCAGGAAAGGTGTAGTAAGGAACACGTGGCGAGGGGCTCGAACGGGGGCATCGTGAGGCGTGAGAGCACAAGGTTCAAGTCCCAAGGTGGAATGGGACGCTTGACGCTCGGGTACAGCTTATCTAGGCCCTTAAGGAAACGGTATACCACAGGGTCGGAGAAGACTGAGTGGTTCGACTGACCCGGATGGAAAGCCGATATGGCAGCGAGGTGGACCCGGATAGTAGAGGTAGAAAGGCCCTGATTTCTGAGGCCTAAGAGGTAGTCCAATATGCGTGGGATAGTAGCCTCACTAGGAACAATGTCATGTTGTGTGCACCAGGCAGAGAAACGGGTCCACTTGGCGGTATAGGTACTTCTGGTGGATGGTTTCCTACTACCCAGAAGGACGTTCTGTACCTCGGCTGAGCATAAGAGCTCAGGACCTCTCAGCCATGGAGTAGCCACGCTGTGAGGTGAAGGGACTGCAAGTCCGGGTGCAGAAGGCGACCGTGATCCTGGGAGATCAGGTCTGGCCACAGTGGAAGGCTGATGGGAGGGGCCCTGGACAGCCGGAGGAGGGACGCATACCAGCACTGCCTGGGCCAGGCCGGGGCTATGAGGATGACGTGTGCCCTGTCCCGTCTGATCTTCAGGATCACCTTGTGGAGAAGCGGGATCGGAGGGAACGCGTAGAACAGGTGCCCCGTCCAGGGTAGGAGAAAGGCATCTGTCAGGGACCCCCGGGAGCTGCCTCGGAAGGAGCAGAACTGGAGGCACTTCCTGTTCTGCCTGGAGGCGAAGAGATCGATGTGGGGAAACCCCCACCTCAGGAAGATCGGCCGGATGACATCTGGCCGGAGGGACCACTCGTGCGTCATAAAGGATCCGCTGAGGTGGTCTGCTAGAGTGTTCTGGACTCCCGGGAGGAAGGAGGCCACTGGGTGAATAGCGTGGGCTATACAGAATTCCCACAGGAGAATCGCCTCTTGACACAGGGGGCTGGAGCGGGCCCCGCCTTGCTTGTTTATATAGTACTGGGCTGTGGTGTTGTCTGTCAGCACCGCTACACAGTGACCCCGTAATGTGTCCCGGAACGCCTGGCACGCGAGCCGGACGGCCCTCAGCTCCCGGACATTGATGTGGAGGCAGAGGTCTGACTCCGACCAGCGGCCCTGGGTCCTGAGGTCCCCGAGGTGAGCTCCCCACCCTAGGGACGAAGCGTCCGTCACGAGGGACATGGATGGGCTGGGGGGAAGGAAGGGAACCCCTTGGCACACATTGTCCTGGTCTTCCCACCAAGCCAGAGCGGATAGGGTGGCTCTGGGAATGCAGAGGAGGGTGTCCATACTGTCTCTTCTCGGTCTGTAGGCCACTGCGAGCCACGACTGAAGTGGGTGTAGCCTCAGTCTGGCGTGCTGTATGACGTGAGTGCACGATGCCATGTGACCTAGCAGGCTGAGGAAGACCCTGACCGTAGTCATCGGACAGGTGTGCAGCTGTCTGATGGCCGACTGGATGGTGAGGAACCGAGGCTGAGGTAGGGATGCCCTTGCTACCGTGGAGTCTAGTAGGACCCCTATGAACTCTATTTTCTGGGATGGCTCTAGGGTGGACTTCTCCTTGTTGAGGAGGATCCCTAAGCGGTCGAACGTGCTGATAACAAGTCGCACGTGAGCGGTCACTTGGTCCCTGGAGGTGCCTCGGATCAGCCAATCGTCGAGGTACGGGTATAATTGTACCCCGCGGCGCCGAAGGAACGCCGCCACCACCGTCATGCACTTTGTGAATACCCTGGGTGCGGTGGACAGGCCGAAGGGTAGGACAGCAAACTGATAGTGTTCCCCCGCCACCATGAAGCGGAGGTAACGTCTGTGTGAGGCCTTGATGCTCACGTGAAAGTAAGCGTCCTTCATGTCGAGGGCAGCGAACCAGTCTCCCGGATCCAGAGAGGGAATGATAGTGCCCAAGGTGACCATGCGGAACTTGAACCTGATCATGTGGGTGTTGAGTCCGCGCAGGTCCAGGATGGGCCGGAGGCCCCCTTTTGCCTTGGGGATCAGGAAGTAGCGGGAGTAGAACCCCTTTCCCTTGAACTCCTCCGGTACGGGCTCGATGACTCCCAGTGCGAGGAGCGACCTCACCTCCTGTACGAGGAGTTGCTCGTGAGAGGGGTCCCTGAAGAGGGACGAGGAGGGTGGGTGGGTGGGAGGAGTGGAGGAAAGCTGGAGCGAATATCCCACCTCCACCGTGCGGAGGACCCATTGGTCTGATGTAATGTCCGACCATGCACGGAGGAAGTAGGACAGACGGTCTCCGAAGGGAGGATCCAGGTTCATGGTTGGTGTACTGCCCTCGGGCGCACCATCAAAAGTTGGATTTGGGCCCCTGGGAAGGCTTGGAGCCTTGTTGCTTCCCGCCCTGCCTAGGCCCTTGCCGGTGGCGGTAAGGGCGGCCTCTCCTGTGGGAGGAGTCCTGGGGCGGGCGCGCAGGAGGGAAGAATTTCCTGCGTGGCGGGATGAAAGGACGCCTCTGCAGACCTGGGGTATGCATGCCCAGGGTTTTGAGAGTTACCCCCCTGTCTTTGAGGGCCTGGAGACGGGCATCCGTATCCTCCGAAAAGAGGGACTGCCCCTCAAACAGGAGGTCCTGGATCTTAAATTGCATGGCAGGGGCGAGGTTGGAAGAGGATAGCCATGCTGCCCGTCGGAGGGCCATTGTTCTGGCCGCGGAGTCCGCCGAGTCCAGGGCCGCTTGCAGGGCATGACAGGAGATGTCCCTGCTTTGGAGCAATAGGGCCCTGAACTCCTGTTTGCCCTCCTGCGGGAGAGCAGACTCAAACTTAGTAAGGGCCTCCACAGTATCAAAGTGATGCCTACTTAGGAGTGCCTGGTGGTTGGCGACTCTAAGTTGTAGGCCCCCGGAGGAATAAACTTTCCTGCCAAAATGGTCCAGCCTTTTGGCCTCTTTGGCTTTGGGGACCTGGGCCTCCTGCCAGTGGCGCTCCTTGTTGTTAACTGAGTCAACCACCACGGAGGAGGGCGTGAGATGAATGTACAGATATTCATAGCCCTTGGCAGGGACAAAGTAACGTTTTTCCACCCCACGAGCAGTGGGGGAGATAGAGGCGGGGGTCTTCCATATTGCCGCCGTATGGAGTTTAATAGTGTTTATAAACGGCACTGCCACTCGTGCCGTAGTGCCCTTAGTGAGCATACTGGTAACCGGGTCCTCCACCACCGGGACCTCCTCCATAGGCAGGTTCATGTTCTTTGCAACTGCCTGGAGGAGATGTTGGTAGCTGGAGAGGTCCAAGGTGGGCGGGCTAGTTGAGGAAGTACCCGCCACCGCCTCTACCCCGATGGGGGAAGCGTAGGGACCCGGTTCCATAGGGCTGCGTGCCGTGGAGGGCTGGACTGCCGATGATGGTCCTGCCACCGCGTCCACTGGACCCTCCGAGCCCACCGGGAACCCGGGCTCAGACTGGGTTTCCCGGGGCTGGTCGTACCCCCATACCGCCCACTCTGGCCAGGCAGGGTTCTGGGCGACCTGGGCTGGTCCCACCGAGCGAGGGGACACTGAGGCAGAGGAGGAGTGCCATGGGGCTACTGCCGTGGCCGACTGTGGTGCCTTCAGCAGAGAGTCACGCCGGGTTCGCGTGCCAGCGGACTCTCGACGCTCACGGTGCCGTGGGCTTCTCGACCGGTGCCGGGTGGTACGGTGCCCATCTGAGGAGCAGCGGCTGTATGAGCGGTGCCGCCTCGGGGAGTCTCGGTGCCGAGACGAAGATCGGTACTGGGAGGACCTTCGGTGCCGCGACGGGGTCCGGTGCCGAGGCGAAGGACGGCGTCGGTGTGAGCTGGAACGTCGACATCTACGGTGTCCCGACGCTGAGCGGTGCCGAGGTGACCGGCGATGGGTCGAGTAGGACCGGTGCCGGGACGCCGATCGGTGCCGGGATGTTGAGCGGCTTGGCGAGCGGCGTCTGGAGCGGTCTCTGTGCCAGCTGATGGACCGGTGCCGGGAGTGCGACCGGTGCCGAGAGTACGACCAGCACCTGGCTGTACATGGGTGCCGGGACTCTGATCGGCGCCAGGACTCGGACCGGCGGCCAGAGCGCGAGCGGCGCGAGCGGCCATGAGGAGACCTGGAGCAGGGTCTCAACTCGGTGCGGCGCCGAGACTGCGACCGGTGCCGGGAAGCTGACCGGTACCGGGAGTCTGATCGGCGCTGCGAGATCGAGCGGCGTCCATGTCCTGCCGGGCTCCGAGCCGCGATCTCAGTCTTGGTCATGGGCGGCTTGCCCCTAGACCGGACTTGTTGCTGAGGGGTTTCCCCTGCAAGCAACCCTCTCGCAGCAGCAAATGCCTCCGGCTTGGAGGGAAGCTGCTGCGGAATCGGCACCCTAAGTGACGAGACCACTGGCACCGGACTCGACGGGGCCTCCTGCGGCGCCGGAGTCAGCGGTGCGGGTGCTGGCGGCTGGTCCTCGGGTCGGCTCCCCGGCGGTGACGGAGGTCGCGGGAGCGGTACCAGCGGCTGCACACGGTCCGGCGCCGGAGCGGGGCAAGGTTGAGAGTCCCTCCTTCGCTTGGCGCTGGGGGAGCGCGACCAGTGCCGAGGCTTGGCCTTGGTCGGCTTGGGTGCGGGGCCCGGTGCCGCACTCAAGTCCGGAGTGAGGGCCGCCTCCATCAGGATGTGCCACAAGCGGGATTCCCTGTCCTTGCGGGTCCTGGGTTTAAAAGTTTTGCAGATTCTGCAGGAATCTGCCAAGTGTGCTTCACCTAGGCACTTGAGGCACTTGGAGTGTGGGTCGCCCACAGGCATAGGCTTCCCACACTCCGCGCAGTGCTTGAATCCCGGAGCCTTGGGAGACATAGGCTCCGGCAGCAGGGAGAACCCCTGCACTTAACTATTTACACTATAAAACTATGTAAACTAACAACAACTACTAACAAGAACGATTTAGAGAACAATAGACGAATAGCTAGGAGATAAGGAGAACGCTAAAGAGCAGTACTCCTGTTCCGACTACCAGCTCCAGCGGTAAAGAAGGAACTGAGGGTCTGGCTGTGTCGCAGGGGTACTTATAGGGCGCCTCAGTGGCACCACTCCAGGGGGCTCCCTGCTCACCCAGCCTGCAGCTAGGGGAAAATCTACCCGGCAACCAGGCCCGCAGCGCGTGCCTAACCTATAGTGGAATGCATGTGAGCAATCACTCGAAGAAGAACAATCCCTTCTTCCCTCCCCCAAAAAAACAATGTTCCATACCCCTCTCACCCACACCCAACAATCCTCCAGATTCACTCCCAGATGCCTGCCCAGCAATTACTTCCCTCTCCCTCAGCTCCTCTGTTACCCTACCTCTTGCAAACCTTTGCTCTGCTTCTGAGGGGTGCGGGAAATATGTTTCTGTATTGTAGTTTAAAGGAATTATTACTCCGAGTTCTGTATTAATATGTCTAGTAAGGAATCTATTTGTCAAAACACATTTCCTGATTTTTTGTCATTGTGCATATGGCTACAGACATACTTGCTGACAGGTACAGTGGAACCCCGCAATACCGTGCCCCGCGATACCGCGAATCCGCTTATAGTGCGGGGTGCGCGGGGCTCCCGATGGCGGCAGTGCGCGGCACTTTGATGTGCCGCAACCCCATAATAGTGCGACCCCACGTTACCGCGATCAGGTATTTTTGGCTCCCGATCGTCGTGGTATTGCAGGGTCCGACTGTATTTTGAAATAAATTACCAAAATAATTGAACCTGGCATGATTATATAGTGTTATTTTGACAAATAAAATATGGAGAATATTGCAGAATTTTAGAATATTGTGCACATAATTGCTAATGTTTTGGCGCAGAATCCCCCCAGGCACAGCTCATGCATCTGCTTCAAACACTCCCAGTGGCCACCGACGTGTAAAACACCAGCAGTGCTCCTTGTGGTGGGGCCGGCTCCGGCCCCTGCTCACCTGTTGTACCAGTTAAAGAGCAGCCAGTTCATCCCTTCCAGCTGGTACTCCCGCAGTTGGTTGCTATTCTTATATTCCCGTGACTTCTCCAGTTTCTGCCAGAACTCGGAAGCGGGGCGCTCCTAGGAGGGTGAACAGAGAGCATGACTCACAGAAAGACAGTGTCAGTGAGGGGTAGCTGCAGACTAGGGACAAGGGACAATGCTGGGCTCAGGTTGAAAAGGGAAAACTTGGGAATGACGTTTCAAAATTATTAGCAAGCACCAGCTGATCAACAGCAAGGCCTCATCCCCTAAATCCCAACACCTTATTTTCCCCATCCCAGACATGGGGGCTGCAGGGGATCTGGGTCTCAAGAACAGAACAGCAGGGGGCTGCAGGTCAGGACTGAGGGGAATCAGGATCAGAACAGCAGGGGTGGCAAGCCAGGACCAGGGGTATCAGAAGCACTTAACAGCACTGGTGCTAACAGGCCTCCCTCTCCTCGTGTCCCAGAGAGGCGAGAAGCCGAGGGGTGCTTTACCACATGTTTGATCTCTGGTGGGATCTGCAAGGACTCGAACTCTTTGATTTTTCCAGGGTCAACGTCTTCCTCCAGCTCCCAGGTACTCTCCTCATATGGCAGCGAGCACCACTTGACCAGGTAGTGGGTCACTTCCTGCAGCGCAAGGAGAGGTGCTTTGGGATCAGGGAGAGGGCCATGATATGGAATGTGAGGCCCAGGGGCCATGCACTCTCTTGCCCCATTGGGTGTAAGCCCCCAGCATTAGCATGCACACACATGCGCGACAGCCCACCTGCCTGCACGTACTACACACACAAAGACATGGATGCACATACGTGAAGACATACGCACACGCCTGCCTGCATACACACACACACACAAAGACATGCACCTGCCTGCCTGCACGCACACACATGAAGACATGCAAAAGCGCCTGTCTGCATGTCCACACATGCAGACACAAAGGCATGCATGTAAACATGCACCTGCTTGCCTGCACACACACACGTGAAGACGTGCACACACAGGCCATGCAGGTGTCACGTTACTGGAATTATTTGGTACCATAGAGATCATTGGGGTACCAAATATTATGTGAAGGGGGTCATAACAGGTGTCTATGACTGGGTTATGGAGGGCGGATTATGAATATGCCATTGATATGTGTGTATCTTTTTGGAACTGAAGTTATGGTTATTGGATATAGGGTGCCCGTACTTCAAACTTAGGCTTGGCTTCTGGGTGAAATCTCAGACAAGCTGGTGCTAACTTGAATGGCCTGCCTGATGGCCCATTAAAGGGCCATCAACTGCACAATGAACTCTGTCCACACCCAAAGAACTTCCCCGGGAATGGAACATGCCTGGGCAGAAACTGAATCCTGGAGAGTCTGGTGATTGGACCATGAATCCTGGAGAGTCTGGTGATTGGACCATGTGCCTAGGAACCTCCATTTGGCAACCAGACTCTAGGAGGAAGTCTATAAAGCCTGGGAGAGATGTCTCCATTTTGTCTTCAATCTGCAACCTTCAGCTAGCATCTACCTCTGGATGGGATTTTGCTACACATGGACGCTCTGACCAACAGATTGATGACCCACCCTAGAAGGGGGTGAATTCCAGAGACTTTTGTCTAAACCTGCAGTTTATTCTACAGCTGCAAGACTGAACCAAGAGATTTGCCATTACTGCATGTAATTGATTTCTTTTAACCTTTCGTAACCCTCACCTATACCTTTTTCCTTGTACAATAAACCTTTAGATTTTAGATTCTAAAGGATTGGCAACAGCGTGATTTGTGGGAAGATCTGATTGGTATATTGACCTGGGTCTGGGGCCTGATTCCTTGGAATTGGGGAGAACCGTTTTCTTTATTTGGGGGATTGGTTTTCATAACCATTGGTCCCCAGGACAGGAGGCTGCTGGTGGTGATACTGGGAATCTGGAGTGTCTTAAGGGGATTGCTAGTGTGACTTGTGGTTAGCCAGTGGGGTGAAACCAAAATCTTTTCTGTTTAGCTGGTTTGGTTTGCCTTAGTGTGGAAAAACCCCAGCTTTGGGCTGTAGTTGCTCCTTTGGAAGCAATCTGTCCTGATCTGACACTCACAGTTGGATCCCACCAGGAACAGCACCGTCACAGCAGGTATGTGCAGATCCAGACCTCTGCTCAATCCTAACCCAGCCCAAATATCCCCCTCCAAGGGCTGGGCCCTCAGGGTTCAAGGTCTCCTCCCCAGGCTCCAGATGCCAGCCAACAAGAAAACCAACACATCATTCTCTTCAGGCTGGGGGACTGAAGGATCAGGCAGGGACTCAGTGCTACCCTCAGGGGGTCTCTGCATTTCTAGCCCCTTGGTTCCAACACTTCTCCCATCTGGGTTTTCTGAGTCAGCATGGCGTGCTGAGTAGTACTTGGTGACAACTACACTGGAACCAGCACTCCTGAAACCCACAGCTCATGGCAGGTCCCATAAACAGGCAAATAAACTTCCCTCCCCAACGCACTTCCATTGAGCTCCCCCTGGGCACAGCCTTTGCCCTCCCCTCTGCGCCTTGCTCCCCCCACGTCCAGATGAGGAGCAGCTGCATGCCATGGGTGGCACTCACCTCCCCGGTGTCAGAGTCCTTCGTGTGAGCCACCTCCAGGATCCGATCCACCTCTACGTAGTCTGGATTGAATAAATCCTCGTCAGGCTGGTGAAGTGGGAGGAGAGAGAACAACACATTCAGTTTGCCTCCTGGGCCAAGCAGGGCGAGGGTGAAAGGGACATGGTCCCAGGGCTCTGCAGGGGGCCACCAGGGAGGTGTTGGGAGGGCAGGCCCCTTGCTTATAGACTCATAGACTTTAAGGTCAAAAGGGACCATTATGATCATCTAGTCTGACCTCCTGCACAATGCAGGCCACAGAACCTCACCCACCCACTCTTGCAATAAACCTCTTCCCTATGTCTAAGCTACTGACGTCCTCAAATCATGGTTTAAAGACTTCAAAGTGCAGAGAATCCTCCAGCAAGTGACCTGTGCCCCATGCTGCAGAGGAAAGAGAAAAACCCCCAGGGCCTCTGCCAATTTGCCCTGGAGGAAAATTCCTTCCCGACTCCAAATATGGCGATCAGCTGAACCCTGAGCATGTGGGCAAGACTCACCAGCCAGGCACCCAGGAAAGAATTCTCTGTAGTAACTCAGATCTCATCCCATCCAACATCCCATCACAGGCCACCGAGCCCATCTACCATGAACAGCCAAAGATCAATTAATTGCCAAAATTATGTGATCCCATCATACCATCTCCTCCATAAACTTATCGAGCTTAATCTTGAAGCCAGATAGGTCTTTTGCTCCCACTGCTTCCCTTGGAAGGCTGTTCCAGAACTTTACTCCTCTGATACTTACAAACCTTCGTCTAATTTCAAATCTAAACTTCCTGATGGCTAGTTTATATCCATTTGTTCTAGTGTTCACACTGGTACTGAGTTTAAATAATTCCTCTCCCTCCATGGTATTTATCCCTCTGATATATTTATAGAGAGCAATCATATCTCCCCTCAGCCTTCTTTGGGTTAGGCTAAACAAGCCAAGCTCCTTGAGTCTCCTTTCATAAGACAGGTTTTCCATTCCTTGGATCAGCCAGGTAGCCCTTCTCTGTACCTGTTCCAGTTTAAATTCATTCTTCTTAAACATGGGAGACCAGAACTGCACACAATATTCCAGATGAGGTCTCACCAGTGCCTCGTATAATGGTACTAACACCTCCTTATCTCTACTGGAAATACCTCGCCTGATGCAATACTCCAGTCGTATAGTTAGGCTGACCATACGTCCCGTTTTGAACGGGACAGTCCCGTTTTTTTAATGTTTTTTAACCGTCCCGTCTTTTTGACCAAAATATCAATTTTGTCCCGTTTTTGGGGCAGGACTCAGAAAAAACATGGAATCATAAAATGTCCCCCCCCCGCCGCCGCCGCCTCGCTCGGGCCCCCGGCTGCGGCTCCTGACAGCTCTGATCTGCCGCCTCCTCCAGCCCGCCGCCAGCTGCAGCCTCCTCCTCTCTATTCCTCCTTCCCTCCCTTCTCTCCATCCCCCCCTTCCTCCCTGCTCTCTCCCTCTGTCCACTGCCTCCTCTCACTCCCTCCGTCCCTGCTCTCTCCCTCTGTCCACTGCCTCCTCTCACTCCCTCCGTCCCTTCTCTCTTCAGAAAACCTGGCCGGCAGCCCCCCCCCCCGCCAGCTCGCTCCGCTCCCAGCTGCGGCTCCTGACAGCTCTGATCTGCCGCCTCCTCCAGCCCGTCGCCCGCTGCAGCCTCTTCCTCTCTATTCCTCCTTCTCTCCATCCCCCCCTTCCTCCCTGCTCTCTCCCTCTGTCCACTGCCTCCTCTCACTCCCTCCGTCCCTTCTCTCTTCAGAAAACCTGGCCGGCAGCCCCCCCCCGCCGGCTCGCTCCGCTCCCAGCTGCGGCTCCTGACAGCTCTGATCTGCCGCCTCCTCCAGCCCGTCGCCCGCTGCAGCCTCTTCCTCTCTATTCCTCCTTCTCTCCATCCCCCCCTTCCTCCCTGCTCTCTCCCTCTGTCCACTGCCTCCTCTCACTCCCTCCGTCCCTTCTCTCTTCAGAAAACCTGGCCGGCAGCCCCCCCCCGCCGGCTCGCTCCGCTCCCAGCTGCGGCTCCTGACAGCTCTGATCTGCCGCCTCCTCCAGCCCGTCGCCCGCTGCAGCCTCTTCCTCTCTATTCCTCCTTCTCTCCATCCCCCCCTTCCTCCCTGCTCTCTCCCTCTGTCCACTGCCTCCTCTCACTTCCTCCATCCCTTCTCTCTATCCCCTTCTCCATCCCTCCATCCCTTCCTTCCTCCCTTCTCTCTATCCCTCCATCCCTCTCTTCCTTCTCTCTATCCCCCTTCTCCATCCCTCCCTTCTCTCTCTCCCTCCGTCCACTGCCTCCTCTTCCATCTCCCTTCTCTCCATCCCTCCTTCTCGCTGTCCCTTGCCTCCTCCATCCACCCTGCTCCCTACCCCCATCTTCTCTCATCCATCCATCCTCTCCCTTTCTCACCTTCGTGCCTTCTCTCCCTCCGTCCCCTCCATCATCTTCATCCCTCATCCCCCCTTCTCTCTCTCTCCCTCCATCCTCTTCATCCCCCATCCCTGTTCTGCTTATTCCTCCATCCATCCCCCCCAACCCCCCTCTGCCTCCCCCCCGCCCGGTGCTGGGGGGCCCAGGTGGGGCCATGCCCCCCCCCCCACACCCTGTCCCGTTTTTGCCCTCCCAATGTCCCGTTTTTGTCTAAAGGAAATATGGTCAGCCTACGTATAGTACAACCCTTGAGTTTACAGATTCATTAAAAATTCTTGCTCATGGTCATGCAATTTCATGTGCCAGTTACGTAAATATTCTTGGATGAAGATTATCTGGGCCTCCCGATTTTGTCCCGTTACGCTGTTCGAGTTTGGCTTCTACCTCAGATATGGTAATAGCTACCTCCATATCCTCATTCCCATTTGCCATGCTACCATTACCCCTAAGATCCTCATTAGCCTCATTAAAAATTGAGGCAAAATATTTGTTTAGATATTGGGCCATGCCTAGATTATCCTTAACCTGCACTCCAGATTTAGAGGTCCCACTTTTTCTTTGTTTGTTTTCTTCTTTATATAGTGTGACAAAGCTCCACGCCTGTACTTGTGGGTCCTGCGTTTCTTGGCGGATTTCACTAGCCTCGGTGACTAATTGCGGAAGGCAGGAGGGGGAGGGCCGGGCCCGCCCTCTTCTCCGGGCTCCAGCCCAGGGGCCCTAACAGTATCAGTTGAGAAGGCTGCCCTTTTAACCACCAAGCACAATACAATTCCCTGGGCTTCTTCCTCACAACAGTTCCTGCTTCTTTACTCTCCACTTCACCCTTACCTCAGGGCCTCCTTCCAAACCGCTCTCTGCTTCAATGCCTCCAAACTCTTCTCTGCTCCACTATCTCCAAACTCCTCTCTGCTCCAAACACCCACACTGTCTGCCTGAGGCAGGGGTTTTTATTAAGGCCTTACTTGACAGCAGGTGCTCCTAATTGCCCTGCTGCCTGCTAGAACCTTCTTAATTGACCCCAGGTGTCTAGATTGGCCTGGAGTAGCCTTTGATTGGCTATAGGGGGAACAGAGACCTGCACATCCTGAGACTGATGTACCTGCCTTCCAGCACTCTCCTATACCCTTCAGGTCTGACTCTATCACATATCCCCCCCCCCCCTGCTCAACGCCAAGGGGTTGGGCAACTTGGGTCGACATACAGTGCATTCGTGATAAGCCATCTGCATTGCCATGATGACTTCCGGCCCTGTGTTGTATGCGGAACTGGAAAGGTTGGAGGGATAAAAACCATCTAGTCACCCTCGCATTTTTCTCCTTGTTCCGCTGCATCCACTGAAGAGGGGCATGGTCAGTCACGAGGGTAAATTTTCTTCCTAGCAGGTAGTATCTCAGTGTTTCCATGGCCCATTTAACAGCAAGGCATTCCCTCTCAACCACAGCATACTTCTGTTCTCTTGGGAGGAGTTTTCTACTGAGATATAGGATTGGATGTTCTTCTTCCCCGACCATCTGGGATAGGACAGCCCCCAGTCCTACTTCGGATGCATCCGTCTGCAAGATAAACTCCTTGGAGAAGTCTGGGGCTATAAGTACGGGGTCACTGCAAAGGGCTGTCCTCAGATCTGTAAATGCTCTCTCTGCTGTATCTGTCCATCGTACCATTTCCGGACCCCGAGCTTTTATGAGCTCAGTCAGGGCACTCGCCCTAGTGGCAAAATGGGGAATAAAGCGTCGATAATAGCCTACCACGCCTAGGAACGCACGGACTTGCTTCTTTCGGACTGGTCGGGGCCAGTTTTGAATTGCCTCTAGCTTATTAGTTTGGGGCTTCACTATGCCCCTTCCGACAATATATCCCAGGTATCTAGCCTCTGCTAGCCCTATGGCACATTTAGCGGGATTAGCAGTGAGGCCAGCTCGCCTTAAGGTGCGCAGTACTGCTTCCACTTTCTCCAAGTGGGTTCCCCAGTCCGGCGTATGGATGATGACATCATCTAGGTATGCGGCTGCGTAACTAGTATGAGGGCGCAACAGTTTATCCATGAGGCGCTGGAATGTGGCCGGTGCCCCATGTAGCCCGAACGGGAGGACAGTGTATTGAAATAGCCCATCTGGGGTGGAGAACGCTGTCTTCTCTTTGGCCTCCTTAGTCAGGGGAACTTGCCAATAACCTTTTGTCAGGTCCAATGTGGTTAAGAAGCGGGCACTACCCAGTCGGTCAACCAGTTCATCGATGCGTGGTATGGGGTACGCATCGAATTGGGATACTTCATTCAGTCGGCGAAAGTCATTACAGAATCTCATGGTTCCGTCAGGTTTAGGGACCAGAACAATTGGGCTGGACCACTGACTGTGAGATTCTTCAATAACCCCTAATTCTAACATTTTCTTTACTTCATCCTTGATTTCCCCTCTTTTAGCCTCTGGTATTCGGTAGGGTCTCAATGTTACCTTGGCTCCTGGGATCGTGCGGATATGGTGATAGGCTTCAGTTGTTCGCCCCGGTTTTATAGAGAACACATCTCGGTTGCGACTGATCATGTCGGCTGCCTCCCTCTTTTGGATCGGCGTCAGGTCTGGAGATATCTTTACTTGCTCGTGTGAACCATCCTCCTGGGGAAGGGTCTCCTGGGTGACCAAGCATGCCTCTCGATCGCGCCAAGGTTTTAGAAGATTAACATGATAAATTTGCTCCGGCTTCCGACGGCCGGGCTGCCGTACCTTATAGTTCACCTCCCCCACAGCTTCGATAACTTCGTAGGGTCCCTGCCAATGAGCCAATAGTTTACTTTCTGCTGTGGGTACCAGAACCATCACCCGATCTCCTGGCTGGAACCGTCGAAGCTTTGCTTGGTGGTTATAATGGGTTCGTTGGGTCTCTTGTGCTTTCTCTAAGTGCTCACGTACGATGGGCGTAACTTGGGCTATCCGATCTCGCATCTGCAGTACGTGCTCGACTATATTCTTTCCAGGATTTGGCTCTTCTTCCCAAGCCTCTCTGGCTATATCCAGTATGCCCCGGGGATGGCGCCCGTACAGTAGTTCGAACGGGGAGAAACCCGTGGAGGCTTGTGGAACCTCCCGGATGGCGAACATGAGGTAAGGCAACAGGGTATCCCAATCTTTCCCATCCCGACTGACCACTTTTCTAATCATGGCCTTGAGGGTCCTATTGAATCTCTCCACAAGGCCATCTGTCTGTGGGTGGTATACGGAGGTCCGTAGGGCTTTTACCTGGAGCAATGAACACAGATCTTTCATCAATTTGGACACAAAAGGTGTCCCTTGGTCAGTCAATATCTCCTTGGGTAGCCCAACTCGGGCAAAAATCTGTAGTAGCTCCTTAGCTATTGTCTTGGAGGCCGTATTGCGTAGGGGGACGGCTTCCGGGTACCGGGTTGCATAGTCCAGTACAACAAGCACATGCTGGTGTCCCCGAGCTGTCTTCTCAAGGGGTCCTACCAGATCCATAGCTATGCGTTCAAAAGGTACCTCTATTATTGGAAGAGGTATCAACGGCGCCCGCAAGTGCGGATGAGGACTATGTAACTGACACTCTGGACAAGAGATGCAATATCGCCGAACATCTTCGTGCACTCCTGGCCAGAAGAACCTCCGCAGGATTCGTGCCTGGGTTTTCTCGACCCCTAGGTGTCCTCCAAATAGGTGACTGTGGGCGAGGCTCAATATGGCCGTTTGATGTTTTCTTGGCACCAGAAGTTGATGGATCTCCTGTTCCTGTATTTGCACCACACGGTACAAAAGATCTTTCTTTAGTATAAAGTAAGGTCCCGGACCCCGGACTTTCCCCTCCACGGGTGTCCCATCTATCTCGGCTACCTCTTTTCTGGCATTATCGTATCTAGGGTCCTCTGCTTGGTCCCGCCCGAAAGATTCTCTCCCAGAACTAACGTGCCCAAGTTCCCAGGGCCTGGCTTCTGCTTCTCCTAGTGGCTCACTGCCATCCTGACGTGGGGTGGCCTCTGGCTCGCTTTCTGGGGTGGGAGTTTCTCTGTTGGCTGCACGGGTCCGTCGGCCGACTAGAGCAGTCTCCTGATCCTGGGTCAGGATCCGGGTTCCTAAGGCCTTTGCGGCCCTCCTCTCTTTTTTCGTCCTCCGGGTCCTTTGGTGGGCTGGGAACAGATCCTCAGAAATTTCCGTGAACATCGGGGGTTGACATTCTCCTGGTGGTAAATTGCTATCCTCAGGGTCCCCGCTTTCCTCCAGCCTCGCTGGGGGGAGTAGATTATCAAACCCTGGATAGTCTCTCCCAATAACGACAGGATATGGGAGGTTAGGGACTACGCCCACAGTTACCTCAATGGGGTTCCCCTGAACTGCTATCTCTACTGGAATAGTGGGGTAATAACTTACAGCCCCATGTACACAAGTCACAGCTATGCGTTTGGCTTGAAACAGCTGCCTTCTTTTTATCAGCTTGCCCGACACAAGGGTAATAGCACTCCCAGAGTCCACAAGTGCTGTAGTCTCCATCCCATTTATCTTCACCGATCTGGTGTAGTTATGTGGGGCTAACGTAACCCCTACGAGGTGGAGAAGGGAGCACGGAACCTCCCAATCCCCGAAGTTACATTGCCTAGGTTTCCTCCTGCTGGGACACTGCGCTGCTATATGTCCCCACTCCCCACATGCATAGCATCTATAGTCATTTCTACTAGTTTCCCTATCATGGGAATTAGGGAATTTGAACCCCGGCTTCCTCCCCCTCCGACTGGTCCCTTCCTTCTGGGGTCCCCCAGGGTTTTCAGGCCTCCCTTTCTTCCACCTAGGGCCTCCTGGGGTATTGGGTGCCCAAATTTCCAGTGTTGGGTTTGGGTGCCTGTTCCAGAAGGGGCCTCTTTTAGGTAATCGGGTCAATTCCCTGGCTGTCATCCGTCTTTCTACCAGCGTGATCATCTCGTCGTAAGCGGATGGATCATTCTGGCCTACCCATTTACGGAGATCTGGTGGTAGACCCCGCATATAATGATCGATAACCAGGGTCTCCAAAATCTCATTCGGGTTGCATGCCTCGGGCTGTAACCACTTCCGTGCAAGGTGTATGAGATCAAATAGTTGGGACCTTGGGGGTTTGTTCTCCTGATATTTCCACTCATGGAACCGCTGGGCCCGTACCGCTGCTGTTACCCCTAATCGTGCTAGGATTTCTGCCTTCAGCCGGAGATAGTCAGTGGCATCTGTGGCAGGCAAGTCAAAGTAGGCTTTCTGGGCCTCTCCGCACAAAAAGGGGGCGAGAATGCTGGCCCACTGCTCCTGGGGCCATGCCTCCCGCTGAGCCGTCCTCTCAAATGCGAGAAGATATGCCTCAATGTCATCCTCTGCTGTCATCTTTGGCAGACGAACAGAGGCCCCCAGGGTTTGCATCCCGTCAGACCCTTGGGGCTGGGTGGTGAGGACCTTTAGCTGATCCATTACCTCATGCAAGAGGGCACGATCTTGGGTCGCCTGATTCATTATTAATTGGTTTGTTTCCTGCTGAACCCGGGTAGCTTCCTGCTGGGCTGCCGTGGCTTGTACCAGAGCCCTTATCACCTCCTCCATTGTGGCACAAAGCAGTCAACCCACCAACAAGAATTCAAAACCCCAGTGACCCCTTTTTTTTTTTTTTTTAAATCCTCTCTTCCGCCACGCTGTGTACGGACATCCCACCTCTGACACCAGTTGTGACAAAGCTCCACGCCTGTACTTGTGGGTCCTGCGTTTCTTGGCGGATTTCACTAGCCTCGGTGACTAATTGCGGAAGGCAGGAGGGGGAGGGCCGGGCCCGCCCTCTTCTCCGGGCTCCAGCCCAGGGGCCCTAACAGTATCAGTTGAGAAGGCTGCCCTTTTAACCACCAAGCACAATACAATTCCCTGGGCTTCTTCCTCACAACAGTTCCTGCTTCTTTACTCTCCACTTCACCCTTACCTCAGGGCCTCCTTCCAAACCGCTCTCTGCTTCAATGCCTCCAAACTCTTCTCTGCTCCACTATCTCCAAACTCCTCTCTGCTCCAAACACCCACACTGTCTGCCTGAGGCAGGGGTTTTTATTAAGGCCTTACTTGACAGCAGGTGCTCCTAATTGCCCTGCTGCCTGCTAGAACCTTCTTAATTGACCCCAGGTGTCTAGATTGGCCTGGAGTAGCCTTTGATTGGCTATAGGGGGAACAGAGACCTGCACATCCTGAGACTGATGTACCTGCCTTCCAGCACTCTCCTATACCCTTCAGGTCTGACTCTATCACAATAGCTATAGAACCTTTTACTATTGGTTTTAATTCCCTTTGCAAGGTCCAACTCTACTTGACTTTTAGCCTTTCTCACTTTATCCCTATATGTTCTGACCTCAATAAGGTAACTTTCCTTACTTATCCCTCCCATCTTCCACTCCCTGTATGCTTTCTGCTTTTTCTTAATCACCTCTCTGAGATGCCTGCTCATCCAGCTTGGTCTACAAATCTTGCCTATGTTTTTTTCTCCTTTCTTGGGATGCAGGCGTCTGATAGTGTCTGCAACTTTGACTTAAAGTAATCCCAGGCCTCCTCCACCAACATCCATAAGTCCTTCAGTCCAGTCACTTCCCTAATTAATGTCCTTAATTTTTAAAAATTAGCCCTTTTGAAATCAAAAACCCTAGTTGCTGATCTATTTTTGTTTATCGATGTGACAGCAGGGAGGATTTGGGGAAGGTAACACTGGGCTGTAACCCGACTCCAGTCGGGGGAGGTGAAGCTCTCTGCCTGTGTGGATGTGAACAAAGGCTGGGGGAGTGGCCGGGGGGAAGGGAGAAAGAGGCAGTCTTAGTGGAGGGTTGGGGGAAGCAGGCTGGGGACGAGGAGGGAGCCCTAATCCGGGGTCTTATCTCCCTGCCCCCCAGAAGGGCCTGACTAAGGGGCCCTGTTCGTACCTACAAGCTCTGAGTTGGATTGTGTTCCTGTCATCTCAAATAAACCTTCTAATCTACTGGCTGGCTGAGAGTCACTGTGAATCCCAGGAAGTGGGGGTGCAGGGACTGGACTCCCCCACACTCTGTGACAACTGGTGGTAAAATGGGATGTACTACACCCCGTGAATGGCACTTCCTGCAGTAAGTGACTGGGGAGCAGTAGAACGAAGGGGGATTGACGGGGACCAGGTGTGCTGAAAATTCAGAGAGAAGTGGTTTCGGGGGGCAGAGGAGCTACGCTTAACCCCTGAGAGTGTGTGACCAGCGAGAAGGACTGTTGCAGTAGCGGGGTCCCCTGGGGCACTGCAGTGAGCAGACTCATTGGCAGAGGAGTTGCAGCTCAACTCTGAGAAAGAGGTGGTGAGAAGGGCTGGCACACAAGGGGGTTCCTCCTGGAAATCGTGGGAAGCTGAGAGCACAGGCCTGCGAGTGGCCAGCAGGAAGATGTATGCCAAGCACCTTAAGAGTGACCTAGTGGAGCTGTTCAGGCAGAGGGGGATGCGCATTGCAAGGATCACCAAAGAGCAGCTGATTGCCCAGCTGGAGGAGAGAGATCACGTGGATGCCCCGAGCCCGGCCTCTGAGGGGAGCCACCCAGCAGACACAGCACCGGCCCCGGTGCCTGACCTGGCTGGGAGGGGATAGACTGCTGCTGAGGACATCCCGATGCCTGTAAGAGTGGGGTACCCCAGCCTCTGTGCTCTAGAGTACAAAGACTGGGACTCTTTTCTAGCCAAATCACTCAACTTAGCTGCTTCCCAGCCAAATTAAGTCCCTACACCCCGAGAACTCCCCCTTTTACCAGTGGGGTTCTTGGGGAACCACGGCTGCCACCATCCGGGTGTACTTCCAAAACCTTGGAGGGGCCCCCAGACTTCCCCAAAACCCTAACTCTGTCCCCCTACCTGAGAGCCAGAGTCAGACACCTGGAGGCTGCTTCCCCTCCCCCTTCACCCTTCCCGGCTGAAGGCAGAGACAGGCTCCGTTCCTTAGCTGATAACCTGAGCTGATTCCTTTACCTACCCCACACACACACACCTCCTCTCTTCCCAGTGAAGAGAGAGAGAGACCTTAAGGGAATTAAACCAAACGTTTTATAACTAAAAGATTTAATACAGAAAGAGAATAAAACAGAGATACAGTACACTTCACAATCTGGGGTTCCCTAACTCCCCTCTAAAAAGGACCGAGACACCCCAAAAAGGCACAGGCTTATAATATTAAAGATCACTTACAATCAGCTAAGTAGAAATATAAGAGAAGACTCATCTTAATAGCCAAAGATGCTCCAAGACCCGTTTCCAGCTAAATGGCAAACAAAACGAAACTGAACTAAAAACTCCTCCCTCCCTCATGGCAGGGAGCTCTTACGTCTCTTGTTCTCAGATAACATTAACCCTCTCCAGACCTTTACACTTATGACAATGCCCCTCTCACCTATGCCTTGGGGAGGGGTTAGGGCAGGCATGTCCAAAGTCCGGCCCGGGGGCCAATTGAGGCCCGTGTTCTAATTTTCACCGGCCCGCAGACTCTTTTCTAAAATCAATAATATGCGGCCCACCAGCACTGTCGCCAACCAGTGCGCGGAGCCGCAGCCAAAGGAGAGGGGCGGGGTCAGTAAGAGGTGAGCGGGGGGGGGGAGAAGAGCGGAGGCGGAGCCGGGGCCTGGGCACGAGGCGAGGCGAGGCGGAGCTGGGGGAGAAGAGCGGAGGCGGAGCCGGGGCCGGGGCACGAGGCGAGGCGAGGCGGAGCCGGGGGAGAAGAGTGGAGGCGGAGCCGGGGCCGGGGCAGGAGGCAAAGCAAGGCAAGCCGGGGGAGGGGGGGAGTGAGAGCACGGCCGGAGCGGGGGGAGGAGAGCGCGGCCGGAGCGCAGGGGGGGCGGGGGGAGGGAAGGAGAGCGCGGCCGCAGCGGGGGGGGGGGAGGGAAGGAGAGCGCGGCCAGAGGGGGGGGGGGGTCCGGCCCTCACACATCTTCACCTTCCCAAATCTGGCCCTCTTTCCAAAAAGTTTGGACACCCAGCAAATACCAAGGGCACCCGGACTCCAGCAGCCAGCAGGGGATCCTCCCAGCGGGGTTGCCCATCCCTGGAGCCGAGGCACCATGAATGGGACATAAAATTGAGAGAGCTCACGTTGAGGGAGCAAGAACTAGCAGAGCAAGAGTGGCAACGCCAGCATGAGGCGCAGCAGCGCCAGCATGAGGAGCGGAAATGCCAGTATGAGGAGCAGCAACTCCAGCTTGAGCTGGAGGAGAAAGAGAAGCAATGCCAGCATGACCTGGAGCTGGCCAGGCTGAGCAGCAGCGGGGCCCAGGCTTCGGTGAGTGAGGGGGGACCCAAGGCTGCACAGAGGTTTGATAAGGGCATCCTGCCCCGGCGTAAGGAGGGGGAGGACATAGATAACTTCCTAACAGCCTTTGAGAACGCCTGTGGGATGCACAGGATTGCCCCTGCAGACCGGCTCCAGTTCCTCACCCCCTTACTGGACCCCAAAGCTGTGGAAGTGTACGGCCGAATGAAAGGGGCGGAGGCAGAGGACTATGAACTGTTAAAAAAGGCCCTGCTCCGTGAGTTTGGACTAACTCCCAAGATGTACCAGAAAAGGTTCCGGAGTCAGCGGAAAACCCAAGGTCACATACCTACAATTGGTCAACAGATGCAGGGATATGCCCGAAAGTGGACCACTGGGGCCCGAATGTTGGAGGACCTGCTCAACCTATTCATACTGGAGCAGCTGTACGAACAGTGCCCCTCCGACCTGAGGGTGTGGTTGATGGACAAAAAGCCAGAGAACCCGCAGCATTCAGGGCAGTTGACCAACGAGTTTGTGAACAGTCAGTCAGGGGATAGCAGGGAAGAGTCCCAAAGTAGTTGGCCCACCACGAGACCGAGAGAGAGTCACCCTGGGATCTCCCAGCGGGGAAATATGGAGAACCCCCATCAAAGGGGAACCTCTAGAATCAGGACCAACCGACCCGCTCCAGGGGACCAGTGGGACATGAGCTGCTTCCACTGTGGCCGGAGAGGCCACATACGGCCCCACTGCCCCAACCTCAAGGACAGACCGAGCAGACCGAACCCCCACAGGGTTAACTGGGTAGAGGCCCAGCCCGACGAGAGGCAGACAGCCCAGGAAAGGGGGGGGCTGGCAACTTACCACCTGCTCAGAAGGGGGGAGTGCCCCAGACCAGCTCCTCTGGGGGGCTGGATGCTCAGGACTCACGATTCTCAGTTTATAGGGTGGGCATGGGGCTGTCCCTGTGGAGTGAGTGCCTTGTTCCCCTGGAGGTGGATGGGAGGAAGGTCTATGGATACTGGGGCTGAGGTGACACTGGCCTGGCCCAAGGTGATGGCCCCAGATCGGATGGTGCCCAACACCAACCTGACCCTGACGGGGGTGGGTGGGACCCCATTCAAGGTACCCATCACAAGGGTACATCTGAAATGGGGGGGCCAAGGAGGGCCCCAAGGATGTGGGGGTGCACCACCATTTGCCCACAGAGGTGTTGATGGGGGGGACCTAGAGAACTGGCCAAGCAACCCCAAGGGCGCCCTGGTCGTGACACGTAGCCAGAGCCAGCGAGGGACATGGTGCATGGACCGTGGAGAGGGTACTGTACCAGGGGTGCAGGGTCCTGCCACAGTGGGGAGGGACCGGGCTCAGAGAGGCTGCAGCCTCAAACTCAGCCAGCACGAGAGAGCCGGCCCTCATCCCTTCCCCAACCGATGAGTTCCAGGATGAGTTACAGAGAGATCCCTCCTTGCGAAAGTGCAGGGACCTGGCTGGCCTTAGTGAGATACGGACCATGGGGAGAGGCTGCCAGGAGAGGTTCCTGTGGGAGACGGGGTTCCTGTACTGGGAATGGGCTCCCCCCAGGGAAATGGAGTCATGGGGGATCCGGAGGCAGCTGGTGGTCCCCCAGAAGTATCGCTGCAAGTTATTGTACCTGGCCCATGACATCCCTCTTGCAGGGCACCAGGGAATCTGGCGCACTGGGCAGAGGCTGCTACAGAACTTTTACTGGCCTGGGGTCTTTATGGCTGACAGACAGTACTGCCGATCCTGTGACTCCTGCCAGCGGGTGGGGAAGGCCCGGGACAAGGGGAGAGCAGCTTTGAGACCTTTGCCCATCATAGAGGAGCCTTTTCAGAAGGTGGCTATGGACATAGTGGGGCCTCTCAGCAAGATGATCCGGTCGGAGAAGAAATACATCCTGGTGGTGGTAGATTTCGCCACCCGCTACCCTGAGGCAGTGCCCTTATCTTCCATTGAAGCAGACACTGTGGCAGATGTGCTGCTGACCATTTTCAGCTGAGTGGGGTTCCCCAAGGGAGTCTTGACAGACCAAGGGTCCAACTTCATGTCAGCCCTGCTCTGGGGCTTGTGGGAGAAATGTGGGGTCTGATACAGCTGGGACTCAGCATATCACCCCCAGTCCAACGGGCTGGTGGAGAGGTTCAATGGGACATTAAAGATGATGCTGAAAACCTTTATGAACCAGCACCCGCAGGACTGAGACAAGTACTTACCTCACCTGCTGTTCGCGTACAGGGAGGTGCCCCAGGAGTCTACCAGATTTTCGCCTTTCGAACTGCTATATGGACGGCAAGTAAGGGGGCCCCTGGACCTGATGAGAGACGAATGGGAGGGGGAGGCTGCTCCCGAGGGAGAATCGATGGTGGAGTATGTCCTGACCTTCCGAGAGAGACTTGCTGAGCTCATGGGCTTGGCCAAGGAGAATCTGGCCAGAGCCCAGAGGAAGCAGAAGGTCTGGTATGACCGCATGGTGTGGGCCTGCGCCCACGCCACCGGGGATCAAGTGATGGTTCTCATCCCCATGAGAAAAAACAAGCTTCAGGCCGCCTGGGAAGGCCCTTTTAAGGTTGTCAAGCAACTAAATGAGGTGAATGAAGTGGTGGAGCTGTCTAACTGGGTGCACCATCGCCGGGTGTACCATGTGAACATGATGAAGCCCTATTATGACAGGGGGAATGTGGTGTTGGCTGTGTGTGGACATTGGGAGGAGCAGGGAGCTGACCCTCTAGTGCAGGCTTGTCCAACCCGCGGCCCACGGGCCGCATGCGGCCCAGGATGGCTATGAATGCGGCCCAACACAAAATCGTAAACTTACAACGTTATGAGATTACGTCCACAAATAACGGAGTATTATTCATAATTCGCATTATAATTGCAAATAGTTCGACCAAAACCCCAAAAAACTGATAAAATTGACTAATAAAATAAAGAGCGAGAGGACTCTAATGTCGCGTAAAATGAATTGTGACAAAGAATTTGTGTGTACTAGGCATAACGCGTGGCCCAAGACAACTCGTGTGGCCCAAGACAACTCGTCTTCTTCCAATGCGGCCCAGGAAAGCCAAAAGATTGGACACTCATGCTCTAGTGGATCTATTCCCTGAGACAGAAGCTGGCTCCCCCCTGGAAACAATTCCCCTCTCAGATCGGCTAACCCCTGCCCAGCAAGCTGAGATCAGAGGGGTGCTGCAGCTGTACCGACCACTGTTTTCCACCTGGCCTGGATGCACTAATCTGACTGTCCACCGGGTGAAGACAGGATTGCACCCCCCTATAAAATGCTCCCCCTTTCGAGTCACAGGGAACACTGCCAAGGACCTGGAAAGGGAGGTCAATGACATGCTAACTCTGAGGGTGATCCAGCCATCGTCCAGCCCTTGGGCCTCACCGGTGGTGCTGATCCCCAAAAAGGACGGGTCGATCCGGTTCTGTGTGGACTATCGAAAGCTCAATGCCCTCACTGTCTCTGATGCCTACCCCATGCCAAGGCCTGATGAGCTCCTGGACAAGTTTGGGGGAGCTCGTTACCTCACCACTATGGATCTTACAAAGGGTTACTGGCAGGTGCCACTGGATGCAGATGCCAGGCTGAAATCAGCCTTTATAACCCCTCTGGGGCTCTATGAGTTCCTGACTCTGCCTTTCGGCCTCAAAGGGGTGCCGGCCACCTTCCAGCGCCTAGTAGATCAGTTCCTGAGGGGGATGGAGAGTTTTGCTGTAGCATATATTGATGACACCTGTGTCTTTAGCCAGACCTGGAAGGACCATGTGTTGGACCAACTCCAGAAGGCTGGGCTGACTATAAAGGCAAAGAACTGCAAGGTGGGGATGGCTGAAGTGTCCTACCTGGGTCACCGGGTGGGGACCGGCCGCCTAAAGCCGGAACCAGCCAAGGTGGAGGCGATCAGAGACTGGTCCGTGCCCCAAACCAAAAAGCAGGTCCAAGCCTTTATTGGGATGGCGGGGTACTACCGAAGGTTTGTGCCCCACTTCAGCGTCACAGCCGCCCCCATCACTGAGCTATGCAAGAAGAGGAAGCCAGACAAGGTGGTCTGGACCAAGCAGTTCCAGAGGGCTCTCTCTGCGCTGAAGGAGGCTCTGGTCAGTGGTCCGGTTCTGGCAAACCCAGACTTTGACAAGCCATTTGTAGTATTCACCAACGCCTCAGACGTGGGGCTGGGGGCGGAGTTAATGCAGGAGGATGAAAAGGGGGAGACACCCCCCATCGTGTACTTGAGCAAGAAGTTGCTCCCCCGGGAGCAGAACTACGCGGCCATCGAGAAGGAATGCCTGGCCATGGTGTGGGCCCTCAAGAAACTACAACCGTATCTATTTGGGCGACACTTCACCATGTACACCGACCACTCTCCCCTGACCTGGCTGCACCAGATGAAAGGGGCCAATGCCAAGCTCCTGAGGTGGAGTCTGCTCCTGCAGGATTATGACATGGACATGGTCCATGTGAAGGGAAGTGCCAACATAATAGCGGACGCGTTGTCCCAGAGAGGGGCCCCTGAACTTCCCCAGGTCACTGGTCAAAGTGAACCCGCTCAGTTCAGTCTGGAAGGGGTGGGTGATGTGACAGCAGGGAGGATTTGGGGAAGGTAACTCTGGGCTGTAACCTGACTCCAGTCGGGGGAGGTGAAGCTCTCTGCCTGTGTGGATGTGAACAAAGGCTGGGGGAGTGGCCAGGGGAAGGGAGAAAGAGACAGTTTCCGTGGAGGGTTGGGGGAAGCAGGTTGGGGACGACGAGGGGGCCCTAATCCGGGGTCCTATCTCCCTGCCCCCCAGAAGGGGCTGACTAAGGGTACCTGTTTGTGCTGAGAAGCTCTGAGTTGGATTGTGTTCCTGTCATCTCAAATAAATCTTCTAATCTGCTGGCTGGCTGAGAGTCACTGTGAATCCCAGGAAGTGGGGGTGCAGGGACCAGGCTCCCCCACACTCCGTGACAATCCTTCCATTCAGCTTGAACTGAATTAGCTCATGATCACTCAAATCAAGGTTGTTCCCTACAACCATTTCTTCTATGAGGTCCTCACTACTCAACAAAACCAAATCTAAAATGGCATCCCCTCTTGGTGGTTCAGCAACTACTTGGTGAAGAAATCCATCAGCTATTGCATCTAGGAAAATCTGAGCCCTATTATTGTTACTAGCACTTATCCTCCAGGCTATATCTGGGAAGTTAAAGTCTCCCATGATCACACAGTTTCCATTAGTATTTACTTAATTAAAAACATTAAAAAGGTCTCTATCCATATCCAGATTAGATGCTGGTGGTCTTTAGTGCACCCCAAGCACTATCCTGGGGGAGGCTTTAGTAGTTTTCCTCCCCAATGTGATTTTTGCCCAGATGGGCTCTGTCTTATCCATTCCATCACTTCTTATTTCTTTACAGTCTACCTCATCATTGATATACAAAGCTACTCCACCACCTTTACCTTTATTTGTCTTTCCTAAACAGGACATACCCTTCACTGCCTGTACTCCAGTCATGACTACCATTCCACTATGTTTCTGTTATCCCTATAACATCTGGTTTCACTTCCAGCACCAATAGCTCTAGTTCCTCCATTTTGTTACCTAAGCTCCTCACATTGGTGTACAAACATCTTAATTTTTGCTGTTTGCCCTCAATCACATTCTTTACCCGATTAGGCATGGACATTCTACCACCAGTATGACCTATTAGACTGATATCCACACTGCCCTTTCTCCTTATGTCCATTCTCCTACTCACGGCTGTATCCTCTTACTTCGTTTTCTTCCCTCTCAATGTTAAAATCCGGTGTGGAGATTACCTGGACATCTCCCAACCATCTCCTGCAAATTCCTAGTTTAAAGCTCTTAATCAGTTGTGCCAGCCTCCATCCCAGAAGTCTATTTCCTTCCCTACTCAGGTGAAGTTCATCCTGAGAGAACAGACCTCTGCCCCAGAACACATGAGGATGCTTGCTCTGTGCTGTCGCTGATGGGAAGGAATGTCTGCTTGAGCTCAGCTAACGAGGAGCTCACACCCAGGGCACAAGCTAGTTCAGAGCTTGGCCCTGTGTGCTAGTGCGTCCAAGTTCTCCCACCAATGAGCAGCCTGACACACCCCTAGCAGGCCTTCATACTCCTCCCTGTCCTGGCAAACCTCAGCAACCCGAGTCACCTACCAACACAGCCCGTCCTCACCCTCCTCTGCCAGTTCAACATAGCTAACGGCCCAGGGTCTGGCACCAGGCTGTAGAGGCCCTCATCTCCCCATGGTTTCTCCATCCGCCCTAGCAGGAGCAATCTGCAGAGGTGTCACTGCCACTCTGGCAGGCTGTGGGGAGGGAGGGGAAGGAGATTGGTTTCCTTGCTGTGCAGCTCAGAGGCCAAGGCAGATCACGGCTTGCGCCCTTCCTGGGGTTAGGGATACGATGCTCTCCAGTAGGGGCACTGCGTCTGAACACTGGGCAGGGGCTGGGAGTCGGAGCCCCTGAGGGTTTATAGCCATGCTTACAAAGACATTGCCATTTCCTTGAGGCTGATTTACACTCGCCAGGACATGGCGCAGGAGCCACCAGCAAATATCTCTGGAGTGAATGGTATATGCTAGAAAACGGCTTCCAATAGCTCACAAAGTGGAGTGGGAGGGAGCAGCCCAGCAGGGCCTGGGTGTTTATGGTTCCTTCTCTCCCTGCAAAATCTCTGCCCCAGGAGATCTTGCTCGCCCACACCATGAGCAGGCACATTGCACAGATGAGTGTGTAATGCCAAAGGGCTCTCCAGGGAGCCACATTGCCTGCACTCCTGCAGCAGAGATACATCACGGGCTGCAAGAGGAGTCCAGATGCAGATGCCGCCCCATGTTATACATCCCCTGCACTGATACACACTGCCCTGGCACAATGGTGCTGCACACATCCATCTCACACTGCCCTGATACACATTGCCATGGCATGATGGTGTCACATGCCCCTGCTCACACTACCCCACTATATACTGCCCTGGCATGATGGTGCCATACACCCCCTGATCAAATTGACCATTGCCTGTTAAATTGAGGCACGGGGTGCCCATGCCAGGGAGAAGCCACAGGGGGTCAGGTTAGCTCACACGTAGGCGAACGCTGGCCTGAGCCCTATGTCTTTCCTTAGACAAATGTGGACTGTGGGTGTGATCCCCCAGAGCCAGGGTGGGTTTGGGGCAGTAGGGCTGATAGCTTGCAGTCAGGTCTGGCACCATGGGGGGTGTCACTGGCCCCACAGCCACTGCTGAATACCTTCCCCCCTGCCTGGCCCCCGTGTGCCTGGGCTGCTGTGAGGCTCCTCCTGATCATACACACCTGAGCCAAGGAGCAGAGCCAATCCAGTCTCTCCTTAAACCCGCTGGCACTAGGCTGTCAGCCCAGGATTAGGATAAAGGCTGCCTGCTGCCTCTGGCTGGCCACTGTGCCTCTGCTGGGTGAGCAAGCCATCAAGCTGCAGCTCCTTCACTGTAACTGGGGATATCTGGATAGAGAGCACGGCAGATGGCAGCACCCAGCCAGGGCTCATGGGCAGCACCCAGCCAGTTGGACTGGCTCAGCTCTCCAGAAAGGAGATAGAAGTGCCAGCCGCCCAGCTATGGCCTCACCTCTGTGAAGATATGCTTCATCTGGGCCTGCTTGTTCCGAAAGCGCTTTATCTTCTGAGAAATCCTGGGGTCCTTCTCCAGCTCTTCCAGCGTTGCCCACTTGCAGTGCAGGTAGGAGCTGTGGAACAACAGGCAGCCAAACTTGAAAACCTAGTGGGTCGCGATCCCACCCCCCTCCCAGCGTGGAAGGAGCCCTCAGTGACGCCCCACTGCACTAAGCCCCTGATTTGTAACACAAGACCAGAGGCTGGTGAAATAAATGGCTCCGGTACAACTGAGACTGAGCTTAATGGCCGAGGATCAGGGCTGCAGTGGCAGCGACTGCCTGTTTCTAACACCCTGCCAGGGACATGGGCTCCGAGGGAAGCCGAGGGGGAGAGGTTCCAAGCACCTAGCCAGAGCTAGTATGGCCTGGGTTTGCAGCAAGCTGGCAGCCATCCCAATAAGGTGGATGCTAGCACGAGGGGAGCAGCATGGGGCATGCACGTGCACACACACTTCTCCACACAGTGCCTGCGCGCTCTCTGCACACAGCACAGGCTCATACACTCTGTACCCAGTGTATGCCCACACACCTCTCTGAACATGTGTACACACACCTCTGAACTCAGCACATGCACACATCTCTCTCCACACACCAACTGCATGCACACATCTCCACACAGCATGTGCACAAACACGGTTCTGTGCGCACCATGTGCATGCACATGCATACACTACTCCACACAGCACTTGCATACACACAAGCACGCACACATCTTTGCACACAGCACATGTGCCAATACAGAACATAAATGTAGCACATACAAGTTCCTGTACTTGACGTAGAATTCCTCCATCTCATAGGCCAGGCCGCCTGGGTGAACCTGAAACCAAGAGTGAGCTGGTTAGCACCAGCCAGCACACGGAAAGGGAGTAGGGCCAGGGACCTCTCCCCTGGTCAGAGCTCCAACTTGGCTCCTCTGGCCTGTGGGTGAGCTGGAGGCAGAACTGGAGTGCAGGAGACAGCGAAGAGGGGAGCTGAGCAGCATGAGGCTCGGGAAGGTGACGAGGCTGCCCCAGCTCTAACCCAAGGTTTCAGTGACCCTGGAGGGGCAGGAAGGTAACACAGGGACAGAACTTCCTCCAATCACTGTCCCAGAAAACGCTTCCACAAAGGGCAGCCACATGCCAACAGCTCACCAGGCCCAACCTCCCACCTGGCTCGGCTCACTGCCTGACTGATGGGCAATGGCCTTCCCCTGCCTGAGACCGGGTGAGCACCATGTTAGCGCCCCCTCTCCCCCTCCCCCCCCCCCCCCCGGAAGTGCTGGGATCTACCATAGCCCAGAAGTGTGGGATTCAGTAGAAGTTGCACACAGCTGGCACTGTGGGGACCCAGTACCTGCCCCTTTGGGACGTGCAGGCTCTGCCAAACCCCTGTGAACACACCATGTCCCAACCCCGCAGTCCACCCCCCTGCTCCAGAAAGGGCAATGTTCCCATCTCTGGCCTTCATGGAGATGCTCTGTTGTGAGGCTCCTCTACTAGCCTCACCCAGGCCCAGCAATGTCCATAGTCAGCCAGTCAGAGCCCTCCTCTCATTGTGCCAACTGTATCCTGTGAGAGCCCGGAGTGGATGCTCATGAGAGACAGCAGGGGTTGACTCCTGGGGATGGGGCACTCCTGGTCAATGGGCTATGCCTCTTCCTTGGGGCTGTCCAACCCCAAAGAGTGTGACATCACATTGCCTCAGCCCCCAGCGTCAGTACACCAGAGCTGGGCCCAGGTGCCTCCCCTTTCTAGAAGCAGGACGGGAGGGACACTCACCTCCTTCTGCACGAGTCTGGAGGCGAGGATCTTCTCTATGATGTTGGCATCATCCTCAGGGGGCTCCTGAGGGCATCAAAGGGAAAGCAGAGTCAATACCTTGGCCTGATAGTGGGGCACAGCACCCCAAGCCCTGCCACTCAGAGCTCACTGGCTGCCCCCCTCGCCTTCTGCCCTCTGGATGGGAGACTGGAGCTGGCAAACAATGGGGGGCACCCCCCCAAATATTCTTCATGGTCCCAGTTCAGGGGGACCAGAGCAGCACCACCCACTGCTCTTCAGCCAGGCCAGGAGCAGCTTCAATGGCCCCTGGATGGGGTTCCGATTTCAAGGGCTCTATTTGGGGCCAGGAGAGGGGATGCATCATCCTGGCAACCTGGCTCCTCCTGTTGTTACTCAGCTGAGGCTGACCAGGCCCTGCCTGAGCCCCAGGAGTGCCCAGCACCAAGGCGCTATCCACTCCCTGCCACACACATGCAGGGCATGGCACCAGCAGGCCAGAGGACGGGGGGTGTTCTGCACTGGGGGCTGGACAGAGCCTTAGGGCCAGCGTCTGCCTGTCAGTGCGCCAGCTCCAGCCTCTCCTGCTACCTCTCCCGGGGGCACAAGGGAGCCAACAGCGCACAGCACACGCACAATGGGGGCACCCAGGGGACACCAAGGCTGCACAGGCACGATACATGTCCTCTTCCACCCTGCAGTGGGGCAGTGTCCCAGGGCAGGGCATTACTCCCCCTCTCCACGGGACGGGGCTTGTGCTCTGCTGTAAGTCTAGAGCAAGTACAGACGGAGACTGCCAGGAGAGGGGCGTGGGGGAGAGTGGGGAAATACAGGCCACATGCTCCTAACAGCAGGGCATGTGGGTACCCAACTCCACCCAGGTGAGCCCCACATAGGTGTGCCCAGCTACACTGGGATAAGCCCCACACAGGGGTACCCAGCTCCACCAGGGTGAGCCCCACACAGGTGTGCCCAGCTACACTGGGGTGAGTCCCACACTGGGGAGAGCCCCAAAGCTCAGGGCTGGCTGCATCACTATCTGTGCCACTCACAAATTCCCCATCTCCATCCCTCAAGGCACCATGGGGCGCAGCCATGCCCACTGCCTGCACACAGGTGTTGTAAGAGCCTTGTGGGTGGGTTTTGTTCCTAGCTTGAGAAGGGCCAAGGTGCCAGTGGGTTTCCCTAGCCACAGTTGCCATGGTCATCTCTAAAATGCTGGATGTCCGATGGAGGCAACAAATGCAGACAGCTCCAGTGGCCATAGCTTGTTGGACTTGCTGGCATAATGCCGCAGGGAAGCGGGAGGCATTGAGCCTTTGTACATAGCAACCCAATCGATGTGGGGTTTTCTCTGGGGTGTGCTGGGGTCAAGCCACATTTGCCCTGCTCAGAGGGAAGCAGATGCCAGGTGCGACCAATGGGCAGTGGGAGCTCGGACCTGCCAAGGCCACTTCCCTTTTCCACTTGGATTTCAGCAAAGGATATGCAGGGGTCTCTCAAGAAATCTCACTTGCAAGATCATTTCCATAGGCCAGACTAGGATCACAGGCCTGTGACAGTGGCCAAAGGAGAATCAGCAACAGAGAGAAAGGACCGCACATCTCCCCATGGAAGAGCAGCAGGGTCACGTTGAACAGCTCAGTAAAGGAGATGACTAATATTCACACGGAAGCTTGGCTGAGAGCTGACTAAGGGGGACCTGACAACGGTACACAAAGAGAAGGTGTAATCAATATTGAACAGCTTCGGTAAGGGCTGGAGCAGGGAACGAGCAGCCAGTGCCTGACACGCACAGCAGAGACCGGCCGGGAAAAGCTGTCAGCGTCAGCCAGGACAGAGCACTGACACAGAGGGACCTGGAGAGAGTAGAGACATGGGCACCGAGAGAGCGTGGAGACCGGCACATCCAAAATGCCTCAAGACCCAGTGAGTGGACAGCGTGCCACACACAAGGTGATGAGGCTACAAAGATGGTGAACACAGAGCTGGGCTGCAGACAGACCCCATACTCTGGAGCAGGGAAGCAACTGCCCCATGCCGCATAGATGGACTATGATCACATCCCCCATGCAGGGCATTGTATTGCCAGAGATGCCAAGAAACTGTATTGCCAAAGATACCAGCAGGCTGGAGACACTAATTTCCGCAGCCTCAGTCCTGACAGCTTAGTACGGCTAGGGGATGCAGAAGGAGGGACATGGCAGCAGCCCACAGACACCCCAAGGGCATTAATGCCAAGGAGGGAGGGAACCACTGAGTGTGGTGCCAGGGGCAGAGCTGGAAGGGTCAAGAAGACAGACTGCCCTGGGAATAGCCTTCCAGAGAAAGGGCAGAGCCAGGCCTGCAGAAACAAGAGGGAGCTCAAGCCCCAGACTATGGGCTGGGAATTGGCCCTCGCTGACCGATATTCTGGGACTCTGGATGGTCTTTCCCATCTCTCAGCTCTAGGAGGTGCTGGGGTTGAATGCTTCACTTCTTAAGAGCCCCAGGCACACTCTGCAAGGAGCCATGCTGAACTCAGCTGGACGATGCTCTGGGCAGCTCTCACCCATCCTCTCAGGCACATGCACTGCCCCACAGCCAGCTCTCCTTCAGACCCACACTCTCCTGCTTTCAGCACACAACCAGCACCCCATGCCCTTCCCCAATCCAGCAGAGCCCCACCCCCTCTCTACAGGGAGGGCTGGTGCAAGACAGGCTAGCGGGCTCTCCCATACCTCTGCCTGCCATGCCAGCGTGGACGCAGAGAGTGCGGAGGCTCGCCCAGCTCCCAGCACTGCTATCGTCTCGCCATCGTCATCCACCACTTTGAAATCCAGGTCCTCATTGTACTTCCTTCGCTTCACCTGGCGGCCCGAGCGGCGCTTCTGTATGGTAGGCAACACAGGCAGTCAGAGGGCTGGTGGACAACACCACTTCTCCCTTCCCATGGCCACAGGGACTCGCAGGGGAGAGGAAGATGAAGGGGAGACAGCCCAGCTGCACTTCGGAGAATCACATCCACGCTCAGGCCTTATGCAGTGCCTTATGCAGCAGACTCTGCCACGGTGTGCAGCTATTCTCACAGTGATTTCTGTCTCCGGGTCTCTTGGCTCTCACATAGGGCACCTGATATCAGATCACCTCTCCCCAGGCCCATCCTGGTATGTGCCTAGGGACCTCAATCCTCAGAAACCATGGGGCATTGAGGGCACCTGGCTTTTCTAGCCTGGCTCAGAGGTGGCGGGGAAGCACCAAACAGGCCAGGGCTCAGGCTGGGGAGAGCACCAAACACAGGACAGGGATAAAGGATGCTGGGGAATGGTGAATCCCCTGTCTAAATCACATGGGCCATTTCTTAGGGGACCCCAATGGAGAGCTGTGCCACTGCTGAACTGCGGAGGGAGGTTCTTAACATGACTCTCCTGCCCCCATGAATGGAGCAGGCCCTAGCACTGCAGCACTGCTGTCTAGAGAGCCAGAGACCACCATGGCTCCACAATGTTGTCCATGCTGTGCTAGGCACACCCTCTTGCTGGCCTGAGCAGCAAGAAGCTGGGGAGCAAGGGGTCAAAGGGGAACATGGCCAAGTGATGTGCCAGGGCAGCGTGCTGGCATTAACCCTTACATTACCAGCTGCAGACCTGGCCAATGACCAACTGCTACCTGGATGTACTGAGTTTCAAGCTCAATGTACAGGCATCCAGGTGTAAGAAATCAGCTGTAGGAAATCAGAGCTGTGTTAGAACCCCAGGACATACAACAGGCTCTTTTCAGCTGAGCCCACTGAGGCCAGGTCCCTGTACATACCTGGCTGTCGGCTGACTCAGCAGACTCCTCGGGGCTCTGCAGAGACGGGCTCAGGAGGCCTTGATCCAATTCCAAACTCTCCACTGGGATCTCGTTTTTCCTTTTCCCTTTCTTCTTCTTCTCCACAGGGGTTGGTCCTTGCTCCTTGCTGCCAGAAGAGACTGACAGTTAATCCCTTCTCCAGAGATGACAGAGCTCAGCATCCACGGAGAGGCCAGCAAAACTCTCTGCCTTCAGTTCTTTAATCCCATTTTGGGGAGCTTCTGCATCAGGTCACCAGGATGCAGAGAGGCCAGTGGGGAGAGCTCCCCTTGGGAGTGACCCTAGATTGTGCGCGAAGCATCTGGCCCCACAGTCACAGCGTTCTGACCATGGGCCTGGGCCTGTGGTCAGAGCGCCACACGGGCATAGTCACGACGCCTGGCCCTGAGGTCAGATCACCACATGAATCTAGTCAGGATGCCTGGCCTCATGGCCAGATGCCGCATGGACGTGGCCAGAACACCTGGCCCTGTCAGGGAGTGTGGTCCACTGGTCAGAGCAGGAATTTGGGAGTGATAAGGGGTTACCTATCTGTAACTGAAGGCTCTTTGATGCATGGAATACCCTAACTATATTCCACTGAGGGTTCTGCACATGTGCCGGTAGCTGGAGCTTATACAAGTAGTAGTATCCGTGTCCGCACATGTGCCCTTGGTTTTGTCTGAGGTGATAAAGGGCGGGGCAGACTGATCATGCCCTCAGCTCCTTCTCCACCACAAATCAATCAGATCCACAGCAGAGGGGAAGGAGGGTGGAACTGGAATACAGATAGGGACCACACATCTCAAAGAACTGTCACTCACAGGTAAGTCACCTCCTCTTCTTTGTGTGATAGTCCCTATGGTATTCCACTGAGGGTGATTAATAAGCAGAACTTTAGGTATGAGGAAGGTGTTGGGATCACCAGGGAGTGGAGGATGGCTGCACCAATGGAGGCATCTGTAGAAGAGTCCCACACCAAGGTGTAATGGGAAGAGAAGGTATGTACTGAACTCCACATGGCTGCCCTACAGATGTCCAATAAGGGGCATGTGGTGGGGTGCCTGCCCCACCTCAAGAGTGACTGGGCTTGAATAGGCCAGAGCGGCTGTGCAGGCTGGCAGCCAATCAGGAAGGGCCTGTGGGGAGCCAATCAGGGCCAAGCAAGAGGCAGCCAATCTGGGCCAGGCGAGGCCCTATATAAAGACTGCATAGCAGAGGCGCAGGCAGTCCCTCCCTGATGGGCAAGGGAGAAGGACTGACTCCTGTGAACAGGTGTAGTACCTTGGACAGACCAGTGTTGGGCAGGCTTGAGGGAGCAGGGAAGAGCTCAGGCCCATTACCTGCCAGGCTGCAGCCGTGACTGGAAGGGCTGATAAGGTGCAAGTGGGCCAAAGGGAAAGTGGCCCAGGGAAAGTACTCCTACAAGGGGAGAGAAGGAGGGCAGGGAGGCTGCCGCTACAGCAGTGGTTCTCAAACTTTCTAATTGGTGACCCCTTTCACACAGAAAGCCCCTGAGTGCGACCCCCCCCCCCCTTATACATTAAAACACTTTTTAATATATTTAACACCATTATAAATGCTGGGGGCAAAGCATGGTTTGAGGTGGAGGCTGACAGCTCATGACCCCCCACGTAATAACCTCGCGACCCTCTGAAGGGTCCCGACCCCCAGAGTAGCAGGCGGGCCTGGGTCCCTCCTTTCCCCCTTGTACCGCACCTGGCCATGGAGGAGTAACCAAGACAGACTACAACCGGCACTTGAGCAGAGGGGCTAGACTTTAGAGGTTGTGGTTGCTCACTGTGGAAGGAGCGTGCGGAAGGACTTTTGTTACCACCTTAGAAGGGGGTGCGACTGGACTAATGGGCACTGCCAAAAGACAGTGTCCTGAAGCAGACGGGGACTGTCCAGAAACAGATGCGACCGAGCAGGGAGAAATGCAAGTCCGGAGGACAGCATAGCAGACAAGAGACTGGGACACCATTGGCAGAGTGTGCTCCACGACTCCTGAGAGCTAATTTCCAGACTAATCAGCAGGAGGCGCCGCAGGGGTGAGTCGTCGCGCCGTCACATGGCACGTCATGAATCAAAGCTGCAGTTGATGCTTGAGCTTGCGTGGAATGGGCCCGTATCCCATGCAATGGAGACGGCCCTGATAACTGGTAGCAGAGCATAATGCACCCTGAAACCCACTTAGAGATCCTCTGAGCGGAAATCACTTGTCCCTTAATGCATTCAGTTACAACAATAAATAGCTTAGGGGACTTTCTGAAGGGTTTTGTCCTCAGCAGGTAGAAGGCCAGGACCCTGGGGATGTCAAGGGAGTGAAGGTATTGTTCCTCCAGTGAAGCATGAGGCTTTGGAAAGAAGGCAGATAAGTGTATAGGTTGATTGACATGGAAAAAGGGACAATGTAAGGCAGGAACCTGGAGTGCAAGCATAGGGAAACCTAGTCTTTGTGAAAAGTGGCAAAGGGTGAGCAGTTACCATGACCCCCAGTTTTCCCACCCATCTCCCAGAAGTGATAGCCACCAGGAAGGCAACCTTCACAGAGTGAAGAAAGAGAGCATGAGGCTATAGGTTCAAAGGGTGACTTTGTCAGTGTCATTAGGACAAGATTGAGTTGCCATTGGGAAGAGATGGACTGAACAGGAGGGTAGGTTCATAAGAGATCTTTCCAAAATCTGGAAGTCAATGGGATGAGTAAAGACAGCGTGCTCCTCAAATGAAGGATGGAAGGCACTGATAGCAGCAGTTGATGGAGCTGAGATAGAGGCTGGATGCCTTCAGAGAAAGGAAATAGTCCAGAATAAGAGAGAAGTCCACATTTTCAGGGAGAAGGCTCCTGTGTTGGGACCAAGAAGTGAAATGCTTCAACTTGGCCCCACAGCAGCATCTCGTCGACTCCTTCCAGCTGCTCAAGAGAATGCCTTGTACTGCCAACAAGCATTCCTACTTTAAGAAAGATGCATGTCCAAAAACCAAGCTCTGAGGGAAGAGTCCAGAGATTGGGGTGCCGGATCCATCTGCTCTGCTGTGTGACCAGTTCCAGGAGAGATTGTAGTGGGGAGCACACTGACATGCAGAGAAGCAGGAAAAACCAGAACTGTCGAGGCCAGAAGGGAACAATCACAATGACTGTCACTCTCTCCCACATGACCACAGGACTCATGGTAGGAGTGGTAAGGGAGGAAAGGCGTAATTGAACCAATCAGACCAGCAAAGGATTACAGCATCGCCCCAGGACAGAGCACCAAGATGAACCCTGGAGCAGTACTAGGTACACTTGCTGTTGGCCTGGAAGGTGAAGAGGTCCCTAATTGGAGTTCTTCAGGCTGTTTGGGGAGGCACAGCCTTCCCTACCTGGCCCTACAATTTTGCAACCTCAATGTGGCCCTCAGGCTAAAAAGTTCTTGAGGGAGTGAAGAGAGTCATCAGTTTTCTGATTGAAGAGGTGAGACTCGTCAAAGGAAGATCTTCTATGGTGGTCTGGATCAGGGGCGTAGCCAGGTTTCAGCAGCAGGGGGAGTGACCAACCAAAAAAAAGGCACCATCAATAAAAAAGGTGCCACTTCCACTTTCCAGCTGCGGAAAACAAAAAAATTTACCTGGTGGAGCTGCCGGCGGACAAAGTGGTGAAGTGGCTGTGGCCGTCAAAATGCTGCCGAAAGAAGTGGAGCCCTTTTGGCAGCATTTTGGTGGACGGGGTCCAGTTCCACGCTTTCTTCAGCGGCGGCGTTTTGGCGGCAGCTCCAAGAGTTCCCCCTGCTACAGCCACCCGGTGGGTGGAAAAGGCGCCACTTTTCCAAATCTGGCCTCAAGGGGAGCAACTGCTCCCCCTGATTCCTCCCTAGCTACGCTACTGGTCTGGATCTCCTTCGAGAAGTTGGAGGAATCAACCAGGACTCTGTGCATCCCCGTAACCATCGTTTGCGAAGAAGTGTCTGCTGTGTCAACTGCAGCCTGCAGTGCCATCCTCACCACAGTTTCCCTTCTTCTAGGATAGCTTGGAATCGGGCCTGATCCTGCAGGGGAAGTTTATCAGTGAAATCCACATGTTTACCATAGGTAAGGAAGTTGTATTTAAAGAAATTGTAAGTTGATAGAGGAAAAGACCTTGTGGCCCAAAAGGTCCAGGTGCTTGCCCTCCTTATCTGCCGGATGGAATGTGGGTTCTGTTGGTGGGCCCATTTGGTAGCTGCCTGAATCACAAGAGAGGTGGGTGGAGAATGGGAGAAGAGAAACTTAGATCCTTCAGAGGCACATAGTATCTCTTCTCCATTCCCTTGGGGGCAAGTGTGCAGGTGGGCAGAGTGTGTCAAACAGTCCTAGCTGGTTGAAGGATGGCCTTATTGATTGGTATGGCCACCCTGGCTGATACTGAGGAATGTAAGATGTCGAGCAGTTTGTGCTGCTTATCCAGTGGGATGTTGAGGGCGCCAGCCACCCTACGAAGCAGCTCCTGAAATTGTTCCAAGTCATCTGGGGGCGAGGGAGAAGTAGAAGACACTGCAGCATCCAGGGATGTAGATGGGAACTGCTCCGGATCTAGTGGTACCATTGGAGTCGGACTCAGTGGTGTCTGAATGCCACAGAGTCTGAATGCCTGCTGGACGATGGCCAGAGAGGAGATTTGTCATGGGCAGAGCAGGAAGGTTCCAACGATGGGTACTGCAGCCACAAGCCACAGTATGGCCATCCCGCGTGGCTCCAACTGCGGATGTTGAGGAGGGCCCCACAGAGCAGGTACAAAAGACACCAATGCTGGGTAAATGGCAGATACTACCATGAAGCTGATGGAGCGTTGGAGTACTCACACTGGTGGTACGGGAGGGGAAGGCCTCAGTCCCTGAACTAATCTTCCAAATCCAAGAAATCAGAAGCCAGTTCAAATGGTGGTGCCATCAGAACTGAAGAAACTGTAGAAGGCTCTGGGGAGCGGGCGGGAACACAGTCCAAAGAAGGAAAGTCCAACCTTGGGAAGCGCACTCTCTAAAGAGGCAAAAGTACCAGGAGGGCAAGAAGATCTCTCCTCAGTGAAAGCAAAGAGCTCGTGTGGCTCTGGAGGCTGGACCAAGTCTCCCCAGCATCATTTGGCATGCACTCTTCAGCTGGAACTGGAGCTGGAGCAGAGGATTGCTATGGATCCAAAGGTTTCCTGGACCTTGGAGGGGCTGATCTGGAAGGAGTATGAGTTTCAGTTGTCGGAGGCGACAGATACAATGGTCTGTGTGGCTTCTTGTCATGCTTGTGCGCCTTGGAACATGCTGCTTCTCTGTGGCCAGAACTTGTGGATGGGGCAATTGGATGTGGAGGAAGACTTACTGCCTTGCTTATGTGTAGGCTTCCTTGCCTCACAGCTAGGCCCCAACACGTGTCCATAGCACTGGTACTGGTGGAACTGGACTGGAGGTCTGTGGTAGGAGACATGCTCTTAGCTTGCTCAGGCAAATGTACAGGGACGTTGCATGGCCTGGATCTGACTGCAGCCTCATGATGACTTCCATGAGGTGTTTCTTGAAGTGAAGAGCCCGGCCTTCCCACATAGGTGCAGGGAAGGAGAGACAGATACTGCACCTGGATGGAACTTGTTCCTCCCCCAAGCAATAAGGGCAGCATTGGCACTCGTCACTGACCAAGAATGAGTGAGGACAGGAAGCAAGGGACCCCAGAGTGCAAAGCGCAACCCTGGCTTCCTGGCCCACATGCCCTATGGACTATTCCCCTGGAAGCTCTATTTGAAACAGTTCAGTCCTCTGCAGAAGGAAATGCACATGAGAAATCTGATCAGTTACCTCAGGTCTTACCCCACTTTGCTTCTGATACCCCAGTTTGTCAATTCCATGTGGGCAAAGTGGAAGGAGTAGTGAGTCTTCCCTGAGCCAGTAATACTGCTAGCTCGCACTGGGCTATCTGAGACAGAGCCCTCTCATTTCTAATGGTATCAAACCCAAGTGCTTGGCAAACAGATTGGGGAAAGATGTCTATTATCCTGGTGTCTGCTAAAGAGATGATGATATAACCAGGCCCTATAGCCAGCTGGCAAGAGGAAACCAGGTTTGAGAGGAGAGGACCATCACCTCCTCTCCCACCTCCCACCTGGAGAGCTCAAAGCTCCTTTCAAACATTAATGAACTGATCCTCATAAAATGCCTGCTTGATGCCAGGGACACCGTTACACTGAATCATAGAATCACAAAATATCAGGGTTGGCAGGGACCTCAAGAGGTCAACTAGTCCAACACCCTGCTCAAAGCAAAACCAATCCCCAACTAAATCATCCCAGCCAGGACTTTGTCATGCTTGATCTTAAAAAACCTCTAAGGAAGGAGATTCTACCACCTCCCTAGGTAACCCATTCCAGTTGCTTCATTCACCACCCTCCTAGTGAAAAAGTTTTTCCTAATATCCAACCTAAACCTCCCCCTCTGCAACTTGAGACCATTACTCCTTGTTCTGTCATCTGGTAGCACTGAGAACAGTCTATATCCATCCTCTTTGGAACCCCCTTTCAGGTACTTGAAAAAAATTATCTCATTGTAGAAGGCAATTGCTCCAAGCACATTATTCTGGGGCAAACTGCAGAATCTTATCTGCAGCGCCGCCATGGTCCCCGTCAGTAAGGCACCACTTCAGAGAGGGAGGCAGGCTCGGAGACCACGCAATGGGTGAGGGATGACAGCCTAAAACCTGGCAGAAGATATTCTCTCTGTTCATCTGCATTCTTCCCAGAACTCTAGCTCCCCCTGGAAATTAACCTTGCTTTCTTGCCTGCGTATTTATGCCTGCCTCTGGAGATTTCCACAACATTCACCTGATGAAGTGGGTCTTAACCCACGAAAGCTCATGATCCCTAAAATCTGTTAGTCTATATAAGGTGCTACAAGACTCTTTGTCGCTTTTGCAGATCCAGACTAACACAGCTACACCTCTGATACTAGAAATCACTGTCGGGCTCTCTCTGCAAGAGAGGGATGCAGCTGGTAGAGCCTCCCTAGCATCCCTGCGCCAGAGCAACATACTGCATCTGATACAGGCAGCAGGAAGAAGTGCTGCCCTCATTGTGTACCAGGCCATGAGCAACAAGCAGGAGCAGGAAGTTCTGCGCCACTCCAGCACCCTCAATGTGGGAGCTGGGAACTGCTGCAACACTGCCAACGCGGGAGTTGATACCCCCGTGCCACCGCAGAGCCCCCAGTGGAGGAGCGGGGAGCCCCATGCCACCGCAGCGCCCCCAATGGGGGAATGGGGAGCCCTGAGCCACCAACGCAGATGTGGGGAGTCCTGTGCCACCACAGCACCAACAAGTGGGGAGCCCTCAGCCTCTGCAGCGCTGCCACCACAGAAGCAGGGAGCTCTGAGCCACTGAAGCACTGCCACCACGTGAGCAGGACATGGCAGGATGTGGGAATGCAGGGGCACTGGATGGATTCACACCATTGTGGGGAGATGACCTGGATACCTTTTCCTTGGGGACAGGGCTGTTTTATTTCTCTCTCTTAAATGTATAAAGGCCCCAGCACAAAGTCTGGGGACGATGAGCCATGAGCAACAGAGTCTGTTACCCACTGCCAAACCATAATCATCCAAGAGAGGCCTCCCAGGCTGCCTCAAAGGTCACAAGATTCGGACCAGAGAGAGAAGGCAGAGGGATTGTCCAATAGAGCTCTCCAGGCCAACGTCAACACCTTAAACTGAAAGCAATGGGAGGGGAGTGCAGGCTCTGGACCCTCCTGCTGTCACCACATCATCACAGAGGCGGCCCCAACAGGGAGAGGTCAGAGCAAGTCACAAAGCCTGGAGCAGAGAGGAAAGGCCTGGAGGATCAATGGGCTTCAGGTCAATAAAGCCACCTGGGAATCCTGTCACAGTTGGGGCCCAGGAGTACCAAGCTGAAAATCTGCTGGAAAAACCACAGGCCACCCTAATCCATACCCAGAGCAGACACCCCCGATGTGCCTGCATCACCCCTGCTCTCAGCTTTAGCCAGCTCCCTTTCCTTCAAATCCCAGCTTCAGGAAAGCAGAACCCCTGCACCATCTTGGTCCAACGAAAAAGAGGCCTAGGGCTGCATGTCACCTACATACTGATAGCATTGCATCTAAATGTTCTCACTAGTGCCCCCAGCAGCCTCACCCACAGGTGACACATCATGCTATAGAACTGCCCGTGGAAGAGTCCTCAGATCCAAGGTGCAGGTGTAAGCTGTGCTAGCACATCTAGGAGCTCACTGAGCTACACCAGCCTTTGGAGAAACCCTGGCAACACCTGACTCAGTCATATTTAATTTCACTTCGATGTCTAATTGTTTCAGTCTTTTCAGTGGCCAGCGGGACAAAGGACAGCAATTCTGGGGAAGAACGGGCTTGTGCTCAGTGCTCTGCACTGGGACTGGGCAGTGCCTAACTCATAGCTCCCTATATGACCTTGGGCAAGTCACTAACTCTCCCTGGGCCTCAGTCCCCTGCCTCTCTCCTAGATATTCTCCCATTGAACAGAGGGGAACTGAGGCCCAGAGAGATGCAGTGACTGGCCCAAGGCTTCACAGGCAGTCTGTAGCAGAGCAGGGACTTGAAGTCAGGGCTCACAGTCCCAGGGCAGTACCCTAACCATTGGGCCAGCCTCTCCCCACCTCAGCTGTTCAGACTGTAAACTCTCTGGGACAAAGACTCTCTCTCCCCAGCCCATAGGGGTCCTGAGCTCAGCTAGGGCCACTCGGCAGTACTGGCACACAAACAACAATGAATAGGGTAATGACCTGGAGAAAGGAGGCACCAGCTTGTTCAATCCAAGACGGGATCCAATTCAACTTACAACACACACACACACAGCACAGTACGTGAGAGAGACACACACAGCCCAAACTCCCAAGGCAACAGTGTGCAAAGTGGCCACTAAGTGTGGGTGCTGAATGGGAGACATTTGAAGGGTTCTCTGACAGGGCTCCCAAAAAGAGAGGCAGAGTTCCTGGCAGTCTGCAAAGCTCTTCTGTCTACTGGGCAGATCTCCAGTCCCTTGCTTTCCCCTGGCAGCAGGATCACGCATAGGAGTGCAGAAGGATGACAGCTCTATGAGAGCTTCACCCCAACCCAAACTCCAGCAGACCCTAGCAAATTCAATAGAAAGATACTCAATGGCTGCAGCAGAGTCTGATCAAACCCGACAATCCTCTGGCCAGCACCAATGGGGCACAAACACTGGCTGCACATACTTTACAGGTGAGTTGCTCCAGGGCCGGCGACAGAAATTTCGGGGCCCCCTACTCTGATCGTTTGGGGTCCCCCCAGCCCAGCTGGGGGGGGGAAGCCCAGCCGGGGGCCCCCCAGCCCAGCCGGCGCTCCCCCCCCCCAGCTGACAGCGGCTGGCGGCAGCGTGAGCCCGGGAGCGGCGCGAGCCGCCCTTTCTCCCCCCCCCCCCGCGCCCTTTCTCCCCCCCCCCCCCGCGCCCTTTCTCCCCCCCCCCCCGGCGCCCTTTCTCCCCCCCCCCCCGCGCCCTTTCTCCCCCCCCCCCCGCGCCCTTTCTCCCCCCCCCCCCGCGCCCTTTCTCTCCCCCCCCCCGCGCCCTTTCTCTCCCCCCCCCCCGCGCCCTTTCTCTCCCCCCCCCCCGCGCCCTTTCTCTCCCCCCCCCCCGCGCCCTTTCTCTCCCCCCCCCGCGCCCTTTCTCTCCCCCCCCCGCGCCCTTTCTCTCCCCCCCCCCGCGCCCTTTCTCTCCCCCCCCCCGCGCCCTTTCTCTCCCCCCCCCCCGCGCCCTTTCTCTCCCCCCCCCCGCGCCCTTTCTCTCCCCCCCCCCCGCGCCCTTTCTCTCCCCCCCCCCCGCGCCCTTTCTCTCCCCCCCCCCGCGCCCTTTCTCTCCCCCCCCCCGCGCCCTTTCTCTCCCCCCCCCCGCGCCCTTTCTCTCCCCCCCCCCGCGCCCTTTCTCTCCCCCCCCCGCGCCCTTTCTCCCCCCCCCCCGCGCCCTTTCTCCCCCCCCCCCGCGCCCTTTCTCCCCCCCCCCCGCGCCCTTTCTCCCCCCCCCCCGCGCCCTTTCTCCCCCCCCCCCGCGCCCTTTCTCCCCCCCCCCCGCGCCCTTTCTCCCCCCCCCCCGCGCCCTTTCTCCCCCCCCCCCGCGCCCTTTCTCCCCCCCCCCGCGCCCTTTCTCCCCCCCCCCCGCGCCCTTTCTCCCCCCCCCCGCGCCCTTTCTCCCCCCCCCCCGCGCCCTTTCTCCCCCCCCCCGCGCCCTTTCTCCCCCCCCCCCGCGCCCTTTCTCCCCCCCCCCCGCGCCCTTTCTCCCCCCCCCCCGCGCCCTTTCTCCCCCCCCCGCGCCCTTTCTCCCCCCCCCCGCGCCCTTTCTCCCCCCCCCCCGCGCCCTTTCTCCCCCCCCCCCGCGCCCTTTCTCCCCCCCCCCCGCGCCCTTTCTCCCCCCCCCGCGCCCTTTCTCCCCCCCCCCGCGCCCTTTCTCCCCCCCCCCCCGCGCCCTTTCTCCCCCCCCCCGCGCCCTTTCTCCCCCCCCCCGCGCCCTTTCTCCCCCCCCCCGCGCCCTTTCTCCCCCCCCCCGCGCCCTTTCTCCCCCCCCCCCGCGCCCTTTCTCCCCCCCCGCGCCCTTTCTCCCCCCCCCGCGCCCTTTCTCCCCCCCCCCCCGCGCCCTTTCTCCCCCCCCCCCCGCGCCCTTTCTCCCCCCCCCCCGCGCCCTTTCTCCCCCCCCCCGCGCCCTTTCTCCCCCCCCCCGCGCCCTTTCTCCCCCCCCCCCGCGCCCTTTCTCCCCCCCCCCCGCGCCCTTTCTCCCCCCCCCCCGCGCCCTTTCTTTCTCTCCCCACTCCCCCCCCCCGCGCCCTTTCTCCCCCGGACCCAGCGGAGGAAGCCCTACCGTGCTGCGGAGCCTTCTCCCCCCCACCCCCCGCACTTTCTCCCCCGGACTGCGCCGCTGCCGCCGGCCGGCCTCACTGCTCCTGCCAGGGACACGTGCGCTCGTCCGGAGGAGAGCCGCGCCGCCTCCCCGCCCCTTCCCCGCTCTCCAGGCCCGGCGACAAGGGGGGACGACTACGGGTACTGCTGTGCAACGGGCCCCGAACTTAAGGGGGCCCCCCTAAAGTCCGGGGCCCGGTACAGCTGTACCCGTAGTACCCCCCTGTCGCTGGCCCTGAGTTGCCCCCATCCGGAATGAACCAGGCAATGCCACACACTGGTTCCAGACGTACCTGGAAAGCATCAGTTAAAAGACCATGTACTTCTCACACAAACATCCTTCCCCCTTACAGGTAACAGAATCTCACATAGAAGCCAAAAGATTTTCGGAAGTGAACACGCGTGTCACTGTGCATGCTACCAGCTGTCGCTGTGCGTAGCTCTCAGCTGGGCCAATGAAACATGAGTCAGCTTCCCTTTGGCTATAGTCAGTCCCATACAGGTTCTCAAGCTCATGCTGAAATGTCTGCCAGGCTGCAGACAAAGTGTTGAACACAAGATGTATCTGTTGGATGTGCCCCCCAGGGTTCATGGGTCGGCCAGGGTTTGTAAAAAGTGATTGAGATAAATGTGACATTTAGGCCAAAAGTGGCCCAGCCTTGCACCCGTAATACAATTAAAGCTCTGAAAACACACTGCCAGTGTAACTTCCACCCAAGAGACTGACTGGTGTGTCACAATTAACAAATGTTCTATTCATGAACCCATGTGATTAGAAAGCATTTACAAGAGACTGTGCCACTATGCTCAGATCTTTAGAGCGTGTGTGGCAATTTTACCATCTGCATCCAGAGATGGCTGCATAGTGCTGCCTGGCCTGACTAGGCCCTCCCTCTCCTAGTAAGGAAGCACCTACTCCATCCAAGGGCCAGGTTGACCCTGCCTTCCCCACACAGCTTATTCGTATCACTCCCACATTAGCCAGAGCAGTGTGCATTATGGAGAAGCCACCAGAAATGACCACAATCTGCTCTTCATCCTCCCTGCCAGGGCTGAAAGAAGCTGCCTCTGCAGTGCTGCCAGCCTGGAGAGCATGAGCTCCAAATGTAGATCCCCACCCTGCAGGGAAAGGGGCTGGGACAAGCGCCAGCAGCAAACAGAATGCAGGAGCTGTTCACGAAAAGCAGCATGGCTTAGTGGAGGGCATGTGGTGTTGAGCCTGGGGCCCCAGGCAGTGTAGCAGGGCTCTCACCCGCCTGCAGGGTGGGGAGAGAGGAGCTGGTCTCCTTCTTGCCGGGCACAAGGAGCAGGTAGGGAACCAGCACACGGAGAGTGGCAAAGGGCCAGGCAGGTGCTGAGGGCAGGGGCCTTGGCCTGGGCATGGCACACTAGCTTCCCACCCTGCCCAGCACTGGGAGAACAGGGCTGCTGGTTCACTGACAGAGGAGGGACAAACTCCCCTCTTCACCTCTGTCCAGCTCACCTCTCTGCTGCCCTTTGCCCCATCCCCTTCTCTTATCCTTGTCTGCAGCCACCCCACACCCATAGACCCCTGGCAAAGCTAAAACACTGGTGCTAAACTGCTCTTCCTTACTGGTTGTTCTGCCCAGATCACTTCCCACCTTCGAGCCACTCCTTGCTTCCCTCCCCACTTCCATAGCCAGCTCTAGCCTCTGCCCACCCCCCTTCCCTGCATGGTAATGCCATCTGTCTGCCCTCCCCCTACCTTCACTGGCCCTCCCTCCTCCTGCTCTTCTCCTCATTGTCCACTCAACTCTTCCCCAAGACTTGCTTGGCTCTGCCCCTACACTCAGAGGCACTGCTTGTGCCTCTTGGTTTGAAGACCCATGCAGGCAGAGCAGCTTTTCCTAGGTGCTTGCGATGCACTGAGCTTGAGGAACAACACATAAGAAGGGCAGGATACAGGTCTGTGCCTGTAAGGAGCTACAGTGCACAGACCAGGGCAGCTGCCAGCTGCCCCATTTCACGCAAAGTTGGTGACTCCAGCTCCTGTTGAGTTGCAAACACCGCTCTTGAATAGGCAAAGTTTGGGAACGCCCAAGGATGTTTGTCTCTTGCCAGCAATGCACTCCACAGGTACTAACCTTACATCATGGAAATGCACTCAGCACATGATTTATGCATAACATGCCACAGCACCCAGATGCCAATCAATAAGTGTGTTTGTTACAGAACCCTCCAAAAACATTTATTTTAGCCAGCTGGACAGATAGTAAACCAAATGCAGCTGGAACTGCAGAGACCCCCATCTATTATCTGTGCATATTACCAACTAGTGGGCTTTCCCTAGGAACGGGAGCTCTTCTACTGGCCCATCACTTCCTTAATTAAAGGGAGGAGAGACAAGAAAAGGCATCAGTGTTACATTATGGAACACAAAAGAACTACAACACCTTCAGCTGACTCTTACACTGCAAACAGGGAGAGAGGGGATCATGCTCTCCATTGGGAGCGTAGGGCACCTTAAATCTAGTTCTAAGGAGATAGTGGGATCTTTCTAGTGGTTAGAGCAGGGAAGTCAGAGACGGGACTCGTGGGTTCTGCTTCTAACACTCACTCCTTTCTGGGTCAGTGTTCTCGTCTGTAAAGCTGAGATAAAACTTACCTTCCTCAATGGGACTGGGAGGGTTTACAAAGTGCTTTGTGATCCTCACCTGACAGGCCTGCCAGAGGAAGAACCTCACCCTAGTGCTGTTATTAACATTCTCGCTATTCCCAAACTCATGCAAAGGGTTCCAGGCACTATTCAAACCCCCGAGTCTGGTTGGAGTGCATGTGGCCCGCTTCCCCCATTTGTTGAAATACTCTGGATAGATTTACTCTCTATACCCACCATTACTACTACAACTGCCTTGAAATTGGAACTGCAGGGTCCTTGTCCAACAGACTGAAAGGCCAGTCTTGTGTCACCACCATTTCAAACCTCCCCCATATCGGAATGACTCCCACCTGATGCCCCTATACGGTGACAATACAGCTAGCGCAGGGGCCAGGGAGGGGAGAACACAGGATTCTCCACAGCATGGTACTAATAGGGCTGACGCGTCACGTTGCCCAACTACTACATATCATAGTGATGTACACACTTTGTATGTCAATCTCAGCGAGAGCCCTGCAGACAGGAGTGTCCAAAGGGTGCTGCCCACACAGCTCACTTCAGTATGCCAGTGGCCATCCTGCCTCCAATACAGGGAGCCCCCCAGTCTCACCACACAACGCCCTTCTGGACTAAAAGGAAAGGTGGCCCTGGTCTGCTCCTAGAAGCTACCACCCTGCCCTGGCCTGGTTGCAATGTGGTCAGGGCAGGACCCCACAGCACTGCACACACAACAAGACCCACCTGGCCTTCTTGGGCTTTGCCTTGGGGGCCAGCTCAGCGCTGCTCTTCTTTTCTTTAGGCTCCTTGGGGGCTTTGGCCTCCCGGGGTTTCCTGGGTTTCTTGGCTGCCTCCTTCTGCTTGGGCTCCCTGGGTTTCTTGGGCTCCCTGGGTTTCTTGGGCTCCCTGGGTTTCTTGGGCTCTTTGGGCTCTCTCTTCCTCTTTGGTTTCATTTCTCTCTCCAAGGCTCCTTTCTCTCCCACTTCCAACTCCACCAAGGCCTTTTTCTTCCGTTTCTTCTTCACCCCGCTGCCCCCACCCCCGCTGCCCCCACCCCCACTGTCCTGCATGCCATTCTGGGACGGCGTCCTCTTCTGTACAGCCTGGCCAGGCTCCTCCACTGGGCACTGGTACTGACTGGCCAAGTCTGCAATGTTCACGTGGGGACACAGGTCCTCCTGATCAGTGGTGCTGGCAAAGGGGGCCTGAGGCTTGTACTCGCAAGGGAGTGAGGCGCCAGACATCAAGGAATGAGACAGCTGCAAAGAGAGTAGAAAGAAGGAGCGTTAGCAAATGGCCCCAACAGACATGGCAGGTGGGGGCTGGAAGGGCCCTGCCATTCTACAGACCCAATGGATCTTTACAAGTCTAGGGGTGGTGTTACGCACAGGCCAGGGTGCTTACAAAACAGCCTGACTGTTCTGCCGAGGCTACCCAGTGCAGCATCATGCACAAGGACTGCACTGGGTGCCGACTGTTCCAGCAGGACAGCATTCAGTGCAGCATTCAGTCACTGCAAGCTAAGCAGATGGATGCTTGGCATAAAACTATCAATAAATAATAACAATCACCACTTGTGTAGAGTTTTGCAGCCATCCATCAGAGAGCACTGTACAAAGGTGTAAGTCTCACTCCTCCCTTTGTCAGAGGGGAAACTAAGCCCAGCATGGTCAGTAGCAGAGCTGGGAGCTGAATACAGGGCTGTGCAAACCCGAAGCAGTTTGGCATATTCTCTGCTTCACCCGGCTTCTGGTGTTTATTTTTGCAATTTCTTCAGCACTAACCACTAAAAGAATTCAATCCCCTCTTCCCACCGCTCCCAACAACAAGCAGACAAGGTAAAACTACCACAACAGCCTCCAAAGCTGGCAAAACAGATCACGATAAGGGGAGAAATAAAGTGACCATAGAATCATAGAATATTAGGGTTGGAAGGGACCTCTGAAGGTCATCTAGTCCAACCCCCTGCTCAAAGCACGACCAATCCCCAACTACATCATTCCAGCCAGGACTTTATCAAGCCTGACCTTAAAAACCTCTAAGGAAGGAGATTCTATCACCTCCCTAGGTAGCTCCAGAACTAGAGTAGGGCACTCTGGTGTCATGGGGTTTACTTTCCCCTGAAAAGAGGACTGTTTGGTAAGACTCTCGCTGGGGTTGGTCTAACTTATAGTGTGAGTGCCACTGAAAATCAACTTGTATGACCTAAGGAGTAAGGTCCTAGCCTGTTTTAGTGCCAGGTTTTTGAAAGAGCCACCACCAACCTACACAAACAGACTCTAACTCAGCCCAGCATCTCAGTGAGTCGCTGTCAGGCCAACCAGCAGGCTTCCAGGGGGGCTGTGTAACTGGTGGCTTGTCCCTTAAGGGCTGAAAGCCTGGGGCCAACCAGCCCTGATTATTGAGGGGCAAGGCTGAGAGAGATCAGGTTCCCTACAAAGAGCAGCAGGAAGCTACAGAGGAGAAAGCTTGGGGAGGCAAAATGGAGTACAGAGGCTGGTAGGAGCATGTAGTGGTCCCCAGTGGGCCCCCTCCGAGGGGGAGAGCGAACCAGCCGGAGACCCAACATGGCGGGCAGAGCCGAGGCGGCCCTGCCTCCCGCCCCGGAAGTACAACCGAGGACCCAGAAACACAAAAGGCGGGGCCGACCGCCCAGAGGGGGTCGGACAAGGGAAAGGGAGGAGTTCGCCGACGGACCGGCTGCCTCCCCGCCAGGACACGGATTGGAGTGGCGTCCCCGACCCCGCGGTGGACAGTGACTGGCCCGGGGTTCCAGCAGCAACATACCCCGCGGCCGAAGATAGCTACCCGGAAGCCCCGGACTCCGGGGCTCCTGCAGCAGCAGACCCCTGGCCCGGAGTACTCGCCGCCGCAGACCCCGCCGCCGGCGGCGAACCAGAGCTACCGGCGGCCACCCCCTCCTCCGCGGCTGCAGATGACTGGCCGGGAGTCCCAGCTGCCTTTTACCCCGAGGCGCAGGGAATGGACTGGACCCCTGAGGGCCGGGAACTCTGACGGCTGACTCAGGGGGTGAGTAGAGACTGCGTGCACTGGCTGCCTGTGCGAAGGCACCGGCCAGAGCCAGTTAGCTTATATAGAGACTGTGTGCACTGGCTGCCTGTGCGAAGGCACTGGCCAGAGCCAGTTAACCTATATAGAGACTATGTGCACTGGCTGCCTGTGCGAAGACACCGGCCAGAGTCAGTTAACTTATATAGAGACTGCGTGCACTGGCCGCCTGTGCGAAGACACCGGCCAGAGCCAGTTAGCCTATATAGAGACTGTGTGCACTGGCTGCCTGTGCGAAGGCACCGGCCAGAGCCAGTTAACTTATATAGAGACTGTGTGCACTGGCTGCCTGTGTGAAGGCACCGGCCAGAGCCAGTTAACCTATATAGAGACTATGTGCACTGGCTGCCTGTGCGAAGACACCGGCCAGAGTCAGTTAGCCTATATAGAGACTGTGTCCACTGGCTGCCTGTGCGAAGACACCGGCCAGAGCCAGTTAGCCTATATAGAGACTGTGTGCACTGGCTGCCTGTGCGAAGGCACCGGCCAGAGCCAGTTAACTTATATAGAGACTGTGTGCACTGGCTGCTTGTGCGAAGGCACCGGCCAGAGCCAGTTAACTTATATAGAGACTGTGTGCACTGGCTGCCTGTGTGAAGGCACCGGCCAGAGCCAGCTAGCTTACATAGAGACTGGGTTTACTGGCTCCCTGTGTGAAGGCACCGGCCAGAGTCAGCTACCTCGTAGAGACTGTGTTGGTACTGGCGGCCGAGGCAAGGGAACCAGACCCAGAGACAACGACCTGCTGGACGGTGGATGGACGGCGGCCGGTGTGAGGAAACACCGGTCTGAAGCAGCTTGCCCAGAGCAGACGCGGAGATCACCCGGCAGAGGGCGCTCCAAGGGCTGGAGAGACGCTAATTCCCCAAACAACCAGCAGGAGGCGCCCCCGGGTGAGTGTCCGCTCGCTTACACGTGGTGGAGAATGCAGGCAGCGATTCTCCCCTGAGGGAAGGGGAACGAATCACTGTGAGTCATACCCGACCCGCCAATCGGACAATACAGATGGAGGTCGAGAAATTAATTAAGTGGCTGGCCATGAGCCAGCAGCAACAACAGCAGCAGCTGCTACAACAACTAGGCGTGCAACAACAACAACTGATCCACGAACTGGGGACCCAGAATCGCGAACAGCAGCAGCAGTTCCTCCAGCTGCTCACGGCCCTGTGGCCCAGGTCGGGGTCCGCAGGGCCCAGTGGAGCAGACGGACCCCCAGACCCAGTCGTGCCAGTACGCCTGACAAAGATGGGACCAGACGATGACCCGGAGGCGTTCCTACTTACTGCCACTGCCGCCCGCTGGCCAGCCGCTCAGTGGGCTACATTGGTGGCGCCCTATCTCACGGGCCCCGCTCAAGCCGCCTATCGGGCACTGCCGGTGGCAGAGGCCCATAAAGAACAGTTACTCACCTCTCGTAACGTTTGTTCTTCGAGATGTGTTGCTCATGTCCATTCCCACAAGTGTGTGCGCACCGCGCATGCACGGTTCCGGAAAGTTTTCCCCCAGCGGTACCCGTAGGGTCGGCAGGGGCGACCCCTGGAGTGGCGCCCTTATGGCGATGTATATATGCCCCTGCCGACCCTCCCCCGCTCAGTTCCTTCTTGCCGGTACTCCGACAGAGGGGAGGCGGGTGGGATTGGGAATGGACATGAGCAACACATCTCGAAGAACAAACGTTACGAGAGGTGAGTAACTGTTCTTTCTTCTTCGAGTGCTTGCTCATGTCCATTCCCACAAGTGTCTTACGAGCAGTTACCTTGGAGGTGGGAGAGAAGTAGACCTAGTCCCTGCTGCCAGGACCGCCTGTCCCATAGCAGCGTCCTCCGCAGTCTGCTGCACGATGGCGTAGTGCGAGGAGAAGGTATGGACCGAAGACCATGTTGCAGCTCTGCAGATGTCGCCAATCGGAATATGTGCCAGGAACGCTGTTGAAGTAGCCTGGGCTCTGGTCGAGTGAGCTGTTAGTGGCGGAGGAGAAATGTTCGAGAGGTTATAGCACAGTTTGATGCACGAGGTGATCCATCTCGACAGGCGCTGCAAAGAAATCGGCAACCCCTTCATTCGTTCCGCCACTGAAATAAAAAGTTGTGGAGATTTACGAAAAGCTTTTGTGCGATCTATATAAAAGGCTAGCGCCCTCTTTACGTCTAGGGAGTGTAGCATTCTTTCCCTGTTGGAAGCATGGGGCTTAGGGAAAAACACAGGGAGAAAAATGTCCTGATTCAAGTGGAAAGCTGACACCACTTTAGGGAGGAAGGCCGGATGAGGTCGTAGCTGAACCTTATCTCTGTGGAAGACGGTGTACGGGGGCTCCGAGGTGAGTGCTCGGAGCTCAGAAACCCGACGGGCGGATGTAATAGCCACGAGAAATGCCGTCTTCCAGGAAAGATAAGAAAGTGGGCAGGAGGCTAGGGGCTCAAAGGGGGGCTTCATGAGGGCCGCCAACACCAGGTTCAGGTCCCACTGTGAGACAGGTGGTCGCACTGAAGGGTACAACCTATCCAACCCCTTGAGGAACCGCCCCACGAGGGGGTTGCTAAACAGAGAGCACCCCCCCACTTCTGCGTGAAAGGCTGATATAGCCGCTAAGTGGACACGAACTGTCGATATGGCTAGACCTTGTCTCTTAAGGTCCAGAATGTAATCCAAGATCAAGGGTATGGGGGATAAAGTCGGGTCTACACCCTTGTCCCGCGCCCATAGGGAAAAACGTTTCCATTTGGCCATATAAGTAGTACGAGTAGATAGCTTTCTGCTACCCAACAGGACCTCTCTAACATGATCCGAGCACTGGCGCTCCGAGGGATTCAGCCACGGATATTCCATGCCGTGAGGTGGAGCGACTGGAGGTTGGGGTGAAGCAACCGCCCGTGGTCCTGGGACACCAGTGTGGGAAGGAGAGGTAGGGTTATAGGTGTGGAGACTGACAGAGACAACAGCAGCGTGTACCAATGCTGGCGGGGCCATGCCGGTGCTATTAGAATCATGGACGCTCCGTCCAGGCGGGCCTTGAGCAACACCCTGTGTATGAGTGGAAACGGAGGAAACGCATATAGCAGACCCTCCCTCCAAGGGATCTGAAAGGTGTCTGCCTCTGACCCGGGGCTGAGGTTCATGAGAGAGCAGAACCTCTGACATTTCCTGTTGGCCTTCGTGGCGAACAGGTCTAGGAGGGGAAATCCCCACTGTAGGAAGATTGAATGCACAACATCCCCCCTGAGCGACCATTCGTGGCCCCGGAATGAGCGACTGAGGGTGTCCGCTAGGACATTCTGGACCCCTGGAAGGTAGGTGGCTGTGAGATGGATATTGTGTGCGATACAAAAATCCCACAGGACCAGGGCTTCCTTGCATAGGGGAGAAGAGTGAGCACCACCCTGTTTGTTTATATAAAACATTGTTGCCGTATTGTCCGTCTGGACCAGCACACACTTGCCTTGTAACTGGTCCCGAAATACCTGGCACGCGAGACGTACCGCTCTCAGCTCCCGGACGTTGATGTGTAGGGACAGCTCGCTGTGAGACCAGTGTCCCTGAGTCCTGGAGTCTCCCAGATGAGCTCCCCAGCCGAGGGCCGAGGCATCTGTTGCCAATGTCATTGTAGGCTGGGGTTTGCGAAAGGGGACCCCGGCATTGAGAGAGCGTGGTTGCAGCCACCAATGTAGTGAACTCAACGTGTGGTGTGGGAGGGTGACGACCAGGTCCAGTGGGTCTCTTCCCTGCCTGTATACCGACGACAGCCAGGCTTGGAGTGGCCGAAGTCGAAGTCTGGCGTAGGGCACCACGTACGTACATGCTGCCATATGGCCCAATAGGACCATGCAGTTTCTGGCTGTGGTAGTTGGATACCGCAGTACGGAGCGAATCAAGTTCGTTATGGCCTCGGCCCGAGCTGTGGGCAGGAATGCCATGGCTCGCTGAGAGTCCAGTACTGCCCCAATAAACTCGATTCTCTGAGTGGGAACTAGGGTCGACTTTGGTTCGTTTAGTATGAGGCCCAACCTGAGGAAAGTAGCTCTGACGAGAGCTATCTGCTGGATTGCTAGTTCTCTTGAGTGTGCTCTGACGAGCCAATCGTCCAGGTAAGGGTAAACGTGTACCTGTCTCCTTCTCAGGTATGCAGCCACTACCGACATGCACTTTGTAAACACCCTTGGGGCAGTCGACAGGCCGAAGGGGAGCACTGTAAATTGGTAGTGATGATCCCCTAACACAAATCTCAGGAACCTCCTGTGACTGGGGATGATTGATATGTGAAAGTATGCATCCTTTAAGTCGAGGGCGGCAAACCAGTCTCCGCAATCCATGGAAGGGATAATGGTCGCGAGGGAGAGCATGCGGAACTTCAGCTTCTTTATGTAGGAGTTGAGGCCCCGCAGGTCCAGGATAGGGCGAAGGCCGCCTTTGGCCTTCGGGATAAGGAAATAACGGGAATAGTAGCCCTTGCCCCGAAATTCTTGAGGAACCTCCTCTATGGCACCCAAAGACAAGAGGGCCTGAACCTCCTGAACTAAGAGTTGCTCGTGAGATGGGCCCCTGAAGAGGGACGGGGAAGGGGGATGGTTGGGAGGGAGGGAGGAGAATTGGATAGAGTACCCCACTTTCACCAGGCTGAGAACCCATTTGTCTGATGTGATTCGGGACCAAGTCTGGTAAAAGTGGGACAAGCGATTCACGAAGGTTGGGGAAGGGTAGGATCGGAATACTGGATGGTCGTCCTCGTGCGCCCCTTCAAAAATTTGGTCTGCCGTTTGAGGGCTGTCGAGGTCCCGGCTGTTGCTGTCCGTTACGGGAGGAGGATCTCGGACGACCCCTGTTTGCTCCCCTACCACCCCTCCTGGGCTGGTCACGCCTTGGCCCCTGTTGGAAAGGACGGAGTGGAGGGGCTGGGGGAGGTCTAAACGGTCTCCTGATAGTCTGAGGTGTGTGTAGGCCTAGAGACCTGAGCATGGCCCTAGAGTCCTTCATCGAATGAAGCTTCTTATCAGTGTCCTCAGAGAATAACCCTTGCTTGTCAAAGGGGAGATCTTGAATGGAAGCCTGGACAGGTGGTGGAATTCCTGACACCTGTAGCCAGGCTCCCCTCCTCATAACTATGGCAGTCGCCATAGTTCTGGATGCCGAGTTGGCTGCATCCAGGGCGGCCTGTAGTGCAGGCCTAGAAACCACTTTGCCCTCTTCCACAATGGCCGTGAATTCGGGAGTGGATTCCTTAGTCACCTGCCCCTGGAATTTATTCAACGCTGCCCACGAGTTAAACGCATAGCGTCCTAATGCCGCCTGCTGGTTCGCGATACGTAATTGTAATGCGGCTGAAGAGTACACTTTTCTGCCATATAGGTCCAGTTTTTTAGCATCATGCGATTTGGGAGTGGGCCCTGGTTGACCTTGACGCTCCCTTTGATTCACGGCGTCAGCCACCAAAGATCCCGGTGCCGGATGGGTGAAAAGGTGTTCATAACCCGTTCGGGGTGCAAAATATCGTCTCTCAACCCCCCTTGCAGTTGGTGGGATTGAGGATGGGGTTTGCCACAATGCATTAGAGGTGGATTGTATTTTCTTAATGAATGGTAGGGCAATCTTAGGTGGCCCATCGGATGAGAGTATGTCCACCGTCGGATCCTCCTCCTCTGTCACTTCCTCAGCAGGGAGATTCAAATTGTGGGCAATTCTCCGCAGGAGGTCTTGGTGGCCTTTGATGTCCATTGGTGGTAAACCAGAGGTAGACGAACCCGCCACCGCCTCATCTGGAGAGGAGGAGGAAGAAGAGAGGAACTGTGGTTCGACTTGTGTCGGGTCCTCTAAAGTAGGCTGCGTGGTCGCCCTATCCGCAGAGTGGATAGACTGGTGGCTGCCCAGACCCGAAGGTCCAGGCATAGGGTCATCTTCGGGTTCCTCCGAGGGGGGTCTGGTAATTGTGGCCGACACTGGGCCACGCGGCACCGAGGGCAGGGAGGCAGTGACGGATGGTGGGCCCTGCACCTGTTGGAATGCCCACGGTGCCCAGACAGGCCATTTTACCGACCCCTGAGGATACTGCGGCCATGGTGCCGCCTGGGACTCGCTGCGGTGCCGGGATCGGTGCCGAGAGTGGTGGTGCCTTGCTGAATGGTAATGGCTCCTGTGTGAGTGCCGGGAGCCTGCGTCGGAGCGGTGGGTGCGGCCAGAGCGTGTGGAGCCCACATCGGAATCCGAAGACTGTTCAGATGCAGACCACGGGGGTGCCGTTCCTTCCGGTGCCATGGTTGGATAGATCATCATTGGCTTTCCCGGAAACGCTCTCGGTGCCGGCTGGCGTACATATGTCTCTGCTGAAGCCTGCAGTGATGGTGCCGCGGGGTCCCTTCTCGATGCTGTAGCCGGTGCCGAGATAGTAACCGGTGCAGAGGGAGCCGCCATCGGAGGGATAACCGGTGGTAACGGTGCCGGGGCCACAAACGGTGCCGTCGTTGGTATGAGCGCTTGAGGCAACACCGGTGCCGGTGGAATGGTCGGTGCCGAAGCGGGGTCCCCCGCCATTTCGATCAGCTCCCTGGCTGCATCGAAGGCGTCCGGGGTCGACGGCATAGTCAGGTCCTGAATCATCTCGGGCGGGGCTACCTCGTCCCTTGACGTAGGAGCGCGCACCGAGGCAAGTTGTAAAGGCACTTGACGGGACTCACTCAGGTGACCCGAAGTCTGCCTGTGAGAAGAGGATTTCCCCTTAGCCTTCTTGGATGGGGACCGACCTCTTTGCTTCTTAGCCGGCACCGGAGATTGAGATTGGTGCCGACGCGGGCTCACGGAGCGGTGCGGGGAGCGGTGCCGGTGAGCCTTATCCTTCTTCGGTGCCGCCGGGTCCCGCACCGAGGCCGGAGCACTTCTGACCGAAGTGGATGGGAGATCTCCCTGAGGCTGAAGCGCTGACTCCATCAGGATAAGCTTCAGTCTCGACTCCCTTTCTTTCTTTGTCCTGGGTTTAAATCCCTTGCAAATAGTGCAACGCTCCGACAGATGACTCTCCCCAAGGCACTTCAGACACTTAGTGTGAGGGTCACTGTTGGGCATGGGCTTCCCGCAGTGCACGCAGGTTTTAAACCCCGGCGCCCCAGGCATAACACGATAACGACTCTGTAAACTACTTCTATTCTAATGCAACAGTAGAACTAACACTATCAACTAACTATAAACACTAAACTAAGAACAACTATGGATTGAGATACCGCTAGTACACACGAGGTAGAGGGATTCCAGCTAACCGTCATGGGCGGGAAGAAGGAACTGAGCGGGGGAGGGTCGGCAGGGGCATATATACATCGCCATAAGGGCGCCACTCCAGGGGTCGCCCCTGCCGACCCTACGGGTACCGCTGGGGGAAAACTTTCCGGAACCGTGCATGCGCGGTGCGCACACACTTGTGGGAATGGACATGAGCAAGCACTCGAAGAAGAACTATGAGAGACTGAAGGCTGCGATCCTCGACGCCCTGGAGCTCACCCCCGAGACTTTCCGGAGACGCCTGCGGGAAAAGACATACCCACCGGGAGCCCGCCCTCGGGTGGTGGCACAGCAAGTGAGGGAAGCCTGCTGGAGATGGTTACAGCCGGAACAAAAGACGGGGAATGAAGTGGCGGAGCAGGTGGCTCTCGAACATTTCCTCCACATCCTACCAACCCGAGGGCGGACGTGGGTTATGCGCCACCAGCCAGCCACCCTCAGCAGGGCCGTGGAGCTGGAGGATTTCCTAATCGCCGAGACCCCGGCCGGACCAGCGCCGCGTCCTCCAACCGTAGCCCCGTTGTCTTCTCAAGGGGAACGGACCCCGAACCCCAAACATGAGCCGCGACCTAGCCACCGACCCACCGACAGAGGGGGACCCGGTCTGGCCCGACAAAGATCCCGACGGGAACGAGAACCCCCGCGGGAGCCCTTACAAGAGAGGCGAACCCCGGGGCCCAAGGCACCAACTCCGACATCGGTACCTCAGGACAAGCCTCACCCCTCCAACCTGGGATCTTGCTTCACCTGTGGCCGGTTCGGGCATCTCCGCCGTGATTGTCCCACCATGGATTGTAGCTACGCGCAGGTTTGGACAGGTGAGGCCAGAGCCCGGGCACAAACCCCGCGGAAGCTCACCATCCCGATCATAGTAGACGGGACCCTGAGTTCCGCGCTCCTGGACTCGGGCTGCAGTCAAACAATGGTCCGGGAGGACATCACCCACCACTCGGGCCCTCCGTGTGGGGTCGTCCAGCTCCAGTGTGTCCACGGGGACGTGCAGTCCTACCCCAAGGCCCCGGTGACCCTAACAGTACATGGGAAGACCCGAACCTTGCTGGTTGGCCTGGCCCCGAAGTTGCCCTACCCCGTCATCTTGGGCCGGGACAGGAAGTGCAGCCGAGGGAGCCGCACCAGAGGGCGAAGCCCTGGAGGGTGAGCCGGTGGACACCGCTACCCCAGACCCAGAAGGCCCCGGAGAAGGCAAGCCGGCAGTGGGGAGGAACCTGACGACCGCGGAGGGGAGGAACCTGAACTGGAGGAAACTCCCACCCTTACAGCCGATTTCACCCAGGACCAGCGAGAGGACCCCTCCCTTCGCTGGGCCTACGAACAGTTGGCTACGGTAAACGGGAACCCGAACCCACCCCATCTCGCAACTACCTATCCCCACTTTGAGTTGGTGGAGGATCGCCTCTATCGCTTCTCCCGAGATGCACAGACCGGCGAGGTGCGGACACAGCTTGTGGTCCCTCGTTGCCACCGACGAGCGGTGCTACGAATGGCTCATGATGTCCCTGTGGCTGGCCACCTGGGCCAAGAGAAAACGCTAGCCCTTATTATGTCCCAGTTCTACTGGCCCGGCATCCACCAGGAAGTCAGGGACTTTTGTGATTCCTGCCCCGAGTGTCAACGGGCCACGCTAAAGGGCGTGACTAAAGCCCCGCTCATCCCGCTGCCCGTCGTAGGCACGCCATTCGAGAAGATGGGAATGGACATTGTGGGGCCTCTCCCCGAGAGTGTGGCAGGGTTTCAATAGATCTTGGTGGTCATGGACTACGCGACGCGGTTCCCGGAGGCGATCCCCCTCCGAAATATCACGGCCCGAACCGTCGCCACTGAGCTTCTGAAGATCCTGGCCCATGTGGGACTCCCCCGGGAGATCCTAACCGATCAAGGCACCAACTTTACCTCCAGGCTACTGCGCCAAGTCTGTGACCTGCTTGGGATTAAGAAACTACAGACATCCGTCTACCACCGATAGACCGATGGAATGGTGGAACGCTTCAATCGCACTCTGAAGCAGATGTTGCGGAAGTTCTCCCCTCAAGACCTACGCCACTGGGACCAGTTGATCCCTCCTCTGCTTCTGGCCGTCCAGGAGGTGCCCCAGTCATCGACAAAGTTCTCCCCCTTCGAGCTTCTCTACGGCCGACAACCGAAGGGGCTCCTGGATCTTCTGCGAGAAAACTGGGAGCAGAGGCCATCCCGTTCGCGCAATCTTCTTCAATATGTGTCTCAGCTCCAAGAACGGCTGGCGCAGGTAGGAGATCTCGCGAGGGAAAACCTCTGGGCGGCCCAACAGGCCCAGGAGGGAGGTCTACAATCGAGGAACCCGTGATAGGACCTTCGCACCGGGAGACCGAGTCCTACTCCTCCTGCCATCAGAGGAGTCAAAGCTATTAGCCCGGTGGCAAGGGCCCTACGAAATCATCCGTCAAGTAGGACCAGTCAACTACGAGGTATCCCAACCCGGGCGGAGGAAAGGGACACGGATATACCACGTCAACTTGCTGAAGGTCTGGCGGGAACGTGAGGGCCTCTTGATTACGCCATACCCCCCCAGAACCCGAGCTCGGACCCAAAACCCCCATGGCCACCGACCAAGAAGAACCGCAGCTGGGACCCACCTTAACAGACGAACAACGGAAACAGGCCAAGGCATTGGTGAAAGCCGTCCCAAAAACGTTCACCACAAGCCCCGGGCAAACCACCGTGATACACCACAACATAATCACAAACCCTGGAGAAGTCGTACGGGAGACCACCTGACCGCTCCCACGGCGCATGCAGGATACCGTGGAGAAGGAAGTACAAGCGATGCTCGAATTGGGAGTAATTGAGCAATCGCAAAGTGACTGGCGCAGCCCCATTGTGTTAGTCCCGAAACCAGACGGGACCGTCAGGTTCTGCATCGATTTTAGGCAGGTAAATAGCATCTCTAAATTTGATGCATACTCCATGCCACGAATTGATGAACTGCTGGACCGTCTCGGGGATGCCCGGTACATCAGCACCCTGGACCTGACAAAAGGGTACTGGCAGATCCCCCTCAGCCAGGAGGCGCGGGAAAAGATGGCCTTTGCTACTCGCTCCGGGTTATATCAGTTTACCCGGATGCCGTTCAGGTTACATGGGGCCCCCGCCACCTTTCAGAGGCTGATGGATCGCCTCCTCCAACCCCACAAGGACTACGCGGCGGCCTACCTGCACGATGTGGTGATCTACAGCCGCCGCTGGGAAGATCACCTCCCCCAGGTTGCCGCCGTCCTACGGGCCCTAAGAGACACAGGACTGACCGCGAACCCCAAGAAGTGTAAGATCGCGTGGCAAGAAACCACATACTTAGGACACACACTGGGGCACGGACAAGTGAGACCATTGGTGGGGAAGGTCCAAGCGCTGCAGGCCTACGAGGCCCCTCGGACCAAGTGCGGCAGTTCCTGGGGCTAGCAGGGTATTATCGCCGCTTTGTCCCGGCATTTGCTTCAGTTGCTGCCCCGCTGACAGAACTCCTGCGGAAAGACAGCCCCCGGCGTGTGCGGTGGACTCCCACCTGCCAGGAAGCCTTCCAAAACCTCAAGGACCGACTGTGTGAAGAACCGGTCCTCTTTAGTCCTGACTTTGACAAGGAATTCATCCTGCAAACAGACGCGTCCGAAGTTGGCCTGGGGGCGATCCTGTCTCAAGAAATGAGGAACATCCCATCGTATACATCAGCCGCAAGCTGTTCCCTAGAGAAAGGGGTTATTCGGTGATAGAGAAGGAGGCCCTGGCTGTCAAATGGGCGGTCGATGCTCTATGATATTATTTGGCGGGCGGCCCTTTCACACTAGTGACCCACCACACACCACTACAATGGCTGCAGCGGGCCAAGGAGACGAACCCCCGGGTGCGGCGATGGTACATGACCTTGCAGCTGTACGCCTTTACAATCCGGCATCGAGCAGGTAAGGACCATGTTAACGCCGACTTTTTCTCCCGCCTAGGAGAGGAAGAAGGGTCCACCTCCGGATCCCCGGAGCCGGACTTAAGGGGGGAGGTGTGTAGTGGTCCCCAGTGGGCCCCCTCCGAGCGGGAGAGCGAACCGGCCGGAGACCCAACATGGCGGGCGGAGCTGAGGCGGCCCCGCCTCCCGCCCCGGAAGTACAACCGAGGACCCGGAAACACAAAAGGCGGGGCCGACCGCCCAGAGGGGGTCGGACAAGGGAAAGGGAGGAGTTCGCCGACGGACCGGCTGCCTCCCCGCCGGGACACGGATTGGAGTGGCGTCCCCGACCCCGCGGTGGACAGTGACTGGCCCGGGGTTCCAGCGGCAACATACCCCGCGGCCGAAGATAGCTACCCGGAAGCCCCGGACTCCGGGGCTCCTGCGGCATCAGACCCCTGGCCCGGAGTACCCGCGGCCGCAGACCCCCACCGCCGGCGAACCAGAGCTACCGGCGGCCACCCCCTCCTCCGCAGCCACAGACTGGCTGGGAGTCCCAGCCGCTTTTTACCCCGAGGCGCAGGGGATGGACTGGACCCCTGAGGGCCGGGAACTCTGACAGCTGACTCAGGGGGTGAGTAGAGACTGTGTTTACTGGCTGCCTGTGCAAAGGCCCGGCTAGAGCCAGCTACCTCATAGAGACTGTGTGCACTGGAGACACCGGTTAGAGCCAGCCACCTTCTATAGAGACTGTATTTACTGGCTGCCTGTGCGAAGGCACCGGCCAGAGCCAGCTAGCTTATATAGAGACTGGGTTTACTGGCTCCCTGCGTGAAGGCACCGGCCAGAGTCAGATACCTCGTAGAGACTGTGTTGGTACTGGCGGCCGAGGCAAGGGAACCAGACCCAGAGACAACGACTTGCTGGACGGTGGATGGACAGCGGCTGGTGTGAGGAAACACCGGTCTGAAGCAGCTTGCCCAGAGCAGACACGGAGATCACCCGGCAGAGGGCGCTCCAAGGGCTGGAGAGATGCTAATTCCCCAAACAACCAGCCCCCGGGTGAGTGTCCGCTCACTTACAGAGCAACCTCAGCACAGGAACCTGGGTCTGGATAGTGAGACTCAGGCAGAGAAGGCATGGCAGTGACCTGACAAGAGGGAAAATGGATGGATCGGAGTTGATTTTATTTTGAACATTTATTAATAAAACTAGACATACTGGATGGAAAGCCTTGGCGTAGAATTTATTTAAAGAGTCCCTTCAAAGGGGAAACTGAGGCAGGCAGCCTGTAGGGCCACCTTGGGACACAAGGGGTGCTCAAGAATGGGTTTGCCCTATGATATGTGCTTGGGAAAGAGCCCATCCAGCACCAGGCCATTGGATCCCAGTGTCTGACCTTACAGATCCCAATTCCTATCCAACCCCAACTCAGGCAATGCCTCTTTGCACACACCAACTCTGCCAGCGCATCCCTCAGCCACCCATATAGCCCAGTACAGCCTGAACTGGGCCCCAGTAACACCCCATGACCTAGCTCCTCGTTGGCTGAAGTTCCTGCTTCACCTTCATACCCTTCGCTCCCTCTCTTCTTCATAAGCCAACCTTCAGGCTGCTAATGCTCATGTTCCTCCAACCCTTGCCCCAGTGCTCCTTCCCTCTGTATGAAAGGCTGGAGGTTTGCCCCAAATACCCATTATTAGACCACTTCTCTTGGTGTCAAACCCCTCTTATTAACTTTTTACTTCCAGGGCAGGTGTATGTGCTGCTGCCCACCAGTTAAGCAGTCACACTCAGCTGGGCAGCACCCTCTGAGTAGCACTGGGTAGCTGCTTGTGTGCCCAGGCCTCTCCCTGTGCAGTGCAACTAGACTGTCCTCTGCCACTGGTCCTACTCCCTGGCCCTAGAGGGTTTGGCTGTCGAGCCATCAGCAATGTACACTGTGCAGCTCTGGGACCTGTTTTATACTTAAAACATGTCACCAGCAGAGTTGAGGGTTGTGATTCCTTACTGTCACACCCATACCTGTAACACACTAGAGCAGATGCACTCATGTCAGTACATGGCACTTTGGCCATGTCTACACTACCACTTATGATGGCAAAACGTTTGTCGGCTCGTGGTGTGAAAACCTGTTTCCTCTCCATCAGCCCAACTGGGCACAGAGCTGGGCTGTGACTCAACTAGCCCGAAGTGATGCCAAGGAGTGAGTGGAAGGATTCTGTGCTTACACAGGGAAGAGCTCTTGCCTTACTAGTGATGGACCTGACCCAGAACCTAGTTAAGAGGTTCATAAGGTGAGGCTGCTCCTGGAGCCCCAACTGCTGATGGGCTTATAGGTGGGAGATCTACAAGAAGTGCCTTTTTCCATAAGTGGAAATGGCAGAGTGTGGTGGCATGACTGCCCCACCCCTGTGTGAGACTGGGCTAGTGCAGGCCAGAGCGGCTGTATGTGCTGGCAGCCAATCAAAAAGGGCCTGTGGGAGAGCCAATCAGGGCTGAGCAGGAGGCAGCCAACCAGGGCCAGGCTAGGCCTTATATAAAAGCTGCCCAGAAGAGGAGCAGGCAGTCTCTTGCAGACCTCTGAAGGGGAATGAAGGTCTCCTGAGATGAAGAGACCAGCACCTAGGACAGTGCTGTGCTGGGCAGGCTTGGGGGAGCAAAGGAAAGCTCGAGCCTGCTACCTGCCAGGCTGCAGGCCCAGACGAGAAGGGCCCAACAGGTGAAAGGGGCTAAAGGGGAAGTGTCCCAGGGAGACAGATGAAAGAGGGGGAAGGAGGGCAGGGAGGCGGCTGCTAGAGGGCCCCTGGGTCGGGACCCAGAGTAGCGGGTGAGCCTGGGTTTCCCCCGCCTTGTGTACTGCACCTGACCGTAGGGGAGTGGCTATGTCAGATTGCTACCGGCCCCTGATGCAAGGGGCTACACTGTGACCTGTGGTTGGCCACTGTGGCAGGAACAAGCAGAGGGACGGTTGTTAAGACCCCTCCTCCCGCCAGAAGGGAGTAACAATGGACTAGGGGGCACTGCCTGAAGTGGACGTCGCCGAGCGGGAAGCAATGCGGGTCTGGATACCAACAAGGATGACCAACGGAGCAGACGATGGATGGGACACCGCTGGCAGAGGGGACTCTGCAGCTGAGAAAGCTAATTCCCAGACTAACCAGCAGGAGGTGCCATGGTGGTGAGTTCCAACCCTGTCACACAGGGGTTTGTGACTGTCTTCAGATCCAGACCTCAGCCAGCCAGCCCAGGTCTTGAAACACCACACAAGTCTACATGCAGCTGCCTGACCCTATTAACTTCGGGGAGCACATTACCCAAGCTGATCTTTGCAAAGCACTGGCTTTCTCCTCATCTGCAAGAATCTTGCCAGAGAGCCATTTAAATCCCTGGCCCAACATGAAAAGGCACTGGAGACACCAGTTTAAACCAGCCAATCAGTCCCTTCCCCACTGTGATGGGCTGACTTGCACAACTGCTAGTAAAATAGCAGAGAGACAGGGTAGATGAGGTAATATCTTTTATTGGACCTACTCCTTTTTGGTGCAAGGTGCTAGCTTTCGAGCTACACAGAGCTCTTCCTCAGATCTGGGGAACGAAGCAGTGTCTGAGCTAAACACAAGTTGGGATTAAGCAGAAGGGGTAACGCATGTGGGGAAAGTCCCTTAAAAAGAAGTTGGCAATTGGAAGCTAGATTGTTACATAAAGAGGGTTTCAAAAGGGCAATTAAGGGTAGCAGGTAGTGTAAGGTGTTACAAATTGTAATGAGGCTTAAAACCAGTGTTCCTGTTTTGTCCATGGTTTTTGATGTCTAGCAGAGTTATGAATTTAAGTTCCCAGGCACATTTTTTTGAAGGTGTTGTGCAGGTTTCTCTTGAGGACAAGGAGTGAAAGATCAGATATGAAGTGAGATCGCTTTGTGAAAAATTTCAGAGTAGTAGCCATGATAGTCTGTATCAGCAAAAACAACGAAGAGTCCTTGTGGCACCATAGTCCTGGTCTACACTATGAGGTTAGGTCGAATTTAGCCACGTTAGGTCATTTTATACTCATTGTGTCCACACAACCAACCCCGTTTTGTCAACTTAAAGGGCTCTTAAAATCGACAGCTGTACTCCTCCCTGGCAAGGGGATTAATGCTAAAATTGACCTTATTGGGTCAAATTTGGGGTAGTGAAGACACAATTTGATAGTATTGGCCTCCGGGAGCTATCCCAGAGTGCTCCATTGTGACCACGTTGGACAGCACTTTCAACTCAGATGCACTAGCCAGGTACACAGGAAAAGCCCTGGGAACTTTAGAATTTCATTTCCTGTTTGGTCAGTGTGGCGAGCTCAGCAGCAGCACAGGTGACTATCGAAAACGAGCTCCAGCATGGACCGAACAGGAGACACTAGATTTGATCGCTGTATGGGAAAAAGAATCTGTGCAGGCAGAACTCCATTCAAAAAAGAAGAAATGCCAATATATATGCCAAAATCGCCCAGAGCATGTCGGCTAGAGGCTACAACAGGGACACACAGCAGTGCTGTGTGAAAATTAAGGAGCTCAGGCAAGCCTACCAAAAAACTAAGGAGGCAAACAGTCACTCTGGGTCAGAGCCCCATACATGCCGCTTCTATGATAAGCTGCATGCAATTCTAGGGGGGGGGGTGACCCTACCACTACCCCACCACTGTCTGTGGACACCTGCAAGGGGGGAGTCTCACACAATAGGGAGGAGGATTTTGTGGAGGAGGAGGAGAATGCACAGCAGGCAAGTGGAGAATCCGTTCTCTCCGGCAGTCAGAAACTTCATCACCCCAGAGTCAATACCCTCCCAGGACCCTAAAGCCGGAGAAGGCACCTCTGGTGAGTGTACCTTTGTAAATGCAGTACAAGGTTTAAAAGCAATTGTGTTTAATATTTCATTTGCCCTGAAAACTTGGGATGCATTCACAGCCAGTACAGCTACTGGAAAAGTTTGTTAGTGTCTAGGGATGAAGTGGGAATCCTCCAGGGACATCTCCATGACGCTCTCCTGGAGGTACTCTGAAAGCCTTTACAGAAGGTTTCTGGGGAGAGCTGCCTTATTCTGTCCTCCATGATAGGACACTTTACGATGCCAAGCCAGTAGCAAGTAGTCTGGAATCATTGCAGCACAAAGCATGGCAGTGAATGGTCCTGGGTTTTGGGCACATTGAAGCAACTTTCGGTCTTTATCTCTGTTAGCCTCAGGAGAGTGATATCATTCATGGTCACTTGATTGAAATAGGGGAATTTGATTAAGGGAACAGTCAGAGTAACCCATTCATGCTGAGATGTTTGTGTTTGGCTAAAAAGGATCATCCCTGATAATAGCCAAGCAGTGGGGGGGGGGGGGGGGGAGAGGGTGAAGGGATCATCCCAGAGAATTGGGTTGGGGGGAGGGTTTTGTGCTGCATATTCACCCGAAAACTGAAGCCTCTCCTTTTAAATGGCCAACCCATCAGGCATTGCTTGCTATGGGAAAGGAGGATGCCGCAGTTCAAAAGCATTCCCACATGTTATGAAGGCGGAAAACAGGGTTACTTACCTGTAACTGTTGTTCTTCGAGATGTGTTGCTCACATCCATTCCACTATAGGTTAGGCACGCGCTGCGGGCCTGGTTGCCGGGTAGATTTTCCCCTAGCTGCAGACTGGGTGAGCAGGGAGCCCCCTGGAGTGGCGCCACTGAGGCACTCTATAAGTACCCCTGCGACACAGTCTGGCCCTCAGTTCCTTCTTTGCCGGCTAAACCGACAGTGGGGAAGGAGGGTGGGTTTGGAATGGATGTGAGCAACACATCCCGAAGAACAACAGTTACAGGTAAGTAACCTTGTTTTCTTCTTCGAGTGATTGCTCACATGCATTCCACTATAGGTGACTGCAAGCAATACCTAGGAGGTGGGGTCGGGTTGACCCATTGCTGATCGTAAGACCGCTGACCCAAACGCCGCATCGTCCCTGGTCTGCTGGACTATGGCGTAGTGGGCGGCGAAGGTATGGACGGAGGACCAGGTAGCCGCCCTGCAGATGTCCGTAATAGGGACTCCCTCCCGGAAGGCCGCAGAGGACGCCTGCGCTCTCGTGGAGTGTGCTGTTACTCTCTCAAGCGGCGTGTCCGCGAGTTCATAACAAGTGTGAATGCACGAGGTGATCCAGGAGGAGAGCCTTTGGGCGGAAACTGGCTGGCCCTTCATCCTCTCCGCAACTGCCACGAAAAGTTGGGTTGTTTTCCTGAATTGCTTTGTTCTATCTAAATAAAAAGCAAGAGCCCTCCTAACGTCCAACGTGTGTAATTGCTGTTCCCTTCCAGAGGTGTGTGGCTTAGGATAAAAGACTGGGAGACAAATGTCTTGATTAACATGGAAGGGAGAGACCACCTTAGGCAGGAAGGCCGGGTGGGGACGTAGCTGCACCTTGTCCTTATGGAAGATAGTGTAGGGTGGCTCGGAGGTCAGTGCACGGATCTCTGACACTCTACGAGCCGAGGTGATAGCTACTAGGAATGCCACCTTCCAGGAAAGGTGTAGTAAGGAACACGTGGCGAGGGGCTCGAACGGGGGCATCGCGAGGCGTGAGAGCACAAGGTTGAGATCCCAAGGTGGAATGGGACGCTTAACGCTCGGGTACAGCTTATCTAGACCCTTAAGGAAACGGTATACCACAGGGTCGGAGAAGACTGAGTGGTTCGACTGACCCGGATGGAAAGCCGATATGGCAGCGAGGTGGACCCGGATAGTAGAGGTAGAAAGGCCCTGATTTCTGAGGCCTAAGAGGTAGTCCAATATGCGTGGGATAGTAGCCTCACTTGGAACGATGTCATGTTGTGTGCACCAGGCAGAGAAACGGGTCCACTTGGCGGTATAGGTACTTCTGGTGGATGGTTTCCTACTACCCAGAAGGACGTTCTGTACCTCTGCTGAGCATAAGAGCTCAGGACCTCTCAGCCATGGAGTAGCCACGCTGTGAGGTGAAGGGACCGCAAGTCCGGGTGCAGGAGGCGACCGTGATCCTGGGAGATCAGGTCTGGCCACAGCGGGAGGCTGATGGGAGGGGCCCTGGACAGCCGGAGGAGGGACGCATACCAGCATTGCCTAGGCCAGGCCGGGGCTATGAGGATGACGTGTCCCCTGTCCCGTCTGATCTTCAGGATCACCTTGTGGAGAAGCGGGATCGGAGGGAACGCGTAGAACAGGTGCCCCGTCCAGGGTAGGAGAAAGGCATCTGTCAGGGATCCCCGGGAGCCTCCTCGAAAGGAGCAGAACTGGAGGCACTTCCTGTTCTGTCTGGAGGCGAAGAGATCGATGTGGGGAAACCCCCACCTCAGGAAGATCGGCCGGATGACATCTGGCCGAAGGGACCACTCGTGAGTCATAAAGGATCTGCTGAGGTGGTCTGCCAGGGTGTTCTGGATTCCGGGAAGGAAGGAGGCCACCGGGTGAATAGCGTGGGCTATACAGAATTCCCACAGGAGAATCGCCTCTTGACACAGGGGGCTGGAGCGGGCCCCGCCTTGCTTGTTTATGTAGTACTGGGCTGTGGTGTTGTCTGTCAGCACCGCTACACAGTGACCCCGTAATGTGTCCCGGAACGCCTGGCACGCGAGCCGGACGGCCCTCAGCTCCCGGACATTGATGTGGAGGCAGAGGTCTGACTCCGACCAGCGGCCCTGGGTCCTGAGTTCCCCTAGGTGAGCTCCCCACCCTAGTGACGAAGCGTCCGTCACCAGGGACATGGACGGGCTGGGGGTAAGGAAGGGGACCCCTTGGCACACATTGTCCTGGTCTTCCCACCAAGCCAGAGCGGATAGGGTGGCTCTGGGGATGGAGAGGAGGGCGTCCATACTGTCCCTTCTCGGTCTGTAGGCCACTGCGAGCCACGACTGCAGTGGGCGTAGCTGTAGTCTGGCGTGCTGTATGACATGAGTGCACGATGCCATGTGACCTAGCAGGCTGAGGAAGACCTTGACCGTAGTCATCGGACAGTTGCGTAGCTGTCTGATGGCCGACTGGATAGTGAGGAACTGAGGCTGGGGCAGGGATGCCCTTGCTATTGTGGAGTCTAGTAGGGCTCCTATGAATTCTATGTTCTGGGTAGGCTCCAGGGTGGACTTCTCCCTGTTCAGAAGGATTCCCAAGCGGTCGAACGTGCTGATAACGAGCCGCACGTGAGCTGACACTTGGTCCCTGGAGGTGCCTCGGATCAACCAATCGTCGAGGTACGGGTATAAGTGTACCCCGCGGCGCCGAAGGAATGCCGCTACTACCGCCATACACTTTGTGAACACCCTGGGTGCGGTGGACAGGCCGAAGGGTAGGACGGCAAACTGATAGTGTTCCCCCGCTACCAGGAAGCGGAGGTAACGTCTGTGTGAGGGTTTGATGCTCACGTGAAAGTAAGCGTCCTTCATATCGAGGGCAGCGAACCAGTCTCCCGGATCCAGAGAGGGAATGATAGTGCCCAAGGTGGCCATGCGGAACTTGAACCTGATCATGTAGGTGTTGAGTTCGCGCAGGTCCAGGATGGGCCGGAGGCCCCCTTTCGCCTTGGGGATCAGGAAGTAGCGGGAGTAGAACCCATTCCCCCTGAACTCCTGCGGTACGGGCTCGATGGCTCCCAGTGCGAGGAGCGACCTCACCTCCTGTACGAGGAGTTGCTCGTGAGAGGGGTCCCTGAAGAGGGACGAGGAGGGTGGGTGGGTGGGAGGAGCGGAGGAGAGCTGGAGCGAATATCCCACCTCCACCGTGCGGAGGACCCACTGGTCTGATGTAATGTCCGACCATGCACGGCAGAAGTAGGACAGACGGTCTCCAAAGGGAGGATCCAGGTTTATGATTGGTGAACTGCCCCCGGGCGCACCATCAAAAGTTGGATTTGGGCCCCTGGGAAGGCTTAGAGCCTTGTTGTTTCCCGTCCTGCCTAGGTCCTTGCCGCCGGCGGTAAGGGCGGCTTCTCCTGAGGGAGGAGTCCTGGGGCGGGCGCGCAGGTGGGAAGAATTTCCTGCGTGGCGGGATGAAGGGACGCCTCTGTGGACCTGGGGTGTGCATGCCCAGGCCTTTGAGGGTTACCCCCCTGTCCTTGAGGGCCTGGAGACGGGCATCCGTATCCTCCGAGAAGAGGGACTGTCCCTCAAAGGGGAGGTCCTGGATTTTAAATTGCATGGCCGGGGCTAGGTTGGATGACGAGAGCCATGCTGCCCGGCGGAGGGCTATGCCCGAGGCCATTGTTCGGGCCGCAGAGTCGGCCGAGTCCAGAGCCGCTTGTAGGGCATGACGGGAGATGTCCCTGCTTTGGAGCAATAGGGCCCTGAACTCCTGTTTGCCCTCCTGCGGGAGAGCAGTCTCAAATTTAGTAAGGGCCTCCACCGTGTCGAAATGGTGCCTACTCAGGAGTGCCTGATGGTTGGCGACTCTGAGTTATAGGCCCCCGGAAGAATAAACTTTCCTGCCGAATTGGTCCAACCTTTTGGCCTCTTTGGCCTTGGGGACCTGCGCCTCCTGCCCGTGGCGCTCCTTGTTATTAACAGAGTCCACCACCAGGGAGGAGGGCGTGGGGTGAACATACAAGTATTCGTATCCCTTGGCTGGGACAAAATAACACTTCTCCACCCCACGAGCAGTGGGGGAGATAGAGGCGGGGGTCTTCCAAATTGCCGCCGTGTGGAGTTTAATAGTATTAATGAATGGCACTGCCACCCGTGCCGGAGTGCCCTTAGTTAACATGGTGGTAACCGGGTCGTCCACCACTGGGACCTCTTCCAAAGGCAGGTTCATGTTCTTTGCAACTGCCTGGAGGAGATGTTGGTAACTGGAGAGGTCCAAGGCGGGCGGGCTAGTTGATGAAGTGCCCGCCACTGCCTCTACCCCTACGGGGGAGGCGTAGGGACCCGGCTCCATAGGGCTACGTGCCGTGGAGGGCTGGACTGCCGATGATGGTCCTACCAGCACGTCCACTGGACCCTCTGAGCTCACCGGGAACCTGGGTTCAGACTGGGTTTCCCGGGGCCGATCGTACCCCCATGCCGCCCACTCCGACCAGGCAGGGTTCTGGGTGACTTGGGCTGGTCCCGCCGAGCGAGGGGACCGCGTGCCGGCGGACTCTCGACGCTCCCGGTGCCGTGGGCTTCTCGACCGGTGCCAGGCGGTAAGGTGCCCATCCGAGGAGTCGTGGCTACCCGAACGGTGCCGCCTCGGGAAGTCTCGGTGCCGAGACGAAGAGCGGTACCGGGGGGGACCTTCGGCGCCGCGACGGGGTCCGGTGCCGCTCTCTACACTCCCGGTGCCGTGGGCTTCTCGACCGGTACCGGGCGGTATGGTGCCCATCCGAGGAATCGTGGCTACCTGAACGGTGCCGCCTCGGGGAGTCTCGGTGCCGAGACGATGATCGGTACCGGGAGGACCTTCGGCGCCACGACGGGGTCCGGTGCCGAGGCGAAGGGCAGCGCCGGGGTGAGCGGTGATGGCCGGAGTAGGACCGGTGCCGGGACGACGAGCAGTGCCGGGACGCGGAGCGGCTTGTGGAGCGACGTCTCGAACGGTCTCGGCGCCAGCTGAGGGACCGGTGCCGGGAGTGCGACCGGTGCCCAGAGTACAACTGGCCCTTACCAGGGTACCGGGACTCTGATCGGCGGCCCGAGCGCGAGTGGCGCGAACGGCCAGGAGGAGACCTTGAGCAGGGTCTCAACTCCTTGCGGCGCCGAGACTGCGACCGGAGCCGGGCGGGTGACCGTTGCCGGGAGTCTGATCGGCGCCGCGAGATCGAGCGGTGTCCATGCCCTGCCGGGCTCTGACACGCGATCTCTGCCTCGGTCATGGGCGGCCTGCCCGTCGACCGGACTTGTTGCTGCGGGGCGTCCCCGGCAAGCAACCCTCTCGCAGCAGTACACGCCTCCAGCGTGGAGGGAAGCTGCTGCAGAGTTGGCACCGCAAGTGGCAAGACCACTGGCACCGGACTCGACGGGGCCTCCTGCGGCGCCGGAGTCAGCGGTGCGGGTGCTGGCGGCTCTTCCTCAGGTCGGCTCCCCGGAGAAGGCTGTGGTCGCAGGACTGGTACCGACGGCTGGACGCGGTCCGGCGCCAGAGCGGGGCGAAGTTGAGCGCTCCTCTTCCGCTTGGTGCTGGGGGAGCGCGACCGGTGCCGAGGCTTGGCTCTCGGCGGTTTGGGTGCGGGGTCCGGTGCCGCACTGGAGTCCGGGGCCGCCTCCATCAGGACGTGCCGCAAGCGGGATTCCCTGCCTTTGCAGGTCCTGGGCTGAAGGTACTGCAGATCTAGGAAGAATCTGCCAAGTGCACTTCTTCCAGGCACTTGAGAGGCACTTAGAGTGTGGGTCTCCCACAGGCATAGGCTTCCCACACTCTGAGTGCTTGAATCCCGGAGCCCTGAAGACAGAGGCTCCGGCAGCAGGGAAAAACCCCTGCACTTGACTATTTACACTACAAAGACTATGTAAACTAACTAACAACAACTGCTAACAACGAACAATTAAGAGAACAATCGACTAGCTAGGAGATAAGGAGAATGCTGAAAAGCAGAACTCCTCTTCCGACTACCAGCTCGAGCGGTAAAGAAGGAACTGAGGGCCAGACTGTGTCGCAGGGGTACTTATAGAGTGCCTCAGTGGCGCCACTCCAGGGGGCTCCCTGCTCACCCAGTCTGCAGCTAGGGGAAAATCTACCCGGCAACCAGGCCCGCAGCGCGTGCCTAACCTATAGTGGAATGCATGTGAGCAATCACTCGAAGAAGAACAAGACAACCCTGCATACCCTTTGGCTTATCGTGGCTGCCTGTAAACCAAATTCTGTTGCCCAGCCATGTATGATGTCTTGCACCGTAATGGCAGGCACTCAATATAAAAAGCAGAATGTGACCTTGACCAAAAGAACATGTGCTCTCTGCTGTGAATTGCTTGATTCACTGTGAAAGAGTCTGCCTTTTGTTCTCTGAAATGTATCTTCTTAAATTCTACTCTCCCTTTTTTTCCTCCTGCAGGTGCAAATGTTTCTACAGTCCCTCTATCATCTCCATCCCAGAGGTTATCGCGATTGAAAAGGCGAAAAAACCTGCACTTGTGATTACACGTTTTCCGAGCTCAAGCAGTTCCCCCCTCTCCCCCACACTGATAGAGCACAGCTGAATGCATGGAGGTAAACAGTGCGAGAGTCCAGGAAAGAATTAAGTGACCGTGATGAGAGGCAGGATGCGATGCTCAGGCTAATGCAGGAGAAAATAGACATGCTCAGGAGTCTGGTGGAGCTGCTGCAGGAAAAGCAGCAAGAGCACAGACTGCCCACTTCAGCCCCTGTATAACGGCCTGCCCTCCTTCCCAAGTTCCATATTCTCCTCACCCAGACACCCAAGAACATGAGGGGGAGGCTCCAAGAACCCAGTCACTCTACTTCAGAGGATTGCTCAAGCAACAGAAGCATGTCATTCACTAAGGTTTGATTCGTAGTGTGGCTACAGTAAGCATTGTCCTTCCCTCCTCCAATACCCCATCCGGGCTACCTTGTGAATTATCTCCCCAGTAATTAATAAAAAATGCATGGTTTTAAAATAGTGACTTTATTTCCTTTGCAAGCTGTGATAGAAGGGGGGAGGGTGGTTGGCTTACAGGGAATTAGAGTCAACAAAGTAAAAACTTGAGTAGAAAGTAGAAACACGACTGTCTCACTGTAGCCTGACCAGTCATGAAACTGGTTTTCAAAGCTTCTCTGATGCGCAGCACACCCCGTTGTGCTTTTCTAATCGTCCTGGGGTCCGGCTGTGCAAAATCGGCCACCAGGCAATTTGCCTCAACCTCCCATCCTCATATAAACGTCTCCCCCGACTCTTACGGATATTATGGAGCACACAGCAAGCAGCAATAACAATGAGAATATTGCAGAAGCGACAAAGAGTCCTGTGTCACCATAAAGACTAACTAAAGTATTGAAGCATAAACTTTCGTGGGGTAATACCCACTTCGTCGGATGCATGCACGCGGCAGCCCACCCGCGGCGGGGACGGGGGACCGGGGCACTCCCGGCAGCCCGCACGCGGTGGGGATGGGGAACCGGGGCGCACGAGCGGGGTTTTTTTTGGTGTTTTTTTTTTTTTTGGTAATTCGGCGGCTTTTCGGCGGAGGGGTCGCGCCGCGCCGCCAAATCACAAAAAGGGGTCGCGGTTTCAACTAGTTTGAGAACCGCTGGCTTAGGGGAAGGGAAAGCCTGCCTTTGGGCTTCTTAGGCGGGCTGCTAGCACGGCACTTGCCTCACCCGAGCCCAAAGGACCTGAGTCAGGGTGGGTCCGAGAAGCCACTTTGCCACACGTGGTGTCAGAGGTGGGATGTGAGTGGACTTGGTGGCAAGCCCTCTCGGGACAAGGCGAATCACCCCTAATGGAACAGGAAGAAAAGAACAGCAATGGAGGAGGTGGTGAACGCATTGGTTCAGGCCACTGCGGCCCAGCAGGAAGCAGTAAGAGTACAACAAGAGACTAATCAATTGTTGATAAACTAGGCAGCCCAGGACCAAGCCACCCTGCATGAGGTAGTGAAGCAGATAAAAGCCCTGGGCACCATGACCCGTGAGGGCCCAGATGCCCGGCCGCTGCGGGCAAGCAACTACTTGCAGAAGATGACGGAGGATGACGACACCGAGGCCTACCTCGTCGCGTTCAAGAGGACAGCACTGCAAGAGGCCTGGCCCCAAGAGCAGTGGGCAAGTATCCTGGCCCCCTTTCTGTGTGGGGAGGCCCAGAAGGCCTATTTTGACATGGCAACCAAGGCAGCTGCGGATTACCTCCAGCTGAAGGCTGAGATCCTGGAGACGGCGGAAGTGATGCCAGCCCTAAGGGCACAGCGGTTCCACGAGTGGAAGTACAAGGACGGCAAGGCACCGAGGTCCCAGCTGTTTGACTTAATCCACCTCGCCCGGAAATGGCTGCGCCCAGAGACCCACAGCCCAGAGAAGGTGGTAAAAATCCTAGTCCTGGACAGGTACATGCGGGGGTTACCACCCGACGTAAGGGGGTGGGTCAGTAAGAATGATCCCTCCTCCTATGACGAACTAGTAGCCCTTGTGGAGAGACACCTAGCCTCCCAGGAGCTGTCGCGGACTACTGAGGAAGGAAGGCGCCCGAATAGGGGGCAAGTCTCTGCACAAAAAGCCCAGGTTGCCATGACCCCAGGCCAGTATATGGAGGGGAAAAAGGAGGCTGGGGAACAGCCTGAGAGCATGGACAGACATGGGGACTGGGGGAACAAGACTCGGGGGGTAAGGCCTAACAGCCCGAAAACTAGGGGGCTGCTCCAAACAGGAAGTCGATGCTATGCATGTGGGGAAGTAGGGCATATAGCTGCCGGGTGCCCAAACCCATGCAATGTGACCTGGGAGGGATAGGAGGACCCTGCGACCTAATAAATCAAGTAGGGGTTGCGATGGCCCCCCATAGATACACCAGGCCCATTAAGATGAACGGCATTAAGACCACCGCGTTGGTGGACTCAGGGAGTGCGGTCACGCTGGTCTCGGGAAAGCTGGTCGGGCGAGACCAACTGTCCCGGGCCAAGCGCTCAGGAGTATCTTGTGTGCATGGGGATGTTAATTATTATCCAACTATCCCCGTAAGGATAGACATCCTGGGAAGCCCCACTAAAATGATGGTGGGAGTAGTCCCGAAGCTCCCCTACCCAGTCCTCATTGGACGAGACTTCCCAGGGTTTGGGAAGGGAGGCGGAAGGAGATAGCACTGAGACCCAAGAGATGGCCCAGTTAGGTAGCGGGTCCCCAGCCTTCCAGGAATTTGACCCAGAGTTATTCTCCGTGACTGGGGAGCCCAGGAAGTCTCGGAGGGAGAGGAGGGCAACTAAAGGAGTTGGGGACGAGAATTTTGGCCCGGTACCAGAAGTCTACGCTTGTAGGGGAACAAGTAAGCCCCAAGGGAAAAGGGGCTGTGCGAGCTATGGGGGAGCCCGATGCCGGACCTAGTTCCCCCCTGACTTCTCCCGAGAGGGAGACAGAAGTAGATACCCCGGAGTTGGGACCAATTGGCCCTGCAATGGAAAATATTGGGCAGGATCAAGCCAATGATCAGTTATACCACAATATCCGTAAGGAAGTAGTTGAAGTGAATGGGGTCCCTGTAGAAAGGAGAGTCAAGGGCCGAGGGCCATATTATATAATAAAGAGGGACCTATTATACAGAATAGTCCAGATGCAGGAACAAGCCGTGGAACAACTCTTGGTGCAGCAGAAGCACCAGAGAGACGTGATGGATCTAGCTCACAGCCATCTATTCAGGGGGCACCTAGGGGTAGAGAAAACCCTCGATCGGATCCTGCAAAGGTTTTTTTGGCCCGGAGTTTATGCAGCTGTCCGGCGGTATTGTGCCTCCTGCCTGGAATGCCAATTGCATGCCCCCCGACCACACTTACGGGCCCCTTTGGTGCCTCTGCCTATTATTGAGGTCCCGTTTGAGAGGATCACTATGGACCTGGTGGGGCCACTAGAGAGATCTGCCTGCGGCCATCAGCACATACTGGTTGTGCTAGACTATGCCACGCGGTACCCGGAGGGTGTGCCCCTACGGAACACGATGTCCAAGACCATAGCCCGGAAATTAGTGCAGATTTTTTCCCGAGTAGGAATACCCAAGGAGATCCTGATGGACCAAGGGACCCCCTTTGTGTCTAAGTTGATGAAGGACTTACGCGACATGCTCCACATACAGACCCTAAGGACGTCGATGTATCATCCCCAGACCGACGGCCTGTTTGAACGCTTTAATAGGTCATTGAAGAGCATGATAAGGAAGGTAGTGGGCCGGGACGGGAAGGATTGGGACCTCCTACTCCCCTACCTACTGTTTGCTGTGAGGGAGGTACCGCAGACCTCCACTGGATTCTCCCCATTCAAGTTGTTATATGGACGCCACCCGCGGGGCATACTTGACATTGCCAAAGAGGGTTGTGAAGAACAGCTGAACCCAGGGAGAAACGTCATTGAGCATGTGTTGCAGATGAGAGAGAGGAGACAGGCTCCATGCTCTGTGTTTTCTGCATGACTGATCCAGGAAAAAAGTCACGAAATGTTTGTCTGCCACTGCTTTCAGGGAGGGAGGGAGAGGAGACTGATGGCATGTATCCAAAACCACCCACAACAATATTTTTGCCCCATCAGGCAGTGGGAGCTTTACCCAGAATTCCAATGGGTAGTGGAGACTGTGGGATACAATAATAGAATATCAGAGTTGGAAGGGACCTCAGGAGGTCATCTAGTCCAACCCCCTGCTCAAAGCAGGACCAATCCCCAACTAAATCATCCCAGCCAGGGCTTTGTCAAGCCTGACCTTAAAAACCTCTAAGGAAGGGGATTCTACCACCTCCATAGGCAACCCATTCCAGTGCTTCACCACCCTCCTAGTGATAGGTACCCACAGTGCACCGCTCCATGAGTTGATGCTGGCCACAGTATTGAGGATGCACTCCACCGACTTAATGTGCTTAGTGGGCACACACACAATCAACTGTATAAAATGGCTTCCTAAAAATCGACTTATATAAAATAGACTTAATTTTGTAGTGTAGAAATACCCATAGAGACTGACTTTATTTTGTGGGTTCTAGCCCACGAACACTTATGCCAAAATAAATTTGTTAGTCTCTAAGTGCCACAAGGACTCTGTTGTTTTTGTGAAAAGTGTTCACTCACAGGAGATAGTGATTTTGTCTTCATGTTTTTCTTTCAAAAGCATTGTGATTGTCTGGCTTCACGCATATTTGTTATTGGGGCATGTGATGCACTGAATGAGGCACAACATGTGTTGTGATAAAGCATTTGTAGGACCTTTAAATCTTGAAAGGTGTGTTGTAGGATGTACTAGTTATCCTAACAGAGGAGATATGGCTCTAGGTTTTGCATCTATTGCTCTGACAGGGCTTTGAGTTGGAGGTTTGTTTGAATGCCAGAAGAGGGGCTTGGGGAAAGATTTCAGTCTGATGTGTTCATCAAATAAGGGTTATTATTATTTGATGGTTCCCCCATATGGGTTCCAGTGTGGGTTGACAGATGACAGTTTGGGGTGTATAGTCTATGGGGTTTTCCCCTCTGTATCGAAGCAGATTCTCGGAGGGTATTTGAATGGCCCATTCCATGATGCGATGTACTTCTCTGGTGGAGTGTCTGTGTTTAGTGAAGGCAGTTTTAAGTGTGGCTCCCTCACTTTCTCTTCAGAGAAAATTCTGTGGTATTTGAGTGCCTGGCTATAGAGAACTGCTTTTTTTCGTGTATATGGGGTGGTTGCTGGACCTGTGGAGGTAGATGTGGTGATCACTGGCTTTCTATTGTTAAAGCTAATCCAGGTGTCCAGGAAGTTGACGCTGGTGTGCGAGTGTTCTAGAGAGTTTGATGGATGGGTGATGGTTGTTGAAGTTGTGGTGGAAAATCTATGAGGGAGTTTAGGTCATCGATCCAGAGAATGGAAATATTAATGTAGCTCAGGTATATCATTGATTTTGTGGTGCAAAACAAGATCCGACTAAGTTTAGAACATTTAGCAGCTGGGTAAATGGCAGGGCCTGACCAGCCAGGATGGGCTTTGTGACAGTGATGGTGTCCAATAGAAGCTTCTGTAAGAACATTGCCAGAGAGCTGTTTCCAGCCCTGGCCCAGCCACAGGAAAAGCACTGGAGATGGCCATGGACAGCAGCATTCTTCTGGGTGGTATCCATGAGAAGCCAAAGAATCATAGAATATCAGGGTTGGAAGGGACTTCAGGAAGCCATCTAGTTCAAACCCCTGCTCAAAGCAGGACCAATCCCCAACTAAATTTTTAAAAAGTAACATCAAGGAGGACTCCAAAGAGACAGATTTTTAAGATCTTAGTAAATAGTTCATTGCCTGATCAGGTACATGAACCCTGGACCCTCAGATTAAAAGTCTAATGCTCTACTACCTGAGCTAGCTAGACTCCTTGCTACTGCCCTGCTGTTCCAGGACATTCCTGGAGGCCAAATCTTCTGCCTTGATTTGCTCAGATGGAAAATGCCATTGTGGTGATAAAGCAGCTCCCAGAATCACACCAGGTTAGCTAAAGGTCTGATTTCCAACCTGTTTATTTCAACCAGTACAAACTCACATGGAAGCTCTGATTTCCATTCAAAGCAGTCCCTATCTAATCTAAATTCACTAGAAATTATCCTGGTTAACCCAGAACCAGAGAATCCATGGTGCCTTCTGTCCTGGTGTAAATGGGTTTTAAAATTATGTTTGCGACTTAACCACTGTCACTCCACCTGCCAGCCTGCATGAGCCACAGAGCCCTCCCCGGCCATCAGCCACCCTGCAGCAGCTCTCCCAGTGCAAAGCTCAGATTCATTAGCTGCCATCTCAGCTACAGAGGAAACTCCTGCCTCCCTTCCACAGTAACAAAGAAGCGAGTGACCCATGAAATGAGACTGATGGGGAACAGCTTGCATAGGCTGGTGTCACATTCCCAGCTTTGCTGGCAGAGCTGCATTGAGCACTTATCACACTGGCAAGGAAACCCAAGCACATGATTTGCTGAGGCCTCCCACCCATGTCCAAGCTCATCAGTTGCATCACCTGCCATCATAGCAATACCCCCAGGAGAGGATCACCAAGTCAAGCTTTCCTAGCTCACATCGTTCTCTTCACTGTGCTCATGAGAGCTTTAAGAGCCTAAGCCAGGCAGAAGATCTCAGCTGGAGGGAAGACAGGAACAGAAGAATTATGAACCCAGTGGGTCCTTCTTGCACATGTCTCTCAGAGAAGCCAGTTCCAGCACCATAAAAATAATCCACTATATCTTTAAAGATCCAATTATTCTAATCTGGGATAAACACTCCTAGGGCTCAATCGTGGCATCACCAGAGGGCAGAGGTGAGGCTAACTGCATTTCCTGAATCCAGGGGTGGGCAAATGACAGCCCGGGGGCCGCATCCTATCCTTCAGATGTTTTAATCCAGCCCTCAAGCTCCCGCTGCGGAGAGGGTCCAGGGCTTTCCCCATTCCAGTGCTCCGGCCAGGGAGTGGGATCAGGGGCTTGCCCCACTCTGTGTGGCTCCTAGAAGCAGCGGCATGTCCCCCTTCTGGCTCCTACAGGTAGGGGCAGCCAGGGGGCTCCAAATGCTACCTCCACCCAAGCACTGCCTCCGCAGCTCCCATTGGGCAGGAACCACAGCCAATAGGAACTGCAGTGGTGGCACTTGCAGAAGGGGCAGCACGCAGAGGGCCTGGCCACACCTACACGTAGGAGCCGGCGGGGGGACATGCTGCTGTTTCTTGGAGCTGCTTGGGGTAAGCGCCACCTGAAACCTGCACCCCGACCTCCTCCCATGCCCCAACTCCCTACCCCAGCCCTGATCCCCCTCCCACCCTCCAAACCCCTCAGTCCCGGCCCAGAGCACCCTCCTGCACCCCCACATCTCATCCCCAGCCCCATTCAGAGCCTGCACACGCAGCCAGAGCTGCACTCCAACCTCCTTCCCCAGCTCGGAGCCTCCCCCCTCACTCTGAATTCCTCATTTCTGGCCCCACCCACAACCCCAGTTGGAGCTCTCACCCTCCTACACCCCAACCCTTAATTTTGTGAGCATTCATGGCCTGCCATACAATTTACTGCTGTCATAACCTAACATGTTTGGATTGCTTTTAAAGTTTGACCTTAACTCTGAATTTTCTGAGTTTATAACATTTGGTTTGAGATCATTACAAAATCCATGTAACATTTTTACCCTAAACTGCCAACATGTGCTTTCAACCTTATCTCCATCTCAATGTAGTTTTGACTGCGAAAACTGATGTAATTGGAGATATTTCCATTCTCCATACAAATGATTCCTTTTTTGAATCCCCCAGTCTGTCAGCCTCAGGCAGCTCTTGGGGCAGTGAGTTCCCTGGGTTGGGTGGGGGATTTGATTAATAATTTACATTTACTTCGCACCTACATCCAAAAGCGTTTCACAAACTCTGAAGAGAAATCAATCACTCAGCACAAAACTATGTTATGTAGCAGGGATGGAGGAAGAATCCCTCAATGGGAATTGAGGGGGATGGAGTTGGACAGGGAAAAAGAGACTGAACTAGGCAACCTGGAATCTGAGCAGGACCTTGTGGAAACACCCAGATGTTTGCAAATTATTTGAATGATCCCAAGAGGCCTGTGTGGGTGCATCAGCTCTTACCCAGAAATTAGCCACGTGGGAGAGGAAGCATAATTTTTCTGGTTCAGAGGCAGGCGTAGGGAGGTGCTGTCAGCACAGCACCCCCGAGCTAACATTGAGGACTTGTTCAGTCCTGAGCACCTGCTTAACCATGATGACCGCTTCCTGCTGCACATGGGGCTTTCCCATTCATGTGTTCTCCCTGCAATCCCTCTGTACCAGGAAAAGAAAATGTCCTCAGCCAGAGCTAGACTGTGAAAAGTAAGATCTGCCAGCAACTAGGTGAAAGCCCATCTCCATAGAACAGGGGTCTGCAACTTTTCAGAACTGGTGTGCTGAGTCTTCATTTATTCACTCTAATTTAAAGTTTTTGCATGCCAGTAATAAATTTTACCATTTTTAGAAGATCTCTTTCTAGGTCTTTAATATATAACTAAACTATTGTTGTATATAACGTAAATAAGGTTTTAAAAATGTTTAAGAAGCTTCATTTAAACTTATTAAAATGCACAGCCGCCCCTCCCCCCCCCCCCCAACCCGTGGCCAGGATCTGGGTAGTGTGAGTACCACTGAAAATCAGCTCATGTGCCCCTTTGGCACGGCCATAGGTTGCCTACCCCTGCCATAGAACTTGATGTCTGGCAAGTGTTCTCAGCCCCAGGGCATTGCCCAGGGTGCAGAGCTATGCAAGCAGGATGAGCTGGATGCAAAGCAGACAGTATGAACAGCTGACAGGAAGCTCCTCATGGACAACACTTACTTGTAGCATTACAAAAGCAGCTCACAGTGAGATTCCACTGCTCTCTCTCCCCTCAGACAGGACAGTCCTTTCAAATAACAGCCTCATCAGATATCATCCAAGCAGCTGCCTCAGCCTCCCACATCAGAGTGACAAAACCACAGGCTCAGAGTTGGCCCTGGGGCAGTGTTTTCCCAAGGAACTGAAATTAGGGGGGGTATTGGAATATTCAGGGGTGTGTGAAGGCTGATGAAGGCTGAGACCATGAGGGCAAAGGTGGGTTGTACGGCACCATAGTAAAACTTGAAAAATGTTTCATGACCATTTTATTAGATTTAATTCATGTTTTAAAATCATCACAGAAATTAAAGTTGGCTTCTCAAGCCTTCTATGAAGCACTACATCTACATCTGTCTTGGTTTCTTGTAATTTTGCACTCTTTGGTGTCTTCTTGTGTGTCCGTTATTTCCAGTATTTCGTGATATGCTCACAATCAGGCAAAAGGTGACTTCTTCCAGAACACAAAATTCTATTAAATGAGGAAAAAATATGCTCAATATAAGTACCTTCATTAGTCAACTTCTGGACTGAAGTCTTTGCTTCCTCCAATACATTTTCAATGGATCTCGCTCATTCATCCAAGGATAGCTTCTATTTCTGGACCAACATTTACTACTGTTGTAGCAGATGCCTGGATGACATTGTTTAATGACCCAAGTGGTTTCAACAGTAGACTTAAAAGAGAGAATGGCAATTGGTCTTCTCTGAACTTAGTAACAAAAGTAATCCACCAGCCTCACTACTTATATCAGTCCTATCTTGGCAGATAGTTTCCAAAGCCAGTAATAATGGTTGCAATACTTAAGACAATCGCCAAGAATCACTCATGAGAAAGCCAGCAGGATTTCCCAGGATGGACTCATTTGAACTTTAATCCCAGTGTATCTTCTATTTCCTTCCAAAATGTTCAGTACTTTTGGACTCTCGCTGAAAAAGAGTATAAAAAGGCATTAAATTTGTGGCTTTTTAATGTCTTTTGACGATTCTGCAGCTTGTACTAGTGTGAGCTGGAGTAGATGGCCTCTACAGTGTGTATAGGAGAGATTAGGGTAACACTTTTCTCTGAGCAAAGTTTGTACTCCACTATGTCTTCCAGAGAAATTTGTAGCTCCATCAAATGCACAAGTAGCCATCTGTTTGGGGTTCAATTTACAAGCATTAACTCTTCTAAGATGTCACAGATGCAGCTGATGTATCTTCTATAACATGAACATCTAGAATGCATCTTGTGGCCTACCACGGACATCAACATACACAATGACTTAATGCCTATTTACATTGGTTCATTCATTGGCCATGTATGTACATATTTTGAATATGGCGAGAGAGTTATTCACTTTTTCAACTCCTGAGTCTTTCACTGTTACACCACATGTTTCAAGAAACTCAGCTGAGTTTTTTGCAGAAAGATAGTGAGCATTTGCCAGTCTTGTTCAGAACCAGTGTCCAACTTCAGGATTAACAATTACAATGCACTTAACATAGGCCTCTAGTTTGTAGTGTGTGGTATCTCTTGCTTAAATAGAAATTATGACGCAATAGCCATGCTGGTTCACAGAAACTGAGTTGTGTCTCCAGCATTCTTAACAGCCTCATTAAGTTCTTCTAAAATTGGCTTTGACAATGACTGGCTTATAAGTTGATGCAGCCTTTTTATATAGGTTGTCAGTATTGGCTCAGCCGATCAGTCTGGCAAACCAAGCTCTTCCACTTTTGGCACTAGAAAAGGTACAGAGAAGGGCACTATTATTTTGTATTATTCCATGACATGCCAGCAGCAGTAGATAATATGATGTCATACCATGTTAAGTTATGTCATAATGACACGAAGTTATTCACCTTGTGCAGTAACGATGGTTCTTCTTGCCCTATGGATGCTCCACTTTAGGCATATGTGTGTCCCTGCACCTCTAATCGGAGATTTTTGGTAGCAGTGTCCTGTTGAGACCACGCAAGTGCTCCCCCTCCCTCGTGGTCCTCCTTGAGGGTAATTAGCACTGCACGGGCGAACCTCCCCTCACTTCCTTCTCTACCATAGAGCCCTATAGAGAACTCCGAAGTAGAGGGAAGGGTGGGTTATGGAGCATCCATAGGGACACACATCCAGAAGAACCATCGTTACTGCACAAGATTAATAATTTCTTCTTCTTCAAGTAGTCTCCCTATGGATGCTCCACTTTAGGTGACTCCAGAGCAGTACCCACCACCGGAGGCTGGGACTTCGGAACAGAGTCTTTTACTACAAAGTGTACTGTGGAGTCGAAGATGGTGTCAGTGGCCAAATCTTCAGTGATTGCATAATGTTATACGAAAGTATGGACAGAGGCCTAATCGTTGCTCTATAGATTGGGGAGATAGTGGTATCGCTATGGAATGTGATTGAGGTAGGAACTGATCTCATGGAATGCGTGTGGACAGAAGCAAGTTGTGCCCTTGCTAAGTGATTAATGCAACTAGAGACACAGTTGGATAGTCTTTGAGGAGCTTTTGGATCTTTCTGTGGATGAAAGGAAGAGTTTAGGGGATTTCCTGAGGTCCTTAGTCCTGTCCAAGTAGAATGTTAATGTCTTTTTAATATCTAACATATGCACAATTGTCTCCCAGTTGTCACAATGTAGTTTTGGGAAAAAACAGGGAGACGGGTCTGTCGATTCATATGGAAAGTGCATAAAAAGTAGGGAGAAACTTGGCATATGGCCTTAAAGTTACTTTGTGTTGTTTTTTTTTTTAAAAAAAAAAGGGCCGTAAATGATGGATGTGCCATCAGGGGCACTATTTCTCCTATGTGCCTAGCTGAGGTGATGGCAATTAGAAATGCTGTCGTCATGGACAGATGTAACTGAGAACAAGTTGTCCTGGACTTGGAGGGAGGTCTAGTTGAAGCCCTGAGACCTAGGTTAAAGTCCCAGGCTGCAGCAGGTGGTGTCACAAGGTGGAAGAGAGTCCCAATGCCCTTAAAGAATCTATGCATTAGTGGTTGAGCAAACTCCAAGTGGGAAGCCATTTTTGCCATGAGATGTACCTTAAGGAAGCTGAGTGAGAGTTTAAATGTAGTGGAAAATCAGACAAAGGAAAGATGAGGTTGGGTCTGTCCGTTTGGAATGGTACAAACTTGGAGTCATTTCCATTTTGTAGAGAGATATGTGGAGTGGTCAACTTGTGGTTGTTGCAACAGGTGTTTCAGCTTGTCAGACCATTCTGCTTCTAAGCCTTGAAATGAAGAAAGATCCAAGCCTGGAGGCGAAGGACCCATGGGTTGGAGTGAATGGTCAGCCCATTGTTTTGAGAGAGTGGGTGAGGAATGGAGGGCATATTGCCATCTGCATCAGGTAAGGGAGCCAGACTTGTCATAGTCAAGAGGGGCAATCAGAATACATCTCACATTGTTTCACTGAATTTTCAACAGAATCTTGGACAGAGTAGGAAACTGGAGAAAAACATACAAGTGGGACCTGTGCAGTGGGAAGATGGGGGCAACTGCCAGTGAATGTTTCCCCAAGGAAATGTAGCCCTAGAGCAGTAACAAGGACCTTTCTTGTTCCAATAAGTAGCAAAGAAATCCATAGGTCAGGTTCCCCACAGGGTGGCTATATCTTGAAGCATCTCTAAATTTAGTATACACGCATGGTCATGAGAAAATTCCAACTGAGACTGTTGGTTGTCCCATTCTGTATCCCTTGTAGACAGACAGCTGGGATGAGCACTTTGTGATCGGTGCATCAATTCCAAAGTTTGAATGCTGTCTTGTAAAGGGAGGGAGATCTGGAAGCTCCTTGGCAGTTTATACAAAACATACAGGTCACATTAAGTCCATCATAATCTTTGTGTGTTGTTTTGAGGAAAGGCAGTGTTTGTGCACAGAACATCGTCTTTACTCTTCTTCTTTCTTTCTTTCTTTTTTTTTTAAACTGAAAAAAAAAAATTATTATGAGTCTACTAGATGCCTGGGGTGGGGGGAAATGCCCCCAGACAGGGAAAGAAAATGAAGTCCTCTCTGTTCCTTTAAAAACTAAAGGAATAAAAGAGAAAAGAAAAGAAACACTAGCCTGAGTACTTTTAAGGAAAACAAAGGTAAAAAACAAACACTACTTATGCTAATGACACAGATAAGGAAGGGAAGACTGCTCCTTCAGTCAGAGGCCAAAGGCCTTAGAGCAAGGGTTCTCAAACTATTGAGAACCACCACCCCTTTTTAGTTTTTCCCTTGGCGTGGCGGACCCTTGTATGTCTGCCGAAAAGCCGCCGAATAAATTAACTTCGCATTCGGCAGCTATTTTCGGTGGACATGCAGAGTGCTTTCGGGAGTGCTCGGCATGTCCACCAAAAATAGCCGCCGGAATGCAGAAGCGATAGCGGCGGCGGCTTTTCGGCGGCAGAAGCAGCTTGCAACCCCTCGGGAGGCGGCTGGCGACCCCCCAAGTGGTCGCGACCCACAGTTTGAGAACCCCGGCCTTAGAGAAGGAAGTGAGGGGGGTTTATGCCCATGGAGTGCTAATTAGCCTCGAGGCAGACCACAAGGGGAGAGACACTGCTACCAAAGACTAGAGGTGCAGGGGCACACAGACACCTAAAGTGGAGCATCCACAGGGACACTACTCAAAGAAGAACATATTATATGCTATTACTACTGGCATTTCATGGAATAATGGTAAGAACAACAATAATATAAAACTAAAAAATAATACAAAATAAATTTCAAACTGAAAATTTCAGTTTGAAATGACATTTCAAAATTTTTCTAAAACAAACAAAAAAACAGCTTAGCTAAAACAGCATTCGCTGACAGCAGCCTCTTTTGACAAGAGTTTTCTGACCAGCTGTAATCATAATGCAGCCATCTCCCAAAGGAGCTCTGTGCTGGAAGGGGTCACACCTGACTAACTACACCGCAGCTCCCTTCATTCCCTCTTCAGTTACAATTGGACTCTCGTCTTCACTTCCTGTCCCAGGCCCCTGCAGTCTTACATTGCTGAGCCATGTGAAACAGATACCATTTCCCACTCAGAGATGGATACACTGCCGTTACCAGAGAGGAGTCTCCTGTATACTCTCTGTCACTGTACACGTCTCTGTGCTCCTTCACAACATAAGCAGCTATGAAGCAATTGCTCCAATAGAGTTACACCAAGAATGAATTTGTCTCATTAGGTTTTAGCTCCAGAAATAAAAGCATCTTTACTAATGTACAAGCAGCTACCTCTGAATCCCAGCTTTTCCCACTCCTCTCTGCTCCTTGCATTGTGAGGTCTGCAGGTCCCAGCCCCAGCACTGCACCACTGGGACCTGTGCCTCTGGACTGCTTCAGCAGTGAGTGCTCACACAAAAACTCCTTCCTTAACTTCAGGCTGAGCGCAATCGGATGCTCAAGGAAGCCCTGTGTTCAGACAGCAGCATGGAAGTGACACCAGAAGGGAATGGCAGATGGGACTTGCTGCCACAAAAATGGACTAGCATATCTTGCAAACTCAGCATGAGGAGATGGAGAACTCCAGTGATTGGGAGTCTGGAGACAGGCAGGCATCACCAGTCATTAGCAAAGGGTACCCTGGGGAGTTGAAAAGAGAATGAGATGAGTTCATGGAGGATAAGTCCATCAATGGCTATTGGCCAAGATGATCAGGGATGCAACCCCATGCTATTGGCTCAGAGCAACAGAGTGAACGGTGGCATGACAAACAACAGCGGCCAGAGCATTGAACTATGTTTTAGTGACTTTTCTCCAGAAGCTAGATTTGTAGGTAAATATAGGTTTCCTACTAGGCCAAGATTTTAAAAATGCATTATTTGCCATGATCATTATCTCAAATCACTACTCTCTCAAGAGGTCATTATTTTGGGGAGTTTCTGAAATAAACTTTTTAATTATTATAGGTTTTAGAGTAGCAGCCATGTTAGTCTGTATCCTCAAAAAGGACAAGGAGTACTTGTGACACCTTAGAGACTAACAAATTTATTTGGGCATACACTTTCGTGGGCTACAGTACTCCTTGTTCTTTTTGTTATTATAATTATTTTTGTGTAAGTATGGCTATATTGGGTCAGATCAATGGTCCATCTACCCCAGTGTCCTCTCTTCCGACAGTGACTATTCCAGGTGCTTCAGAGGGAATGAACAGAATAGGGAATCATCAATTGATCCATCCCTTGTTGTCCACTCCCAGCTTCTGACAAACAGAGGCTAGGGATACTGAGATCATGATGTTGCATCCCTGCCGATCCTGGCTAATAGCCATTGATGGACCTATCCTCCATGAACTTATCTAGTTCTTCTTTGAACCTGGTTATAATTTTGGCCCTCACAACATCCCTGGCAAAAATTTCCACAGGTGACTATGCGCTGTGTGAAGAAATACTAGTTTGTTTTAAGCCTATTAATTTCATTGGATGACCCCTGGTATGGGCCAAGGACCACGTAGTGGCTCTGCAGATTTCCTGGAGCGGGACCTGCGCTAGGAATGCTGCTGAAGATGCCTGAGCTCTAGTGGAGTGGGCGGAGAACGGTTTTACCGGGGAACCCGCAAGGATAGCGCTAGGCCCTGTTGTTTAAGGAAGAGCAAGTACTCTAGAATGAGCTGGATAGAGGCTGAGCGTGGGGAGACAGCACACCGGGTGCACCAACAGGAGAAGCGCCTCCACTTTGCAGAGTACGTGGAGTGGGTGGACAGCTTTCTGCTTCCTAGGAGGACCTGTTGGACCGGGCTAGAGCAGAGTAGCTCCGCATCCGTCAGCCATGGAGCTTCCAAGTCGTGAGGTGAAGTGACTGGAGGTCTGGGTGACGGAGACGGCCATGGTCCTGGGAAATCAGGTCCAGCCAGGCTGGGAGGGGTATCGGGTCCTCCACTGACATGTCCAGGAGCGAGGTGAACCAATGTTGCCTGGGCCATGTGGGCGCGATCAGAATGAGTCGGGCCCCGTCCCTTCGAGCCTTGACCAGCACCTTGTGGATCAGGGGGAAGGGGGGGGAAGGCATACATTAGCTGGCTTTTCCAAGGAAGGAGGAAGGCATCCGTCAGGGAGCCGGGGGAGCTGCCCCTTAGGGAGCAGAACTGTAGGCATTTCCTGTTGGATTTGGTGGCAAACAGGTCGATTTGGGGAAAGCCCCACTTGAGGAAGATCGTGCGGATTATGTCCGTGCTAATTGACCATTTGTGGGTTGAGATAGATCTGCTCAGGTGATCTGCCAGGACATTCTGAGTCCCTGGTAGAAAGGAGGCTACCGGGTGGATATTGTGGGCTATGCAAAAGTCCCAAAGGAGAAGAGCCTCTTTGCACAGGGGGGAGGATCAGGCTCCGCCCTGTTTGTTGACATAGAACACTGCTGTCGTGTTGTCCGTTAGTATGGACACGCAATGACCCTTCAATTGATCCTTGAATGCCTGGCACGCCAGGTGGATAGCCCTTAGCTCCCAAACGTTGATGTGTAGCGTCAGATCGTCGGATGACCAAGGGCCTTGGGTTCTGGTGTTTCCCAGGTGTGCGCCCCACCCTAGCGAGGAAGCGTCCTTTACCAGAGACATCGAAGATTGCGGGGCATGGAAGGGAAGACCCTCGCATACTAGGGACCGGTTCTGCCACCAGGTTAGGGAGGACAGGACCATCTTGGGAACCGTGACCAACATATTGAGGCTGTGCCGGTCTGGACGGTAGACTGTGGACAGCCAGGCCTGAAGGGGGCGCAGGCGTAATCTGGCGTATTTGTTGACGGACGTGCAGGAGGCCATGTGACCGAGAAGGCTTAGGCACGCGCGTGCCATGGTAGTCGGAAAGGTCCGAATGTTTGATATAGCATCGGACATGGCTTGGAAGCGGGCGAGGGGAAGGAACGCCCGTGCTTGAGTGGCATCCAGCAGCGCGCCGATGAACTCTAGCCTTTGCGTGGCTTCCAGAGTTGACTTTTCTTCGTTGAGAAGGATACCCAGCCGGCGAAACGTCGTCACGGCTAGGTGCATGTGGGACTGGACCTGTTGTCTGGACTTGCCCTTGATAAGCCAGTCGTCCAGGTACGGGAATACCGCCATTCTGTGTTTGCGAAAGAAAGCAGCCACCACAGCCATGCACTTTGTGAAAACTCTGGGTGCTGTGGATAGGCCGAATGGTAGGGCCGTGAACTGATAATGTGTGTTGCTGGCCAGGAAACGCAGGAAGCGTCTGTGGGGTGGGAAGATTGCTACATGAAAGTAGGCATCCTTCATGTCGAGGGCGGCATACCAGTCTCCGGGATCCAATGAGGGAATTATGGTACCCAGGGAGACCATGCGGAACTTCAACTTTATCATATACTTGTTGAGTTCTCGCAGGTCTAGGATGGGCCTTAAGCCCCCTTTTACTTTTGGAATTAGAAAGTAATGGGAGTAGAACCCCCTGCCCCGAAACTCCACCGGAACCTCCTCTATGGCTCCCAAAGATAGGAGGGACTGCACCTCCTGTAAAAGGAGTTGCTCGTGAGAAGGGTCCCTGAAGAGGGATGGGGAGGGGTGGAACAGAATTGGAGGAAGTATCCTCTTTCCACCGTGCGGAGGACCCAGTGGTCCATGGTGATTAGAGACCAGGCATGGAGGAAATGGGATAAATGCTGACGGAAGGGTGGGGTAGGATCCATACTGGGGTGTGGTATGCCGTCCTCAACCGTAACTTCAAAAGTTCGACCGAGGGCCGGGTGGAGGCCTATTAGGGCCTTGTGACTGCCCTTGTTGGCGAGTGGCGGAGCGACGCCTACCTCCCTGACCCCAGTGCCTAGAAGCGTCCTGCCTAGGTCTGAGTGGGGGGTAAGGGCATTGACGCAATGGTCTGAATGGGCACCTCTGGGTAACTGGACCTCATAATGACTCTCGAGTCTTTTAGTGACTGCAGGCGAGAGTCAGTTTTTTCGGAAAATAGGCCTGCGCCTTCGAAGGGAAGGTCTTGGATGGTTTGCTGGACCTCTGCAGGGAGGTCCGACCCCCGCAACCAGGAAATCCGCTGCATCATTACCCCGGACGCTAGGGTGCGAGCAGCAGAGTCCGCCAAGTCAAGGGCAGCCTGGAGTGAGGTTTTTGACACCTTCTTGCCTTCTTCTACCTAGGCCGTGAACTCTTCCTTGGACTCCGGGGGGACTAAGTCCTTAAATTTGTTCATGGAGTCCCAGGAGTTGAATGCATAGCAGCTAAGAAGGGCTTGTTGGTTCGCTATTCATAGCTGTAGTCCTCCTGCCGAATATACTTTGCGGCCAAAGAGGTCCAACCGCTTAGCCTCCTTGGCCTTGGGGGCTGAGGCCTGCTGCCCATGGCATTCCTTTTCGTTGACCGCTGAGACAACGAGGGAGCAGGGGGGTGGGTGGATATAGAGGTATTCACCCCCCTTTCCTGGTACAAAGTACTTCCGTTCCACACCCCTGGCCGTGGGTGGAATGGAAGCTGGAGTTTGCCATAAGGTTCTCATACTGGCTTGGATGGTATGTATTAGCGGAAGTCCCACTCTGGTAGGGGTGCCTGCCGACAGGATGATGACCACCAGATCGTCCTGCTCAATTACTTCCTCCGCTTGGAGGTTCATATTCCTTGCCACCCGCCTAAGGGGGTCCTGGTGGGCCGAAAGGTCAATTGGAGGGGGACCGGAAATGGTGGTGCCGGCCACTGCTTTGTCCGGTGAAGAACCTGAGGAGGGGTCTGGTACCAGGGGCGGTAAGGCTTCCTCCAGGTGTTGAGCTGCCGGTGCCCTGGGCGATGCTGTGCGTTGAGGCTTCACTGTAGATGACGCCGTAGCCGTTGATTCTGGCGGGCGCCCTAGTGCTGCCTCCGGCCTTCTGGGCTCGGAGCGGAGCCTGGAGGCACCCAAGGGTTCGCCTTGAGCCTGGTGGTAGGCCCACAGTGTCCAGAAGGGCCACTGAGATTGGTCGTGGCCTGGGTCTTGGCCAGGATCGTGCCAAGGACCTTATTCCAGTGCCGAACCCCCTCTGATCGGGACGAACCCGAGGCCGATTGGGAAGGCCATGTTGGGGCTGTTGGCCTTCGAGTGGGAGAGGAGCGGCAGGCGGCTGCTGGCGACCGGCGATGCTGGGGTCCCTGAAGCGGGGACCGAGACCAATGGCTGGACTGCACACGTCGTTGACTCCAGTACCGTGAGCCAGATCGCGATCTTGCGAATGGCTGCGATACCGGTGAGGGCTACGCCGCGGAGATCGCTGACTGGAATGGTGTGTGGAGGGCGATCTTGTCCGGCGCCGGGAGGTCGACCGGTGCCATGGTGGAAAGCGGCACCGGGAGGACGACCAGCGCCGAGATGTAGAGCGGCACCAGAATGGAGAGCAGCGCCGAGAGCGTGATTGGTGTCAGGACCTGGATCGACGTCGTGACTGGGATCGGTGCCGGGACCTGGATCTGCGCCGAGACTTAGATCGGCGTCGTGGCTCAGAGTGGTGCCGTGATTGGGAGCAGTGCCGTGATTGGGAGCAGTGCCGTGATTGGGAGCAGTGCCGTGATTGGGAGCAGTGCTGGGGCTCAGATCAGTGCCGGGATTGAGAACAGCGTCTCAATGCCGAGCGGGTACAGGACTGCAAGCGGTATGCTGGCTGTTGGTGCGGTGCCGGGGCCCAGAGGAACGGTTTGCCCCTAGACTGTACCTCTCTGGTAAGTTGCGTTGGGGGTACAGCTGGCGGCACCTCCATAAGGGCGATGAGGTCTCGCGCTGCATTAAACGTGTCCGGTGTGGAGGGCAGGGATGGCTCTACTGACACTCTAGGTGGGGAGCCAAAGCGGTCCGGACTCAACGGCACGACAATGGGGGCCGGAGTCAACGGCACCGCGGTATGAGCTGCTGGCACCGGACGATCCAGTGACGGGCGTGTGTCCGGGGGTGCCTGCCCTGGCAGAGGTGGCGGAACTTCTTTGTTCGGCTTCCTCTTTCTGATGGGGGACCGCGCTTTGCCCTGCACCGGAACGACTTCTTTCGGTGCCGTGGTGTCACGATGTCCCGGTGCGCGAGTTATCTTCGGTGCCGAGGCTGCGGGTGGAGCGCTGCGGACCGAGGCGGATGGAGTTACCTCTGCAGCGGACGATGGCGGTGCCGGGCTAAGTGCCGCCTCCATTAGGAGCTGACGAAGTCTAAAGTCCTACTCCTACTCCTTTTTGGTCCGGGACCAGAAGCTTCAGCAGATCTTGCACTACTCTGCCAAATGTGATTCCCCCAAGCACTTCAGGCAAGAATCATGTGGGTCATGGGCTTCCTGGCAGATGCGCAGGGCTTAAAGCCTGGTGCCTTGGGCATCAGCCCTCAGCAGGGGAGGGTTGGGACGAGCCCCTTACCCTCACTAACTATATACATTGAAACTATATACACTAAAACTATCAACTACACAAACTAGAGAACTTTGAACTAAGAACTAAGAACAAGTGCGAATGGAAAGCTAGGGAGAGTGGAGAAACGCAAGCGAGATCTCCACAGTTCCAACAACCGTCACGGGTGGAAAGAAGAAACTGAGGGGGGCGCCGGGTCAGCTCCTATATACATACACACACACACACACACATATATATATACACATACACACAGCGCCATGAAGGCGTCACTCCAGGGGGCTCCATGACCAACCCGGCAGGGGTTGCTAGGGTAAAAATCTTCCCGACAACCGTGCATGCTGCACATGCACACGCCTACTTGGAATGCATATGAGCAATCACTCGAAGAAGAATTTTTGTTGCCCTTCTCTGTACCTTTTCCAATTCCAATACATCTTTTTGAGCTGCTGTAGCCAAAACTACACGCAATATTTAAGATGTGGACATGTCATGGATTTATGGATTTATATAGTAAAAGTGGAGGAGCTTGGTTTGCCAGACTGATCAGCTAAACCAATACTGACAATCTATATGAAAAGGCTGCAAAACATCATTTCTCTGGACTGCATCAACATCAACATACAGAAAGCCTTATAAGCCAGTCACTGTCAAAGCCAATTTTAAAAGAACTTGAGGCTGTTAAGAATGCTGGAGACATAACTCAGTTTACGGGAACCAACATGGCTACTGCATTATATTTTCTATTTAAGCAAGAGATACCACACACTACAAACTAGAGGCCTATGTTAAGTGAATTGTCACTTGTTAATCCTGAAGTTGGACACTAGTTCAGAACAAAACTGGCAAAGATCACTATCTTTCTGCAAAAAAAAAAAAAAAATCAGCTGACTCTCTTGAAATATGTGGTGTAACAGTGAAAGACTCAGGAGTTGAAAAAGTGAATAACTCTCTCACCATACTCAAAATATGTGCATACATGGCCAACGAATGCACCAATGCAAATAAAGTCATCAAGTATGAAGTCATTGTGTATGTCAGTGGTCTTCAAAGTAGGGTGCACGAGACCCTGGCGCCGCCATCGATCCCACCCGGGAGACTGCCAAATTCTCAAGTGGTCTATTTTTGTCCCACCAAAATGCCGCCGTGAGTAGAGGCGGGAGAGTGAAAAGGGGCAGCGGCAGAAAAACTTTGAAGACCTCTGGTGTATGTTATCTTGAAGTCCGTGGTAGGCCACAAGATGCATTCTAGATGTTCAGGTTATAGAAGACACATCAGCTGCATCTGTGACTTCTTAGAAGAGTTAAATGCTTGTAAATTGAACCCCAAACAGATGGCTACTTGTGCATTAGATGAAGCTACAAACTTCTCTGGAAGACACAGTGGAGTACAAACTTTGCTCCGAGAAAAGTGTAGCCCTAATCGCTCCTATACACACTGTAGAGGCCATCTATTCCAGCTAGCATTAGTACAAGCTGCAGAATCGTCAAAAGACATTAAAAAGCCATAAATTTAATGCCTTTTTATACTCTTTTTTTTTTCAGCAAGAGTCCAAAAGGACTGAACATTTTGGAAATAAATAGAAGATACACTGGGATTGAAGATCAAATGAGTGCAACCTGGAAAATCCTGCTGGTTTTCTCATGAGTGATTCTTGGCAGTTATCTTAAATTAAAATTACTGCAAACCGTGGCTTTGGAAAGTATCCACCAAGCTAGGGCCAATATATGTAGTGAGACTGGTGGACTAGTTTTGTTACTAAGTTCAGTGAAGACTATTGCCATTCTTTCTCTTGTAAGTCTACTGTTGAAACCACTTGGGTCATTAAACAATGTCATCTAGGCATCTGCTACAACAGTAGTAGATGTTGGTCCAGAAATAGAAGCTATCCTTGGATCAATGAGAGATATCCACTGAAAATGTATTGGAAGAAGCAAAGACTTCAGTCCAGAAGTTGACTAATGAAGTTACTTATATCGACTCCATAAGTGAAGAGGACAAGATGTGTTTGTTAAGCCAGCTGAAAAAGTACACAGATTTGATTCTTACAAATCTACAATAAAGATTTCTGGATTCTATCAACCTCCATGTAGCTTTATAGATGCCTGTTTTATAAAACACCTACAATTGAGTAGAGTGAGGCACTACCAGCAATGGGGCTGCTATGTGATTAGGACAGAATAGAGAATTTTGAATACAGAGTGGAATATCATACAATGAACGAATGAAGATTTAACTTCAACTTCATCATCATCACTAGTGGTTCGACCCAATCTTTGTTCTATGTTTCCTGGGATGAAAATAGGAATTCATCTCTTGCTAATCCCAGTCACAACAGCTATAGTTGAGCATATTTTGTCCTTATTGAATAGAATTAATTAATTTACACATGATAAATCTAATAAAATGGTCGTGAAACATTTTTCAGTTTTTACCATGGTGCCACACGGCCCACCTTTCCTCTCACGGTCTCAGTTTTCATCAGCCCTCACCCCCCCCTCCTTGAATATTGCAACACTCCCCCTAATTTCAATTCCTGGGGAAAACACTACTCAGGCCTTACAGTCAACAACTGATAGTGTTAACAGCACACCAGGCTTTTCAAATGCACTGGCCAGCAAGGTAATTTGTGATGGGATTTGTGAACGGAGCAAGCAGTTAGTGAATCCATCTCCAAAGGGAGAGAGTGGCATCTCCTCACCTCAGAGCCTGCAACACATCTGAGCCTCAACATTCTGCTTCAAGCTTCAGCTTTGGCCCCAGACCCCAGCAAGTCTAACGGCAGCCCTGGCAACCCCGTTAAAACAGGGATCCGACCCACTTTAGGGTCCCAACCCACAGTTTGAGAACAGCTAGACTAGATGATCTGGTGCTATCTTCTGGCCTCGAACTCGGTGCTACCCAATGTCATACACAGGGACATAACAGGGACCACTGACCACACACTCTACACCATCCATCCTCATTCTCTTGACTGCTCCTTCCTAGCTAAAACACACTGGCAGGGAGGGAGGGGGAGAAGAGGTGTTTTTCAAGAGGAGGGTGTTACACCAGCTTCACCCACGGGAATGGGAGCTGCATGAGATTCATGTCACTCTAGAGCAGGACTGCACAACATGCAGCCCAAGGGCCACATGCGGCCCGCACGGGCTCACTGTGTGGCCTGCGGGAGGTGAGTAGGGGTGGGCAAGACAAGCGGGGGGGTTGAAGGTAAGCGGATAGGGGCAGGGCGAGGGCAGGGCTTTTCGGACCGCAGCTGGGTTTTTTGCAGTAATATGGCCCTCGCTGCTTTCCAAGTTGTGCAGGCCTGCACTAGAGGAAGCCCCACTGGCTCTCCCACTCCCTCTGGCAGCACCAGCTCCTGCAACACTTTTGTTTGTCCTGGTTTGCACTACACCTCTTCCTCACACAGAAGCAAAGCTGCCTGCTGCTCTCCATTCTACCTCCATGCACGCTCAGAGGCAGTATCTGGAGACAGGAACAGAGTAGTATCTTGAGCAGATAGGGCTGTGGGAAGGGCACCCTGCTGCTGTGATTTTCCTGGACAGACAGTAGAAATGTCTCATTTGTCTGGTACAATAGCAGAGCAGCCCACTCCAAAACAGAGACAGCACAGATCTGTGAGTGGCAATGGGCAGCTCTTGAATGAGAAGATTCTGATGCAAGTTGCTGTGGAATTACACTAGGATAAGTAAGGTCAGAACCTGGTCCAATTTCTCTTTGCCTTTGTTCGGGTGGTTCCGGACCCGTCACTACAGGAATCCCATCTGATGCCACTTTCAAGGGAACACTGCCAGCAAACTGCACAGTAACCACACCTGGGAAAAGGCTTCTAACAAGGAAGAATATTTAACAGGCTTCCTTTCCTTGGTACACCTTAAATCTTGCTGGAAGCATGCACTCTGTTGGGAAAGGGCTGAGTGGGCTTTGCTGACTTCATGGGGTTGGTGGTTCACTATCCAAACCAGATACAGTGCACTCCATTTATAAAAATCACTGATATAAGAATCAACCACATACTACGATCAAAACCACTGGGACAAAATCATTCCTATACTAACTAAAATCTCCGCTTGTAAGAATCAAATCATCCAGGAAGGATGTGATTCTTACAAACGGAGTGCACGGTACAAGGGGGGGTGGGAGTGACTACCTGGAGAGAGAGAGGATCTAGCATGTGGGCTAAGAAGTCCTGAGAGAAGAGCACTAGAAGCAGTGAAACCAGAGGAGGTGGTGTGAACTGAGCTTTGTTATTATTCATTTATTTGTCGATAAGGCCAGACCCAAGAAAGGGGTTAGCTGCTCCCCTGTTGGCTTTGCTTCAGAGTAGGCTCTGACTCCCTTTAAGAGATTTATCCCATTGTTAGATGCTCACTTTAATGGTTTCCCATTAAAAGCAGCATGGACACAAATCTATGATGGGCAGACTGGCTTGTTTTATACCCTACAAACACCTTTCACCCCAGAGGCAGTCTCCATACATTGAACAGATTCTGTCCCTTTATCACAGAGCCCAGGGACAGCTTCTCCCTGTGCAAATAGCAGAGACAATGACCAGCAGCTCATAAATCTCCTCCAGTAGCAGATTTATCCATTCAATTTGTATTGTAGTACCAGATGCAGCATGTTAGAGTCAAGGGTCAGAGGTTTGGTGGGTCAGGATTATTTCTGAACAGGGCAGGGTTCCTAAGCTGGCACTGCAGGCCTTCCCTCCCCCTGCCACAAGCTCTCTCCACTTCCAGCTTTATATGGGATGGATATTTATTAGCACTTATTGTAACAACTTGACCGTTTTTTTCAAAACACAGTGGTTGTGGAGCCAGACAAGCTGGAATGGTAGAAGCTTCGCTACCCAGGCTAACACAATTAAGTGTGTCTTGTTTATTAAATGGAAAATAAATCCCATTCTCTGCCCTTGCCCCAAGCAGAAGTTTATGTGCCCCAAGCCCCAGTTACATTGCAAAGCACAGTTCTGTGACCCCGACAAGAGGGCTGAAAGCTGGAAATGCACATACACCCCTTGGCCACACAATAAATACAAGTTGTAGGTTAGCTTGCTGCAACCACCACTCTCACACATGACAACTGAAACCTGAAAGACTGACTTAGGTGAAGGAGAGGGGGGTCACAAACCTGCTTTTCTTTCTTCTGTATTTTCATTATCATCAACTTGAGGATGAATGTTACTTCTGCAAAACATAACACAAACACTCACAGTAAAGATCAGTGTAGCATCAGTGCTGGAAGCCTTTCAGTGTAATGTCCCCCAACTGACCATGTGAACCCTAGTGAAAGGGGCAGGACAAACATCAGCCATGCTGGAATACTGTTAGCAGGGATGAGGAATAGTATCTACAGTCTACATATCTTGATAAACACGAAACCACCAACTTGTCACAGACATAATAGTCACTGTTTGCCAGACCTTGACAAAAACAGAGCTTTAGGCCTTGCCTCCCCTCCCCGTGCCCCATACACACACTGTACAGTAAAACCTATTTGAGTTCAGTGGTGCAAACAATGCTTTAGGTTTGATGCTGGTTACAGCACTTCAGTTTGTGCCTGTAAATTTACGGAAGCAAGCTTAAGCAGACATGAATGTCCACATACAGACGGGCAACTGTTTAACTAAATCAGCTTCAAAGTACACCTCCAGTGAAAGCAAGGCAGTGCTGTGTGTCAAGCAGGCCTTCTGCTCAGATGCTCAAAGTCAGGAGAGAGAAGGCAAGTTAACACAGACACCTTCTCAGTTACCGTACAGCCCAATGCACTACCCGCAGAGTGAACCAGAGGCAGGTGTCATCCACATCAACTTCACTGGAAAGGAAGAACAATTAAAAACCCTCCCAAATGGAAAAAAACAAAAGGAAAAGAATCGGAGAGGGCAAGGACAGACTATAAACCAAGAAGAAACCTCTTCCCACTTATGGTTTTGACAGCTCTTCGTCTCCTTCATTCTGGTATACCACCCATTGAAACCTGGGCTTGAAATTATTTCCTTATTAAATAGTGCTTGCCTGCCACCTCACGCCCCACATTCACACACATGCGCACACACACGCGCACAGTCACTGAAAGACAGCCCATTAGCAATGGGTTGCTATGATCATGGGCGCTGGACTCCAGATGCTGAGTTAGGAGCAGTGAAACATTTATTTTGGAAAAAAATATTCAAACCCTGAACCTTCAGCATCGCAGCACAGACTGTGACCCATGCTAATTAGTGGCAAAGGAAATCTATTATGCTAGAGGGGGGAATTGTGGGGAGTGGGGCCCAGCCCCAAGTGATGACCCCAGAGGAGAGGGATGGGCCACTGGGACCATTGACAGGTCCAGGGGAGTAAGACCAGCCCAGGTCTCTTCCACCTTGCTGTTCAGACAGCTCTCAGACATTTCCAGTGCCATGTTTGCTGCTACTCCTGTGGTGGCAGCGTGGGCCAAGTCATGGAAGGTTCCTGGGTTCAAGGATTCTGGCGACTCTCCCAGGAAGACTCCCACCACAGAAAGGAAAGAGCTGTTTGTAACAGTTTACATCTCAGCAAAAGCTGAACAGAATTTCATGGGATTTGGGTCTGTTTTACATGGCGAAAATTACCTGCATAACTATACTGGTATAATTATATTGCTCTTGTTCTGGAATAAGAGTTATACCAGTATAACTGGAGTGGTATAATTAATTATACTGGCAAATTTCCCCATGTAGATAAGCCCAAAGAAAAGACACTTCTGTGGCCGGAGGGCCTTTCGCCTGCTGAACATCAAATGTTCTCTGTAAACAATAGTGAGACAAACATTTATCCAAAAAAGGTTGCAAGAATCCTTTATAATGGAAAATGTTAGAAAACCTGAATCTACAGGTTGCTACCAGCTCTCTGCTTCTTTACTCTAGTGCAGTTTGGCCTTGCCAGCCCCAAAGCAACCTCCTAACGCACCAACAACACATCTCCCATCCACAAAGTGCCCACAGTTGTACACAAATGTTTGCACCATGCCTTTCAGACATGGCACTTCCGCTGAGCACCGCTAAGCACCATGCTCTCCACCACAGAATAGCATCAGCACAGACAGCAAGTGCTGATGTAGCTCCCCCTTCTGTGACAGCTCATAATGCTGACTCCATCACCCCACCAGCCACTCCCCTGCCAGGGACATTCACACCCAGGAAAAGCCAAGGTAGTCCCTGGTCACCCCTGCATCTGCCTGTCCCACCTATCTCAACACTCCTAGAGCCGCACAGAACAAACAAACAAATTGACAAATATTATTAACAGCTAAAATATTTTTGGTCTCAGAGATTCATCTGCAAAACAAAAGACAAAACTCAAAGGCAAGTGGGAGACACATAGATATAAGGACACAGACAGACAGGCCCCTCCCACAGTGGACACATTTTGCTGCCTTGGAAGCCCCCCATCCGTAAAACTGCAGAAAAGGGATTATCGGCTATAGGTTCCCAAAGCCACCCCACCCCAAAGCAATCTATTGGGCACTACCTAGTCAGCCCTGTCCCCCTCCCCTGCAGAAATCAATACACCTCTAGGGTCACTGCCTTAGGCGGAGGAGGAGTGGTTGAGGGAATCTGATGGACTGCAATAAGGGTTCCAGAAGGATATTCTCACTCCAAAACCAGGCCCAGACCATTCCAGACTCTGGATCCTGGGGCAGAGTAGGAGGGGGAAGACACAAAGGAGAAGGAAATGGTCCATGCAGCTGCCAATAAGGGGGAAAAAAATCAATGCCTATCAGCCTAACAGAAAACCAAGATCTGTTCCTTCTGCAGCACTGGCCAGCAGCACCCCTCAGCCTGGCACTCGGCTGCCGGCAGAGTAGGGACTCACCCTGCCAGCATTTGCATCACCAATGAAGGGATGTAGCAAGGCCCTCCCTTGCTCCTCATGATGCAGAGCAGATCCACACGGAGAAGTGTCCATTTCACGTGCTGGAACACACCAAAACAGGGGACAGGTGCAAAAGAGAGAGGGCTCAGAAACTGTAACCAATGTAGAGTACTAGACAGCAACACTGCTCGGCAGTGTCAGCTAGAGAGGGCCAACTCCTTCTCCTGCAACATGCTCCAGGACACATCCTGGTCCATCCAGACTCCTGGATATGGTGGGACCAGCACAGTTCCACTTTGCAGGAAAAGACAGAATTCCTGGAACCACTGCCGTATGGTATGCACCACAGAGCTCAGCTCAACGGGAGCACTCTACAGGACGAAAGGCTGGGAAAGAGCAGGACTAGTAGGCGCTATGTGAATCCACCAACCATTGCCCATGTGTACAATCTCATCGCCCTCAGAAGCACCACATTCGGAAAATCCCTTTGCCAGGCTGATGTATAGGGCTCGGTCATCTCTGCTAGACTCACAGGAGTCACTAAGGGCTCCTTCCTGGTCTCAGGTTCCTCAGCTAAACTGGTTCTGCATTCCTCAGCTGAGTACCTGTCCCTGACAAAGCTCCACCATCAAGAACTTCCCACATGACAAGCAGAACAGGCATTACAGACAGCCTAGCACAGAGACAAGCAGCAGCTTAACATGACACATTGTTGGAATAACACAATTTAGAAACAACTGTATTATGAATGTTGTGTCGTATGATTTTAAAAACTGTCTCAAACTGTACTTTCACTCCCTGTATATGAACTCTCAACCGCTAGCCTGGCATGCATCTTAAACTCATGTTTACCCTGCCACAGCTGGGCAAGGCGTCATAGGGTATGGCTAGACTGAAGATTGTAGCGTGTTTATTTGTAGCGCTTCCCAATGTAGCGCAATTGGTATCCTGCTAGAGACTGTACAAATTGAAACTTTGTAGCGCAAAATAATGGCTACATTTGTGGTGCTTCTGCGGCAGTAGCAGTTGCGGGATAGGGCAGGTATCCCAGCATTCAGCTGGGTGCAACGTGTTTTTCAAAGGAGGGGGGCAAGGGGGAACTGGGAAGTTGTTCACAGGGAGATGAGATCTGGCTGTCAGTTACTTTTCCTTAGCGAAAACTGACAGGCTGTCTATTTCAGACACACAGCTCCGTCTGCAAGCATTTTCACTGGGTATTTGCTGTGTTAGTTGTTAGAGAGAAACTGCAAAGCTACTTCCGCCTTTATAAAAACAAAACCTCACCTCATTTGCCTTACATGGCAAGTTCATTGTCTTTAATGGCTTGCTGATGGCCCTCAATGGGTTGCTGATAGCTTTCCATTGCTTGGAGGCATGCAAGAGATCCCATGGGTGTCCACATTCCCACCCTTGCGCTACAACGTTAGCGCAAAAAGGCTTATCCCTCTCGAAAAGGAGGTTTAACACTTGCGCTGTAAACGGGGAGTCATTGCGCTAAATCTCCCTTTGAAGTGTGTTCGGTAGGAAAATTATAGCACTAAAGGAGGGTTTTGGCGGTGCAAAGCACCAGTCTAACCATGCCCATAGTGTCTGAGTACCCCTAAGGATCCTGGCCTCCTGTTTACCAGACATGTAAATGGCATAGATTAATACTGAATAATGGATGTGATAGCCATTAAGTGTTATCACCTGTGTAAGTGTATTGAAAGCCCTCCTCCCTTATTCACACCTGAGTATAAGAAAGGCCTCAGCCTGGCATGGAGTTGAGCCAGTTGTTTGGGTAATAACCTCTCTGACTCCTATTGCTTGCAATAAATCTTGTTTTCCAGAAATCTACTGCGTCACGCCTGTCCTTTGGGAGATATTGGGATTAAGCTCCAAAGGTAAAAGCAGTTTTTGCAACAACATTATATTAGGAGTTGTCTGCTGCTACCTGCCCCAGTCATGTGAGATAAGGCAGGGGCTCATTATTTCTCATTTCCTGGCATCCCAATGAAAAAACAGCTGTGACAATAGCTCTGCCCTGGGCACAGCTGGTGGAGAGATGGGTTCAGGGTATCAGTAGGACAGAACAGACCTGAGCTGGTCTATTTCCATATATCTGCCTGAGAGATCTCATTGGGCAATGCCACCTTCCCAATGCACACTGCTAGACCTGGGAATTCAGTCTACCAGATCCAGTGGATGAAGCCAGACTCCGGTGCACCACCACTAGCCCAGAATCCTGCTGCACCGTTAGCCTCAGAGCACCGCCACTAAGCCAGGGTGGCTTTGGAGGGAGGTGCCAGGGAAATGGCTCCCCCTCCCACAAAGAGGAGGTGCCCTAAAGCCATTTGAGGGAGTGGCAGAGCTTAGACTTGGCCCCTATTTTAAGGCCAGTCCTTGTCCTGCCTGGCTTTCTCCTCCTCCCCTTGTATTGGTATTTCCCACCCCCTCTCTGTTCTCCACTCTCGCCCCATCCCCTGGTCATTCTGAAGATCTCATCCTAGGTTTTCCTGCTCCCCACCCCCATTCTCGATGGAATGGAGAGTGGGGCTCAGCAGGGCGATAGATCTTTCCAGATATGAGAAGCATCCCTAGTACCACAGGTTTCCCCTGCAAGGCCCCTGTGCTTGAGGCTGATGACACTGAGCAGGCCTGAGCCTCTTCTCACAAGGTGTCTTCTCCCACAATGGAGAACGCAGACATGTCCCACATACACCCTGTAGGGAGACACAGCTACACTTCCCCAGTAGCCATGGCCAGGCCGGAAGTAGGGTGCTAACTGGCAACAGGAAAATCATAAACAAACTGGAAAGCCAGATCCTGCTCTGATAACCAGCAGAGGAGGAATCCTCCTGTGAAGAGCAGCCTCCAGACTAGCCTCAGTAGCAGAGAGCACCTGGATGGATATTGCTGCCAGATCCGGCTGTTCACATAGTGGTCATCTGCTGCAAACCCTCCCTCCATTTCATTAGGTTTTCTTTTGCCCATACCCAGTCCCTCCCTCTCCGCCCCTCTCCCCCCCCCGGGATTTAGTTACAGAAAGGGAACACAGGGCTGCCGCCACATCCTCCCCCTCCCACATGGGCCTTCACCGTCTCCTCCCTCTCTACAAAGAACATGGGAAGCCAATGGGCCCTGCAAGTTGTTTCGCTGCTGGTTGCAGGGTGCTGGCCTAGTCCAACCCTTACATACCTCGGCATTAACACTAATGCCCCCACGCAGCATGTCGCTGCCAGGCAACAGAACCATTCCACTAGTCTGAACTTCTATGCATGACTGAGGGCTTGGTTACACTGGCACTTTATAGCGCTATAAAGCCTTCAGGAGCGCTATAACTCTGCCCCCAAACACACTGGCAAGGCACATATTGCGTTAAAGGTCCGGGCTTATCACGCTACTGGAAAACCACCTTTCCCATCAGAATAAGGGCTTTTGCGCTACTGCTGTAGCGCAACGGTGCGAATGTGAACACCCATTGCACATTAATGAGCCTCCAGCATGGCCCATAATTCCCATTCGAGCCACTCTGGGCATCAGTTTCAAACTCTTCTGTCGCGTCCTCAGGTGACCACACATCAGACCCGCCCTTTAAATTCCTAGGGAAATTTGAAAATCCCCTTCCTGTTTGCTACAGCCAGGCGTAGAGTGCTCCTCAGGTAACCATTTTGCTTGGCCATGACTCCACATGCCAAGCCTCCTTGCAATAAGCGATCTCCACCGTGATCATGAGTTGCTGGACCTCATCAGTTGTTGGGGGGGGAAGAGGCTGTCCAGTCTCAGCTGCGGTCTAGCCGCAGGAATTACGATACCTATGCCCTGATATCACGGGCCATGAAGGACAGAGGCCATGACCGGGACACTCTGCAGTGCCGGGCAAAAGTAAAGGAGCTTAGGATTGCATATTGCAAAGCCCGCGACACAAACAGCCGCTCTGGGGCAGCCCCTGTGTTTTGCAAGTTCTACAAGGATCTGCATGCGATACTTGGTGGTGATCCAACGTGCACTCCACTGACCACCCAGGACACTTCTTCCCAGCCCAACGCTGAAGGGGGGGGGGGGAAAAAGGAGACTGGAGAGGAGCAGGACGGCGAGGAGCAGGAGGACGTAGAGGAGCAGGAGGCGGAGGAGGAGGCGGCCGCAGCAGCGAGCCAGGGCACTGAGGAGTCATTGGAGACATGCAGCCAGGAACTCTTCTCAAGCCCAGAGTGCAGCCAGAGCGAGCCACAGCGTCCGGCGGTTGCGGGGGCCACGGCAGCAGCACCGGTTTGCGTAGGTACAGATACTTTTCTATTGGGAAGGCAGGCAGCTTTGGCGAGGGTGGAAAGGGATGCTTGCCTGCATGTGGAATAGTGTGTTTATGTACTCTATCACCTCGTGGTAATCCTCATCAGTGATTTCTACATAGGTCTCAATAAGAGCTCTTGCAATGTGCCTGCGGAGGTTTCAGGAGACCTAGCGTGTTCGCTGTCCCGGCCACGGTCATGAGGCCCCGCCACTCTTCTAAGAGCGGTGGGGGCAGCATCGCTGCACAGATGCAAGCCGCGTATGGCCCTGGGCGGAAGCCACATCTCCTTAAAATCCCCACCCTGTCTTGCTCTGTCACCCGCAGCAGTGAGATATCTTCCAGGACGAAAACCTACACAGAATGTTGGGAGAATGCTTATCAGACTGCAGTTCCCACAAATGCCCTCCGCTCCCGCAAAACAATAGTATAGAAAGGCAGGGAAACAGTGCTTCTCCCCGCGACTCACCATGCCCGGGGATCCGTGGGTACCTCTGTGTGTAATATGGCTTATTTTGACAGGGAAACTGCACAGAGATTCATGGAATGCATGGGACTCCCTAGTACTGTCTGTTGCAAATAATGGGATCTTGTGTTTTAACTGTGAACTTGTAAATTTCCCTAGCTTTGTCCTTGACATCAATGTCACCAGTGTTATGTGTGGCTCAAAAACTAAGTAGAATTCGAAGCAGACCGAGGAAGAGCAAAGAAGAGCTTCTGAAGCAAGTTCTGGAACAGGCATCAATGGACAACTGCGCTGACAGCGATCGGAGGGAGGAGGAGAGGAAGCGGAGGGAACAGTGGAGGGAGGAACAGATGCAACTAAGGGAGCATGCTGTTTGCGAGCTGACAAGCTGCTTAGAATATTAGAGCTGCAAGTAGAGACTCTGCAGCGCATCACTGCCATTCAGGAGCAGCAGCCCCCTGGTTGCCACCCCCATTGTGACTTGCCCCCTAACCCTTCCCCGCCTGGCCCTCTGGCCCCTTCAGGCCACTATCAACAGCTGCCTGGTTATTACCACCCACAGCTGCCTCCAACCCCCCTCTCTTCACCGACCAACCCACAGACCCAGCACCCTTATCCACTGCACTCAAACCCTACTAACAATCATCATCGCCCTCCGCAAATGGGGTTGGGGGAACACTGCAATTCGGAGGGCATTGGAGGTTATGAATCCAGGACATACGCCAATCTCTGATTGACCCCCTCCTCCCTCACACATTTTACTGTTTTTCCAACTTTTATTTCAAAATTATGAGAAAGCTGTTCAATAAATGAATTCTTTTTAATAAATGGGTTTCTATATTTGGTGCACAAATGTATGTAATAGGTACAGAAAAGCAAAGCCTGATCCTATTAACAGACTGCTCCCTCCCTCCCTCTGTAATTCCCATTAGAACTAGTTTTCAGCCTTAAACTGCTCCCTCAAGGCTTCCCTCCCTGATCCTTGTACCCTCACGCTGGGCCCCTCTAATAGCCCTGCTCTCTGGCTGTGCATACGTGGCTTCCAGCTGTTGAACCTCCGAGGTCCATGCCATAGTGAAGCCTTCGCCCTTCCGCTCACAGAGATTATGTAGGGCACAGCACACGGAAATAACCGCGGGGATACTTCCCTCTGCCAAGTCTAGCTTGCCATAAAGGCATTTCCAGCGGGCTTTAAGACGCCCAAAAGCACACTCCAGTCATTCGACAGCGGCTCAGCCTGTAGTTGAACCTTTCCTGGCTAGTGTCCAGGCTCCCCGTGTAGGGTTTCATGAGCCAGGGCATTAGAGGGTAAGCGGGGTCGCCAAGAATCACAATGAGCATCTGCTCAAAGCCAGCCACGATGTCACGCACGTCACCAAGAGTCACGATTTTTCGTAGCAGGAGGCGATTAATGGCCTTGCACACTTCCATCAACACGACTCCAACAGTCGACTTCCCCACCCCAAAGTGGTTGGCCACTGATCGGTAGTTGTCTGGGGTGGCCAGCTTCCAGAGTGCTATAGCCACCCGCTTCTCCACCGGGATGGCAGCTCTCAATCTGGTGTCCTGGCGCTGCAGGACGGGGGCGAGTTCAGCACACAGTCCCATGAAAGTGGCTTTTCTCATGCAAAAGTTTTGCAGCCACTGCTCATCGTCCCACACTTGCAAGACGATGCGATCCCACCAGTCAGTGCTCATTTCCCGTGACCAGAAGCGGCGTTCCACGGTCATGAGCATGTTCGTTAAAGCGATGATCAGTTTAGCGTCCAATTTGTTCCTCGGGTTGAGCTCGTCTTCTTCACCAGACTCATCACTACTGTCACGGTCCATTTCAAGAATTAACTCCGCCACGCAGAGAGTTGTGCTGGCGATACTCGCCAGCATGCTCCGCAGCAGTTCGTGATCCATTACGGCACAGGAAAACGGACGACTGAGCGTGCGTGCCTTGCTGAAACCGTTGAGAGATGGCGCCCGAGGTGGCCGGAAACACAGGGATTGCTGGGATATGACACAAAGCATCACGGGGAGTTGGAACCAGGTGCAGAATGGCCGCAAGTGACGCCCCCCTTCCCACAAGGCATTGTGCCAGATTGGGAAGAGGTGTTCTGTGGGATACCTGCCCTATTGCGCTACTCTCAGTGCCACCAGAAGCACCGCCAATGTGGCCATGCTTCAGCGCTGCCAGGTCTGAGTGTGCACATGCTGTAGCGCAATACCTATTGCGCAATATTGGACGCGCTATAACCAAACGCGCTATAATCGTGTAGTGTAACCTAACGCTAAGACCTCAAAATGAACAGGGTCCATGTTCCCTCTCGGGGGCTAAACCGTGCTCTGGATACTCAGGTATTCTCTATTCATACTGTTCAAACAGCCTGGGAAAGTGAGCCATGGCTGTGGAGGGCAGCAAGCACAGGGCTCCAGCTGGCAGCATGTACTCCAAAGAGCATGCCAGCAGAGTTCACACCTGATCCAGGCACCGTATGCAATGTCTAGGGAAGACGATTTTAACTGCACTTTTGAACAGGATAAGCAAGCCTCCCTTCCCCATGAACATGTGAGTCCCCAGTTGGAGGGATCTTGGGCTGCAAGATGAACAAGTCACTACAGCTGGATGTGTCTGTTCACAGAATAAGCAGAGGGAAGGAGGGATAGTTCAGTGGTTTGAGCATTGGCCTGCTAACCCCAGGGTTGTGAGTTCAATCCCTGAGGGGGCCATTTAGTGACATGGGGCAAAAATGGGTTTGGTCCCCCTTTGAGCAGGGGACTGGACTAGATGATCTTCTGATGTCCCTTTCAACTCTGAAATTCTAGGAAGCAGACATTCAAATTGCCATCATTGTGTTCCAGAGTTAACTGTAATTTGGTGAACTGTTATTTTCAGGTTCCCTGTAGACAGCACTGCACCTGTTCACACTCAGATAAGCCAGACTGTGAACTTCCGTCTAACACAGGTCGAAGAACTTCCCCAAAATAATTCCTAGAGCAGAGCTTTCAGAAGAACATCCCATCTTGAGTGTAGCTTTGTAACCAGAAGTGCTAGAAATCTGTCTCGGTTCTGGTTTGTTTTTAAGTGAAAACTATGGTCCATAGCCATGGAGTGCATGGTAGGAAACGCATTGGTGTCAATCCACCCCATGCCCAAAAGCAGCACGCAACCAATCACTAGATCTCCAAGCCATTAGCTCTCACAGTGGACAGTGAAACCCAGAGGCCCACAGCAGATAGTACTATTCTGTCTATGACACACACTGGATTGAATGGCATCCCCTGGTCTCCTTCCAGTACTGGATGCACTGTGCAGATGGTCCTGTGTCTTGCCCAGGGCACCCAGTCTTCCATTCATAGGATTGACTATTTCCAACACATGCCAGCATGAGGCCTGGGCACAGTGACATGGGTGTGGCATGATTCCCCTCATCTTTGGAAAATACAGTAAACCCTCGATTTAACGGACCCCGATTTAACGGACTTCGGATGCAACGGACAAAATTTCCGATGCATCCGAAATCCGTTATTGGGGGCTGCCGGCTCCCGCCCCAGGGAGCCGGCTGGGTTGACAGCTCCCGCCCGGCTCCCCGCAGCAGGGACCCCTGCGGGAGCTGTCAAACCCCCCGCCCCCCGCAACGGGAGCTGTCAACCCCCCCGCCCGGCTCCCTGCAACGGGGAGCCGGGCGGGGGGGGGGTTGAGAGCTCCCGCCCGGCTCCCCGCAGCGGGAAGCCGGGCGGGGGGTTTGACAGCTCCCGCCGGGCTTCCCACTGGGGGGAGCCGGGCGGGAGCTGGCAACCCCCCCGCCCGGCTCCCCGCAACGGGGAGCCGGGCGGGGGGGGGGGGGGTTGAGAGCTCCCGCCCGGCTCCCCGCTGGGGGGAGCCAAGCGGGAGATGTCAACCCCCCCGCCCGGCTCCTCGCAGCGGGGAGACGGACGGATGGGGGGGTTTTGAGCCGGGCAGGAGCTGTCAACCCGACTGCCCGGCTCCCCGCAGAGGGGAGCCGGGCGGGCGGGCTGACAGCTCCCGCCCGGCTCCCCGCAGAGGGGAGCCGGGCGGCCGGTTTGACAGCTCCTGCCCGGCTCCCCGCAGCGGAGGGCCGGGCGGAAGCTGTCAAACCCCCCCCCCCCCCCTGCAGCGGGGAGCCGGGCGGCCGGTTTGACAGCTCCTGCCCGGATCCCCGCAGCGGAGAGCCGGGCGGGAGCTGTCAAACCCCCCCCCCCCCCCGCCCGGCTCCCCGTAGTGGGGAGCCGGGCGGGGGGGGGGGGGTTTTGACAGCTCCCGGCGGGGGGGGTTGACAGTGAGCTGGGCGGGCGGGCTGAAAGTTCCCGCCGGGCTCCCCGCTGCCGGGAGCCGGGCGGGGGGGTTGACAGTTCCCTCCTGGCTCCCCACAGCGGGAGCTGGGCGGGCGGGCTGACAGTTCCCGCCTGGCTCCCCCCAGCGGGGAGCCAGGCGGGAGCTCTCAGCCCACCTGCCCGGCTCCCCGTTGCGGGGAGCCAGGCAGGTGGGGGGGGGGTTGATAGCTCCTAAAACCTCTATATAAGGGACTAATTCGGGTGAGGGGGTGTCCATTAAAGCCAAAAGTCCTGTTATTTAATGATTTTTAAAAATTATTAAATAACGGACTTTTGGCCTTAACGGACACCCCCTCGCCCCAATTAGTCCGTTAAATCGAGGTTTCACTGTATAGCTTTTTCTAAAATCAGACATACTCCCCTTCTAGAGTCCGTATCACTCCACCAATGCTTCTCCTCCTGTAAGGTCCCTCCAAGCCAGAAAGGAGCTCCTGCCCATCCTCATCAGAGGGCTCCACTGTGGGGTCCTACACCAGGAAGTGGGCTCCAGTCCTGTCCCACTCCACCTTCCCTATAGTTGCACCCAGCAACTTTTCTCTTGGGCTTCCCTCTGTCAGACTCACTGGTCAAACAATCCCCACCTCATCAGGGTCCTTGACCCTCCCTTCTTCCATAGCCCCTCTCCAGCTCTTCCACTGACTCTTTGCCTGGAGAAACCCACAGCTCTGGCCTCCAAACCTGAATAGCCCTAGTAGCAGCTCCTGCTCCATTCAGGGCACTCTGCTCAGAGGTTTTAGCTCCAGTTCCATTTCCCAGCATTACTTGCCAGCACCTAATTCCTAGACCTCCCTCTAGATTTCAAGTCTTAGCATGCCTTGCTGCAGGGACACAGCACTGCTTGATTGTCAATCTACCTTGAAGGGCCAGCACATCCACTTGTTACAGTACACAGTATAGGAGCAAAACTGGGTGTTCCTAAACCCAGAAAACTGGAGCCCAAGCTCAAAATCTCATAGCTGCTGCGTAAGCACGTCTCCCCCATGGGTCACCACCGGACCCTTATATAGCTAGTGTAAGAGATAACCCTTCCCCCACTCTAAATTCTAGGGTAAAAATGTGGGGGTCTCTTATGCAAGACCACTTAACCTTAAGCCACTTTCCCAGCCTAAGTTAAATCCTTTCCCCCAAAACCCAAAACTTCTCTAGTTGGGGTTGGAATTCTGCTGCCACCATTAATGTGAGTCTCCAAGACCATGGAGTGGGGCACATTAAAACCCCCCTCTCCCTCAGGCCACCTGAGAGAGAAAAGAACACAGACTCCGAGTAACACCTCCTTCCCCCTGCTGTCTGGGAGAGATTCAAGCACACAGACCCTCACTAGCCATGAGCCTGTGCCAGATCCAAAGCTCGGATCACTTCAATGGAAATACAGACAATTCTTATAGGTATAAAAAGTTTAATAAAGAAAGGAGAAAAAGCATACCATTTACACAGACTTCACAGATACTAAATGCTAGTCTTAACCCCTCCTTAACCACTCCCTCAGGATTTCTCCCCCTGATGAGATTAAGGACCCCACAGATCAATTACAAAGCTCACACAATTAACAACTCTACTTACTGTTAGTCTAACTTAAAAGCTTATGAAAGGGGAGGTAGGAAGACGATTCATACCCCAGAGCCGGGGAGAAGATGATGGAGTCAGCCCGATAGCCCAGACAGAAGTGAAACTAACACTCCTTTGTCCCTAGGAATTTGCATTCTTTATATGTCATAGCTTCTTTGGCTTCAGGTTAACCCCTCACAGGTAAAACAGTAATTCTAAGGCACTTCATACTTATGACAGCTAGGGATGGTGTTTTGGACCGGATAGAGTGCAGCAGCTCCAGCAAGAGGCTGAACTATTTCTTTCCCATCATTTAGTGGGATATAATCACTAGCTCTGCTGCAGCTCTACAACTTGCAGCCCTTCCCACCCACAGTACCACCAGGCTGTATTGTCCCAGAACTGTACTTTTGGAGTTTGCTCCCCTTCACTTGCCTCTGAAACTGAAGAATGGTGTTTTCACAATTTGTTAAGTTCCCTGTGTCCCTCTGGCAGACAAAGAGTTTTTGCTATGCTTGGAATGAAGCTGAAACGAGATGAATGCAGCTGCCAGTTTAACACATTCAGCTACCAGTGTACTGACTTTATCGCAGCAAGACATCTGTGTGCAGCTGCACCAGCCAATTCCAGCTCTGGGAACAGCACGTGGCATGTGTCTGCACAGAACAGCCTGCAGGGGGAGCACAGGATGAGATGCTCACTACAAGATCTCACACCAGTGGAATGAATTTGAACAGAAGAACAAAAGGGACATTAGCAGTCCTCATAGGTCCTCCCGCCCCTTCCCCATCCCCCACGGTGCAGAATGGAGGAGAGTGCTAGTATCACCTTCCACATTTCAGTATCAGAACTTCTCACTGTCTCACTCTAAAGCAAAGTATGAGAGCCCCCTTGTAAATCTGTAAGGGCTTTAGGGGTAACCCAGCCCTAGGTTCTGACCCAGCTTGACTCCTAGAAGCGAGAACACACAAAGCAGGTCCCTCCAGGAGTTCTGCTGCAGGCTCAAGAGTTTCAAGGGAAGCAAAAGGACTCTGAAGCCATCTGCTTTTGCTAGGCACCTGCTTGCAAGATGGCACCTTCAGCAATGCTTCCTGCAAGTAAACACATACGCATTGCTACAAGCCCCTCAGCTGCCAGGCTAGTCAGGGCTGAGCATATCAGTACTCAGCAATCCAGTGGGCTACAAAGAAACTAAATGGGGTAGTTTTTAGCCGTTTTGGTGCAAGAGCTATGCTAGATGCCAGTCTGGGTCAGACATGGTTCAACAAACAGTGCAGAGATGCCACCCTATACCCCTCAGTTCAGTTTCTTTTTAACTTCAGGAGCTGATAGAAGACCAGAAAAGGATGTTAAAGAAGTGTTTTTCAGAATGCTGTGTGCAGCAAGGAGCTAGCAGACAGCAATGCAGTGACTGCAAAGGTAACCCTTGCAGCATCTACATGCCCTTGAGGCCAGGGACATTACTCCGGCATGGCTTTGCTTCACGGTACTTGTCTCACTGCTCCCCTACCAACTATTCTGGCACCTGTCTCCACTCTGTTGCCCACAAGCACTGGGTGCTGCTGGTGCCAGAGCCTTCTCCTCTGTAGGTCTCACCTACTTCATCCAACTCATTTCAGATCAGAGCTGAAACTACCTCTCTTCTCACTGCCGAAATCCTTCAACGTCCCCTCCTGCTCCACTGTTGTTTCCTCACCACATTCAGATTTCTGCAAAGCATGCTAGGAAGGGAAGGGGTTTGCATGAAAGAGCATCACATGATCATCAAGAATCAGAGAGGTAGCCGTGTTAGTCTGGAATAGCAGAGGTAACAAAGAGTCCTGTGGCACCTTAAAGACTAACTAAAGTATTGAAGCATAAGCTTTCGTGGGCTAATACCCACTTCGTCGGATGCAAGCAGTGATCATCAAGACCCACCAACACACCCAGAACAAAAAGAACTTCAGCTCCTCTCATCAGCAAAGGAAAGTCCCCTAATAGCATAGCAGTTTCCCAGTGCTACTGGGCTGGGTCAGCACTGAGTATGAGCCCAAGCCCCAGGAGGAGACTGTGTACAGCATAACTGATTATTGCTGTTTTGAACTCCATTTTTTAAAATTTACAAAACAATTGGATTCCCGAAATAGCTCGGCATGTCCACCGAAAAGCCGCCGAAAGCGGAAGCGATCGTGATCGCGGCAGCGGCTTTTCGGCGGAAAAAAAAGCTTGTGACCCCTCGGGAACTGGGTCGGCAACCCCCCGAGGGGCGCGACCCATAGTCTGAGAACCCCTGGACTAGATGATCTCCTGAAGTCTCTTCCAGCCCTGATATTCTATGATATGCTCCTGAAGGAATTCTGTGCCAAAAAATTAAAAGTTCTGCATACAATATTTTCAAATTCTGCATATTTTATTTGTCAAAACACCACAATATAATCATACCCATCTCAATTATTTTTGGTCAGTTATTTCAAAATATCTGTCAGCAAGTATGTCTCTAACAATACAGACAACAAAAAAAGATTCAGGAAATATTTGACAAATAAGATTCCTTATGAGGCATATTAACAAGGAACTCTGAGTAATAATTCATTTAATCTACAATTGTAGTGGGGTGGCTTCCCCACCCCAGCACAGGAGGGGTTAAAACAGCCCTGGGAAGGGCTATGGCTGGGGGCAAGCAGCTCCCAGGCTGAGTAGGGAAAAGCTGGGCGGCCACGCCCCGAACAGACCACGCCCTTATAAAAGGGCTGAGAGTCAGGGGCCTGAAAAAGAGTCTCCTCTGTCCACAGAGGTAGACAGGCCTGGCTGCTGGGAGCTTGATAGAGTACCTATAGGGAAGCAGGGCTGGGGAAAGGCAGGAGGAGCTGGGGCTGCAGGGCCTAGGAGAAGGCTCCACACAGGGTACTGGAGTTGCAGGGGGCAGCCCAGGGCTACAGAGGCAGAGCAGCAGGCCAACCCGTTGACAGTGATGAGAGGCAATGATACTGCAGTCTGTCCCAGTGAATGGGGGCAAGTGGTGACTAGCAGTTGCCTAGACTGAGGCAAGGTGGGGATAGAGGGAGGGGGTTCCCCAGGGAGGGAAGACCCTAAGACCTGAGGGGGTACTGCAGGGGTGCAGCACCCTAGATAAGAGGGCACCGGGGTCCTGGGAGGGACATGGGGCCAGAGCAGCAAGCGGGACACCAGCCTGCAGAGGGCGCTCCAGATGCTGGTGTGAGCTAATTCCCGGATGGATCAGCAGGAGGCACCATGGGGTGAGTGGCCACCGCCTGCTAGAACTATACAGAACGGTGTTTCTCATATCCCTCAGTAATGGAGGAGCTGAGGGAGAGGGAAGTAATTGCTGTGACACTGGGTGTCAACTGGATTGTTGGGAATGGATGAGAACAGTTTGGAACAGAATTTTGGTGGGTTGTGGAGGGATTGTTAGGGAGCTTTCCCCAGGCAGATGCTGGCTAACCCCTAGCCTCTCCCAGTCAGGCACATCTGCCCCTGTACCCATGCGTCCCTCCACCCCCACTCAGACATTCACTCCCCCCATCCCCATGTGTCTCTGTGCCCCCAGTCAGTGACCCCATCCCTATGTGGCCGTGCACCTCCTCCCCCATCTGGCCCTACACCTCCACTTCTGTTCAGCACTTGCCCAAGTCTGTCCTCCTCCACTACGCTTATGAGCCACTGACTGACCCCCCAGCAGCCCCACGCTGTCTCCCCATATCCCCTGACCTGGCTTACCAGGTACTGTGAAGAAGGCAGGCTCATTCTCTTCCCTAGCTGTCCAGGAGCTGCTGCTCTGTTCTAGCATCATAGGTGGGCAAAAGACAGAACTGCAGCAACTTTTCAGCAGAAGCTTTTTTTCTGTGCAAATAATTAAATATGCACAGCTCATGAATTATGCCCATATGCAGTGGTGCAGAATGCCCCCAAGAGTACTTTATAGGACCGAGGACCATATTCTGGAAAGCACCAACTCTAAAAAGGACTCAGGGATCACAGTGGAAGCCAATTGAACATGAACTTCCAGTATGAAGCCAGGGCCAAAAGGGCTAATATGATCCTTGGCTACATACACAGGAGATTAGAGAGCAGAGCATGACAAAATTCCAGCACAACTATGCTGGGTCCCATGCTTCCTCTTCTTGTGAGGTGGGATTCAGGGAACAGTTTCCTGCCCCTGAACTAGGATATCTATTGTCCCATAGTAACCCAGAGAAGGATAGTGGAGAGGGAGAGACCAAGCCCTGCCCTCGACTCCAGAGGCCCTAGGGATCGTGGCAAACCACTCAAACTAGCATTTCCTTCCCCTGGACCACTTCCCTCTCCCACCCTCTCTCTGCACAAGCCGGGTGTCTATTTACCTAGGGTCTTGGTCTTCTAGCCAGCTGCAACACTTCTCCAAAGTCTCCTCTGCTTCAACTCCCCCAAACTGCTCTCTGCTCCAACACCAAATCACTCTGCTCTCGCACCTTCCCCTGTCTGATTGAAGCAGGGTTTTTTTTTAAAAAAAAAGTGACTGGCTTCAGGTGCTTTCAATCAATCATAGACTATCAGAGTTGGAAGGGACCTCAGGAGATCATCTAGTCCAACCCCCTGCTCAAAGCAGGACCCAATCCCCAATTAAATCATCAGGCAGATTTTTACCTCATATTCCTAAATGGCCACCTCAAAAATTGAACTCAAAACCCTGGGTTTAGCAGGCCAATGCTCGAACCACTGAGCTACCCTCTCCCCCAACCAATTGCCCTATATAGCAACCTTTCTTCCCTTTACACAGGGAATAAGGCTTCTCCTCATCCTGGGGCTTACATATCTCTCCTCTATCACTCTCCTGCTGTCTTTTGGCCATGCTGTATCACAGACCAGAGAGGGAATGTTACCAGTTTACAATATTGGTGAGACCACTATCAGGCTACAGTTCTATCATTTCCTGTGTGTGTGTACATGCCTACACAGATTCTGAGAAGGTGTGTGTAGTCTTTACCAAAGGAAAATATAAGTGTAAAAAGGAGTTCTTGCATTTAGCTCTGAGCATGTCCAGTGTCGTGATGTAGGACTAACCCCTATGTTAGTTCTATCTCCCACAAACCAGAAGCTCCCCTGCTGGTTGGCAGCTTCCTTCCTCCAGGGGAACATGGCTGTAGTTGGAGGCCCTGATGCCAGAGGAAAGGTGAGCGCTCAGGCAACAAGGACCAGTCCCATGGAGGGCTTTGAATAACCAGAGAGAGGCCTTAAACTGTACTCTGTTTGGGGAACCCAGTGCAAAGCAGAGGACTGGATGATGTACATACAACTACCTGTGCTCCTAAGCAAGTGGCCTACTTATCAGTGTGAGGTTGGGCAGGCATAGGTCTCAGTCCAGCCCCTAATGGACATGGGCTTACACTATGAGTCATCACCACAGCTGGGCTGTCATCCTGGCCAGCTGTCTGTGTGACCCAGGTGTGAGTAGAGTCTGAATGATCCTCTTCCTTCCAGAGCAAAGGAGAGCTGAGACAAGGCAGCATCAGGGGGCTAAACAGGACAACTCGGGGGAAGCCTGCCCTAGAGGTGACCACACTGACACACTCTTAACTATGCTGTAGAATATTCCTGGCCTCCTGAATAAATCCTCCACTAACTGGGCCTCCCCCACCAACATAATCACCTCCAAGATTACGTAAACTGGAGACAGCAGCCTCTCCAGGTGCTTGCTCAGGTGGAGCTACTGCTATGTGATCTTTGCATTAAAACACCATCATGCAGTTTTGGTGGCCCATGTTAAATACCAAGTGGAGGAGAATTACAGTGCTGCCACTTAAGCAGTTTGCGGAACTATGTAATAATTACACATTGTCATTAATTACATGTCAGTGGGACAGACCAGGCTGGAATGATTTAAAATCAAGAGGTATTTAAATCAAGAGTTGAAGCAAGATTTAGAATTTGCAAGCAAAAACCTTGATTTTAAATCATGTTTACATTTTCACTTTTTATTTTCTTCAAGAAAGGCTGAATTTCCATTGGTTGGTAACCACTAAAACATGGTGATTTGCAACTAAATATAGCATTCATGCTAAATTTGGTGCTTTTGTGCTAACCAGGATACACTACAGACATACACATTTATTTAACCAAGTATGTGGCTTAACTTACATTTATATACATTTACAGAAACAAAGGTAAAGGTGGTGGAGTAGCATTGTATATAAATGATGAGGTAGACTGTAAAGAAATAAGAAGTGATGAAATAGATAAGACTGAGTGTCTGGGCAAAAATCTTATTGGGGAAGAAAACTATTAAAGCCTCCCCTGAGCTAGTGCTTGGAATGTGTTATAGACCACCAGGATCTAATCTGGATATGGATAGAGATCACTTTAATGATTTTAATGAAGTAAATACTAATGGGAACTGTGTGATCATGGGAGACTAGCTTCCCAGAAATAGACTGGAGAATAAGTGCTAGTAATAATAATAGAACACAGATTTTCCTAGATGCAATAGCTGATTGATTCCTTCATCAAGTAGTTACTGAGCCAACAAGAGGGAATGCCATTTTGGATTTGGTTTTGGTGAGTGGTGAGGATCTTATAGAAGAAATGGTTTTAGGGGACAACCTTGGGTCTAGTGATCATGAACTAATTAAGTTCAAATTGAATGGAGGGGTAAATAAAAATAGATCTGTGACTAGGGTTTTTGATTTCAAAAGGGCTAACTTTAAAAAATTAAGGACATTAGTCAGGGAAGTGGATTGGGCTGAAGAACTTATGGAACTAAAGGTGGAAGAGGCCTGGGATTACTTTAAATCAAAGTTGCAGAAGCTATCAGAAGCCTGCATCCCAAGAAAGGGGGGAAAAATCATAGGCAGGAGTTGTAGACTGAGCTGGATGAGCAAGCATCTCAGGTGATTAAGAAAAAGCAGAAAGCATACAGGGAGTGGAAGATGGGAGGGATCAGCAAGGAAAGCTACATTATTGAGGTCAGAACATGTAGGGATAAAGTGAGAGAGGCTAAAAGTCAAGTAGAATTGGACCTTGCAAAGGGAATTAAAATAATAGTAAAAGGTTCTATAGTCATAAATAAGAAAACAAAGAGAGAAGAAGTAGGTCCGCTAAAAACTGAGGATGGAGTGGAAGTTAAGGATAATTTAGGCATGGCCCAATATCTAAACAAATACTTTGCTTCTGTCTTTAATGAGGCTAATGAGCATCTTAGAGATAAAGGTAGCATGGCAAGCAGGAATGAGAATATGGAGGTAAATATTACCATATTTGAGGTAGAAACCAAACTCAAACAGCTTAATGGGACTAAATCAGGGGGCCCAGATAATCTTCATCCAAGAATATTAAAGGAAGTGGCACATGAAATTGCAAGCCCATTAGTAAGAATTTGTAATGAATCTTTAAACTCAGGGGTTGTACCGTATGACTGGAGAATTGCTAATATAGTTCCTATTTTTAAGAAAGGGAAAAAAAGTGCTCGGGGTGATGCTCTGGAACCGCTCCCTAGGAAGCCAGTCAGGACTCCGGGGCGGGGAAGGAGCGTCCCCTCTCCGTATGCAGCTTGTCTCCAAGGCTAGGAGCTTCACCCAGTTCCCGCTTCCACCTTCCTGGGTCTGACCTCTGAGCATTCAGCACCTTCTGCCCCTCTGTGCACTTCCCCCAGTGAGCCCGCCCGGGCAGGGTCCTGGGGGAGCCTGTGGATTCTGCACCCCACTCCACAGTCAGACGTGACTCTCAGCCAGCCAGTAAAACAGAGGTTTATTCGATGACCGGTACCTGGTCTAACACAGACCATACAGCGAACGTGAGCCCTCAGCTGGATCTATTTTGGGGGCCAGAGAGTGAGGCAGCCAGCCTGAGCTCTCTCCCTCTTTCCAGCCAGATCCAGACTGGCACTTCCTCATCCGCCTCTCCCCTGCATTCCTTTCTCTTTGTCTCCTTCCTGGCAGGATGCCAGCTGACCTCTCTCCAACAGGTTCAGAGGCAGAGAGGTGGGGGGAAGGAAGGGACAGGGTGCTGCTTGCTTGCTTCCACTGTCTTTCTGCTTTGCAACACTATCAGCCCCTATTACTTCACATAGACACTTAAGAAATGCATAGGAGAAACTGAGGCACACACACAGTATTCCTACTCAGTCACATCGGGTAACTACAGGCCTGTTAGTTTGACATCTGCAGTATGCAAGGTCTTGGAAAAATTTTTGAAGGAAAAAGTAGTCAAGGGCATTGAAGTCAATGGCAAATAGGACAAAATACAACATGGTTTTACAAAAGGTAGATCGTGCCAAACCAACCTGATCGCCTTCTTTGAAAAAGTAACAGACTTTTTAGATCAGCGGTTCTCAAACTTATTGAGACCGCGACCCCTTTGGTCCGGCGGCCGGCTATGGCGCGACACCCCCCCCCCCCCCCCGTGCCCACCGCGGGGAGGGGGGTGTCGGGTGCACCCCCGGTGCCCGTCCCCCCCACGAGTTGTGGCGGCAGGAGCTCGCAACCCCCCAGGGAGCACTCTGCGACCCCCCGTTTGAGAAACCCTGTTTTAGATAAAGGAAATGCAGTGGATCTAGTTTACCTTGACTTTAGTAAGACATTTGATACAGTGCCATATGGGGAATTATTAGTTAAATTGGAAAAGATGGGGATCAATATGAAAATTGAAAGGTGGATAAGGAACTAGTTGAAGGGGAGACAAGAGGGTCATACTGAAGGGTGAACTGTCAGGCTGGAGGGAGGTTACCAGTGGAGTTCCTCAGGGATCTGTATTGGAGCCAATATTATTTAATCTTTTTATTACTGACCTAGTCACAAAGTGGGAATGTGTTAATAAAAGTTTGCAGACAACACAAAGCTGGGAGGTATTGCCAATTCAGAGAAGGACCGGGATATCATATAGGAAGACCTGGATGACCTTTTAAACTGGAGTAACAGGAATAGGATGAAATTTAATCGTGAGAAGTGTAAGGTCATGCACTTAGGGATTAATAACAAGAATTTTAGTTATAAACTGGGGACGTATCAATTGGAAGTAACAAAGAAGGAGAAGGACCTTGGAGTATTAGTTGATCACAAGACGACTATGAGCCGCCAATGTGATATGGCCATGAAAAAAGTTAATGCGGTCTTGGGTTGCATTAGGCGAGGTATTTCTAGTAGGGATAAGGAGGTATTAGTACCATTATATAAGGCACTGGTGAGATCTCATTTGGAATACTGTGTGCAGTTCTGGTCTCCCAGGGTTTAAGGATGAATTCAAACTAGAACAGGTGCAGAGAAGGGCTACTAGGATGATCCGAGGAATGGAAAACCTGTCTTACGAGGGAAGACTCAGGGAGCTGGGCTTGTATAGCCTATCCAAAAGAAGGCTATGGGGAGATATGATTACTCTCTAGAAATATATCAGAGGGATAAATGCCAGGGAGGGAGAAGAATTATTTAAGTTCAGTACTAATGTGGCCACAAGAACAAATGGATATAAACTGATCAACAAGAAGTTTAGACTCTAAATTAGACAAAGGTTTGTAACCATTAGAGGAGTGAAATTCTGGAACAGCCTTCCAAAGGAAGCAATGGGGGCAAAAGACCTAGCTGGCTTCAAGATGAAGCTTGATAAGTTTATGGAGCAGATGGTGATGGGAAAACATTATTTTGGCAATTGATAATTGATTATTCTGGCAATTGATAATTGGGGCCTGGTGGTGTATGATGGAAAGTCAGAGGGGATGGGATCTAAGATGCTACAGAGAATTCTTTCCGGGGGTGCCTGGCTGGTGAGTCTTGCCCACATGCTCAGGGTTCAGCTGACTGCCATATTTGGGGTCAGGAAGGAATTTTCCTCCAGGGCAAATTGGCAGAGGCCCTGGAGGTTTTTCACCTTCCTCTGCAGCAGAGGGCATGATGGGTCACTTGCTGGAGGAGTCTCCGTACTTTGAAGTCCCTAAACCAAGATCTGAGGACTTCAATAATTCAGATATAGATGAGGTATATTGCAGGAACGGGTGGGTAAAATTCTGTGGCCTGCGTTGCTGGAGGTCAGACTAGATGATCATAATGGTCCCTTCTGACCTTAAAGTCTGAGTCTATCCAGATTCTTAATTTTTACATTTTTCTATAATATTAGAAAATGGGGAATGGAGTATTTCTTGATTAACAGATCAATTTTTTACTTGATTTGTATCAAACTTTATTTAAATGAAAATCCAAATGCAATTAGAAATACACAAACAGCATTTTACTTAATTTCTATTAAATAAAACTACCTTAATTGTGCTGAGTGCACAAGAAAAAAGTTTAACATGTTTTATATTTAAAACTTACTAATTTATTAAACAGTAGTATTATTTGTATTTTGTGAAATGATTATCTGGTCACCAAATCCTTGGCGATGCTAGAACTCGTAGATTTTAACTTCTCACCCCCAGTTTTTATTGACAGATTAGAAGAGGAAAACAAGCTTTCCTGCTTTTTCAACTCCCAATTGGTTTCTTAACATATGAACTTCTTCTGGCATATGGCTTCTGACAGCCCCAATGAATTAGCAGTTGAGTAAATGACACAGCCACTCTATCACAACAGCCTCATCCAGAGTGCATCCATTCACCATCAAGATGATAAAGAGAACAGTCCATAACCAGATGTGGTTTGTTCCTGAGCTCCAGAGACAGGAGGGGGAGTTCAAGAAGCCCCAACAGTAAAAATGCAAGTTAAAATACTTGTGACCACAACTTATCCTGCTGTAAAGAGGAAGGCTTTTCAATTCATAGGGTTGTTCCGAGGGGCATGTGAGAGCTCATCCAGAGAGACTAGGCGTGGCAGGGGCAGAGATAAAACCCCTTGAATGCCCTGCCCATGCTAGCTAAGCCCAGCTTTCTAGCAGGAAGTCCAGGGACTTAAAGCAGTCAGCAGGGAGCCCAGCTGTGGGCCCTAACAAAAGCTGGCTCACCACAGTAGGCTGAGCTAAGTGGTCACAGCTGGGGCTGCAGACTGAGAGGGCTAGAAAAGCCCTGAGCTGAATTCAGTTGGGAGGCAAGCCAGGAAGGGGATAGGAGGCCGCTGCTCTGTTGCCTCACCACAGGCATGCCTCAGAGGCCTGGAGACCCTGGAACCAGGTAGAAGGAAGGTAACTGGGGGGGATAAAGGGAAGCACTTTCTTGCACTGAAGGCACTGTTATGCACTGTAAATAAAAGGCACTAGAGGGAAACTGGTTAGCAGCAGGTATCAAGCAGAGTGCCTCAAGGGTCGGTCCTGGGGCCAGTTTTATTCAATATCTTTATCAATCATCTGGAGGATGTTGTGGACTGCACCCTCAGCAAGTTTGCAGATGACACTAAACTGGGAGGAGTGGTAGCTACGCTGGAGGGTAGGGATAGGATACAGAGGGACCTAGACAAATTAGAGGATTGGGCCAAAAGAAATTTAATTCGGTTCAACAAGGACAAGTGCAGACTCCCGAATTAGGACGGAAGAATCCCATGCACTGCTACAGACTAGGGACCAAATGGCTAGGCAGCAGTTCTGCAGAACTGATCACTTTCCTCTCCTTTAAGTGCTTTAGAATTGATTCCTTGAGGACCTGCTCCATGATTTTTCTAGTTTAGGTCTTAACATACATTGGCAATTTAAATTTTTAATTTAAATTTATTTTAAAAAAAAACATTAGATTTAAATGAAAAAATCTGATTTGATTATTTTTAAAAAGCACTGGTTTTCATCCACCCTGGAGTTGTGCTCTCAACACAAACATCCCACACAGAGATGGAATACAAGCTGTCAGGAACAGTATCTCTGATGACGCCACAGCATTTGTGGTTGCTGAGCTCTGTGACTTTATCCTCTCACACAATTATTTCAAATTTGGTGACAATATATACCTCCAGACCAGTGGCACTGCTATGGGCAACCGCACAGCCCCACAGTATGCCAGCATTTTTATGGCTGACCTGGAACAACGCTTCCTCAACTCTCATCCATTAACACCCCTTCTCTACCTACGCTACATTGATGACATCATCATCTGGACTCATGGGAAGGAAACTCTGGAAGAATTCCACGATTTCAACAGCTTCCACCCCACCATATACACCTCAGCCTGGGCCAGTCTACACGGGAAGTCCACTTCCTCGACAACACGGTGCAAAGAAGCACATTAACACCACTCTATACCGAAAACCTACCGATAGCTATGCCTACCTTTATGCCTCCAGCTTCCAGCCCAGACACACCACACGATCCATTGTCTACAGCAGGGGTCTCCAAACTACGGCCCGCGGGCCAGATGCGGCCCGCGAGGCCCTCTCATCCGGCCCGCGGCAGGGGTCGGGAACCAGCCACGGGGCCGGGACGCGCCGCGTGCTCCGCTGCCGCCGCCAGCCGCGGGGCCGGGACGCGCCGCGTGCTCCGCTGCCGCCGCCGGCCAGGGACGGCTCAGAGCTGGGGCTGGGACGTGCCGCACCGCCACGCAGTTACAGGCGGCGAAACAAGGAGCCACCCACTGCCAGGCGGCGAAACGGTCTGTGGGGAGTGACCGGGTTGAGCGGGTCAATTGGGGGGGGGGGGGGGGAAGAGACCGGGTTGAGCGGGTCAATTTGGGGGGGGGGGGAGGAAGAGACCGGGTTGAGTGGGTCAGTTGGGGGGGGGTGTTGGAGGAAAGGAGGTTTTGGGGGGGGAGAGACCTGGCTGGGTGGGTCAGTTGGGGGTTGGAGGAAAGGAGGTTTGGGGGGGAGAGACCTGGCTGGGTGGGTCAGTTGGGGGGGGGGGTTGGAGGAAAGGAGGTTTGGGGGGGAGAGACCTGGCTGGGTGGGTCATTTGGGGAGGGGGGGTTGGAGGAAAGGAGGTTTTGGGGGGAGAGACCTGGCTGGGTGGGTCAGTTGGGGGGTTGATGTGATGTGTAGTGTTCATGTGTAGTGAACAGGTGTTCAGGTGTAGTGAACAGGTGTAGTGAACAGGTGTTCATGTGTAGTGTATCAATGTGTTATTAAATAATAACTGAATAAAATAATATTAAATAAATAATTAAAAACAACATCCATGTTTTGATTCTTTTTTATTTGGACCTCGAGTGTGTTGTCGGCCCCCGAACTGCTATTTGATAGTTAATGCGGCCCTCGGGCTGAAAAGTTTGGAGACCCCTGGTCTACAGCCAAGCACTAAGGTACAATCATATTTGTTCCAACCCCTCAGACAGAGACCAACACCTACAAGATCTTCACCAAGCATTCTCAAAACTACAATACCCACACAAGGAAATAAGGAAATAGATCAACAGAGCCAGACATGTACCCAGAAGCCTCCTGCTGCAAGACAAGCCCAAGAAAGAAAACAACAGAACACCACTGGGCATCACCTACAGTCCTCAGTTAAAACCTCTTCAACACATCATCAGTGATCTACAACCCATCCTGGACAACGATCCCTCACTTTCACAGGCCTTGGGAGGCAGACCAGTCCTCACCCACAGACAACCCACCAACCTCAAGCATATTCTCACCAGCACAGCACACCACGCCATAATAAAACTCTAACTCAGGAAACAATCCATGCAACAAACCTCGATGCCAACTCTGCCCACATATCTACACCACCGAGACCATTACAGGACCTAACCAGATCAGCCACACCATCACCAGTTCATTCACCTGCACATCTACCAACATAAGCCAACAATGTCCCTCTGCTATGTACATAGGCCAAAGTGGGCAGTCCCTATGAAAAAGGATAAATGGACACAAATCAGATATTAGGAATGGCAATATACATATAAAACCCTGTAGGAGAACACTTCAGTCTCCCTGGACACACAATTACAGAGTCACCATCTTGCAGCAAAAATACTTCAAGACCAGACTTCAAAGAGAAAATGCTGCAGAGCTCCAATTCATTTGCAAATTTGACACCATCAACTCAGCCAGCCAGCCAGTCCCTGTTCAGTCCTAAGTACAAAAGCAGTTTCTTCTCTCTGGGTGTTCACACCCCCAGATCAGCTGCTAGAAGAGGACCTCATCCTCCCTGATTAGAGATAAGATGGTTCAGCCTGATCGGACTAACCTAGTTATCTCTAACCCAGTTCTTGCCTTATTTATTCCTGCCTCTGGATACTTCCACTGCCTGCATCCAATGAAATGGGTACTAGCCCATGAAAGCTTATACTTCAATACTTTTGTTAGTCTTTAAGGTGCCACAGGACTCATTGTCCTGAAAATATGGCACATCCCTGCACCAGGCTGAAGCTCACATTTCCAATTATTTCCACTGAAGCCCTCACAGCAGTTTGAGTGGAGCTGTACACATGTATGTAGGTGTGCCTGCACACACACAAATTCCATTTAAATCTACTTCTGAACAAAATGTCACCCACGCTCCCACAGTGAGTGAACCGGAAACCCAGAGATCATAGCTGCCTTAGGAGATGTCCAGGGGCTCATTTCTGAATCCCATGTTCCTTTGAAACGTTGCTCACAGGCTACCATCTGCTCTAGAAATTGTGTAGAGTCAAAGAGCTAACATTGAGAAGCTGTATTCAGATTGTGCGTGTGTTGCATGCATAATTGTGGCAAACACACACCCCTAACTTATGCATACAATCATAGATATTCCTGTTAAATAACCATTAATCAGAGCCATCTGCATGTGCAACTCCAGAGGCACATGCATACTTCATGTCATCTGTGAATGAGAGATGTTAGAGGAACATTTGCACATACAATTTGATGGAGAAAAGGTGCCTAGTTTTGGGGGGCAAAAACCCACCTTTTGCAAGCAGATATTCCATGGGAGCAGAAACCCTGGGAAAAAGGAATGCAGAAAGTGACACGGGTACCCGAGGAGCATGGCAAACTCTAGCACAGAAAAACCTTAGGAAACATGGGAAAATATCAGCAAGGGAATTGTATCTAAACTGGACTATAGCCCCCAGTGCTATATGAAGCACATGATAGCTATATGGAACAGACTGAAATAAGAGACGAGCATATATACAAGTTAGGCCCTTCTGCTTGCCTAGGGCTTGCCATGGACAAAACCAAAAACACATACAACTACAGTAATGACCCTTTTAAGAGCCTTCCAGATCAAGAAATGGTCAGAAGATTAATAATAATTTTTAAATAGAAGGCAATTTATGAACTGGAAGAAAACCACTGATAAAGTTTGCAGATGATATAAACATTGGGGGAAGTGGTAAATAATGAAGAGGACAAGTCACTAATTCAGAGTGATCTGAATCACTTGGTAAACTGGGCACAAGTAAACAATGTGTGTTTAATATGATTACATGTAAATGTACACATCTAGTGGAAAGAATGTAGGCAATACTTACATTCTGGGGGACACTATCCTGGGAAGCATAGACTCTGAAAAAGATTTGGGAGTGGTGGCAAATAAGCAGGTGAACAAGATCTGTGTGATGGTGTGGCCGTAAACAGTTAACATGATCCTGGGATGCATAAACAAAGGAATCTTGAAAAGGAACCGAGAGGTAATTTTACTTCTGTATTTGGCACTGATGTGACTGCTGCTGGAATATTGTGTCCACGGTTCAAGAAGGATGTCGATTAAACTGAAAAGGGTTCAGAGAAAAAAACATGAGAATGACTGAAGGATTAGAAAACATGCCTTACTGTGAGACTCAAAGAGCTCAATGTGCTTAGTTTAAAGAAAAGGTTAAGGGGTGAATGGACCCTAGACTAAAGAATCTACACAAGGAACAAATATTTACAATGGGCCCTTCAATCTAGCACAGAAAGGTCTAACGTAATCAAATGATTGGAAGTTGAAACTAGACAATCCAGACTTGAAATAAGACATGACTAACAGTGAGGGTAATTAACCACTGGAAAAACGTACCAAACTGTCATCATGTGATTCTCCATCACCAACCATTTTTAAAACAAGATTGGATGTTTTTTTCCCCAAGATCTGCTCTAGGAATTATTGTGGGAAGTTCCTGGCTATACAGGAAGCCAGACAAGATGATCACAGTTGTCCCCATTTCTGGCCTTGGAATCTATGAACCTGGGCCATTGCAATAGAGTCAGCGTGTCTGAGGGAGAAGAGGGGTATTGGCAAGAGACACAATGTGTATTTTCAAAAATTTTTGTCATGCAGCATGGCAGCCTCCCATTATCCAGCTCCTAGCTTTCAGTGCAGTTTGAAAATCTAGCTTATTTCTCCAAATGCGTAAAGTGCATACTTGGGTGCCCAATTTTCACATGCAGCTTCTACAACTGCATGTGTAAATTGCATAATTATGAGCAAAAATGGCCTAACTGTCCATTTGCAAATACAGTTACCTCCACTGTGCATACAATGCTGTTGAGTACACAAATCAATTGGGCATGTAAATACACACCCATTTCTGCATCCAGACTGCTGGAATAGCAGCCCTTTCACACCAAGGCAGATCAGTTTTTACAGTAAGCAGAGGCTGGAGACTTCTTGAGGTATGTCTACTCTGCAAAAATGGCTTAGGTCAACAGACTCAGTCTCACGGGGCTTGTGCTACAAGGCTCAAAATAGCAACATATGTTTGGGCTCTGAGACCTTATGAGTTTGTATTGTCCAGAAGCAAGCAGGGCAGTACAAGACATACATTTCTGGGGGAAGTCTGGGTCTGGAAATCTACTGGTGTTGCTCTGAAGTGTAATTCAAGGGTGGTTGGCTACAGCACTCATATACTATAGCTGGGAGTAACTTACCTGCTGGAGGCTTTGTGGGAGCAGATCAAGAGTGGTAAGCTCCTACAGCAAAGCAGTATAAAAGGCACCCCAGCGTGTAAAATTGAGGGGACACAGCCGTTCATAAGTCCATATTGTACCCTGGGTAATGTCGCACAGCTGACCTAAGCTCTAAGACTTGCTGTAGCAGATCTTTTTCTTGCAGTGTAGATGTCCCCTGGGAGGCAGCAATTATTCCTCCCAAGGATTGTGAAAGGGCCGGTTAGCACATGCTTCTCATCAAGGAAGGGTGGCACACCACTGAAACCCCACAGCACTGGAGATGGATGCAGTTCCAGAAAGGTGTGAGGGTCTGCCCTATGTGCCAAGGGAAACCCATATGCACCACATTGGATCCAAGCAAGCAGAACTACTGTATCATCAACAGCAGCTGTGGGGGGGCCACCATGGAGTGCTTCACTCCAGCCCCCCAAAGAGCAGCAGCAGCAGCAAGGAGTGCTGCTGCTGCTTTGGGACCCAGTCATTGGTCCCAAACCAGCCACCATGAGAAGTCATTGTCCTAGGTACTATGCAGTGGCCTTTCAAAAAGGAGTGGGGGCACCTCAGCCCAGAAGCCACCACCAGAGCTGGCAATAACTGTCCATTTGTCCAGAGCAAAGGCAACCAAGTGTGTGGGGCCAGCAGGCCAACCCCCATGCACACCAAGGACCTGGCTCAGCTATCCCAGCAGTGAATCATAGAATATCAGGGTTGGAAGGGACCTCAGGTGGTCAGCTAGTCCAACCCCCTCCTTAAAGCAGGACTAACCCCAACTAAATCATCCCAGCCAGGGCTTTGTCAAGCCTGACCTTAAAAACCTCTAAGGAAGATGATTCTACCACCTCCCTAGGTAACCCATTCCAGCGCTTCACCACCCTCCTAGTGAAAAAGTTTTTCCTAATATGCAACCTAAACCTTCCCAACTGCAACTTGAGACCATTACTCCTTGTTCTATCATCTGGTGCCAGTCTAGATCCATCCTCTTTGGAACCCCCTTTCAGGTAGTTGAAAGCAGCGGGGAGGGATAGCTCAGTGGTTTGAGCATTGGCCTGCTAAACCCAGGGTTGTGAGTTCAAACCTTGAGGGGGCCATTTAGGGATCTGGGGCAAAAAATCTGTCAGGGGACAGTACTCGATCCTGCTAGTGTAGGCAGGGGACTGGACTCAATGACCTTCAAGGTCTTTCCAGTTCTAGGAGATTGGTACATCTCCATTTATTAATAAATCTCCCCTCAGTCTTCTCTTCTGTAGACTAAACAATCCCAGTTCTCTCAGCCTCTCCTCATAAGTCATGTGCTCCAGGCCCCTAATCATTTTTGTTGCCCTCCTCTGGACTCTTCCCAGTTTGTCCACATCCACATCCTTCTTGTAGTGTGGGGCCCAAAACTGGACCCAGTACTCCAAATGAGGCCTCACCAATGTTGAATATAGGGGAACGATTACGTCCCTCGATCTGCTGGCAATGCCCCTACTTATACAGCCCAAAATACCATTAGCCTTCTTGGCAACAAGGGCACACTGTTGACTCATATCCAGCTTCTCATCCACTGTAACCCCTAGGTCCTTTTCTGCAGAACTGCTGCCTAGCCATTCAGTCCCTAGTCTGTAGCTGTGCATCGGATTCTTCTGTCCTAAGTGCGGGATTCTGCACTTGTCCTTGTTGAACCTCAAATTTCTTTTTGCCAAATCCTCTAATTTGTCTAGGTCCCTCTGTATCCTATCCCTAGTGGTTCTGTATCTGTGAGAGACATGGGGCGGAGGATAAGCCTGCCAGCCCAAAGCCTTTCACTAGCATTGCATTCACTTAAGGCTAAAATATTCTGACCTCTCATAGGCCAGTGGAAAGACTCCAGCCAGAACCAGCCCCGTTGCTATAAATCAAGCAAGTCCCCTCAAACAAGAAGAGTTTGCTGTGGCATAAGATTAGAGAGGACAAGTACAGCAGTTTGCTTCCTGATCACAGGTGCGCTCTGTCAGGTAGACTGGGTTTGTCAGCAACTCCCCACCTTGCCAGCAAGTGCTGGGAAAGAATGCAGTGTGTTCTGCTGAATCATTGGTTCACACAGCTTACAAACCAACTGGCTATCAGGGAGGTGTGAGCAGCTCTTCCAAGAGAAAAAACTAGGGTGTGGGCAGAGCAGCCCTGAGTGTGGGAGAACAGCAGAGCAGAACAGCTCAGTTGATGTTCTCTTATGGCCAATAAAGCCAGACTCCAGAAATGATGCGTCAAGGTTCCCTCCCCACTCTGAACTCTGGGGTACAGATGTGGGGACCCGCATAAAAGACCCACTAAGTTTATATTGCATCAAAAGGTTAACAAAGTGAGCACAGACCAAATCCCTGGTTCTTAGGACACTGAAAAATCAGTCAGGTTCTTAAAAGAATAATTTTATTTAAAAAAAATAAGTAAAAGAATCACACCTGCAAACTCAGGATGGAAGATAATTTTTTTTATTATCCTGTAAAGTTAACACACAGAGGAGTTCCCTCTAGGCTCAAAGTTCCAAAGAAGGGAATAAAAGAAACAGTTACTCACCTTTCTTAACAGTTTTCTTCGAGATGTGTTGCTCATGTCCATTCCAACAAGCATGCATGGTCCTGGAAGATTTTTCCCTAGCGGTACCCGTAGGGTCGGCAGGGGAGGCCCCTAGAGTGGCGCCCTTATGGCAACGTATATATGCCCCTGCCGACCCACCCCCCGCTCAGTTCCTTCTTGCCGGTACTCCGACAGAGGGGAGGTGGGAGGGATTTGGAATGGACATGAGCAACACATCTCGAAGAACAAATGTTACGAAAGGTGAGTAACTGTTTCTTCTTCTTCGAGTGATTACTCATGTGCATTTCAACAAGTGACTTATGAGCAGTCATCTTGGAGGAGGGTTAGGAGTGCCCCTGATTCCTGCTGTAAGGACTGCTTGTCCCACAGAAGCATCCTCCATAGCCTGTTGCACGATGGCGTAGTGCGAGAAGGTGTGGACCAAAGACCACGTCGCTGCTCTGCAAATATCGACGATGGGAATATGCGCCAGGAACTCTGTGGATGCGGCCTGGGCTGTAGTCGAATGGGCTGTTAAGGCCGGAGGAGGAATGTTCGAGAGGTTATAACAGAGCTGGATACATGATGTAATCCATGCCGAGAGGCGTTGAGCAGAAATCGGCAACCCCATCATTCTCTCTGCTACTGAAACAAAAAGTTGTGGAGATTTACGAAAAGGTTTTGTTCGCTGCAAATAAAAAGCTAATGCCCTTCTCACATCTAAGGAGTGAAACATTCTTTCCCTGTTAGAGGTATGGGGTTTGGGAAAGAAAACAGGGAGGAATATGTCCTGGTTAAGGTGAAAAAACGAAACCACCTTGGGAAGGAAGGCCGGGTGAGGCCGAGGCTGGACCTTATCTTTATGGAAAACTGTGTATGGCGGCTCAGAAGTCAGAGCTCTGAGTTCGGAAACCCTCCGAGCCGAGGTAATGGCTACGAGGAAGGCCGTCTTCCAAGAGAGGTAAGACAGTGGGCAAGTGGCCAGGGGCTCAAACGGGGTGGGGGGGTGGGGGGAGCTTCATTAGAGTTGTTAACACCAAGTTAAGGTCCCACTGGGAGACAAGTTGACGCACCGGGGGGTACAATCTTTCTAGACCCTTCAGAAATCTTGCTACCAGTGGGTTGCTGAAGACCAATGTGCCCTCAATACCCGGGTGAAACGCTGATATGGCGGCTAGGTGTACCCGTACAGTGGAGAGCGCTAGACCTTGCCTTTTAAGATCAAGGAGATAATCAAGAATCAGAGGTATTGGGGCTAAGGTAGGATCGGTCCCTTTATCCAGATACCAGCAGGAAAAACGTTTCCACTTAGCCGCATAGGTAGCCCATGTCACAGGCTTCCTACTCCCTAATAGGATGTCCCTGACAGGATCCGAGCATTGGAGCTCCGACCGGTTCAACCACGGATATTCCACACCGTCAGGTGGAGTGACTGCAAATTGGGGTGTAATAACTGACCGTGGTCCTGAGAGATCAGGGTTGGGACCAGGGGAAGGGTTATGGGTCGCATCACACACAGGGACATTAGCCTGGTGTACCAATGTTGACGGGGCCACGCCGGTGCTATGAGAATCAGGGACGCCCTGTCCTGGCGGGCCTTGAGTAACACTTTGTGAACCAGAGGGAACGGGGGGAATGCGTATAGGAGACCCCCTGTCTAAGAGATCTGAAAGGCATCTGCCTCTGATCCCGGACTGAGGTTGAGGAGGGAGCAAAACCTCTGGCATTTCCTGTTGGCCCTCGTGGCGAATAGGTCCAGGAGGGGAAATCCCCACTCTAGGAAGATAGAGTGGGCGATGTCCGGTCTGAGGGACCATTCGTGACCCCGAAAGGATCAGCTGAGAGTGTCTGTCAATACATTCTGAGTCCCCGAGAGATAAGTAGCTAGGGGATAGATGTCGTGGGCAATGCAGAACTCCCAGAGAGCCCGGGCTTCCCTGCACAGGGGAGAGGAGCGAGCACCACCCTGTTTGTTTATATAAACATTGTGGCCATGTCTGTCAGAACAGACATGCACTTGCCTTGCAGGTGGTCCTGAAACATCTGGCACGCTAGACGAACCGCTCTGAGCTCCCTGACATTGATGTGAAGGGACAGCTCGCTCTGTGACCACAGGCCCTGCGTTCTGGCTTCTCCCAGATGTGCTGCCCATCCGAGGGCGGAAGCGTCCGTCACCAAGGTCATCGATGGCTGAGGTCTCTAGAAAGGGACCCCGACTCCAAGGGAGTGGGGTTGGAGCCACCAATGGAGGGAGTTCAAAGTGTGGCTCGGGAGGGTCACCACAAGGTCCAAGGGGTCTCTGCCCTGCTTGTAAACCCCCGCTAACCAGGTCTGCAGAGGGCGAAGCCGTAGCCTGGCATATGGCACCACTTAAGTGCAAACTGCCATACGACCCAAGAGGACCAAGCAGTTCCTGGCCGTGGTAGTGGGAAACTGAAGAAAGGAGTGGATAATGTCAGAAATTGCCTTGGCTCAAGGGGGTGGGAGGAACGCCTGTGCCAGACGGGAATCTAATACTGCCCCTACGAACTCTATTCTCTGTGTGGGTACGAGGGTCGACTTTGGCTCGTTTATCATAAGGCCCAACCTGAGAAATGTAGCTCTGGTGAGAGCTATGTGCCGAATTGTCATTTCCCTTGACTTTGCCCTGATGAGCCAATCGTCCAAGTAAGGATAAACGTGTACCTGCCTCCGCCTTAGGAATGCTGCCACCACTGCCATGCACTTTGTGAAGACTCTTGGGGCAGTGGAGAGGCCAAATGGGAGCACCGTGAACTGGAAATGACGATTCCCCAACACAAACCTTAGGAATCTCCTGTGGCTGGGAGTGATTGACACGTGAAAATATGCATCCTTTAAGTCGAGGGAGGTGAACCAGTCTCCGCGATCCATAGAGGGAATAATGGTCGCAAGAGAGAGCATGAGGAACTTCAAACTTCCTTATGAAGGAGTTGAGGCCCCGCAGGTCTAGGATAGGACGAAGGCCGCCTTTGGCCTTCGGGATAAGGAAATAACGGGAGTAATAAATATCCTTTGCCCCGGAATTCTTGAGGAACCTCCTCTATGGCACCCAAAGACAGGAGGGTCTCTACCTCCTGAAATAGGAGTTGCTCGTGAGAAGGGTCCCTGAAGAGGGGCGGGGTAGGGGGATGGTTGGGCGGAAGGGAAGAAAATTGGATAGAATATCCCACTCTTACCAAGCTGAGGACCCATCTGTCCGAGGTGATTAAAGACCATGCTTGGTAAAAGTGGGATAGACGGTTCACGAAGGGTAGGAGAGGTTCCAAAAGGGAAACTGGTTCGACGTCCCCGGGCGCAACTTCAAAAGTTAGATCTGCCTCCTGGCTGCTATCTGGGGCCCAAGTTCTGCTGTCCCTGCCTGGGGATAGAACGAGGACAACCTCTGCCATTCCCTCTACCACCCCTCCTAGGTTGGTCCCGTCTAGGTGGAGCTTGGTAGGGGCATGGTTGGGTGGCGGGGGGGAGGAGAGGGTCTAAATGGTCTCCTAAGGGGTTGAGGGGTATGGAAGCCTAAGGACCACAACATGGCCTTGGAGTCCTTCATAGAGTGAAGTTTTTTGTCAGTGTCCTGAGAGAACAGCCCTTGCCTATCAAAGAGCAAATCTTGGATAGATGCCTGAACTGGGGTCGGGATGCCCGAGACCTGCAACCAGGCCCCGCGGCGCATCGCTATGGCGGTTGCCATGGTCCTTGATGCTGAGTCAGCAGAATCCAAGGCAGCTTGGAGAGCGGCCCTGGAAACTAGTCTGCCCTCCTCCACGATGGCCTTAAACTCTACATTAGAGTCTTTAGGGAGTTGGTCCTGAAACTTCGACATGGTTGACCAGGAGTTGAAGGCATATCTCCCCAACGCCGCCTGTTGCTTGGATATCCTTCGCTGGAGAGCCCCTGAGGAATACACCTTCCTGCCAAAGAGGTAGAGTTTCTTGGCATCATGTGATTTGGGTGTCGATCCAGTTTGACCCCGACGCTCCCTATGATTGACCGCATCGGCCACCAGGGTTCCCGGCTGAGGGTGGGTAAAAAAATGTTCATAGCCGGCCTGTGGAACGAAATACCCTCCTAGCAGTGGGTGGGATGGAGGACGGAGTTTGCCAAAGCGTGTTTGACAAGGAATTGATGGTCTTGATAAATGGGAGCGTGATTTTTGTCGGACCACCGGAGGACAAAATGTCCACTGTGGGGTCTACCTCCTCTTTGATCTCTTCAGCCAGTAAATTGAGGTTCTGGGCTACCCTACGGAGAAGATCTTGATGACCTCGAATGTCCAGAAGAGGAAGGGTTGGGGAGGAAGACCCTGCTACTGCCTCATCCGGTGAAGAAGACTAGGAGGTAGCCAGCTGGGGATCTCCTTGCTGCAGGTCCGTTGCGGCCAGGTCATATAAGGTCCCCTCCTGCGCTTGTTGAAACACCCTGGAGGGAGGCCAGTCAATTCCTGATGGCCCCGGTACCGGATCTTCAGGACCCGTCTCAGAGGGCGGTACTGATACCGTTGCCGAAACGGGGCCCCGCGGCACCAAGGGTAATGAGGCCGATACTGAAGGAGGACCTTGGGGCTGATGGAACGCCCAAGGTGTCCAGAATGGCCACTGCGCAGGACCTTGACCTTGAGGCAGCCAAGATGGAAGGCTCTGATGGTGAGAGGTCCTCTGGTGCTGGGAGTGATGGCGCGAACCCGAGGCACGGTGGCTGCGGCCGGACCGAAGGAAGCCGCGTCGGATTCTGAAGAATAGTCTGACGCGGACCACAGCGGTGCGGAACCCTCCGGTGCCGTGATTTGCCTCTGAAACATCATCTGCTTCCCTGGATGTGTCTCAGGCAGCAGTTGCATTGTGGCTGTGGGTACCGGGAGGATAGGTACCGAGGGAGCTCGTACCTCCGGTGCCGACCCGGATGGTGCAGAGGTTGCAGATGTTAGCGGCACCGGGGGCTGCACCGGAATGATCGGTGCCGCAGGCCTGGGCATGGGTGCCGGCGCTACAAACGGGACCGGAGCAATAAGCGGTGGCGGGGCTACGTCTTTTGTCAAGGCGATGAGATCTTGAGCTGCCTCGAATGTGTCCGACGTCGAAGGCATGTCCAGCTCTTCGAAAGCCCCACGTGGGGATGGCGCGGCACTGGGGGGGTTGTGGTCCTGCGACTCGGTAGGCAGTTTCAGCACTTTATGGGACTCGTTTATTCGACCCGAAGTCTGCCGTGCCGCTGAGGGTTCACCCAGGGCTCTGCGGTCAGGGGAACGACCTCTCAGCTTCTTCGAAGGCACTGGAGATTGCGATCGGTGCCTGCGAGAGTTCCCGGAGCGGTGTGGGGATCGGTGCCGGTGCTTCTTTGGGTCCGGCTTCAGTGCCGCCGGGTCGCTGACCAATGCTGGCGCACTGCGTACCTCTGGTGGAGGGTGTTGCTGCGGTTGCAGCGCAGACTCCATCAGTATAAGTTTTAAGCGGGAGTCTCTCTCCTTGGTACGGGGTTTGAACCCCTTGCAGATAGAGCACCTCTTCGCTTGGTGACCCTCTCCTAAGCACTTCATACAGTTGGAGTGCGGGTCGCTTACTGGCATGGGCTTACGACAGCCCTCACAAACTTTAAACCCCGGCGCCCGAGGCATACCCCAGTGCCGGAGAACGGAAGAAATTTCTACTACAACTATATACAACTATACTAACAACTACTATAACTATAGAAGAAAACTATCGAACTATAAACAACTAAGAAGTGTGATACCGCTAAGCAGTGACTAGCACAACGCTGTTCCAGCGACCGTCATGAACGGAAAGAAGGAACTGAGCGGGGGGTGGGTCAGCAGGGGCATATATACGTTGCCATAAGGGCGCCACTCTAGGGGTCTCCCCTGCCGACCCTACGGGTACCGCTAGGGAAAAATCTTCCGGGACCATGCATGCGCGGTGCGCACACACTTGTTGGAATGCACATGAGCAATCACTCGAAGAAGAACTCCCTCTTAGCATAAGGAAAATCCACAAGCTGAAACAAAAGATAATCTAACGCCTTGTCTTGCTTTACTAACAATTTTTATAATCCTAGATGCTTATTTCAGGGTTGGGTTTTAGGAGGTGGTTTTTCCTGCCCTGGTCCCTCTCTGGCTCCAAGAGAAAAACACAAGAGACCCCTGCCCTCAACACCCACCCACCCACCCCACATTAGAAAGCATCTTCTTTCCTTATTGGTCCTTTTGGTCAGGGGCCAACCAAGTTATTGGAGCTTCTTAACCCCTTGTACAAAATCACTTGCATCTCTCTGGCCAGGAGGGATTTTACATTACTGCATACATAAAGGTTGTTACACTTCCCTTTATATTTATGAGACACAACCCAAATCATAGATGGTGCTGGACAGCTTGTTCCACACTGGCTGTCATTTCTTCCTGGATCTCTAGGAGAAAACAGAGTTAATAAGACACATGCACCTTTAGATATGCCACTGATTATATAAAAACTAACGTTTCCAACATTTCAAGGACGATTTTAACTATTCGATTCTGTGAAACTTTCACAAGACAGTGCATCAGCCACTTTGATAGAAACTCCTGAAATGTGTTGCATTTCAAAATCAAAATCTTGGAGAGCTGAACTCCACCAAAGAAGTTTTTTGTTATTTTCCTTGACAGTATGAAGCCACTTCAGCACAGCATGGTTGGTTTGCAGGTGGAAACACCTTCCCCCAACGTATCGGCGTAACTTTTCCAGAGCGTACACAATGGTATAACATTCCTTTTCGGTTATTGACCAGTGGTTCTCCTCCCCCTCCCTCCCCCTCCCCCCCCCCCACGACGTTTTTTATTGAGAAACACGACAGGATGGAATTCTTAATCCGGACCTTCCTGCATTAAACTGCTTCCACACCACGCTTGGATGCATCTGTGGTTACTTGGAAAGGTTTGTCAAAGACTGGGGCCCTTAGCACAGGGTCAGACATGAATGTTGCTTTAAGCTGGTTAAAGGCCTTCTGACATTCTTTAGCCCACTGAACTGCATTTGGCTGTTTCTTATTGGTTAGGTCTGTCAGTGCAGCGACGATTTGGCTGTAGTGCAGTACAAATCCTAAGAAGAACTGAACCTGTTTCTTTGACTGTGGAACAGGCCACTCTTGGATACCATTCATTTTTGCCTCTAGGGGATTGATAGTTCCTTGACCCACCTGGTGTCCAAGGTAAGTCACTCCGTTGAGGCCTATTTGACACTTTTTAGCCTTAACAGTTAGTCCTGCCTCCCTTAGGCGCCCGAAGACTTTTTGTAGATGCTCCAGGTGTTCTGCCCATGAATCAGAAAAGTTGGCCACATCATCAAGGCAACTGCAGATTCTCTCAATCACACTAGGAAACTATCTACAAGTTTCTGGAAGATGGTGGATGCATTTTGCAGCCCAAAAGGGAACACATTAAATTCATATAGCCCTGCATGGGTGATGAAATCTGACCTTTCCGTAGCGGATTCACCTGGTGGTACTTGCCAGTACCCCTTGGTTAAGTCTAAAGTAGAGATGAACTAGACATGTCTCAGTTTCTTCAATAGCTCATCTGTGTGTGACATTGGATAATTGTCTGGGTGAGTCACAGCATTTAGCTTAAGGTAGTCCATGCAAAAGCATATTTCCCCAGCCGGTTTGGGAACTAGAACCGCTGGAGATGCCCATGCATTGGGGGGGAGGGGGGGAAGAAGATTACCACCATCTGTACCATGTCCTGGATCTCCCATTCTATAGCAGTTTTGGCTTGGAGGCGGCACCCGGTAAGGCTGGGCTCTAATTGGGTGAGCATTACCTGTGTCAATGGAGTGGTATGCCTGTTCAGTCCGTCCCGGGGTGGCTGAGAACATCGGCACGAAGCTAGTGCACAGCTCCTTGATCTGCTGTCGCTGCATATGTTCGAGGATCATTGATAGGTTCACCTCTTCTATGGCACCGTCACTTTTTCCTTCACAGTAGACACCTTCAGGCCACACAGCGTCATCTCCTCCCTGGGCTGTAAACCAACAAATCTTTAATTCTCTGGAATAAAGGGGCTTTAGAGAATTAACATGGTACAGCCTTTAGACCTGACCACCTCAAGGGGATGCTATGAGAGACTTAACTGCTCCCAGGTGCTCTTGGACTGTAAATGGCCCTTCCCATGACGCTTCCATCTTATTGGGCCTGGAGTGCCTTCAAGACCATGACCTGGTCCCCTACTTTGAAGGAATGCTTTCTGGCATGTTTATCATACCAGGCCTTTTGCTCTTCCTGAGCATCCTTGAGGTTTTCTCTAGCCAGGGCTAAAGAGGTTGGAGGGGGGTTTGTAGGTTATTTACAAAGTCCAGAATGCTAGTTCCTGGAGAAGGTATAAACCCGTCCCATTGCTTCACCAACTTTAGTGGCATCTTAACCTTGTGGACATACACGAGTTCAAATGGTGAAAACCTTAAACTGGGATGTGGTACAGCCCTGTAGGCAAAGAGCAACTGCTGCAACACTAGGTCCCAATCATTGAAGTACTCATTTACAAATGTTATGTATCATGGCCCCCAAAGTTCCAGTAAATTTCTCCACCAGGCCATTTGTTCGATGGGAAGGTATGGCAACCACGTGGTTCACCCCATGAGCTTTTCGTAGTCCCCACCAGGAAATTAGTTCCCAAATCTATAAGGATGTTGGAGGGCCAACCTACCCTGGCAAAAGTGTCTGTTAATGCCTGGCACACATTGTTAGCCCTGGTGTTGCTTAGAGCTACTGCTTCTGGCCATCAAGTGGCAAAATCCATGCTTTCCTCTGGGCGTCCTTTTCAGGAAAGGACCCAGAATATCCATAGTTAGGCACTGAAATGGAACCTCAATTATAGGGAGTGGCTGGAGAGGGGCTTTGACCTGGTCTTGGGGTTTTCCCACTCTTTGGCACACTTCACAAGACCGGACATATGTAGAAACGTCCTTGCCCATTCCCTCCCAGTGGAAGGACTTCTCCAAACAGTCTTTGGTCCTGTTCACCCCAGGATGGCCACTAGGATGATCATGAGCTAAGCTCAAAAGCTTTACCTGGTACTTGGTTGGAATTACCAACTGTCTTTGAGGATGCTAGTCTTCCTGGTGCCACCCGAAAGGGTTTCCTTGTATAAAAGTCCTCTTTCCACAACAAACCAGGATCGATTAGAAGAGCTGAGAGGCAGTGGGTTGCTCTGTGCCGCCGTCCAAGCTTTCATCTGCTTCCTGCTCGGCCTGCAACTGTTCCCTTGATACTGGAGACATCAGTTCCTCACTGGATTGTGGACTTGGTCCCTTGGATGTAGATGTTTCTTGGGCTTGGGGACTTAGGCTTGGTCCCTTGGAGGGGTTGTTTCCATTGACTGTGAACCGCACTCTGCTGGTGCACTATGTTATATTTCAGGCTCTGGCTGAGCCCCTTGTGTAGGTTGATCTGCTGCTGCCAGTGCAAACTATGTGGTGCCTCTGGTGCTGGAGTTGTAGACAGGGTTGAAAGCACTGGATTCAGTGCTGGCAATGGTTCTGTAGCTGGTTGCTCTTGACAGTTGCAGTTCTGGGACTGGCTCTGGCTGGGTCTCTGCAACTGGATCCACTACTGCTCTCGCAGACGTTGGCATGGCGTTCTACCACCTCAATCTGGGTCTCTGGAAACAGACTGAGCCATGGTAGAAGGTTCAGGAACAGAGCTAGGTGCAAAGGCTTGCTTAGCCTGGCTGCGGGTGACTATTCCCACCCTCTTGGCTAGCTTCACATGGTTGGACAAGTCTTCCTCCAGCAGCATGGGAATGGGACTGCAAAAGTCCACATTCCTGATTAGACCTTGTACTGGACAGGCAACGTGGGTTTGACTTGAAGGGTAGTGATCAATGGCTCCATGTCTAGTTGGCAGGCGGTATCGAGCGGAGTCCCCCAAGGGTCGGCCCTGGGGCCGGTTGTATTCAATATCTTTATTAATGATCTGGAGGATGGTGTGGACTGCACCCTCAGCAAGTTTGCAGACGACACTAAACTGGGAGGAGTGGTAGATACACTGGAGGGTAGGGATAGGATACAGAGGGACCTAGACAAATTAGAGGACTGGACCAAAAGAAATTTGATGGAGGTTCAACAAGGAGAAGTGCAGAGTCCTGCACTTAGGACAGAAGAATCCCATGCACTGCTACAGACTAGGGACCGAATGGCTAGGCAGTAGTTCTGCAGAAAAGGACCTAGGGATTACAGTGGATGAGAAGCTGGATATGAGTCAACAGTGTGCCCTTGTTGCCAAAAAGGCTAATGGCATTTTGGGCTATATAAGTAGGGGCACTGCCAGCAGATCGAGGGACGTGATTGTTCCCCTCTATTCCACATTGGTGAGGCCTCATCTGGAGTACTGTGTCCAATTTTGGGGCCCACACTACAAAAAGGATGTGGAAAAAATTGGAAATAGAGTCCAGAGGAGGGCAACAAAAATGATTAGGGGCCTGGAGTGCATGACTTATGAGGAGAGGCTGAGAGAACTGGGATTGTTTAGTCTACAGAAGAGAAGACTGAGGGGAGATTTGATAGCTGCTTTCAACTACCTGAAAGGGGGTTCTAAAGAGGATGGATCTAGACTGTTCTCAGTGGTACCAGATGACAGAACAAGGAGTAATGGTCTCAAGTTGCAGTTGGGAAGGTTTAGATTGGATATTAGGAAAAACTTTTTCAGTAGGTGGGTGGTGGAGCATCGGAATGGGTTACCTAGGGAGGTGGTAGAATCATCTTCCTTAGAGGTTTTTAAGTTCAGGCTTAATAAAGCCCTGGCTGGAATGATTTAGTTGGGGATTGGTCCTGCTTTGAGCAGGGGACCTCCAGAGGTCCCTTTCAACTCTAATATTCTATGATTCATCACTTGGGCCTTTGGGTTGATGAAACTGGGGTTCACTAAGGATTGGTGCACCAGTGTCCCTCGACACAATAACCTTCTTCCCACCCACACTCAATTTATCTTCTCTCTGAGGGCATCTGGGCCTGAGGACGTTTGGTGTGACCCCGGTGCAATGAACTGTAATCCATTTGGGTTCTTGGGACAGTTGGCCTTTACATGCCCCAGCCTGTTACATTTAAAACATCGCCCAGCTGATAGGTGGGTTGCTGGAAAATGGTGTGGTGGGACGATAAGGTGTCTGGGGTTTTCCTTGGGGTATATAGGTGGTACCTTGGGTTGCCCCCAGTGGTATGGTGTGATCTTGGGTGTCCCTTCTAGTATCTGCCCAAACTGCGACCAGGGTTTTTCCTCTCTGCTACCTCCACCCATTTTGTTCTAATTTTTCCCGCCTCTCTGGAGGTCTGGGACTGCTCGTATTGATCAGCATAGGCAGCAAGGCTTTCTGCTGAGTCCATTTTCTTATCCCATAAACACTGCTTTAGATCATCATTAGTCATACTGCTCCTGTACAACCAAATCACACATTCCTTCAAAGCTAGTTACACCCCTACCTTTGACCCATTTATCTAACAGATCCTTCATCTGGTTTACATAAACCACATTACTTAGTCCATACCCTCTCGTAAGGGCTCTAAATTTTACTCTGAACGTTTCAGGCACAATTTGAAATTGTTTTAATACCAAATCCTTAAACTTACCATCATCAGAAGCAGTCTCAATAGGCATCTTGTTGAATATGTCCAGAGCTCTTTTTGCAATCAATTTTGCTACCAATGTGGTCATCTTGTGATCTTCCGGAATTGCATGGAGGGTGCAGTCTCAAAAAGTGATGAAATATTCAGCAATATCACTGGATTCATCATACTGTGGACACAGTCACTCCCATTTGTGGATTTTTGGAGAAGTGGAGCAGCTGCTGGAGGGTTCTATCTTTTCCATTCCATCACCTCCAGTTCATGCTCTCTTTCCTTCCTCTCCTCCAGTTCATGCTTACTCTCTTTCTTTAAACTCCAGGGCTCTCTTCTGGGCAGCCTCCTCCCTGGCTGTTTCTGACTCCAATTCCAAGTGCCTTAAGGTCTTTCACGTTCTTTTTGTCTCTCTCCAGCTTCCAATCTAGCTAATTCTAGGGTTTTTTTTTGTTTCTTTTGAACCTCACTTTCGGTCATCCTAGCCTTCCTTCGCTTAGCCTAGCCCAACCCAAGAGCTAGATGGGGAGGGGGGAGAGAAAGCAGCTTGTGAATTCCTGTGCAGAAACTTAACTACCCTGCCTTCAGGCAGAGGAAAAAAACCTCCAGCTGCTTTCAGTTTATATTTAAAAAAAAAAAAAAAACAGTAAAAGCAGCACATCTGCAAATTCGTGATGGAAAATACCTTTTTATTACCCCATAAAGTTTTAAAAACACAGAGGATTTCCCTCTAGGCTCAACTTCAAAGTTCCAAAGACAGGAATAAAACTTCCTCTTAACATAGGGAAAAATCCACAAGCTGAAACAAAATAATCTAATGTCTTTTCTTGCTTTACTTACAATTTTTATAATCCTAGATGCTTATGTCAGGGTAGGGTTTTAGGAGATGGTTTTTCCTGCCCTGGTCACTCTCTGGCTCCAAGAGAAAAACACAAGAGCCCCCCAAAAAACCTCCCTGCACAGATTTGAAAGTATATTCTTTCCTTATTGGTCCTTTTGGTCAGGTGCAAACCAGGTTATTGGAGCTTCTTAACCCCTTACAGGTAACTCATTCTGCACCTCTGGCCAAGAGGGATTTTACATTACTGCATATATAAAGGTTGTTACACTTCCCTTTATATTTATGACAGGAGGGGAGTTTATAACTAGGGTCCTACCAAATTCACATCCATTTTGGTCAATTTCATAATTTCAGCTATTTAAATCTGAAATTTCAAGATTATGTAATTGTAGAGGTTCTGACCCAAAAAGGAGTTGGGGGAAGGGTCACAAGGGAAGTTGGTTATTATAGGGGAATTGCAGTACTGCCACCCTTCCCTCTGTGCTGCTGCTGGCAGCAACGCTGCCTTTAGAGCTGGGCAGCTGGAGAGTGGTGGGTGAGTGAGCTGCCACCAGCAGCATCGCAGAAGTAAAGATGGCATGGTATGGTACTGCCACCCTTACTTCTGCGCTGCTAACTGCAGAGCAGGGCTCTCAGTCAGCAGCCACCACTCTCCGGTCTCCCAGCTCTGAAGGCAGCAGCGGAGTAGGGTGGCAGTACCATACCATCCTTACTCCTGTGCTGCCTTTTGGCAGAGCGCCCAGCTCTATAGCTGCTGCTCTCCAGACACCCAGCTCTGAAGACAGCATAAACTTAAGTGGAGCAACACCATAACTCCCCTAAAATAACCTTGTGAACCCCCTGCATCTCCCTTTTAGGTCAGGGCCCCCAATTTGAGAAACACTGATCTCCCCCATGAAATCTGTACAGTATAGGGTAAAAGCACACAAACGACCAGATTTCATTGGGGGGAGGAGGGGAGACCAGTTTTCACAGTCTGTGACATGTTTTTCATGGCTATGAATTTGTTAGGGCCCTATTTACAACTCTTCCAAGCATGTGGGCATAGCTTTGGACTACGCTGGAAAAGGCACCTGCTTATAGGTTTTTACAGGAGCGTTAAATTACTTTTAAACTGACAAAAACGTTTCTGGAGTGGAGCTGGACTGATTGAGAGCTGCCCAACAGGGCATAAAGCTGCATGTGAGTTTACAAAATTCTAAAAGGACCAAATCATCTCCAAACAACAGAGTTAAACTTAGAAAAGGCTTAACAAACATCTGCAAATGGGAAGTAAACTGTAAGCCCTTGAAATTCTTTATTGAAGTTATGCATTGAACTGGGGTTGTCTCCCACAGACATGAGGTCCCTCCTTCCTATCCTATCACAAACCCTGCTCTCCACACACAAGAAAGACACCATGACTTGGCCATAGATGAATTGAAGATAAAACATACTGTTGGAAACATCCATCTGTCACAAAACATGCTCTTGTTTTTCCACACCTATGGCCCCATCCTCCCCACCCTTCTCCACGCTGGTGTACAGGTCAGGCCCAACATTCACATTTAAAATTGAGGGTTTTTTCTGCTTTAAAAAAAACAAAACAAACAAATCAGTTTGACACAATGGCTGAGGACAGGCCCTGAACCTGGCTCAAATAACTTTCCAGTGCCAGCCATCCAATGCTCTGCAAAACCAGATTTAATGGTGCACTGAGTTGGATTCCGGAGCTATTTCAGCAGCCTCAATGCAGCACAGGCTTCAGCAGCTACTCAGCATTCCTGGGGTGCCTGGGGGTGGGGTTTAATGAATGCAGGACTGAAACCAGAGAGAGGGCTGGGTATGAAAATAACATAGTACTATCCTTGCTTCCATCCCTCCACCCCGAGAAAAACAAGCAAGACTCTTAGCCAAGAGCTGCACTAGGATGAGAAACAGCCTGTAATTCCATGGAATATCAGATGCTCACTTGATGCCAACATGGCTGCCTGAGAGCAAGCAGTGCAAACTCAGAGGGACAGGCATAGCTGATGGGAACAAATAGGTTCATGCCAGCCAGCCAATAAGTTGCTACTCTTCCCCAGATCTGGCTGTACAATGAACAAGAAAGCAGATAGAAAGAGAGAGAGAAGCAGAACACAGCCAACCTTAGGAGAGAAAACATACAGGAACTCCTCACTTAACACTTAACGTTGTAATTATGTTTCTTAAAAATGTGACTAAGCGAAACGATGTTAAGCGAATCCAATATATATATTACACACACTTATACAGTATAAGTTTTAAACAAACCATTTAATTCTGGTTCACAGTGATGATGATTGTGAAGCTTGGTTGAGGTGGAGGAGTCAGGCAGAGGGTGGGATATTTCCCAGGGAATGCCTACTGCTAAATGATGAACTCGCAATTAGCTGAGCCCTTAAGGGTTAACTCTCACACTCTACAAGGCAGCAGGAATAGAGGGAAGACACAGAAACAGTGTGTGTGTGTGTGTGTGTGTGTGTGTGTGTGTGTGTGTGTGTGTATGATGCACATTTCCCCTTTAAGTATGCTGACTCGTAAGTACACTGCCTTGTTAATTAGATCAGCTTGTAGAGATCAGCTGCTGCAAGCGAGCTCCCTCAGTCATGTGTTTCCCCCGCACTACAGAAGATGGGGTAAGCGGGGTGCAGGAGCGGTGGGGGAAGGGGGACACCTTAACATTACCCCCCCTCTTTCTCCCTGTAACAGCGGACACTCACTCCTGCGGCGCCTCCCGCTGGTCATCTGGGGAATCAGCTCCTTCAGCATCCAGAGTGCCCTCCGCAGGTTGATGCCCCGCTCCTTTGCTGGCTCCATGTCCCTCCTGGACCCCGGTGCCCTCCAGCTGTGGGTGCTGCACCCCTGCAGTACCCCCTTTGATCTGAGGGTCTCCCCTCCCCGGGGGAGCCCTCTATCCCCTATCCCCACCTCGCCTCAGATTGTGCCACTGTCAGTCACCACTTGCCCCCGCTCACTGGGGCGGACTGCAGTATCATGGCTTCTCATCACAGGCAAGGAGGGATGGCCTGCTGTCGCTATCTCCAGCCCTGGGCTGCCCCCTGCAGCCTTGGTACTCCTGGGTCGGGCCTGTGTCAGGCCCAGAGGCCTGGGGCTCTCGGGCTAGAGCCTGCCCAGCTCCCTCTGCCCTGCCCCAGCTCTGCCCTAACCCAGGTACCTGGCTTCAGCTCCTGGCAGTCAGGCCTGTCTCCCTCTGAATGCAGAGGAGACTTCTCTTCCCAGGCTCCTGCCTCCCAGGCTTTATACAGGCCTGTGTTTGGGGCGTGGCCGCCCAGCTGGGCCTAACGCCCAATCAGGCAAAGCCTGCTGGGTCCCAGCCTTAACCCCCTTCTGGGCTTTTTCAAACCCCTTTTGGAGCTTTTCCAAGCCCCTTCCGATAGGGGGCGGGTGGTCACCCCGCCACACTCCCCTTACCCCTTCCCACACACAGTAAGCAGGAGTCACGGGGGAGCAGCTCTGAATCAAAAGCAGCACATGGCAGTGGGGGGAGGGACAGCTGAGCTGCCAGCAATTGATAGCCTGCTGGGCAGCTGCAGCTCAGGGAACTTAGGGGAGCGGGGAGCTCATAGAGGGGCTACCAGTCCACCCTGGTTCCAAGCCCCCACTAGCTAGCTGCAACGAGCTACTCTTCCTGCAAACAGTGGACAAAGCAGGTAGCTGCCAAACTATGTTAGATGGGAGGATTGCACAACTTTAAACAAGCATGTTCCCTAATTGAACAGCAACGTAGCAACATAACAAAAAAACGTTAACCAGGACGAGTTTAAGTGAGAAGTTCCTGTACTACAACTCGTCCACCAAAGCGATGGAAGAGAAGTCCCTGGGAGAGGAAGAGACTTTGGGAAGGCATGATAGAATCAACCAGCTTTCCAGCACACTAAACACCAGTGCAGGCTAAAGTTTCCCCCATGGACACTTGTCCATCAATTCCTGGAATGATGTGTGTCCAGATATAAAGACTGGTTTCGGATTGAGCAGTATGAAATAGAGAGTCACTCACTTCAACTCAAGGTCTCCAGCAAGCTATTACAACCTGAAAAAAAGGCACACCAAGCCTTACCTACCTCATGCCCCCACCACCAAAGACTGGATGGGGCGACCCTCACAGCCCCTCTGGGCCAATCCTTAATTGCCCAGGAGGGGTTGGAATGCTAGGCTCACACCAAGCGAGGGGCACTGACTGCCCCCAAACTCTCTGGCCTTGCAGCCCTAGAAGCAAGAGGCAATGGCCCCAGCCCTGAATTGAACCCAGCTTTCTTAACTCCAACACCTCCCTAGCACAGAGGATCTCAGGCTCCAGTCAAGCACAGAGTTACATGTTGGGCATCCCAACCCAGAAAGAGACAACAGGGCACTCAGCACCCCAAACACACTTTAGGGGCAGCAGTTCAGTTACAGAATCTAATTGTATATCTCAGCGGTACCCATTAATTGTTAATGAAGATGGGAGCTCTAATATTTTAAACCAACAGGTCCAAGAATACAAACTAGTCTAGTGCACTAGAGACAAGACCTGACACTAACTAGGCAGAGGAAGAGGGCTCTCTGCTATCGCTCCCTGATGAGCGCTGGCAAAGAGCAAACTTACAGGATTATAGCGCTTTTGGTTATAGCTGTCCCCGTATACAGCAATAGGTACAGAGCTATAGCATGTCCACACTGAGACCCGCCAGTGGTATGGCGTGGCCACATTTGCGGCACTTGCAGCGGCACAGGGAGTGGTGCATTATGGGCAGCTATCCCAGCATTCAGCTGGGTGCAACGTGCTTTTCAAATGAGGGAGGTGAGGGGGAACGTGTTGTGTGTATGCGGAGGGAGAGAAGGAGTGGATTTTCTTCGTGCTGAGAGCCAGTCAGTCAGTGAGTTTTTCTTAGAGAAAGCTAGCAGGCTCTGAATATCAGTCACACAGCTCCCTCCGTAAACATTTGCAGTGCTTATCTGCCGAGTTAAGAGAGAAACTCTGAAAACGTACTTCTGCATTCCTCCAGCCGAGTTCAAAACAAAGGAAAGAGATGTCAATTGCCTTAAATGGCTCAGGGGCGACTCCAGAGATCACTTAATACCCATTCACACTTGAGATAATACGGAGCAGTGAGTACGCTATAGCGGTTAATCCTCAGGGAAAGGAGGATTACCAAATCCGGTATAACTATGGGTTTATAGTGCAATATGTGCCTTGTCAGTGTGGACAGGTAGGGAGTTATAGCACTCCTGGAAGCTTTATAGTGCTATAAAGTGCCGGTGTAACCAAGGCCAGAGTCTCAACAGGGGAAAGTTGCACAGGTTTTGCTACACTTTCACAGTTCCATTCATTTAGTGCAACTAGCAGCACAGGATGGAAAAGGGCTTTCAAACCAGGAATTTTAGCCAGGCACTTGACCTTGTAAAGCAATTTTAAAAATAAAGTCTAGTGCAGGGGTGGGCAAACTACAGTCCGCAGGCCACATGTGACCTGCCGGCCATTTTTATCCAGCCCGCCAGTGGGGGCCGGGGGCTCCATGTCCCGCACTCCCCCGAAGCTGCGCGGACAGCGTTCCAGGGGGATGGGGCTGCATGCCCCACCCTCCCCCGAAGCCACGCAGACAGTACTCCGGGGGGCCAGGAAGTGGGAGGGGGCCAGATTGGGGGTGGGGCCCTCCCTACCTGGCCCTCTATAGAATTTTGCAAACCTGATGTGGCCCTCGGGCCAAAAAGTTTGCCCACCTCTGGTCTAGTGCCTGCAAATTCACACTATGGAAATAGGGATCATGAACATCTGATACCCAAAGGCAAAAGCACACAAGTCTCTGCCTTTTTAACAACACACAAACACAAATTATTCTTCCCAGGCCCCTGCAAGCCAGCTCCAAAGCACAGGGAATAGAATGGGGAATACGGTAATGAGTAGAAGGGGCAGAGGGAGAGGACAAGCTGCCATTTAAAGTAACTAAGGCTGGTTAAGACAGCTCTGCCAATTACTCCTGGGGGAATTCTGCGCCATAGCACAAGAGTAGAATTAATGTCCTTGCAGGGTCCCCCCCCCTCTCTCTCTCTCTCACACACACACACCAGATTCTAATGGGGTAAGTGAAAGGAATCTGCAATTACACTTTTCACTCACCAGGTGGTGACAGAAGAGAAGGCAGAGGGCTTATGGGCCGGAGGAGCCAGCCACTGCAGAGAAGAAGGGAGGGAGAGGCTGCGTACAGCATCCTGCTCATGGAGCCAGGCAAGGAGGAATGGGATATGGGGGAGGACGGACAGAGTGGGTCACACGAGGCTGCTAGAGGGTCACACAGACTGGGGTTCAGAAGGGCTACGTGGGCATAGACTAGGGTAGGGGCACAGGAGCTAGTGAAGTGACAGCACTGAGCCAGGGGTTGAATGGGAGTGGGGATGCAGGGCCACATGGGAGAGGTGGTGGAGGGAAACATGGGTTGTGGGGGTGGCTGGTTGGGGGTGCAGGGCCACAAGGGGACAGAGGCAGGTAGGCCTGGCTGAATGGGAGAGGCTAGGGGTCACCACGGTCTGCACGGGGGAGGCTCCCCAACTCCGTAACAAACCCTCCCCTAAAAAAAAAAAAAAAAAAACCTGTTCCCTACTTCTCCCACCCACTCCCAACACCACCCCAGGTTCACTCCCTAGACTCCTTCCCAGCAATTATTTCCACCTCCCTCAGCTCCTCTGTTACCCCTGACTCCCCAAAGCCTTTGCACTGCTTTTGACAAGTGAGGAAAATACATTTCTGTATTATAGTTTAAAGGAATTAGTACTCAAAGATCTGTAAAGATCTAGTAAAGAATCTATTGGTCAAAACATATTTCCTGAATTTTTTTGTTGTCTGTACGGTTACAGACATACTTGCTGACAGGTATTTTGAAAAAAAAATCAAAATAATTGAAACTAGCATGATTATGTTGTGTTATTATAACAAAACAGGCTGAATTTTGCAAAATTTTAAAATATTGTGCACAATTTTTAGGTGCAGAATTCCTGCATGAGTAGCCATTGCTGCTTGTTCTGGGCTTTCCACACAGAACCTTGTGCTTGGCTAATTTCTGATGAAATCTTTGCAGGTCACCTTTAAAACCCTCATGAGAGCTTTAAAACTACTTTACAGGCTGCAAAATTAGTTGTGCCCATAAAGCGGCTGATGTGCTTTATGGCAACATTTAAATGCCAGTTCAGAATCCTTACTTCCTCAGTATCCAACCAGGACAAGGAACATCCATTCTCAGACACCACTGAGTACCCTGTCCTTCCCTTTAATACTCAGATGTCCCTGAGCAGCTCAGTATTGATTGGCTCCAATCATTTCCACTGCTACCCCTAATTCCACAAGATTTTACAAGAATGTGAAAGTTGCAAAGTCAAGCGCTCAGAAGTCAGGAAAAGTCAGATTTAAGGGTGCCAGTGCACCTTTAACTCTGCCCCCTCTGTGCCTGTGTTTTATGGAACAGTCTTGATTTCCATAACACTGAAAGCTTGTAGCAGCTCTAGGAATAAAACCCAGCTCTCTTGGATTTAAATCCAGTACCTTACCCACAAGAACTCTTCTATTGCAATCCTCTGCGGATAGAATGAGGCAGTGGTGTTTATGTGAGGAAAGACTATAACATAGTAGATAATGCTTTCTTAGCCAAAAGGCTGAGAAGCGATGCTGTTCCACACATGCAGAGGAGGGCTGGATTAGGGCTGCAAGACCATTTCCTAATCTGAGTTCTTGACTTTGCAACAGTAATATTCCTTTAACATATTATGTTATTTCACAAGTTTTTTAAAAAAAGCAAATTAGAAAAAAAATTGTCCTTTAGAACCATAATGCATATGGCTCAAGGTAGGAACTAAGGACTGTAGAGTGACAATATACTACCGATCAAGCTACAAGAATAACCGATACCAGTAGTAGACTATTCCCCTTTTGAGAACAAGCTACTAGAGGGGGACAACATGCAAATTTTGAACAGCAAACTTCTTTAAAAGCTTGATTGAGCACGTGTGAATGTTGATTTCAAGAGGCTTATAAACGTGGACAAATCTGGATTAATTTTCATAAGGATAGCAAAAGACTCCAGGACAACCCCTCTGCCACGTATTGCTTTTTTCCATAATCTCGATCTCAGAAATGACGAACATTTTTGTTGAAACTTTACCCAAATAAATAAATAAATAAAACCAACAGTCTGAAGAAGAGCAAACGACATTTTCAGCCCAAAACAATTAAAGTTAGGAAAATTTATAATTAGGGCTCTCGATTAATCACAGTTAATTAAAAAAATATAATCATAATTAATCAGTTTTAATTGCACTGTTAAATGGAATCTCAACTGAAATTTATTAAATATTTCTGGATATTTTTCTACATTTTCAAATATACTTACTTCAATTACAATACAGAATACAAAGTGTATTTTGCTCACTTTGTAATCAACAAATAATTATTTACATTGTAAAAATGAAAAAAATATTTTAATTCACTTCATACAAATAGTGTAGTACAATTTACAAATGTAGATTTTTTGGGGGTTACATAACTTCACTCAAAAAACAAAACTATGTAAAACTTTAGCGTCTACAAGTCCACTCAGTCCTACTTCTTGTTCAGTCAACCACTAAGACAAACAAGTTTATTTACATTTACTAAAGATAATGCTGCCTGCTTTTTATTTACTTCACCTGTTCTCACTTTCGGGAGTTTCCATGGTGCTTTTGTAGTGGTATTGCAAGGTATTTACGTGCCAGGTATGCTTAAACACCCATATGCCCCTTCATGCTTCAGCCAACATTCCAGAAGACATGCTTCAATGCTGATAATGCTCAGTAAAAAAATAATGTGTTAATTAAATTTGTGACTGAACTCTTTGGGGAAGAATTGCATGCCTCCTGCTCTTTTACCTGCATTCTGCCATACATTTCATGTTATAGCAGTCTCGGATGATGACCTAAGCACGTTGTTCGTTTTAAGAACGCTTTCACTGCAGATTTGACAACACACAAAGAAGGTACCAGTATGAGATTTCTAAAGATAGATACACCTCTCAACCCAATGTTTAAGAATCCGAAGTGCCTTTCAAAATCTGACAGGTCAAGGTGTGGAACATGTTTTCTGATGTCTTAAAAAAAGCAACACACTGAGGTGAAAAACTACAGAACCCAAACCACAAAAAAAAGAAAACCAATCTTCATCTGAGCCGGATGCCACTAGCAGATGAAAATGAACATGCATTGGTTCATACTGTTTTGAATCATTATTGAGCAGAACCTGTCATCAGCATGGGGGCATGTCCTCTGGAATGGTGGCTGAAGCATGAAGGGACATATGAATCTTCAGCACATCTAGCACGTAAATATCCTGTGATGCAGGCTATGACAGTGCCATGCGAATGCCTGTTCTCACTTCCAGGTGACATGGTAAACAAGCAGCAGGCAGCATTAGCTCCTGCAACTGTAAATAAACATATCTGTCTGCGCGATTGACTGAAGAAGAAGTAGGACTGAGTGGACTTGTAGGCTCTAAATTTTTGCATTATTTTTGAATGCAAGTTTTTTTGTACATAATTCTACATTTCAAGTTCAACTTTCATGATAAAGAGATTGCACTACAGTATTTGTAATGGGGGAATTGAAAAATACTTTTTGTTTTTTTATAGTGCAAATATTTATGTCATTGGCTTCATAAGCCAGAGATTGTGGGTTCAAGTCCCCTCTGGTGTGAAAAACTCCTTTCTTGGGGAGGGATAGCTCAGTGGTTTGAGCACTGGCCTGCTAAACCCAGAGTTGTGAGTTCAATCCTTGAGGGGGCCATTTAAGAACATGGGGCAAAAGTCTGTTGGATAATTTAATTGGGGATTTGTCCTGCTTTGAGCAGAAGGTTGGACTAGATCTCCTGACGTCCTTTCCAACTCTCATATTCTATGACTGTGAGCAGTGAACATTATGTATTCTGTGTTGTAACTGAAATCAATACATTTGAAAATGCAGAAATCCAAAAATATTTAATACAATGGTATTCTATTATTTAACAGCACAACCCAAGCCATACCATCTGACAGCTGTCTTAAAAAATAAAATAAATAAATAAATCTGGTAGGTTCTTAAGTTTAATTCCTAAAGGGTACCAGCAAAGCAAGCAGATGCTTGTGGCGGCAAATTACCAGGAGAGGCATTCCGACCATCCTCTCTCCTGTGGGAGCAGAAGTTTGGTCCTGCCGGCTCCTGCAGCAGGGCAGGCTCCACTGGCAGCCAACCTTCCACCTCCTCAACCTCTTTCCCTGAGCATGCTGTGTTCTGCCCTTCCTCCTTCTCCCTTACACCGAACAGCTGATCGCTCCTCCCCTTTCCTCGCAAGGGTGGAGTCAGCACGCTCACTGCTTGGGGGAGCAAGAGACGAGGCCGGGAGCAAGGCCTTGGGAAATGGGGTGAAATCAGGGCATACCCCCTCCAGCAAGCCGCTCAGGACAGGGGGCTGGGAGCATGCCAGGACTCCAGCCCACACCCCCATCCCCCTGCCCTGACCCCTGCATGCTCCCACACCCCTCCACAACCCCAGCCCTGACTCCTCCACCCCCTCTGCCCTGACCCCTGCACCTCCCCCACCCCCATCCCCACTCCCACCCTGAGCACCAAACGGGAGCTCCTGCACCCCCCGCATTCCCATCTGCGCCCTCACACCAAATAAGAGCTGCCCCAAGTAAGGCTCCACTCTCCAACCTCCTGTCCCAATGCTGAGCCCCCTCCCTCACCCTATCTCCTGGCCAGACCATGCACCCCAACCTCCAGCCTGCTTCTGCACTCTAACTCCCTCCCAGGCCCTGCATCCCCAGCCCTGTGCTCAGTGCACCCCCACCCTGATTTCAGTGTAGAGAGAGACAAACAGAATGGGCTAGAACCAGGGAGACAGTACCCACTCTATGTGGGCTGGGGAGGAATCTTGTTTATCCTCTCCTGAGCCCTGCTGTGCTTACAGTTTACCCCTGGTCCCTCCCATGCTCCAGGGACCAACCGTAGCTCCTGCCCCCCTGTGCTTTTGCCCCCAGACCTTGCCTTGCTCAAGTCAGCAGGGACTAATCCTCCCCCCCCATGCCCGACGATGCTAATCTTGCCCCTGGCCCCTTTCAGGTAACTGAAAGCAGCTATCAAATCCCACCCTCATGCTTCTCTTCTGCGGACTAAATAACCCCAGTTCCCTCAGCCTCTCCTCATAAGTCATGTGCTCCAGCCCCCAAATCATTTTTGTTGCCCTCTGCTGGACTCTTTCCAACTTTTCCACTTCCTTCTTGTAGTGTGGGGCCCAAAACCGAACACAGTACTCCAGATGAGGCCTCACCAATGCTGAATAGAGGGGAATGATCATATCCCTCAATCTGCTGGCAGTGCTCCTACTTATACAGTCCAAAATGCCGTTAGCCTTCTTGGTAACAAGAACTCATATCCAGCTTCTCATCCCCTGCAACCGCTCAGTCCTTTTCTGCAGAACTGATGCCTATTCACTTGGTCCCTAGTCTGCAGCAGTGCATGGGATTCTTCTGTCCTAAGTGCAGGACTCTGCATTTGACCCGCATCAGATTTCTTTTGGCCCAATCCACTAATCTGTGTAGGTCCTCTGTATCCCATCCCTACCCTCCAGCATATATACCACTCCTCCCAGTTTAGTGTCACCTGCAAATTTGCTGAGGGTGTCATTCACAACACCCTCCAGATCATTAATGAAGATATTGAACAAAACCGGCCTCGGGACTGACCCTTGGGGCACTCCGCATGATATCAGCTGCCAACAAGATATGGAGCCATTGATATGGTAGCCATCACTACCCACGGACGATCTAGCAAGCTTTCTATCCACCTTATAGTCAAGTCATCCAACCCATACTACTTTAACTTGCTGGAAAGAATACTGTGGGAGACAGTATCAAAAGCTTTGAGAAGGAATAACACATCTACTGCTTTCCCCTCATCCACAGAGCCAGTTATCTCATCATAGAAGGCAATTTGATTAGTCAGGCATGACTTGCCCTTGGAGAATCCATGCTGACTGTTCCTGATCATTTTCCTCTCCTTTAAGTGCTTCAGAACTGATTCCTTGAGGGCCTGCTCCAAGATTTTTCCAGGGACTGAGGTGAGGTTGCCTGACCTGTACTTCCCTGGATCCTCCTCCTTCCCTTTTTTAAAGCTGGGCACTAAATTACCCTTTTTCCAGTCATCTGGGACCTCCCCCTGATCGCCATGAGTTTTCAAAGATAATGGCTTTGCAATCACATCTGCCAACTCCTTAGCTCCAAACTCCTTTTGGATGCAGCACATCCAGCCTGTCCAGCTTTTCTAAATAGTCCTGAACCATTTCCTTCTCCCCAGAGGGCTGGTCACCTCCTCCCCATGCTGTGCTGCCCAGTGCAGCAGTCTGGGGGCTGACCTTGTTCGTGAAGACAGAAGCCAAAAAAAGCACTGAGAACATTAGCTTTTTCCACATATTCTGTTACTATGGGTATGTCTTCACTACAGCAGTAGGTCGATTTCCCTTAAGTCGATTTTCTAAAGTAGGCTTTATAAAGTCGACTTAGTGCGTCCCCACAAAGCACAGCAAGTCGACAGTGTCTGTCCTAGAACTTTTGCAGGGGTCAACATAGCAAGCATTGCACTGTGGATAGATATCCCACAGTGCAGGGAGTCCCCAGCAGGCACCACCTTTCGGGGTAGCCAGGCACGCTCCCCAGGGGACCAGCCCCCCACCCGAGCAGCTCCGTGGCCCCCGTGCCCACCCGAGCAGCCCCGCGCCGGACCCACCTGCCATAGCAGCCCCGCGCCGGACCCAACCCCGCCTGCCCGCCATAGCAGCCCCGCGCCGGACCCAACCCCGCCTGCCCGCCATAGCAGCCCCGCGCCGGACCCAACCCCGCCTGCCCGCCATAGCAGCCCCGCGCCGGACCCAACCCCGCCTGCCCGCCATAGCAGCCCCGCGCCGGCTTCCCCCCCCCCCCCCACCGCCCGAGCAGCCCCGCGCCGGCTTCCCCCACCCGCTTGGGCGGGGGGTGGTCCACGGAGCTGCTCGGGCGGGCTGGGGGTTCGGTGCGGGGCTGCTCAGGTGGGCGGGCGGGGGGGGTCCGGCGCGGGGCTGCTCGGGGGGGGTCCGGCGCGGGGCTGCTCCGGCAGGCATGGGGGGGGGGGGGGTGGCGCGAAGCTGCTCAGAAGGTCAGAGGCTTACAGTCACATGCATCCTCACTAGCTCACAATCGACCCAGAGAGAGGTCAATTTCAGCTACTCCTCTCGTTAGGGAAGAGTACAGAAGTCGATTTTAACGTCCCTTTAAATCGACTTTAAGGGCATGCATGTGAGGACGGGTACAGGCTTAAATCGACTTTACCTTGATAAAGTCGACGTTAAACCCTAGTGGGGACCAGACCTATGTTGTCGTCTCCATTCAGTAAGGGGCCCACACTTTCATTGACCACCATCTTGTTGCTAACAGACCTGAAGAAACCCTTCTTGTTGTTCTTAATGTCCATTACTAGCAACTCCAAGTGTGATGTAGCCTTCCTGATTTCACTCCTGCATGCCTGAGCAATAATTTTTATATTCCTCCCTGGTCATTTCTCCAGGCTTCCACTTCTTGTAAGCTTCTTTTTTGCATTTAATAATAGCAAGGATTTCACTGTTAAGACAAGCTGGTCGTCTGCCATATTTACTATTGTTTCTACACTATTCTTTCTTCTGGCCTTAGAATCTATGAATTTTGCATGCCTGGCAAGTTGCTCCAGCCTACCATCCCTCCACAACATATTTTTACTGCTGTCCCTTTAAGGGCTTTCTGACCCAGATGCTGTAACCAGGATCAGGTGCACCAGTGGGCTCTACAGTACTGGACACTGCACAGAGTCAAGAAGGAAAGTTTTAGTCTCAGTCTGAACAGCAGGTTTAATTTCCCAAAGAGAAATCACAGCACCAGAGAAAAGACAGATCTAGAGAAGGCATTTTGCTCTGAATGCAGTCTTGCAGAAATGTAAGCATATTGTACACACAGCTCCTACATGCTATGTTTGGGTCTGGAAATCAATGTGGGGAAAACCTCACTTGTCACACACATTCCAAGCAGGGAGCTCAAAACCAAGAGCTATGGTGCATGCACAATACGGGCCAATCCCATTCCTCCTGCAATGAAGAGTCTTTTTTGCATTTATTCTTTTTATAGGGGAACCCCATATGGAAAAGCATAAACACCCCTGGAATAAAACAAGTGCATCCACTTTGTTATGGACTATATTAAACTGCAAAATAGAAAGCTGACAATGTAATCCATCTTTTGAATCTGTAACCTATCATCTCTTGCATTTGTTTCTTTCTTCATTTCCCTAACTACTGTGCTAAGGGGGTATGTTTTCACTGCTCTACCCCACTCTCAACCTTCTGGCTGCTTTGGAAGTGCTGGAATCCTGGGCCCCAACAAACACCTCAATGGCCCATCTCAGTCACTGCTTAGAACTTCCCCAAGCAGCTGTGGAGTGAAACAGACCAGACAGTAAAAACTGACTAGACTCCAATAAGTCTCTGCAGCGGCTTGGCCACTGGGGTGAGCTGCTGTAAACTCAGGTAGAGCCTCCCTCAACTACATTCCATTCAGATCTGAAAGGGTTTTATTCACACCATAAGGGCTACATTTACAGTGGTGACCCCTTTCCCACACCAGGCCTCTAAGCGCGACCCCCCCCCCAGGGGTCAGGCGGGGGAGGGGCGTGCCTGCAGCCCACTGCGGCAGGGGCTGGGATGGGGGGGGTTCCAGCAGCCCCACAGGGCAGGGTCGGGATTGAAGGGGGTTTCCAGAAGCCCCCCCGAGGCCAGTGAGGGGGGGGTTCCAGCAGCCCCACAGAGGTGCTGGCAGCCCACCACGTCAGGGGCCGGGCTCACGGGGGCGCCGGAAGCCCACCTCGGCCGGGGCCGGGTTGGGCACCTGGCAGTGCCGGCAGCCCACCGCAGCAGGAGCCAGGGCCCGGCCCGGGCTCGCGGGGCCGCCAGCAGCCCGCTGTGGCCGCCAGCAGCCCGCTGCGGCAGGAGCCATGGCCGGGACCAGCCTTATGGGGGGCGTGCCGGCAGCCCGCTGCGGCAGCGGCACGGGCTGCCTTCAGCAGCAGGGGCCCGGTGCCAGCAGCCCACAGCAGCAGCATTGTTCGGGGCCAGCTGCTGGCAGCAGGGGCTCGCAACCCCCACAGAACTGGCTCGTGACCCCCAGAGGGGTCCCGAATCCCACTTTGAGAACCAATGGGCTAGAAGCTTTTTAAAACAGCTTACTGCCTGCAATAGTTAGCATATAGCCAAAAACGCTCCTTATTCAGCATGGAGGGGGAACAGAGCCTTAAGCTGAGCACCCTCATTAGTTAATGTAGGATCCCACACTGCCATTTTGTGCTCTTTGGAAGAGACAGCTAGCTTTTTTTTTTTTTTTTCCTTCCCCCAAACGGAGGAAAAGAACATTTTTGTCTGGTGAAATGAAATTATAGCTAGGAAACCCCATGAGTCAATGCAAGTGACTAAGAAAAACGAAGAGCACCAACCGTGGCTCTGCAGACATGGCTGAGGGCCCTTTCTAGGCACAAACCAATGCAGGGAATGAGAGCTTATTTTTAAAGGGAATGCTAGCTGGCTGGAGTCTGGCAGGACTCAAAAGAAAAAACGAGTATCAGCATACAAGAGCAGTCTTGCACAGAATGACTGGGAGCCATTCCTATGGGCCCAAACATTGAGCACACAGCCCCTACTGGTCAGAAGTGTTTGGTTTTACAACACTTTTACAGACTGGGCTCACTCCCTTGGTTTTTCAAATGATCTCACAGAAAGTACTCCCCCCGCTCCACAAAAGCCCACAGCAATATAGGAGAACCAGGAGGTGGGGACACCAAACTGCATGACATCTTTCTTACAGAAGGAAGAAAGCCAACAACAAGCCACTTCAGGGAACTGCATCCCACCCAGACTCAAGCACTAGTCCAGGGGTCTCAAACATGCAGCCCACGGGCCGCGAACCCTTCCCTGTGTCCTGCAAAACTCTCTGGCGTCCCCTCCCCCATAGCAGTTTCCAGGAGGGAGGAGCCAGAAGCAGAAGCTTCTCTGCTGCCTGGCTGGGCCGCTGCCAATCCCCAGCTACCAGGCCGCTGCAGCTTCAATGAATGAGCTGGGGCGGCACTTCCCAGGAGTCCTCTGCAGCAGCGGCCAGGAACGGTAAGCCCTGCAGGCTCCCTGCCGCCCTGCTGCCTCCCTCTGCGGAAGGATTACCGCCGCCCCCCTGCTGCCTCCCTCTGCGGAAGGATTACCGCTCCTGGCCGCCGCTGCAGAGGGCTCCTGGGAAGCACCCTGGCTGGGCTGCTGCCGAGTCCTGGCTTCTAGTCCTGGCCAGGAGTGGTAAGCCTCCCGCAGAGGCGGGAGGGCGGCAGGGAGCCTGGCTTACCACTCCTGGCCACCGCTGCAGAGGGCTCCTGCGAAGCGCCGCCCCAGCTCATTCATTGAAACCGCAGCAGCAGCTCTTGGAATCCGAGGCTCAGCAGTGGCCCGGCCAGGCAGCAGAGAAGCCTCCCCACCCCTGGGAGGGCGCCGCTGCCCTACGAGCTGTTCCACAGCTCTCTGGCCAGCTGCAGCTGCCTGGGTTTGCTGTGCCGCCCCCTGCCCGCCAAGGCTGAAAGGAGATGAAGAGGAGACAGGGAGGGGTAGCTTGAGGGTGGGAGGGTATTGAAGCTGGGGGTGTGAGGGGAGATTTGGGGACAGGGTGCTGGGTTACAAAGATGAGTGGGGGGGACATTTGGAGATGGAGAACAGGGTTATGGGAGGTGAGTGGGGTGAGATTTAGGGATGGGGTACAGGGAGCTGAGTTATAGGGGTGAGTGGGTGGAGATTTTGGGGATGGGGAGCAGGGTTATGAAGGTGAGATCTGGGGATGGAACACAGGGAGCTGGCTACAAGCATGTGTGGGGGAAGATTTGAGGAACAGGGAGCTGGGTTACAGGGTGTCATAAGTATGAAGTGCCTTAGAATTACTGTTCTGCTTGTAAGGGGTTAACATGAAGCAGAAGAGACTATGACGTCTTGGGGATGCAAATTCCTATAGACAAAGGAGGGAGTTTTGGGTTTCACTTCTTCCTGGGCTATCGGTCTCTCTCCATCTTCTCTCCAGCTATGGAGAAATGATTCATCTCTTACTCATCCCTTAAGTTTTTAAGTTAGACTGACAGTAAGTAAAGTTGTTGATTATATAAGCTTGTAATCAATCTAGGGTGTCGTTAACCTCATCAGGGGGAGAAATCTCAAGGGAGGGGTTAAGGCTAGAAAATTGAGCATCTGTGAAGTCTGGATAAGTTGTATGCTTTTTTCTCTTTTCTTTATTAAACTTTTTTTGTTATAAGAAGGGTCTGGTTATTTCCCTTGGAGTTGTCCTAGCTTGACTCTCTCCTAGGGAGCAAGGAGGAGGGGGGTGGAGTGGAGTCTGTGTTCTTTATCTCTCCCAGGCGACAAGGAGGGAAGGGGGTGTTACTCTTGGGGGGGGTTAATGTGCCCCACTCCATGGTTTTGGAATAATCACATTAATGGTGTCAGCAGGTCCCAAGCGGAGAAGTTTGGGTTTTGGGGGAAAAGATTTAACGTAGGCTGGTACATAAGCTGGTTAGATTTGTTGTTTCATGTGCGAGATCCCCACATCTTTTACCCTAGAGTTTAGAGTGGGGAAGGAAATCTCTGACCCAGGGGTAAGTGGGGATCGGGAACAGGGTTATGAGGATCAGTTTGGGAGAGGGAGACTATAAAATTATAATTGCTATTAGGTTGAGATGGACTAAAATTTGTCAGATTTATCAGCATATTAGATTTGAAAAAAGCTTGAATCATCTGAGGCTGGTAATTTCTTGTTAAATTAGATTAGAGGAGTTGGTGGCACAGGAGGCAGCAAGGGAGGGGGGGCGTGGCAGTGGCCCTTGGGCCAGTGCAGTAGTCTTCATGCAGCCCTCATGGTCATTTGAGTTTGAGACCCCTGCACTAGTCCCTGAATCAAAGAAATCCAAACCACTGAATTACAGGAGCATTTCAGGGGGGTCCTGGGGACACACACTGCTTGTAGCCCTTGGAGTCATCAGGCAGGGCTTGCATCTTCTTGTTTCAAGACAGCAAGCAGGCTGAATCCAGAACACAGCACACTGCTCATGCAGTCAAAGTTAAGCAGTCAACTTGCTGGTTGCATCATAGAATATCAGGAGGTCATCTAGTCCAACCCCCTGCTCAAAGCAGGACCAGATCATTCCCACTCCCCTCCAGGCACCCACACTGCAGGGTCTTTCCACCATCAACTTATCCCACTCTAACTACACCCAGAATCCTCTTCTGGAATGGGCTCACCCTCACTCTACATGCATTGGCAACTGGGAGCATATCTATATATATAAAAGTCAAATGGTGTATGCGTGTATGCATGCGTGTATGTATGTATGTGCGCTTACTCCTTCCACACCGTTTGAGCTAGAGACTTGAAATTTGGTACAGTTAGAGGTCTTAGGGTCCTAATCAGGGTAAGAGTCGAAAATTTTTCAAATCTCACCTCTGACGCCCCCCCAGGGGTGAAATTCTTTAAAGCCCATTCACATCAGCTGGGCAGCTGCTGTTCTCTGTGACATAGTTATGATGTCATAATACCCCCCTCAGCTCTCTGCCCCCTTCCCCCTCCAACGGACCCCGGAATCCCTCAGCTCTCTGCCCCCTCCCCCCTCCAACGGACCCGAGTTGGGTTTGGTTGGAGGGTAAGTGAGGTAGGGGTGTCGGGTTTGGTTGGGGGGTGAGGTGGGGGTGTTGGGTTTGTTCTGGGGGCGTGGGAAGCTGTTGGGGTTGGTCAGGGGGTGTTGGGTTTGGTGGGGGGGTGAGGAGGGGAGTCGGGGTTGGTCGAGGGGTAAGTGAGGTGTGGGTGTCGGGTTTGTTTGTGGTGGTAGGTAGGGGTGTCGGGTTTGGTTGGGGGGGAAGTGAGGTGGGTGTGTCAGGTTTGGTCTATGGGGGGGGTGAGGTGTGGGTGTTGGTCAGGGGGTGTTGGGGTTGGTAGGAGGGAGACATGGGGGTGTTGGGTTTGGGTGGGGGGGGTGAAAATGTGAGTCGGGGTTGGTCGAGGGGTAAGTGAGGTGGTGGTGTCGGGTTTGGTCGGGGGGGTGAGGTGGAGGTGTCAGGTTTGCTCTCTGCCCCCTCCCCCCCTGCAACAGACCCCGCACTCGCTCAGCTCTCTGCCCCCTCCCCACCTCCGACGGACCCAAGCAACGCCGGGTATTTTCGCTAGTACAGGATAAATGTTAACTTCTCTCCCTCAAGCACCACATAAAACAGTAACAAATATCTAGAGTTACCAGTTAATTCTCAAACATTTGGGAAGGTACATTAAACCCCTTACTTCAAAGCTTATGCCAATCTCTGTCTCTCAGAGATCACAATTAGCCCCAACGTGGGGACAGATCTCCTCTGCAGCATCTGGCACTGGGCCACTGTCAGATGCAGGACACTGGGTAGACAGACCTGGGTCTGAACCAGTCTGGCTACTGTTATGCTCCCAAGACATCACAGCTAGATGGATAGGAGGTCCTCTCCTGTCCAGACACAGGAGCAGAGTTGATACATTAATGCTCGCAACATCACAGCAGCTTCTGAGTGCTACTAAAGATCATATAGCATTCTTCCAGACAAAGGGTGCTAACGAAAGTTCCACTGAGTCATGACACTGTGCACACCCACCATCTCCAAAGTGCCTCCTGCAGTTTCCACCAGAGAAGTGATTTCATAAAGATGTGCATAGCACTTCAGAGACACTCAGCAGACCCAGTACAAGCCCCAAAGAGGGGACAGGTTAGACTCCACAGACAAGGGGGGCAGATAAAGAAGGGACCAGGACTGCACAAAAAAGGTCAGGAGGGTACTGATTTTGAAATAAACAAGCTGTCTCTTGGCTCGCACTCCAGAAAGGGTACCATTTAAGAGTGATATCATACCTAGATAGTTCCAATGTGAAATGAAAAGTTTATTTTTTAGCAACAGACCCTCCACACAACAGAGTACTATGAGCAGTGTCTATGCAGGAGAGACCGAGCACTGAAATGGCAGAGGGAGCTGCAGGTCAGAACTGAGGTGGGCTAGTAGAGTGGTGCACTCAACTAGCCTAAGATGCTTGGGATGCTGAAAGCATCCTGCTCTGCCCAGTAAAGAGTCCGCATTTGTGCTCATGGCCCCTGTGAATGCAAGCCGAGAGTTGCAACTTAGGCCCAGAAAAAAAGGATAATTATAATGCTGTCACTTTAAGCCACTGGCCTGTTTCTAGACAGCAGGAGCCCAAGAGACTGAGGGGCCGAGTCTGCATCAAGTACCCTGCAGGCTCTGATCAGTCCACACATATACACAGCAGAGAAATCAGCCTCAGATAGGAGACTCTTCAAGCAGCACATACTCCTCAAGCCACTGCCAGGTTGGCTGCAGCAGGCTCCCTCTGCTGGAGGAGCAGGGAAAATTCCAAACCACTCCCTTTCTGTTTAAACACTCACCTTGCTGCTCTTCAACCTGGTCAGCTCCTAGCCTGGCCTCCCTATAGGACATTAATCCCTTCCCCTCCCCCAGTGAGAGATGTACCCCACCCCACCCCCAAGAGAACAGACATTATTTCTAACCCTGGTAGTCTAAGAGATAGCAGATCTTTAAACAAACAAAACTCCATATTGTGCCGGCTATCCCCACTCTCAGGCTCCATCCCAGGCTCAGTGGGTGCTATCTCCCCCAGTCACAGCAAACCTCAGTGCCATGCCCACTGAGACAGCACAGGACCTGGCCTGTCAGTGGTGCATAACCAGAAAGACCACCACCCCCAGAGCAAACATGGAGTGCAGGCTGATCTATTCTGTCACCGCCTTGATTGTGGATGGGCACAGGATGAATGTCTCAGGACTTCTACACAAGGGAGATTTTCATACTGGTGTCTTTGCTGGGCCCCTCTCCATTCAAGCAGTATCTCAGAAATTGCCAGAGCTGTTAGCACTAGGCCATGGCAGAGAAACAGCATCTCTTATCTCCACGCTGACCAGGAACACAGGACTGGCTCTCTCAGGACTCTCCGTTATATGGGCTGGAAACCTGATCCAACCAAACTCTTCAGTGCCCATTGTATAGCACCTTGAAGTGCACCAGGGCCCTCACTCCATTCTAAAGAGACAACAGGGGATTGGACACATACAAAGCAAGTAAATACAGGAGGTTAAGTGTCATCCGGAAGTGAGGTGAGGGACAAAGCATCTCAGCAGTTGTCTGCTTCAAGGATGGGTCTGTGATGTTATTGACATAATCTGGGACAATATAGATCATTGTTGCAACCAAGGTGCTGTAGTGGCACCAAATCTTATATCAAGGGGGGGGGGTCAAATAAGGTGTCTAAGACCAGGTTATGATTTGCTGGTTATGATTATGTTTTCTGTATGCAGGTGTCATTTTTATGGTTAAAGTTATGAATATTGGCACTATGCTGTCTGCATCTCAAACTTGTATTATGTTTCTGGGTGACATCCCAAACAAGTTGGTGTCAGCTCTGCCTAGCATGCTTGACAGCCCATTAAGGACTATCAAATATACAACTGACCCATTGAGAGAAGGCAGTCTTCTGACTCAGCAAGATATGCAGGGACTTGTCCATGCAACTCCAAACTCCATTTTGCTGTAATTTTCCACAGTAAGAAGTGGGGTTTACACCTGGAAATGACAATAAAAGGCTGATGTCTCATCTCGATCTTGTCTTCAATTCTTCTTCACACCTCTGGAGGGACTTTGCTACAAATGGAAGCACTACACAAAGGACTGAATGACCCATCCCAGCTGTGGATGTATTCCAGAGACTTGATTTGAACCTGCAGTTTATTCTATCACTGCTACAAGCCTGAACCAAGAACTTTGCCATTACTGTATGTAATTGATTCCATTTAACCAATTCTAGCTCTCATCTATATCTTTTTCCTTTTATGAATAAACCTTTACATTTTAGATTCTAAAGCACGGGTGGGAAAACTTTTTGGCCAGAGGGCCACATCAGGATTCAAAATTGTATGGAGGGCCGGGTAAGGAAGGTGGTGCCTCCTCAAACAACCTGGCCCCGCCCCCATCTGACCCCCTCCCACTTCCTGCCCCAACTGGCCCCCTCAGAATTCCTGATCCATCCACCCTCCCCCCCACTCCTTGTCCCCTAACCACCCCCACCAAGACCCACCCCTTATCTAAGCCCCCCTGCTCCTTGTCCCCTGACCGCCCGCTCCAGAGACCCCTCCTGCCCCTAATCACCCTCCAGGGCCCCACCCCATATCCAATCCTCCACTCCCTGTCCCCCGACTGCCCTGTCCCCTAGCCACACCCACACACCCTGACAGGCCCCCTGGGACTTCCACACCCCATCCAACCCCCTCGTTTCCCATTCCCTGACTGTCCCCAAAGACCTTCTTGGGGACAAACCCCCAGCCCGGGCCCCCTTACCATGCCGCTCAGAACAGCGAGTTTGGCCCAGAGCCAAACACACTGCCGCGCTGATCAGACGGAGCATGCAGCGTGTCTGGCCCAGAGCCAGATGCAGACGCACAGTCCTGCCCCCCAGAGCACTGCTTGTGTGCGGAGACTGGGAGCGGGGGACAGCAGGAGAGGGGAGAGGAGCTAGTCTTCCCAGCCGGGAGGCCGGACAGAATTAGCCCGCAAGCCGGATGTGGCCTGCGGGCTGTAGCTTGCCCATCCCTGTTCTAAAGGATTGGCAACAGCGTGATTTGTGGGTAAGATCGGATTTGTATATTGACCTGAGTCTGGGGCTTGGTCCTTTGGGAGCGGGAGAACAGTTTTTCTTTTACTGGGGCATTGGTTTTCATAACCATTCATCCTCATAACGAGTGGTACTAGTGGTGATACTGGGAAACTGGAGAGTCCTAAGGAAATTGTGTGTGACACTTGTGGTTAGCAATGGGGTAAAACCAAAGTCCTCTCTGTCTGGCTGGTTTGGTTTGCCTTAGAGGTGGAAAAACCCCAGCCTTGGGCTGTAACTGCCCTCCTTGAAACAATTTGTCCTGAATTGGCGCACTCAGCTGGATCCTACCAGAACCAGCATCGTTACAGGGTCCAAGGCAGGAATAGCAGGGGAGTGCAGCTAAGAATCAGTAACGTTAGTGGGGACCAACTGTGGGACATCAAGAGCTACAGGTCAGACTTTGCGGGGATCTGCAGAGCTGTGTGGTGAATCCCATGTGACAGGATGGTGTACGTGTAGGAAAACAGAGATTCCCAGACCGCTAATACCTACCCATCAGGAAGGATGCTTCCAATGCCATTGACTGCTCCATGCCATGGCAGCTGTTCTGTCAGAGATGTCAGAAAGGCTAACGCGAACAAACACAATGGGGCTGTCATCTGTACCTAACACACATGCCTGGCAAGGCTGTCAGCAAGCGCTACTGGCATAGACCAGGTGTTAGTGGACATGCAGCAGGCCCTGGGTACCTGCCTTGTCAGTCTGTTTGGATTTTCCAAGACCCCCTTCGATTCACTGAATAACAAAAGGAAAGGCCCACACAGCCTCCTGGGGCTGTTTTGCTCCTGTTATCTCATCAGTTCTTGTTCCCAGGCAGGGCTGCTCAGCTGGACAGTCTCAGCCAGCAAAGCCGCTGGAGCTTGAAGCCAGGGTACCTCTGGTGCAATCCAGTGGGAGGAACTCAAGAAAACTACATTCCTGTGGTTTGAGTGGCGAGAGGGACTCTGCTAAGGAAGATGCATTGGAGGAGATAGCTCAGTGTCTGCAAATAGCAATGGGGCACAGCTAAGATGGGTGGCTATTTCCCTCCCTCCCTCACCCTTCCCCATCTAACCAATGCAGCACATCAACATGCTATCCAGGAGGGCAGCAGGGCCCAGCAAATCCTCTCCTTAAGGGGAAGCAATGCCCCACAGCTGTTATGCTACTGCAGGGTTTCTGAAACTTCACTGCATCTCGACCTCCTTCTGACAATAAAAATTACTACATGACCCCATAAAGGAGGACAGAGCTTACGCAAGCCCTGCTGCCACAAGTGGGGAGTGATGAGGGGGCAAAGCCCAAGCCCTGCTGCCCCAAGCAGGGCTGGGGGAAGAGAAGGGACATATCCAAAACCCAAGGGCTTAAGCCCCTGTCAGAGGGTCTGTAACCTGAGCCCCACTGCCCAGAGCTGAAGTCCTTGGGCTTCAGCTCTGGCCCTGGGCCGTTGGCTCAGGCTTCAGCTCTGGGCAGTGGGCTTGGGCAACAGGCCCCAGCAAGTCTAAGCCAGCCCCGGTGACCCCATTAAAATGGAACTGCAACCCACTTTGGGGTCCAGACCCACAGTTTGAGAATCACTGAGCTATTCCATACTCACCATTCTACAGGACGCTGTATTATGGGGGCTCCCTCCTCCCAGGAGCCTGGCAGAGGCAACTGTTCACCATTAGAAGTTACTCCATTTGCAGGCTACCCATTTATGCATCTCTTGCAGCAGCAGAACCCGCCTCTCCCCACAGTTTCTTTCTGCAGCAGAATTTGTTTATGTATCTGCAGCTGCTCAGTGCATTCACTGTGGAATCCAAGCTAAAACTCTAGCCTTGTGCAGCAGAGAAGTAGACCCACTGCATTCCCATTGCACTGCCTAAGGAATCAAAGGGGGGCCATACCCTCCAGAAATGGTAAATACGGAGCAAGAACTGGAATTCCCAGCCCAGGGCTCTGCAGTCGACTCCCCCATACCCTGCTTCATTCCTAAATTTGGGTGAAGAAGGGAATGGGATTATTTGGTTGCAATTTTTCCACGTGAAAAATAACCCAGCAGTTCAGTGAAAGGAAGAGGCAGCATTGCTAGGAAGAGGGCTGGGAGCCTCTAACCTCACTCTTGTGCTTTGACCTTATAATCTCCCTCTCCAGTGAGCAGGATGAGGAGATAGAACAGGGGTGGGCAAACTTTTTGGCCTGAAGGCCACATCAGGATTGCAAAATTATATGGAGGGACAGGTAGGGAAGGCTGTGCCTCCCCAAACAGCCTAGCACCCCCCTCTATCCGTCCCCCTCCCACTGCGCGTCCCGACTGCCCCCCTCAGAATTCCCAACCCAACCAACCCCCTTGCTCCTTGTGCCCTGCCCACCCCCTCCAGAAACCCCCCATCCTACCTGCCCCCTAAGGACCCCAACCCCTACCCACCCACCCGTGCTCCCTGTCCCGACTACCCCAACCCCTATCCACACCCCTGACACACTGCGGCCTGACAGATCACCTGGGACTCCAATGCCTATCCAATCCCCCCATTCCCCATCCCTTGACCGCCCCCTCTAGAACATCCATCCCATCCAACCACCCCCTGTCCCTTGACTGCTCCCCAGGACTCCCTGCCCCTTATCCAACCCCTCAGCCCCAGACCATTTACCATGCTGCTCAGAGAAGCGTGTCTGGCAGCTGCATGGAACCAGACATGCTGCCCCGCAGGAGCATGCAGCCCTCCCTCTCCCCCCCAAGCACTGCCCACATGGCTGTGTGGCTCTGGGAGAGTGGGAGGAGGGATGAGGTAAGTGGGGGAGGGGGCCAAGGATAGCCTCCCCGGCCAGAAGCTCAGGGGCTAGGCAGGATGGTCCCGCAGGCCGTAGTTTGCCCACCCCTGAGATAGAACCTCTTTGGGAGTGTGTATGTGTGGACATCTACCCCAATGCAGCCAGTCCCCGTCCCCCTCCCCCCTCCCATCCCTGACAGCTGTACGCATGCACTTTAGCTTCTCAGTAAGCAGAGTGCTCCTCTTTTCATTGCTGGCCTCTTCATCTCAGCAGCTCTCTAACAAGTGCATATTCTCTGCTTCCTGGATCAATGCCAACAGCAGAAACCTGGTAGGGATAAGTCCATTGGCCAGCCCCAATATTGTACCAAGAATGGGGGTGGGGAACTGCAGCATGTGTTTGAGCAACCCAATCACCAGGCAAATGAAGAGTCGGAGTTCAGAAGCACAGGGGTCCCTTTGCTGGGGAGCAAATGCCCCAGGCTCCCTCATGCTGTGCAAGCGCACAGAAATGGGAAAATGACATTTAATGCTGCAGGGTTGTTGTTGTCTCCTAACATATTCTGATCTTAAACATGGACATACTTCACAGTACTGCCTGCGGCCAAGCATTCAGACTTGGCATTCTAGGTTGTTTGAGAAAAACAAGATCCTGGCTACACCATGCACTGTCCCCTGCTGGCCAGTCCATGCAGCAACACTGATATCATACCTGGGGTCCAGCTCTCAACCAGCATCCGCTGGTCTGCAGCATGGTACAATGCAGATGAGAAACAGTATTCACAAGAGACAGGCAAGAAATAACCACACATTCCCTCTCATTTTGGTGACTGCTAACCCTGAAAAATAAAGGATATTCGACAACTTTAGAAAAACTGCTAAACTATCATCCAAAAGAGCCTTTCCATCATTGAGAATGATGGTCTCAAGCCCTTTTCTACCTCTGAGCCCCTAACAACAAACAATACCTTTACTCCAAGCAGAGTTAAGACCCTGAAAAAGGCAACACACCTGAGACTCTAGGGCAGAGGTCGCCAACCTTTCGGTCCTCACGGACCACTAAAGTGGCGAGGCCCGGCGCCCCCCCCCCCCCCGGCTCGAGCGGCGCGGCTCAGGGCCACCCCCCCCCGGCTCGAGCGGCGCGGCTCAGGGCCACCCCCCCCCCCCCCCCGCCCGGCTCGAGCGGCGCGGCTCAGGGCCACACACACACACACACACCCCCGGCTCGAGCGGCGCGGCTCAGGGCCACACCCCCCTCCCGGCTCGAGCGGCGCGGCTCAGGGCCACACCCCCCTCCCGGCTCGAGCGGCGCGGCTCAGGGCCACACCCCCCTCCCGGCTCGAGCGGCGCGGCTCAGGGCCACACCCCCCTCCCGGCTTGAGCAGCGCGGCTCAGGGCCCCCCCCCCCCGGCTCAAGCGGCGCGGCTCAGGGCCCGCAGCCTCTTGCCTGCCCGGAGAGGCGGCTGTGAGGGAGCCCGGCGCCACGGACCACCGGTTGGCGACCGCTACTTTAGGGTGTATTCAGCTGTATTGGTGGCATAGTGGTGAGCATAGCTGTCTTCCAAACAGTTAACCTGAGTTTGATTCCCAGCTAATGCAATAGGTGTGTCACATCCCAACACAATCTGTTATCTGAGCCTCACAAGTTTCCCACCAGGTCCACACAACAAAAATGTTCACCCTGCTATTTGCAGTGTCTCGGAAAACAGTGCGTTAACTGGGTTTCTGCTCTGCCTTAATACATTCGTTATTTTAGAACAGGATAATAGTATAAACCTTCCTGAGAACCTTCCTCATCTCACAGTGAACACTGCAATGAACCAGGAGTTCAAGCAGGACATCTCAGCTCAAGGGAAAGGAAAACAACCAAACAAGGAAGAGGGTTAGACCTATGTCTTCACATGATAAGGCATGCAGCAGTAAGTATCAATCCTACTGGATAATGTGACAGTTGGAGAAGGGACATAGATAGTGTACATCATGCTGGGAATGGGTAGAAAAGCTGATCTGTAGGCTTGCTGTAAATTAAGTTATATTATTTGGTTAAGAAGCTACTCAAATGAAAGCAAACATTGCCCTGCAACAGCCCTGAAAAATCTCCATCTCACCATTGTTCACTTCTTGTGCCCTGCACTGCTGCACTTCCCAGGCTAAGGAGAGCTCACGGCACCTCCTAGGGCAGGAATGGACACCAGCGCTGGTCATCAGACCAAGAGTTGGGAATGACAGCAGGGTTTCTGAAACCTACTCACATTAACTGTACTGCACACCCAGCTTTTGGAAGGAATCACTACTCTTCTCCTATGTTATAGTGAGCCCTCTGCCACGGTAACACTGGATCAACCCAAACACTGCTCCCCACAACACAGACACCACCTGCTTCCCAGCTTAGTGTCAGCTACATTTCTCTCCCCTCGCCCATCCTCAGCATCTCCTACTCAGCAGCCCTTGTGGTGGGGAGCAGCCAAGTAAGACATACGTTTCTTCTTCAACCGAAGGTAACTCTAGTGTCTTTAAATCAGCTGGCCAAGAATCAGGCTTTAGACAATGGCTTGTGGGTCCCAGGCAGTTTAACCCGGTGTGGATTTTAATCCTCAGCAGTAGCAAGGGAAAACTGAAAAAGCAGCTCTTTTACTGTCAGCACAGCTGCAGGACTGAAAAGGGAGCTGTCAGGTGAGACAGCCAACCACAGCGCCTGCTCTGCAGCTGGAGCACTGCAGCTTTGAGCCACCTATTTCAAGCAGGCCTGGGTGGCACAGTGGCAAGAATACCAGCAGGCAGGCTCCAGCAGCAAGTGATGGGATACATCCCTGAACCTCAGAGGAGGCTTGGCCCAGAAGTCCACGGGCCACCATCTCAGTCCTTCCACATGAGAACTGCCTAGCATATGGCAGTTTCTTTGCTTCTCCTCGGACTTCTCACAATCAGCAGCTACAGGATTATGAAATGATGGTTGTTTGAAATCACCATTCGGTGCATGCTCATAAAAATGATCACCTTCTTCCAGTGCAGAGTTACACAGCAAGTAGGCCTGCACCCACATCTCTCCAGGATGATACCAATAAAATGAAGTCACAGAGGAGCAATCTAGCACCCAAATGTCAGGAGGCACAACAAATTCAATTTCTGTTGCAGCATTAGCACAGCCATGTTGCACAGATGTAGCATTTTCTCTGATGCTCTCCTCCTTAAGCATGAATGCATTTCATTGTGGGAGTTCATTTATGTCACCATGCAGACAGACAGAGTTAACCCTTCATGTTCTCAGCAACCAAATTCTGATATGCTCTGTTTCTGAACATTATATTGAATGTAGTCCATGAAAAGTAGGCAGCAAACACACAGGGGAGGTGCGCCTCTCCTCCAGCACAACATGCAGGGAGAAGTCTGAGCATGAGCAACTGGTGGCAGGGGTGGGGGAAGTGGCTGTTAAATCTGCTCTTCCCTCTCTAGGAGCCCACCCAGCCCCTTGCAGCAAGGCAGGAGGCGCCATCAATCCCCCATCTTACTCTCCTTGGAACCCAGATGTTTCCAGTGAACTAGTCCTCTAGGAGCCAGGGGTTCTCAAACTGGGGGGATGCATTGAGGTCAAACTACCAGCCCCATGAGGTTGACAGGCTGGAATCTGACTATGCATGGGGCTGACAGGCCCAAGCCCACATTGAATTAAATTAAAATTAAATTACCCCTCCCCACCAATGTTATTGGGGGGGGGGAGGGGGAAGGTCACACAGATACTTGCTGTATGAAAGGGGCCATCAATACAAAAAGTTTGAGAATCATTGAGCTAGATCCAACACTTGGTAGTGCACATGTTGCTCCCAGAGAGAGGGCAGCGCATAGCGACAGGCCATCAATGGAGACATCCCGGATCTGCAGGGTTACAGGCTGATTCCCCTCTCCCCTCCCCCCCCCCATCCATACAGCCTCTAAGTGGGAGGAAAGGCCATAGCACCATTCAGGACAAACCTCACAGAGCTTTCCCTGGGGAAGGAGAAAAGAAACGCATGCACCCTCTACAGACTGCAAGTCCATATTCCTGGATATGGGTTGATTTTAGTGTCATTTCCTACCTTTCTAAAAAAATTGCAGCTGACTCTTGTAAGAATAGAAACTTCCTGCATGCAGTGGGAGGGTAGAAAATCTTGGGAGCAACTACTTCTGTGACTATGCCAGGGGTCTCAAACTCAAATGACCACGAGGGCCGCATGAGGACTAGTGCACTGGCCCGAGGGCCGCACCACTGACACACGTACACACCCTCGCTGCCCCAGCTTCGCCCCCACTCCACCCCTTCCAAGAGGTCCCACCCCTGCCCCACCTCCTCCTCTGAGCACACAGCTCCCCATTCCCTCCTGGAAAGCGCTAGGCACCACCAACAGCTGTTTGGCAAACAAAGCAAGAGCAATATAGGAAGTCCAGAGCTAGAAACACGCGTGGCCCAGCCAGGCAGCAGAGAAGCCTCTGCTTCTGGCCCCTCCCTCCCGCAAACTGCTATGGGGGGGGGGGGGGACAGGAAGCCTGGCGGGCCGCAGGAAAGGGCTTCGCGGGCCACATGCGGCCCCCGGGCCGCATGTTTGAGACCCCTGGACTATGCCATTAACACATGCCCTGGTACAGCATTTATAGGACCCATGCAGGACCTTCATGAATGTGGAATGTGCTGGGAGATGCTGGAAGTGAAATGGGAGCTCCTCAGATAGGGAGTCAAAGAATGACCAGCTCACCTACCAGGATAAGATAACCAAAAAGAAGCCTGGATCCTGCTCTCCACCTTCTCTTTGTCCTGGGAATACACACCTTTGAACGCCTGGGGCTTGTGTCCCAGAGAGCCCAGAGGCCTCCCAATGCCCGCAGGGAGCAGCTGCTGCAGACATAGCTTGGGAGGGCTCTTCCTTCTCTAAGTTCCCTACAAGTTGCACGACCACAAGGCAAGTGGGAGAGGGGAGCCCCTGCCCTGGCCCCGGCAGAGTTGCCATGTCTGAGGAGAGGTGCATCTCACCCAGCCGCAAGCTGCTGCAGTGAGAGGGGACTGAAGGCTGGGTGGAGAGTCCTCTCTCCCCACCGCAGTCCTGGGGCAGCCTGCACCCCAAACCCCATCCCAGAGCCTGTACCCCAACCCTCTGCCCCTGCCCTGAACCCACTCCTACACCCCAAACCTCTCATCCCCAGCCCCACCCCAGAGCTTTCACCTCTAGCCAGAGCCCTCACCCCTGCACCCAACCCTCTGCCCCAGCCCTAACCCCCTCCAGCACCCTGCACCTTATCCCCAGTCCCAGAGTCCTCATCCCCCCACACCTCAACCCTCTTCCCTAGCTCTGAGCCCCCACCCCACACCTCAATCCCCTCCAAACCCAGCTCCACCTGAGAGCCCTCACCCTCCCTGCATCCCAACCCTCTGCCCGTCCTGAGCCCCCCCCCCCCCCCCAGTCTGAACCCTCGGCCCCACCACACATCACCTCCATATTGACCCATATAAGGAAATTTTTTACATCCATGTGTGGAATGAATTGAGAGGGAACACTGCTCCCAGGCTCAAGCGCTAGGGCACTCTGAGCCAGAAGCTAGATTCAGCATGGGCACTAATGCTCTAACAAAGCACAAAGGATTGGGAGGGGCTAGGTTAGGAAGCAGGCTCAGGGCAAGCTGTGTAGGGTGACAGCATGCTTGCCAGGATATCCATCCATGCACACACATGCAGTCTCCCACAAAAGACAACTTCCCAGGTTTGAAGTGCCTTTCCACTCTGAGGAGTTTGTAAAAACAACACCTCCTTACTGCACAGATCTGCTGCCTGGCTATATCAGGGCAGAACTGCAATGCTAGCTACCCAATAAATAATGTAATGCTGCTTTTAACTGCTGTCATCCCTGCAGCATCAACACAGCTCTAGAGACTTTCCAGCTCATGCCTCGTGGGAAATGTTAAATGAACTCCAACCTCTGGGCCACCGGCCCAATCCTACTGAAAGCAATGGCTTCCCCCAGGTGTCACCAACAGCATCATTTAGCTCAGAAAACTTTTATTACTGGCAATGGTGCACAAGCAGGACAGTTCCCAACTTGGATCGCAGACCCTCAGTGGAGTTTACAGATCTCGCTGGTAAAACCCCTTTTGTACACCCAGTAAATTTGACTGGGAGTCCTAATGAATTTGGAGCCCTACAGTGCCATGTTGTCACTTTTCAGACCAGAACCACAAGGTAACAAGAGGTAATGTCTACACTACAATAAGAAATGGGGCATAGCCATGCCTGGCCCAGTCAGCTGACTCAGCCTTGCAGGGCTTAGGCCACAGGACTAAAAATTGCAATGTAGACATTTGGATTCAGACTGGAGCCCAAGCTCCAGTCAAAGCCAGAACATCTATACTGCAAATTTTAGTCTCAAACCCAAACTCAAGTCATCTGACCCAGAATCTGACACTCAGTGCCACAGGTTTTTTGTTACAATGTGAACATATGCAAGATGGTTTACTGAGCATGTGCGATATTACTAGTTTAAAACCACCATTACTTCGAATTATTACTTAAATCCATTTTCCTCACACTCTGCAAAGGCTCCGCTCCCTATGGAGGAACAGTATAGCCACAATTCAACCTTCAGCTACTTTTGCTGCAGCTTTATCACAAAATAAAGTGATAACATTTTGTTGTTTGAAAGGAAAAGGACTGTATTTCTGCTGACCCGACACATAGCCCTAATAGGCCTTAACCCAAGAGCTTGGACAGCAATGCCACACTCCTGCTCTAGCAGCTCTTGACTTCTATTCCCATCTACACCACGAATTCAGTGTGTGATCTTATGCAAGTTATTTAGACCAAAAAAAGTGTTCCACTTGAGACACATGCTTTCCTGGGGTGTTGAGCACCTGCAGCTCCCCTGAAGGTTATTAGTCAAGAGCTTAGCACCTCTGAAAAAAATCAAGCATTACATGTCCCAAGTTGAGCACCCATAAGTTGAAACACCCAAATCACAGGCCACTTATTAAAACGTTGGCCCTCCCCTCCCAGGTCCTGTCGTCCACTCAGTACAGCAGATGTCAGAAAGGAGAGAATTCTCATGTGGTTGCACTCAGCACCCAGTTTCCACAATAAATGACTCAACAAAGCAGAGAAGCAACCTCTCTGCCTCAATTCCCTCATCTGTAAAATGGGGATAACAAAACTACCTTATCTCATGGGAAGCTGAGGAATTGAACTAACATTTCTAGCATGCACTGAGATTCTTGGCTATAGATATCAGTATCCTGCCAGTCTCTGAAACTGCATCAGAGTGTGACTGCTGCTGGGAGATCTTGATAGGATGACCCCAACACGTGAGTCACAGAAAGTTATTTAATATTTTACTGCCCAGATTCTCCTCTAGTAAATATATTTACCAGGTTGCACAAGCTCATCATGGCAAACAGCCTTTAAAACGGTCTACATTAAGGCCATTTAGCTGGTTTTTAGATTGTAAGCTCTGCAGGGCAGAGACCATCATTCTGTTAGATGTGTACACAGCACCTAGTAAAATAGGAACCCTGCTCTCTGATGTGCCACTGCAATTTAGACAGCATAGCAACGACAAGCCTTGCTCTGCTTTTGTGGAGGGCACTGCTTTGCACACGCAGTATGTTGTCTGCAGAATGTATGCTGTGCATTTTGAATTGTTATTTATGAGCCACATTAAAGTAGCCTTGAAAAGTGAGGGCATTTTAGGCAGGGCTGGGTCAGTGCTACCACTGTAAACTCCTGTTCCCAGGGACCTGGATTATAGCCTGGACATCAAATTTCAGCCCTGATCAGAATTATACATATAGGCTCACATACAGGGATTTTGGGGAGGGGAGGGAGGAGGAGGCAGGAAAAGTTATGACAATGCCAGGAACACAAGGACACCTGCCACTGCACTTACCATCCAAGAAGAAGACAGATAGCAGCAGAACTATGGCCCCACTTCCTCTGCATCTGCCTGCATACCTGGATCCCAAGACAGGGAGCCCCACTTTATTCCCTCTGGAAAGAAGTCTCCTGCACTCAGGGAGGTGCTTTGTCTGCCTCGGGTAACTTTTCTCCAAGAGCCTGTTCTGGCTGCTCTCTTCATGCTGCCCCCCTACTGGGGGTGTGGCTCACCAGGCATGCTGTCCATGTGACAGCGAAGGGGCAAGCAGCAAAGGGGCAGGCAACCGCTGCAGAGACCCAAGATTTGAAATAGTCAATCATATAGATGTACCACAGTTTGAGGGGCTTCCTGACTGTCCACTGCTGTGTGTTTTTTTAAAAATAGTACAAGTGAGACTAAAAGACACACACACACACACACACAAAGAGAAACTATCACAGAAAGAGTAATCCGAGATGGCAGCAGCTGCTCATGCTGGTCTATGCCCAGAGCCTCGCTCTGGAGCACTTAGCCTGTCCCGGAGCTCTCTAGAAACATGGGCAGTTGAGAACATTGAAGCAAAATCTATTGGCCCCTGGGTTTAACAAGTGCCCTTCACTGAGCAATAGTTCCCACCTTCAGCAGCAGCCATTGCATCCCCTCAGAAGTGATGTTTCCACCCCGCGGGCAATAATGTTATCCTACCATATAATCCTCGACCCTGTAGGCCTGCTAGGAACACAGCCATCTCACTGGCACGGCACGTCCCTGCCAAACCCACATTTCCAGGGGCTCCTAACTGATTTCTGAAGTTACTCTTTGGAGTAACAAAGACAGTTCTCATTGGTCTCATCCAAAAAGCATTGGAACATTCTGGAACCACTGGGAGAGAAACCCTCCATACTGTTAGCTATCAGACTATGGGGAAATGCTTTGTGACAACTGTCCTCATGCCTTTGTGTCAGGTATTCTAGCACGTTTTAAGAGTTACTTGAGCTGGTGTCCCTCACTACCAAACAGAGGGTACTGCTAGCAGGTTGCTGTCTGGAAGGCGGGAATCCTTCATTTTGGAACCTTCCCCCACTCCCATTTTCTCATCCTTCCAAGCACTCTGCAAAGCTTGTTCAGGCTATTGAGGAAGATGTGGGTCAGGGGCGCACATTCATAGGCAGGCTTGTGTGTATGTTTATGTTGTAAGGTGTAATGCACAGGCTACACACCAAGTGCTCTAGAAAGGCATCTGTTATAGCACTTCAAACCTTTGAAGAGATAAATGAAATGCTCTGATGAGTGGTTAGTAAGAATCAGCCCCTTCTTATTCTAGACCTGCCCCCAATGTGCATCAAAGTCAGATGACTTTATTAAAGTTTTACTGCTTTTAACTCGTCAGACCTGCAGAGCCAACAATGCTACTCCAACAGAGGCAGCTGGATTCCTTGGCAATCAATTCTGTTGAAGATGTATAAGTTCCAGTTGGTGAGACCTGTACAAACCCAGGGATAGCTAATGGGAATGCACAGGTGTCAAAGGCAAACCACAGTACTTTCCCCAGAAATAGAAGAGTGAGCCCAAACGGGAAAGTACACAGAATGGGGGCTGTGTACATCTTTTCAATCATAAAACTGAACACATGTGATCTGCAGCTAGGGACAACGGGATGATAAAAACAGAGCCTCAGGAGGCCATTTTTATAGAATCCCTTTTCCAACAGAACCTAGCCCATTACAAGCCCTGAAACCCTCCAACAGGAAGCATTATGGCCTTCAGATTCCTCTCTGATCGAGCATTGCTGTGCTCCTCCTGGAAGCTAAGAGGTGCACAGCACAATGGCTATGCTTTGGATCCAGGGAACACCCTCGCCTCCTCAATCCAAACTGTATGTGGCAGAAACACCAACAAGTAATGCTAGTTACCACCTAGAATACTGATCATTAGAGACACCTGCAGCCATCTGACCAGCTCCTATTGATCAATGCAAGAGGAGTGGGCAAGCATCACTAGTCACTGACAGCCTCTATCTAGATTGGGGTGGGGCTTTGGATCCAGCCTGTGGGGTTGCCACCCCTTTGGTGCCGTGGACCGCACTCCACTCCGGGAAGCAACTGATACCATGTCCCTGTGCCTCCTGAGGGAGAGGGGGGCAGAGGGCTCCACATGCTGCTCTTGCCTGTGGGTACCTCCCCCAAAGCTCCTATTGGCTGGGAACAGGGAACTGAGGCAATGGGAGCGGTACCCACAGGCAAGGGTATGGCACTCAGCCCTCTGTTCCCCTCCCCCAGGGATGTGGTTCTGGCCGCTTCCCAGAGCAGGACCAGGGCAGGCAGGGACCCTGCCCTGGCCCCAGTGCCTGCTGCTGTCACCCTGGAGCCACTCCAGGTAAGCGGTGTTGGGCCAATGCCCGCACCCCAAACCCCTCCTACACCCCACACCCAAACCCCCTGCCTGCACCTCAACACCCTGCCACACCCCTCATACACACCAACCTCCTGCCCTAAGCCTCCTGCCGCACCCCACGCCCCTCCTGCACCCCAACCCCTTGCCCTGAGCCCACTCATGCACCCCACACCCATCTGCCCCAACCCCTTTCTCTGAGCTCCTGCCTACACAACACACCCTCCAGCACCCCAACCCCCTGCCCCAGCCCTACATGCAATTTCCCCACCCAGATGTGGTCCTCGGGCCAAAAAGTTTGCCCACCCCAGATCTAGATGCTCTGTGGTTCCCATCACCATGGCATCCCCTTCCCCACAGCCCTGGGAAGTGGGGCAGAGGAGTTTCCCATTTTACATATAGGGAATGACACCCACAGAGGTACAGGGACTTGCCCACAGCCATGCAGGGAGTCTCTGGCAGAGCCAGGGACTGAATCCAGATTTCTCTGCCCAGCATCTCAACCTCAAGACCTCAGCAAATCCCACTCAGAGATGGGACAGGCTCAGCAGGATCACACCTACATGGCTTTAATGGTTCTCCTCAGTCCTCACCCAGTCAAGATGGTCACCTGTTGCTCCATTACCCCCAGCCTCCATCCTCTCCCCGACTGGCTCTCATCTACTTGAAGTCACTGGGGACATCAGGACAGCACAGACTATTGCCTGGCCATGCTCAGAGGAACACCCGCCTTCATATCAGACATGAGCAGCACCATTTCCAAGAGCAGTGCCTGGATGAAGAGCGGAAGCTGAAGCCAGGAAAATCAAGGAGGCTGGTAGGGAGAGTGAAGCATTGAAAAGAGCTTAGCACCTCTCAGCAGGAGAACTTGCAGCCCCAGTGTCTGCCTGTATTTATAAAGCAACTGGACACACAGTCACAGAACTCCCTTTCCAGATATAGCTGCCAAGAGCACTGCTCCCTCCTGTTAGATTGGGACACAGCACTCTGAGCCTGCGGCCCTCATTACTGTAATCCTTTACACCTGGATACAAGCCACCAGCCTTGAAAAAGTTAATTTAGTTAAACATTCAGCCAGCCACACAGCACCACAAGCAGCAGAAAGCCACTTTATATGCTGGCTTATTGTAGGATACCAGGGCAAATTCAAGAGCTCAGACCTCATCTCCCAAACACTCCATGGGACTGGCCCAAGTTACCCCCAAACATGGCCAAGACAGCTACATTCCCGTGAAGTTAGGGAACCATTGCCCTCAAAAACTAGGCTTGTATGCATGCAGGAAATACTTTATTGATGACTGGCCCCAAATCTGTAACTTTCTATCGAAAGATCAGGGTGACCACAAACCTCAGCGTCTTCACAGCTAACTGCAAGCGCTGCTCCCGTCAGCCTGTCCACAGCACCACCATACCAAAAACAAACAGAGCCAAGCCTGCCCTCGTGGAGTGGGGAGAATGAAACATATGGCTTCATACCTGCATTCTGGGAAGTGCTCAAACCCCCACCCCCCTCCCCATTAAAGGCACCACACAGGCACCAAGACAGATCAATAAGAAATGCAAGTTTTCCAAATCTTTAAGAGAGAAACTAAAAAGAGCAGACAATGTACACACAGATAACGTATATCCTTCCTGGCTTAAGCAAGCACTGAGTGTTGGATCCAGACAGTTACCTGGAAATCTTAGAGAGAACTCCATTCTTCTCTCTTCTTGGGTGTTTAACAAATACACACAGTGCACTTGATCACTATTTTATTTTGTAAAAAAACAAGGACATTAAATTTAAAACCCATGTTAATTAAGCATTATGTTTCAGGTGTTTATATGCACAAATGCCAGGAAACTTGAGGCTATAGTTTCCATAGAAATAGAAGTGCTAACTGCTCATAAATAGCAGAGCACTGATGTTTATTTCTGTAGGTAGGGTTAACCTTAACAACTTATTAGATATGTGCAAAGAGCAGAGTTAAGAGTTCTTCTAAGAACCATCACTTGGAATTTCATGACTTCTGGGCAGGTAAAGCTTCACCCAGAATTTAGCAATGGCCTCATATTGGGATATAATGTACAGTACACTGTGTGGGTTTGTGTATGCCTGTTGGCTGTACTTAAGAAATTCACTCTGGTTTCAGAGAGACTACCTCTGAGCAAAACTGGCAATTTATCTATATATATAAAAAAGTCAAATGGTGTATGCGTGTGTGTATGCATACGTGTATGTATGTTCCCTTACTCCTTCCACATCATTTGAGCTAGAGACTTGAAATTTGGTACAGTTATAGGCTTTAGGGTCCTAATCAGGGTAAGAATCGAAAATTTTTCAAATCTCACCTCTGACGCCCCCTAGGGGTGAAATTCTTTAAAGCCCATTAACATCAGCTGGGCAACTGCTGTTCTCTGCGCCATAGTTATGATGTAATAATACCCCCCTCCAACGGCCCCCCCCACTCACTCAGCTCTCTGCCCCCTCCCCCCCTCCAACAGACTCAAGCAACGCCAGGTATTTTTGCCAGTATGTAATAAGGGGAACACACCAGGAACCAATGTTTTGCTAAAGTGAGCTCACTGTGTATTGTGGTAAACCCAGGGCAGGCTACTGCCAGAGGGGTTTGTGGTGAGATTGGTAACTACAGGTTAATTGGGTTCAGCTGAGCAAGGCAGCCACTGGACAAAGCAGGGTCAGCTGAGCCCAATTAAAAGTCTGACAGAGACCTTTTTAAACCCTCCTCCCCAGCTAGGAAGGAGGAGAGATAGACTGACTGAGGCTGCCAGCAGGTTGGGGGCAGCAGGACAGGGAGCCTCCCCAAGCCAGGGCACAGCTTGCCCTGATCAGAGGCAGAGACCCAGCCAGAAAGGAGTAGCTAGGGGGAAGGAAAGCCTGACCTTGGGCTTTCTAGGCAGTTTGCCCAGGCAGCACTTGCCTCGCCAGAACTTAAAGCAGGGGTCTCCAAACTTTATGAGATGAGGGCCATATCATGGGCCAAAGCAACAGTGGGGAAAATTAATACTTGCAAATATATGTAAAATATATGCAAATTGTTAAACACTATACTGTGTCAGTGTTGCATTAAATTCTAAATCAGGTATCAGTAGCTGTATAATGCAGGTGCTGTGAAATCATACAAAATATTTGTCAATACATTAAAAATCACATTCTTTTTCTATTACAGTAAACCCTCGATTTAACTGACCCCGATTTAACGGACTTCGGATGCAACGGACAAAATTTCCGATGCATCCGAAATCCGTTATTCAGGGGCTGCCGGCTCCCCGCAGCGGGGAGCCCGGCGGGAGCTGTCAACCCCCCGCCCGGCTCCCCGCAGCGGGGAGCCCGGCGGGAGCTGTCAACCCCCCGCCCGGCTCCCCGCAGCGGGGAGCCCGGCGGGAGCTGTCAACCCCCCGCCCGGCTCCCCGCAGCGGGGAGCCCGGCGGGAGCTGTCAACCCCCCGCCCGGCTCCCCGCAGCGGGGAGCCCGGCGGGAGCTGTCAACCCCCCGCCCGGCTCCCCGCAGCGGGGAGCCCGGCGGGAGCTGTCAACACCCCCCCCCCCCGCCCGGCTCCCCGCAACGGGGAGCCGGGCGGCCGGGCTGACAGTTCGAGTTGACAGCTCCCGCCGGGATCCCCGCTGCGGGGAGCCGGGCGGGCGAGTTGACAGCTCCCGCCGGGCTCCCCGCTGCGGGGAGCCGGGCGGGGGGGTTGACAGCTCCCGCCCGGCTCCCCGCAGCGGGGAGCCGGGCGGGGGGGGGGGGGGGCTGACAGCTCGCTCCCGGCTGTGATCAGTAAAACCTCTATATAACGGACTAATTCGGGTGAGGGGGGTGTCCGTTAAAGCCAAAAGTCCTGTTATTTAATGATTTTAAAAAATTATTAAATAACGGACTTTCGGCTTTAACGGACACCCCCTCGCCCGAATTAGTCCGTTAAATCGAGGTTTCACTGTATTTCTAAACTCATAAAATTGTAGCATACAAATACACATATTCAAAAATAAAGAAATATTATTTTAGGATTAGTGAGAAGTATGCTACACACTCAAAATGGTGTCTTGCCCCACATCTCTACCTCCCCCTTCCAGTCAGTGAGTTCCCAAGAGGAAGGGGGTGCCTCTCCCTTCCTGCCTCAGAGACCACAACTGAGTGGGGCAGGGAAAGAGAGAGAAAGGAGGACACCCACTCCCCACCCCTCTGGAAGGCCCTGTACAGAGCAGAAGCCAAGTACACCCCGCCCTCCCCCCAGTCTGGTGGAGAGAAATCCCGGACATAAGAGATTTATTTAACCTACACACTATTCTAACCAAAAAATCTGGACATGTCAGGCAGAATGGTAACACTTTCCTTGTCCCGCTGCTGCTGCAACCCCCCTCCCTAGGGTTACCGTAGTTTGCCAATCAAAAAGGGGGGGTGGGAAGCCCTAACCCCCCCTCCCCCCCCCCCCCCACACACACACTCCCTCCCACTTCTCATCCCTCTCAGAACCTCCAACTCCTCCACTCCTTGTCCCTTGAGTGACCCCTCCTGGGACCCTTGCCCCTAACTGCCCCCCAGGATCCCCACCCCCCTACCTAAGCCTCCCTTCTCCTTACCCCGACTGCCCCCCCCAGAACCCTCAATCCATCTAACTCCCCAACTCCTGTCCCTTGACTGCCCCCTCCAGAAATTCTCTGCCCCTTCTCTACCCCTGCGCCCCCCCCCCCCCCTGCACAGCTCAAAACAGTGTGTGGAGCTCTGTGCTGAGCCTGACACTGCCACACTCCCCAGCTCCACGTGTAGAGTCTAGCCAGCAGCTCTGAGAATGCAGAGAGGGGCGGGAGGAAGGGGGAAGAGAGGATGTACTGCTACAGCTGCGGGGGAGAGAGGGAGAGTCCAACACCTCACTCTGCACAGGGGAATCCCTGGGACGTGCTGAGGAGCAAAAGGGAGGTAGGGTTACCATTGTCCGGATTCTCCCGGACAACTGGCTTTTGGATAAAAATAGCGTGGGGGCGGAGGAATCTGTAAAAGTCTAAAGAAGTCCTGGATTCCCCCCTACAGAGCCTGGTGTTGGGCTCTTCCCCCCCCCCCCCCCCCCAGCTGCTGCTGAGACACTTGGGAGGCTGGCCACAGAGACACTGACCTCTTTATTTCCTTGCGGGCAGCAGCGGCTTCCCCACATGCCTGCTCAGCGTGACCCTCCCTCCTTTGCTCCTCACCCTGCTGCTAGGACCACCTCCCTTTGCTTCTGCAGCACCTGCCACACCCCACCGCTTTGCGGGAGCTATTAGGCACAGGAGTTTCTCCACTTGTCTGCTCAGCTGAGGGTCCAGAGAAATCAAGCTGGCGGGCCGGATCCAGCCCGCAGGCCGTAGTTTGGAGAGCCCTGGCTTAAAGTACTGGAGCCTGGGGAGCCAGAGGTGGCACCTTGCCACAGTATATACACTCACATGAGCACATACAAGTGGAGGAGACACCATAGAACAGCGGTTCTCAAAATGGGGGGGGTGGGTTCGTGGGCTGATTCCTGGGGGGTCACAAGTTCCCTGTGCCGCCGAATAGATTGCTTCCACTTTTGACAGCATTTCAGCAGACATGCCGTGCGCTGCAGATAGTCCTCCGAAAAGTCGCCGAAGTGAATGTTTCCGGTTTTGGCAGACATGGTGAAGCGCACAGCACATATGCTGAAATGCTGCCGAAAGCGGATCCATTCTATCCAGCGGCATTTTGGCAGACACACATGGGTAGCGGTGGCCCACAGGGCAGGGAGAAAGGGCCCCTGCAACAAAAGTTTAAGAACCGCCATAGAACCTCCTATGTAAATGAGAGTGAGTGACCAACTCCAATTTTTCAGTTTCCTGCATGGCTTGTGGGGAGAGAAGTTTAGTATAACAAAGGACAATTTGCTCTATAAATCCTCATAACAAGTATAGTTTTTTAATAAATACACATGGGCCAAATTTCTTGAAAGTAGCCACTAGTTTTGGGTACCCACCTAGAGTCCAAAATTCAAGGAGGTTCCCCATCAACTTCAGCTGGAGCTGGAAGCACTCCCCACTTCAGAGTCTGATCCAAGGTGTCTCAAGGTGGGCATCAAAAATAAGGGCACGCAAAATTTCCAAGAGACCCTCCCATGGTTCCTGGTTTCACAGTGTGGTTTACACCCGCTGCAGACAAGGTACTCTCTAGTCTAGAGGCAATAATACAACTCCCCAAGCAGAAGCAAACAATTTCTGGCTGAGGCACAAGGACCAACCACATCACTTCCTCCATGGAAAGGGGCCTTACAGTGGTGAAGGGGTGAACATCCCTAAATGCTATTAACGAATAATGTCACTCAAGTGCCTTCTTTTCCTTGAAGCTTTTGGGACACAATCCCAACAGGTGAGGTACGCCTCCTACCAAAGGGGCAGTACCCTTAATTCTCACAGACTTCCCAGAGAGCTCACAAACCTGCTGGAATAGCCCTGGGAAACGTTCTTCTACCAGACCATCAAGTGCCTGCCTTTAGCATTAAAAGGCAAGAGCAGAGTTGAAAGCAGTTCTTCTGGGCACAACCACAACATTAAATAAATAATAGTCACATACTGTCCGATTGCTAAACTGCGTGCTAGATATCCCATATGAGGACAGATTGTGATGACCGGATGCATTGCCCCATCACATAGAAAAAAATATTCTACAAGGCTGAAATACAAAAGAACGTCAGCAACATTGCCCCCAACTCTCTCACTCGGTTAGCCATCTAGAAATTCCATTGCAAGCTCTTTAGAGCAGGCATTGTCTATCCCAAGTTGCCTGTAGAGACTTGGCACACTGGGACCCCCATGCCAACTGGGACCTTGGGGCCACCAACAAATATACTAACAGGCTGCAATAATATCTAGTGCACAGTGCCATCGCTTTGGGGGCAAAGGTAACTCTGATTTTCTATTATTTGTCAAGGTGCCTAAAAGAATCTTTACTGAGGTCTTAAATTGAAATAGGCCACTACTGTATCCATGTATGGGGTTGTTAACTAAATGCCCATAGATTACTCCCTTTCTGGAATTGCTTTCTGCACTTCACCCAGCTTCAACACTGAACTCCTCCACTTCCTGGCAGCAGCTCTACCTCTGCTTCCACACAGTAGCACTAGGCTGCAATATTTGCCTTTCAAACATTTCAGTGAAGGGTTAAAATCTACCTCCCTGAAAGTAAAAAAAGATCTTTCACTCAAAGTAATAAATTAAAAATATCTTCTACTCATGTAAGGTTCTGTTGACCTCTGGAAAGAATCTAAGTTTAGGGCTCACAGGACTGGGCAGTGTTCCTTTAAGACAACTTCAGAGAATGTCTTAGAAACCTTCTGGCTTCCCCTGTACTCAACACACCAAATCCACATTCCTTTATCAATGGATCACCAGGAACAGGAATCTGTTCTCTCCTTTCAAGAGCAAATCCCCTCCTACAAATCAATGTGCAAGATACTAGCTCTTATCTCCAAGAACTCAGGCCAGAACACCACAAGTTCATACAAAAGCACAAAGGCCCCTGAGCCAACAGTCTTGCTGCTCTGCATGGCCAAAAGTTTAGCGGCTAGACTCTTTAAAATGAGTTAGTTTGCATGAGCAAATGACTTTAGAAATAAGACACATCACTAAACAAAATACTTTGTATCATCTACCTGTAAAACTTTATATCCCTGGAGAAGTTATGGAGAAAATATTAAGAATCCCTTGAGGAATATTAATCTTAAAAATTATGAAACCACAATTCTAGGGAAAGAAATTTAGGCATTTGTTTCTCATTCAGAGATGCAACATAAGGAATATCTCCCCCATTACTGGACATCCTCAATTACTGAGTAACTAGAAATCAATGAGTCACAAAAAGATATGCATTATTGGATCTAGCAACATTGATAACAAAGAGCCCAAGAAACTACTGAAACCAACTACTCATAAAGACTGGTAGCAGAGAAAGGGCTATTTTCTAATTCTGATATATAAGAGAATGGAAAGAAGGGTTAATGTAACTAGTTAAATAAGGCAAAATTCTCTCCACCTAGCAAACTGCTATAGAACACACTGAAATAGATGAAATGATGAAGCTTAATGACACCCTCCAAAAAGGACATACTTTAGTCACAGAAAAATGGTGCAAAATGTTTGCTAATTTTAGAGGGTCAAACTAGTTAATTGTTAACACAGATGCAGTGACTCCTAAAAAGGGACTGCTACTTTCTAGGAAAATGAGGAATACTTGTAGCACCTTAGAGACTAACCAGTTTTATAGACCACTTCATCGGATGCATAGAATGGAACAAACAGAAGTAAGATGCATTTATAGACATAGAAAGCAAAAAACAATTGTAAATTACCATACCAATTCTAAGAGGCTGTTTAATTTGGATGGGCCATTATCAGCAGGAGACTAACACTGCTGCTATTCTTAAACCTACTTTCTAGGGCGGGGTGGGCAAACAATGGCCTGCGGGCCACATCTGGCCCACGGCGCCATTGCGTCCAGCCCGTGGCTGCTTCCCCCAGCCCCTCCCCCCGAAGCCACCGCATGGGCAGCACTCTGGGCGCTGGGGCTGCGCGCTATCCCTCCCCTGGAGTCACACCATGGGGCCAGCACTTTGGGGGAGGGGAGGTGCTGAGCTGCCCCTTCCCCCCCGAGGCACAGTTGTGCGCTACCTCTTCAGGGGACAGAGGAGTTGGGAGGGTGCTGGGGGGTGATTAGGGGTGAGGGGTCTCTGGAAAGGGCAGTCAGCGGACAAAGTCAGGGGTTGTTGGATGGTTTGGAGATTCTGAGGGGTCAGTAAGGTGCGGGAATTGGGAGGGGACCAGATAAGGGGCGGGGCCTTCCCTACACGGCTCTCCATATAATTTTGCAATCCTAATTTGGCTCTCGGGCCAAAAAGTTTGCCCACCCCTGTTCTAGGGAATATCACAATCCATGGCTGTGTTTAGATGCTTTGGATGTTGGAATTGTTGCTTAAAAACAAACAAACAAAAAACGACATTGTCCACAGATCCCAATGAGTGAAGAACCAGGCTTGCACTGTCAATTAAAAATATTACTTTTTATTTTGCAAAATTTTAAATGCCACTAAATAAGGCAGGGCACACAGCTCATCAGAGTAATCCACTGGCAGGCCACAAGACATTTTGTATACATTGACCGTCCACAGGCATGCCTCACCCCACCCCACCCCACCGCTCCCATTGGCTGCAGTTCGCCGTTCCTGGCCAATGGGAGCTGCGGGAGGAGAAGTGGGGGCCAATGGTAAGCCTAAACAAAATGTCTTGCGGCCTGCCAGTGGCTTTCTCTGATGAACTTCGGAAAGTTGCTGACCCCTGACATTAGATGTCCAAAGGTTTTGCTGGGATGTAAACCTAGTAATATTGCATACTATATCATCATACTTTACACCTTCAAAGTCTTAGAGACATTCATTAACCTTCAACACATCTCTGCTATGTGCACACACGCCCCTTACAGAAGGGGAAACTAAGGCACAGATTGTTCAAGTGACACATCCAAGGGAGGGAGGGAGTTGAGCAACCTTTTAAAAATCACCTGCTAAGGAAAGGTCAGCATTTTCTCAAATTTAACTTTTAACATCTCAAAACTAAAGAAAAGAAAGTATTAAGAGTACTTATTTCTCTACCAAGTCAGCGAGGAGGACACCTAGGTATAGCAGCTCCAAACAGAATTAGAGCAGAGGGGGAAGCATCTACAAGTGAACCCGCCAATTTACTCCAAGAGGGATTTACTTCTTGTGCAAACGCATGAAGTCTGAAGCATTTATGGTGGATGGCCCAAAATGAATTTCCTTTGGGAGAAGAACGACAGATACTACCTAAATGAAGTAAACAAGAGACCAAAGACAGCACTGGAGCAGCTGCTTTCTTACCTACAACATGGATTTGATTGTGGAAAGCTGCAGTGGGATCACATGAGTACTGCTCAACTTTCCTTCTCATTTGGGCTATATTCTAACCAACCTGACACTGATAATTCAGCAATATGAGCAGTGCCACCTGCCAAGCATCTGTAAACCTGTAAATGAGAGGCAGTCTGGGAATACTACTCTAACAGTCAAGCCATTCCCAAAGACATCACTTCAATGAGGCCAGAAATTATGGAGAAAGGAATCAGAGCCTTCTATATAGATGCATAGGATAATCCAACCCTTACAGATCACCATTTGATCTGTTCTGCTACTCTACTGACCTAATAGGAAACCAACATTATTTACCCCCAGAAAGCATCTGCCCTGCTTCCTAAAGAGGGGATGAGGGGAAGGAGAAGACTATGTTTTGCAAGAAGTGTCTTAACTCAAGAAATAAACCGAGCAATTTCCATACCTAAGTTAGTAAAACGATCTCCCACACCAAAGGCCAGCAGCCATCCCAGCAAGACAAGCTCCTGGTGCGCCTACAAAGAGTCATCCTCAGCTCCTAACTCTACTATGAGTTTAGCACGGTAGTCAGGAAAGTAAATTAGTAAATAGAGAAAACCTTAGCTATTAAGTGTGCTATTAGCCAGTAACATCAGCTGATGATTGGTCTTCATCTTTTTATATTGTCTCTAACTTCTCAGAAGGTTTACCCTAAGAACCTTAAGGATCAACAATAAAAAAAAAATCTTAAACCAATTAAAAAAAAATCTATTCTGATTATCACTGAAGTCACTGGTAAGGATACAGATAATTCCACAAAGTATTCATCAAAATGATTAGGATTAAAGCTTTGTAACATAACTGCAAGCCAACCCCGAGATGACTGCAGCATGAATGAAATGTGACTCTAATGTGCCAGTGATGCCATTCTATTGTGACATGGTTGCAATGTCACAATAGATCCGTGTCCGCTTTGCATACAGCAAAAGAGGCAGAGCAGATCAGATAGTTCTGTGAGAAGGGTTGCTCCTTAATAGCATTCATTTATTTCTCCTAATCAATACAAGGTGGAAGATGACCTTGCTTGCCATAGGTGAGTTGGCAGGAAGCCTTTAAAGATGGTACACTGGCTTCTGAAGGGGTTTCCTCTGCTAGCCTTAAAGTTTGAAGACTTAACCGTTAATTTACTTTGCTATAATGCTAACCAAACTACAGAATAGACACCTAGAAATGTTGCATTGCCAATCCCCTTCTGACACAGCTATTAAATAGTTTTGCCATAGGAGTGTGTGGAACCCAAACATATGTTCAAGGCAACCTTCATCATCATCCTACTCAGGCATCATGAACCCAATATCTGGTAGCATATCTGATTTTTAAGTACTCGTTGGTAAACAAAGATCCTAATTCCCATCAGTTACCCTAGACACATACATACAGCCGCAGCGGACACTTTACATAAGACTGCACCGACTCTGGACTCCACCTGGCTTCACCTCCAACTGTAACATACTTCCTTTGGGGGTTATTGGCTCACAGTGGCAACGGTTCGTCACGGGCTCAGATTTTCTGTATGATGCCATCCGGGCCCGCAGTGCCGAGTACCATGATATCAGGCTGATCTCACATCGCACTATGCCAGCCACTGAGCCCCTGTGGCAGGAGCAGACTTCGGGGCCATACACGGGGCCGGAGTATTGCCGCACCCGCTCCCAAACGGCCAGCAAGCGATGCCCACACATGGCGGCCCGCAGGCAGCGCGCAGATGAGCGCGCAAAGCTCCGCGTCAAGAGAGCGAGCTGCCCACCCCCTCCCCGACTCGACCCAGCTCCAGCCAGGTATCGTCCCGGACGGCGGGCCGGGGGCGATGGAAGGGCGGAGCGCTGGACGCGGGCCACAACTTCTCCTGGGCAGATAGTCCCGCCCCCCTCACAGCAACCGCTGCCGGGGGGAGGGGAACAGCCCCTGCCCGCTGGGAGCTCGGCCCCAGGGAGCGCCGGGCCGCGCCGCCCCCACAGGTGTGACCCGTCGGGCCGGGCCCCAGCTCAAGGACGGAGCCCCCCGCCATGGCCGGACCGGCCTCCCGTCGCCGCCAGCGGCCCCCGCCGCCAAGTTCATTCATCGGGCGGCGCCCCGCAAACGGGCCGGTCCCGGCAGCGCCGCGCCGCCGCCGCAGCCGAAGTTGGGCGCAGAACTTACCTAAAATGGCTCCTGCGGCAGCCAAAGCCCAGCCAGCTATTATTTGGTGAAGTTTAGCCAGCCGCCCCGCGTGCGCAGCCTAGCCTGGCCCGTCCCGCCTCCGAGCCGCCGCCACTGGCCCCTGACCGGCCCACCTACCTTCCATTGGCTGGCCGGCCCGTCAGCCACATGCAGCCCCTCTCAAGCTTGGCTGCAGCGCGCTTATTGCTAGCTCCATTGTGCTCCTATTTGCATTGATGTGATCGTTGCTGGGATTGGCTAGGCCGGAGCCGTGTACCCCCCCCCCCACCCCACCCCCTCGAGCCACCCGGCTCTGCAGCCCCTGTGCCCCTCGGCGCTGCTTCTCGCCTCCTCTCGGCTTCCAGCTCTACCGCGCAGGGCAACGGCGGCTGCAAGTTCCCGGGGCTTGGGGCGGGGGACAACTCCGAATTTCCAGTGCATCCTCCAATCAAGGGGGGTTTTACTTGCTCCAACCAGGAAAAAAAAAAGTCTCCACTTTGCATTCCACGTCTTTGCTCGCCTTCCATTTCCCGGATGTGAAATTTCCTGCACAAAAACACAATGTGTAGAGCTGGAATGTGCAGGGCTTTGCAGTGTATCCTCGCTCGCCGCGGGAGAGGGGGCGAAAGCAGTGCATAGGCAGGGATGCCAGTTACCTGGGGCTGCAGCTCTTGGATGTTAAACTGCTAGGTACCACCTCTAACGCGTGTTGCCTCCCCACAAAATATCTATCGCCTCGTGACTGCAATGAGAATTAATAAAATGTAAACGGAGCCCTTTATTTTTGAATTGATTTCTTTGCCCCTGGTATTTAATAGGGGGACAGCCACATATGGGGCAAACGAGTATAATTAAAACAGCACTTGGGTTCCTTGGATCCTTAATTTATGCTGTAAAAAAAGGTAGAAATAAGCCTGATACAGAGGGCCAAAGGCTCTCGGAGCCTCCTTTTTTTGGAAACATGCTTCAACTGGGGCAGTGCTCTTTGTTAGACTTGTTGCAGGGATGGTCCAAAGTACACAGCTTCACAATGATGACATCTTCCCAAGCACCACTCAGAGTGCTGTGAAATCCTGCAAATCCAGAGAAGGGATAACAACAAACATAAGGGCTAAATTCTGCCTTTGACCCCTACAGTGATCAGATGTACTGCAGGGGGTCTTTGGAACAGGGTGTGACAGTCTGCAATAACCTGGCCCAGCAGAGCAGGTTGAAGACAGCAGGGTCTTCAGGCCTCCTTGTCTTTTCACCTTCTTTTCATCTCCTTGTTCTCATGAGATGCAGCAGTTTTTCACTCAGCCCCTCTGTGATCTTAAATACCACATTAGTTCCTCTGCCCCCCTCCCACTTCCTGGTTCCTGGTGGCCACTACAATCTCTGTTCTCCAGCTCACCCACTCCTGTAGTAAACTCCTAACCTATGTCTGAGATATAAAAGTCCTGAAATCATGGTTTAAAGATTTCAAAGTGCAGAGAATCTTCCAGCAAGTGAATCGTGCCCTATGCTGCAGAGGAAGGTGAAAAATCCTCAAGGCCTCCGCCAATCTCCCCTAGAGAAATTTCCTTCCTGACTCCAAATATGATGACCAGCTAAACCCTGAGCATGTGAGAAAGACTCACCAGCCAGACATCCAGGAAAGCAATCTCTGTAGTAACTCAGATCCCACCCCATCTAACATCCCATTGGGCATATTTACCGTTAATAGTCCAAAATCAATTAATTGCCAAAATTAGGCTATCCCATCATCCCATCTCTTCCATAACCTCATCAAGCCAGATAGGTCTTTTACCCTGACTGCTCCCCTTGGAAGGCTGTTCCAGGACTTCACTCTTCTGATGGTTAGAATTTCCAGTCTAAACTTCCTGCTGGCCAGTTTGTATTCATTTGTTCTTGTGTCCACATTGGTACTGAGCTTAAATAATTCCTCTCCCTCCCTGATATTTATCCCTCTGATATATTTATAGAGAGCAATCATATCTCCCCTTAGCCTTCTTTTGGTTAGGTAAAACAAGCCAAGCTCCTTTCATGCGACAGGTTTCAGAATAGCAGCCGTGTTAGTCTGTAACTGTAAAGAAAACGGAGGAATACTTATAGCACCTTAGAGACTAAACAGTTTATTTCAGCATAAGCTTTCGTGGGCTATAGCCCACTTCATCGAATGCATTCTATGGTGCTATTCCTCATTTTCATATGACAGGTTTTCCATTCCTCAGATCATCCTAGTGGCCCTTCTCTGTACCTGTTCCAGTTTGAATTCATCTTTCTTAAACATGGGAGACAGAACTGCCAACAGTATTCCAGATGAGGTCTCACCAGTGCCTTGTATAATGATACTATCACCTCCTTATCTCTACTGGAAATACCTTACATAATGCATCCCAAGTCTGCATTAGCTTTTTTCACAGCCATATCACATTGGCGGCTCATAGTCATCCTGTGGTCAACCAGTACTCCGAGGTCCTTCTCCTCCTCCGTTACTTCCAATTGATGCATCCTCATCTTATAACTAAAAGTCTTATTATTAATCCCTATATGCATGACCTTGCACTTTTCACTGTTAAATTTCATCCTATTACTATTACTCCAGTTTACAAGGTCATTCAGGTCAACCTGTACGATATCCCAGTCCTTCTCTGTATTGGCAATACCTCCCGCTTTTTGTGCCAAGGTCAGTAATAAAAAGATTAAGATTGGTCCCAAAACTGATCCCTGAGTAATTCTACTGGTAAGCTCCCTCCAGCCTGACAGTTCACCTTTCAGTATGACCCACTGTAGTCTCTACTTTAACCAGTTCCTTATCCACCTTTCAATTTTCATATTGATCCCCATCTTTTCCAATTTAACCAATAATTCCCCATGTGGCACTGTATTAAATGCACACGCGGCCTGCGGGACTGCCCAGACCTCGAGTTCCCAGCTGGGGATACTAGCCCCCTGGTCCCCCCCTGTCATCCCCCCTATGCCGCAGACTCAGCTCGCCATGCCGCCAGCTCTTTGGGTGGCAGGGCTGCAAGCTTTTGCTGGGCAGCGAGGCTGCCAGAGCCATCGGCTTGCCCCAGTGCTCGACAGCATGACTGTCTCGGCAGCATGGCGCTCTGAGTGGCATGGTAAGGGGGTGGAGATCCCGGGGACAGTCAGAGAGCAAGGGATTGGATAGGCATGGGAGTCCAGAGGGGCCTGTCAGGGGGCAGGGCTGTGGATAGAGGGCAGGCAGTCAGGGGACAAGGAGCATGAAGGAGTTGGATAGGGGGTGGGATCCCGGGGGGAAGGTTGGGGGGGTCCTGGGAGGGGGCAGTCAGGGGACAAGGAACAGGGGGGTTCGATGGGTCAGAGGTTCTGAGGGGACAGTTAGGGAGTGGGAAGGGGCAGATAGGCAGATCTAAGGCAAAACTTTTGTCCACCCCTGCCCTATGCCATAGAAAGCAGGGGCCCTAATTTCCTTCCACAGGATACGAGTAATTCCTTGGGCATCAATAGGAGTTACTTGTAACCAGAGTGAGGGGAATAGGGCATCAGCATGGGATCACCCCATCCCCTCTCACCTTCCTTGCCCATCTCCAAATCACTTCCAAAGTGACCTACTTATTCTCAAACCCCCCATTGCCAGGCTGCACTCTGCTGGACCTCCTGAGAGTTTTATGTATTTTAGCATCCTGCTACTCTAGGTCTAGGCTATGCACTCCCCCTGCACACTCACTCCACTCTGCTGAGCAGTTGGGATCCCCCAGCCTTCTTGCAAGTCAGACAGATCCTTTCTCTCTTCAAATCTCACTTTGAAGACTTCTGGTGCACTACATGAGATCTGCTAGATTCAAATCTCGGATTCTGCTAGATTCAAATCTCGGATTGAACAAAGACCTACAATGGCTTGCTAATTACAGAAATAGTTTCTCCTCTCTCCATGTTCACCCCCCCCATTCAAATGCTAGAAGAATAACCCACCCTCCCTGATCGGAGATAACAAGCTGGTTCAGCCTAATTGGACTAACCTTTTTACCTCCCACCTGGTTCTTGCCTACTTTTCTATACCTGCCTCTGGACACTTCCACTGCTTGCATCCGACGAAGTGGGTATTAGCCCACAAAAGCTTATGCTTCAAAACTTTATAGTTAGTCTTTAAGGTGCCACAGGACTATTTGTTACCTCTGCTATTCCAGACTAACACGGCTACCTCTCTGATTCTTGATATCATGCAAGGCACTGCATTTAGCCGTATGGAGTGGAAATCCATCAACCTCATGAAGAAACTTGCACAAGTACAGACAGATATCATCTTTCTCTCCAAATGCAAACGGCTGGACATCATACCAAATGGACTGAAGGTGAAAAATCCATTGCTATCCACATACTGCACAGACTACAGTGAGAGATTATGCCAGACACTATCTAAGAAACTGAGGAACCATCTGATCAGCATCCTGTACAACAAACAGGGAAACATCAAAAAAGAGCTTTCCAACCTGGAGACCTTCATAAACAACCAACCTTCCACACAAACAGACTTTACTAAAATAAGACAGGAGATCTACATCACACATTTCACCTCTCTACAAAAGAAAAAGGACTGCAAACTATCTAAAATCCTACCTCCCACATGGGACCACAACAGTGGTACCCATAACTCACCCAGCAATATCGTCAATCTATCCAGCTACACACTCAGCCCGGCAGAAGAGTCTGTCCTATCTCGAGGACTCTCATTCTGCCCCACCACCCCCACAAACATGATACAATTCTGCGGTGATCTGGAAGCCTACTTTCGCCGTCTCCGACTCAAGGAATTCTTTCAAGACAACATGGAACAGCACACTGGTACACAGACACCATCCCACCAGCAGCACAAGAAGAAGAACTCCACATGGACTCCTCCTGAGGGTCGAAATGACAGTCTGGACCTATACATAGAATGCTTCCGCCGACGTGCACAGGCAGAAATTGTGGAAAAACAACATCGCCTGCCTCACAACCTAAATCGTGCAGAACGCAATGCTACCCACAGCCTCAGAAACAACCCTGACATCATTATCAAAGAGGCTGATAAAGGAGGTGCTGTTGTCATCATGGACAGGTCAGACTACCAAAAGGAGGCTACCAGACAACTCTCCAATACCAATTTCTACAGGCCACTTCCCTCCGATCCCACTGAGGAATATACTAAGAAACTGCGCCATCTACTCAGGACTCTCCCTGCACTAACACAGGAACAAATTAATATACCCTTAGAGCCCCGACCGGGGTTATTCTATCTACTACCCAAGATCCACAAACCTGGAAACCCTGGACGCCCCATCATCTCGGGCATTGGCACTCTCACTGAAGGACTGTCTGGATATGTAGACTCTCTACTCAGACCCTATGCCACCAGCACTCCCAGCTATCTCCGTGATACCACTGACTTCCTGAGGAAATTACAATGCATTGGTGACCTTCCAGAAAACACCATCCTAGCCACCATGGATGTAGAGGCTCTCTACACAAACATCCCACACAAAGATGGAATAAAAGCTGTCCGGAATAGTATCCCTGATGATGCCACAGCACAGGTGGTTGCTGAGCTCTGTGACTTTATCCTCACACACAACTATTTCAAATTTGGTGACAATATATACCTCCAGACCAGCGGCACTGCTATGGGCACCCGCATGGCCCCACAGTATGCCAACATCTTTATGGCTGACCTGGAACAACGCTTCCTCAACTCTCGTCCACTCACACCCCTTCTCTATCTATGCTACATTGATGACATCTTCATCATCTGGACCCATGGGAAAGAAACTCTGGAAGAATTCCACCATGACTTCAACAGCTTCCACCCCAACATCCACCTCAGTCTGGACCAGTCCACACAGGAAGTCCACTTCCTAGACACCACAGTGCAAATTAATGACGGCCACATCGACACCACCCTATACCGAAAACCTACCGACAGCTATGCCTACCTTCATGCCACCAGCTTCCATCCCGGACATACCACACGATCCATTGTCTACAGCCAAGCACTGAGGTACAATCGGATTTGCTCCAACCCCTCAGACAGAGACCAACACCTACGAGATCTTCACCAAGCTTTCTCAAAACTACAATACCCGCACAAGGAAATAAGGACACAGATCAACAGAGCCAGACGTGTACCCAGAAGCCTGCTGCTGCAAGACAAGCCCAAGAAAGAAAATAACAGAACACCACTGGTCATCACCTACAGTCCTCAGTTAAAACCTCTGCAACGCATCATCAGTGACCTACAACCCATCCTGGACAATAATCCCTCACTTTCACAGGCCTTGGGAGGAAGGCCAGTCCTGGCACACAGACAACCTGCCAACCTTAAACAAATTCTCACCAGCAACAGCACACTGCACCACAATAACTCCAACTCAGGAACCAATCCATGCAACAAATCTCGATGCCAACTCTGCCCACATATCTACACCAGCAACACCATCACAGGACCTAACCAGATCAACCATACCATCACTGGTTCATTCACCTGCACATCAACCAATGTCATATATGCCATTATATGCCACCAGTGTCCCTCTGCTATGTACATCGGCCAAACTGGACAGTCCCTACGAAAAAGGATAAATGCACACAAATCAGATATTAGGAATGGCAATATACGAAAACCTGTAGGAGAACACTTCAACCTGCCTGGACACACAATTACAGATTTAAAAGTCACCATACTGCAGCAAAAAAAACTTCAAGTCCAGACTGCAAAGGGAAACTGCAGAGCTACAATTCATTTGCAAATTCAACATAAACAATCTCGGATTGAACAAAGACCTACAATGGCTTGCTAATTACAGAAATAGTTTCTCCTCTCTCCATGTTCACCCCCCACCCCATTCAAATGCTAGAAGAATAACCCACCCTCCCTGATCAGAGATAACAAGCTGGTTCAGCCTAATTGGACTAACCTTTTTACCTCCCACCTGGTTATTGCCTACTTTTCTATACCTGCCTCTGGACACTTCCACTGCTTGCATCCGACGAAGTGGGTATTAGCCCACGAAAGCTTATGCTTCAAATTCTTTGTATGAATGCTTTGAATTGTAACTTGTATTTTTATTATCAAAATACCAACTGCAATTCATGTAAAGACTAATCACTTTTTAGTTTTCTGAGCTAAAAAAGCACCTGAAATTGGTTAACAAGCTTTGTGTTATAAATCCTGAAAAGATGGCTTTATAGTCGAAAGTCATCTGCCAGTTCAGTCTTAAGCAGGACTGTACTACTTGGTTAGACTTCTCACAGTAAAAGCTACCATCATGCCCAACACAAAGTAGATTTGGAAAGGTAGGTTTTGTGTGATGATATTTCACTGTGCTATTGATAGTATAACAGAATGGGGCTAGCACAGCGTGTGGCTCATCTGCAGAAAACACAGATGATTTCTGCCTGATCACTGCACACAGGCAGCACTGGTGGTCTCTAAGAATCTGTAAATTTGGTTTGCTCTGAAGTACTTACCTACATTTACTCCCATTAGCGTCAATATCAAAGACTCTGTTGGCTTCAAATAGGATCCAAACTGCACTATTCCCACATATTCTGAGATCCAGAAGTGATCTTACCTCAAGACATGTGTGACCCAGTTAGCCTTTGTGCTCCAGGAAAGACTGGTGATACTATCAAGCTCGAGATCCGGCAAGGAGCTGAGAGCCCTCTACCCCATCACATTGACCTCTGTAAGAGCTGTGGGCACCCAGCACATCCAGAGAGACACTCAGAATTTTACAGCCCCACGTTGAAGAGAGTTGCTGGGTTGCCAAGAGTCAGAAAACGTAGTCACCTAAATGCAACTCACAGTAAAATGATCAAAAACTGTCACTGATGGCTATTGTTACTCTTGGGGGAATTCTGCACTGGAATATTAAAAATTCTCTGCCAAAAAATTAAAATTTCTGCACACAACCTTTTAACGTTGTGCAGAATTCTGCATATTTTATTTGTCAAAATAACATTATAACACAAAATAACACCAGTTTTGGTAATTTTTTTCAAAATACCTGTCAGCAACTATTTCTGTAACAATACAGACAACAACAACTACAAAAAATAACAACAACAAAAAAACAAACAAAAAAACCCACCCAGGAGTAGAGAGTTAAAGAAACCCCTACAACAGGGGTCTCAAACTCAAATGACCACGAGGGCCGCATGAGGACTAGTGCACTGGCCCGAGGGCCGCACCACTGACACACATACACACCCTCGCTGCCCCAGCTCCGCCCCCACTCCACGCCTTCCAAGAGGTCCCACCCCTGCCCCACCTCCTCCTCTGAGCACACAGCTCCCCATTCCCTCCTGGAAAGCGCTAGGCACCACCAACAGCTGTTTGGCAAACAAAACAAGAGCAATATAGGAAGTCCAGAGCTAGAAACACGCGTGGCCCAGCCAGGCAGCAGAGAAGCCTCTGCTTCTGGCCCCTCCCTCCCGCAAACTGCTATGGGGGGGGGGGAACAGGAAGCCTGGCGGGCCGCAGGAAAGGGCTTCGCGGGCCGCATGTTTGAGACCCCTGCCCTACAACAACCCAGTTCCTAGTTCTCTGCCTCTCCCCCACAGAGTCCAGCTGCAGGTCCAGACACCCACACCACAGATCCCAGCTGCAGATCATCTCCCAGCCCAGACATCCACATCATAGAATCATAGAATATCAGGGTTGGAAGGGACCTCAGGAGATCATCTAGTCCAACCCCCTGCTCAAAGCAGGACCACCCCGCAATTAAATCATCCAACAGCTTTTTGGGGATAAAGCCACAATCACATCAGCCACACCATCAGAGGCTCATTCACCTGCACATCTACCAATGTGATATATGCCATCATGTGCCAGCAATGCCCCTCTGTTATGTACCTTGGCCAAACCGGACAGTCTCTACGCAAAAGAATACATGGACATAAATCTGACACCAGGAATCATAACATTCAAAAACCAGTAAGAGAACACTTCATCCTCTCTGGCCATCCCATTAAAGACTTGAAGGTGTCAATTTTAAAACAGAAAAACTTCCAAAACAGACTCCAACAAGAAGTTGAGGAACTGGAATTAATTTTCAAATTGAACACTATCAACCAAAGGCTAAACAGAGATTGTGAATGGCTTTGTCATTACACTAATTGAATGTATTTCCCTAGTTAATTTCCCTTCTAAAGTTCTTATCACCTGTCAGACAGAGATCTACTACAAAAGTGTTTTTTTTTCTCCTGCTGATAATGGTCCATCCAAATTAAACAGTCTCTTAGGCTTGTCTTCACTAAAGTGGGGAGGGATCGATCTTTTGGCAATTGATTTTTCGCGTCTCGTCAAGACGCGATAAATCGATCGCCAGCGGCACTCCCATCGACTCCGGAACTCCAGCTTGCCAAAAGGCGCAAGCTGGAGTCGACAGAGGAGCGCACCGCCGACCGCCGCCACTGTGAGGACGGCAGGTAAGTCGGCTGTAGATACGCCGAATTCAGCTACATTATTAACATAGCTGAATTTGTGTATCTACAGCCGATCTCCCCCCCAGTGAAGACCAGCCCTTAGAATTGGTATGGTAATGTACAACCTTTTTTTGCTTTCTGTGCATATAAAGACATCTTACTTCTGTTCCATTCTATGCATCTGATTAAATGGGCTATAGCCCACGAAAGCTTATGCTGAAATAAACTGGTTAGTCTCTAAGGTGCCACAAGTATTCCTCATCTTATTTAAGTCCTGAGGCTATGAGAAAGTCCAAGGCTAACTACACAGCATTTCACAGTAAATGCACAGGATGTAGAAAATTTCATGTGTGTCCAGTTAAAGGTGAAATATGTAATAAATGCACAAAATATGGATATTTTGCATCTGTTTGCTGTACCAAAGCAGTCAGAGAGCTCACATATTACAGACAATCAAGAGCCATTGTTTCTTGGATCTATCATTTGTGATGACACAGAACCTTCCTGGAGAATGAAACCGAATATTAATGGAAAGTCTACTGACTTTAAAAATAACCTCAAGAGACAATGCTGAACACTTCTATCAGACAGACCTTGAAAGAGACTAGTTGCAGATTTATGCAAATTCACAAGATATCAGTACCTAGTCATTGTGCACTATTTTTCCAGGTATATAGAAATAATGTACTTGAAAGATGGAACATGTCACAGTGTTATGGAGAAACTGAAGTGCACTTTTGTTCATTTTGGTATTTCTGAACAACCAGTGATGGACAACAGACCACAATTCAGTGCAGCAGAATTTAAATAATTCTGAACAAAATAGAATTCTGATCATATTACTAACATTATCCACAAGCAAATGGTAAGGCTAGAAAGCTGTACAAACAGCCAAGAAAATCCTATGGCAGCAAGATCCATTCCTTGGTCTTCTGAGAAGAGATCAACACCAACACCAATAGCAGCGACTGAATATAGTCCAGCACAAGTCTTAATATGACAATAACTAAGAACTACTGTTCCAACTTTGGAAAAGAATCTGTCTCCAAAGTGGCCAGACATGAAAAGAGTAGCCAAATCAGATAAAACAGCAAAAAAAACCCCAGCAACCTTACTACAAAAAAGCACTACTACAACAGACGTCACTCAGTTACAGAACTGCTGGGTCTAGTGACCATGTTTGTGTCGAACTGGGTGGAGTGAAAGGATGTTGTAAAGAAAAATAACTAGAGGCCAAGATTATATGTGACTAGGGTTGAGAGGGGAGAGTTCTACAGAAACCGTTTATTTCTCAGAAAGAACAATCAACAGATCAAACTCTCCAGATGGTGGATACAGAACTCAAAGATTCCAAACTGACCAGAGCAGTCATTGCAAAAAATGGACAGCCAGATAATCAAGCAATTATGCATTTGGGTCATATAATTAGAAAAACAATACAATTCACATACACTTAGACTAATCCATATTGAACTTTAAAGATAATATAAATTTTGTAAATGGTAGGGATGTAAAACTTAAAGGGAGGGATGTAATGGAATGCTAAACTGCATTGCACTATTTAACCACTAGATAGTGGCATGTTTAACATAACTTATCTGGTAACAAAGAGTCCTGTGGCACCTTAAAGACTAACCAAATTATTGAAGCATAAGCTTTCGTGGGCTAATACCCACTTCGTCGGATGCAAGCAGTGGAAGTCTCCAGGGGCAGGTACAGATAAGTAGGCAAGAACCAGGTAGGAGGTAACAAGGTTAGTCCAATCAGCCTGAACCAGCTTGTTATCTCAAATCAGGGAGGGTGAGGTATTCCTCTAGCAGCTGAATTGGAGGTGTGAACTCAGAGAGGGGAGAAGCTGTTTTTGTAATTAGCAAGTCATTCAAGATCTTTGTTCAATCCCAGATTGATTGTGTCAAATTTGCAAATGAATTGCAGCTCTGCAGTTTCTCTTTGCAGTCTGGTCTTGAAGTTTTTTTGCTGCAATATGGTGACTTTAAAATCTGTAATTGTGTGTCCAGGCAGGTTGAAGTGTTCTTATCTGAGCATACAACAGCTATACCTGGCAGTACATTAAAGGATCTTACAGTGAACACACTGTAGTATCTCTCTCTACAATGGAAGCTCAGTAGCAAGTCCATATCTGGTACAAGAGTCTGACCTGAAACCTACCGTGTACGAGCAGTGCATGACACAGGGAAGGGTGAAAGAGAAAAGGAAAAGGCCTGAGCAATATAGCTTTGGTGTGGGCTGGAGGCTTAGTGGAAGAGTCAGCTATTAGGTGCCTCAGGTCTGGGGCTTCTAGTGAGAGAGAAAATAAAGAGGCCCCCTGTCCCACCTAATGCCCTCAGGGTAAGAACTGGTGAGTCCCATGGAGGGTTAAAGGATATTGATTATTCCTACAGAGAGAGAAGAAACAGAAAAGCTCAGGAGGGACAAATGTCCCACCAGGGGAAATAGGGGAAAGGATGGGGAAGGCCCTACTTGGGATTGAGCTGAGGTTGCACCAACAGAGCAGATAAACAACTGGACCAAGGGAAGGTCAGATGGTTGCTTGACTGCACTGGACTCTCCAGAAGGGATGGACCCAACTAGGAGCAAAACTCTTCTTGACCTGCTGCTCACAAACCAGGAAGAATTAGTAGGGGAAGTAAAAGTGGATGGGAACCTGGGAGGCAGTGACCATGAGATGGTCGAGTTCAGGATCCTGACACAGGGAAGAAAGGAGAGCAGCAGGATACGGACCCTGGACTTCAGAAAAGCAGACTTTGACTCCCTCAGGGAACTAATGGGTAGGATCTCCTGGGAGATGAACATGAAGGGGAAAGGAGTCCAGGAGAGCTGGCTGTATATTAAAGAATCCTTATTGAGGTTGCATGAACAAACCATCCCGATGTGTAGAAAGAATAGTAAATATGGCAGATGACCAGCTTGTCTTAACAGTGAAATCCTTGCTGATCTTAAATGCAAAAAAGAAGCTTACAAGAAGTGGAAGATTGGACAAATGACTAGGGAGGAATATAAAAATATTGCTCAGGCATGTAGGAGTGAAATCAGGAAGGCTAAATCACACTTGGAGTTGCAGCTAGCAAGGGATGTTAAGTGTAACAAGAAGGGTTTCTTCGGGTATGTTAGCAACAAGAAGAAAGTCAAGGAAAGTGTGGGCCCCTTACTGAATGAGGGAGGCAATCTAGTGACAGAGGATGTGGAAAAAGCAAATGTACTCAACAGAGGCTTTTTTTGCCTCTGTCTTCACGAACAAGATCAGCTCCCAGACTTCTGCACTGGGCAGCACAGCACGGGGATGAAGTGATCAGCTCTCTGTGCAGAAAAAAAAAGTGGTTCAGGACTATTTAGAAAAGCTGGACGAGCACAAGTCCATGGGGCCAGATGCGCTGCATCCGAGGGTGCTAAAGGAGTTGGCAGATGTGATTGCAGAGCCATTGGCCATTATCTTTGAAAACTCATGGAGATCAGGGGAGGTCCTGGATGACTGGAAAAAGGCTAATGTAGTGCCCATCTGTAAGAGATTACCCTTCCCCCACTCTAAACTCTAGGGTAAAAATATGGGGGTCTCTTATATGCCAGACCAAATAACTTCAAGCTACTTTTCCAGCCTAAGTTAAATCCTTTCCCCCAAAACCCAAACTTTTCCAGTTGGGCTTGCAATCCCGCTGCCAACATTAATGTGATTATTCTAAAACCATGGAGTGGGGCACATTAACACCCTCATCAGTAACCCCCTCCCCCCCCTACCTGGGGAGATTTAAAACACAGTCTCCGATCCCAAGCTGGAATTTCTTTGATAGTAACACCCCTCCCCCTTGCTTCTTGGGAGAGATTTAAAACACAGACTCTGATCCCAAGCTGGGATCCATTCAATAAATTTAACAGACGATTCTTATATATAAAAGGTTTAATAAAGAGAAGAAAAAAAAAAGCATACAACTGATACAGACTTCACAGGTACTCAATTTTCTAGCTCTAACCCCTCCCTTGAGATTTCTCCCCCTGATGAGGTTAGGGACACCATAGATCAATTACAAACTTATACAGTCAACAACTTTACTTACTGTTAGTCTAACTTATAACTTATTAAGGGATGAATAGAAGGTGAGGCATTTCCCGATAGCCCGAGAAGAAGAAGATAGAGTCAGACCCAGAGCCCGGGCAGAAGTGAAACTAACTCTTTGTCCCTAGGAATTTGCATTCTCAATACGTCATAGCCTCTCCTGTTCAGGTTAACCCCTTACAGGTAAAACAGTAATTCTAAGGCACTTCATACTTATGACACCATCTTTTAAAAAGGGAAGAAGGAGGATCTGGGGAACTACAGGCCAGTCAGCCTCATCTCAGTGCCTGGAAAAATCATGGAGCAGGTCTTTAAGAAATCAGTTCTGAAGCACTTAGAGGAGAGGAAAGTGATCATGAACAGTCAGCATGGATTCATCAAAGGCAAATCATGCCTGACTAACCTAATTACCTTCTATGATGAGATAACTGGCTCTGTGGATGAGGGGAAAGCAGTGGATATGCTATTCCTTGACTTTAGCAAAGCTTTTGATACAATCTCCCATAGTGTTCTTGCCAGCAAGTTAAAGAAGTATGAGCTGGATGAATGGACCATAAGGCGGATAGAAAGCTGGCTGGATCGTCGGGCTCAACAGGTGATCAATGGCTCCATGTGTAGTTGGCAACCAGTATCAAGTGGAGTGTCCCAAGGGTCGGTCCTGGGGCTGATTTTATTCAATATCTTCATCAATGATCTGGAGGATGGCGTAGACTGCACCCTCAGCCAGTTTGCAGATGACACTAAACTGGGAGGAGCGGTAGATACTCTGGAGGGTAGGGATAGGATACAGAGGGACCTTGACAAATTAGAGGATTGGGCGAAAAGAAATTTGATGCAGTTCAACAAGGACAAGTGCAGAGTCCTGCACTTAGGACGGAAGAATCCCACACATTGCTATAGACTAGGGATCTAATGGCTAGGTAGCAGTTCTGCAGAAAAGGACCTAGGGGTTACAGTGGATGAGAAACTGGATATGAGTCAACAGTGTGCCCTTATTGCCAAGAAGGCTAATGGCATTTTGGGCTGTATAAGTAGGGGCATAGCCAGCAGATCGAGGGATGTGATCGTTCCCCTGTATTCAACATTGGTGAGGCCTCATCTGGAGTACTGTGTCCAGTTTTGGGACCCACACTACAAGAAAGATGTGGAAAAATTGGAAGGAGTCCAGAGGAGGGCATCAAAAATTATTAGGGGCCTGGAGCACATGACTTATGAGGAAAGGGTGAGAGAACTGCGATTGTTTAGTCTACAGAAGAGAAAACTGAGGGGAGATTTGATAGCTGCTTTCAACTACCTGAAGAGCAGTTCCAAAGAGGATGGATCTAAACTGTTCTCAGTGGTAGCAAATGACAGAACAAGGACTAATGGTCTCAGGTTGCAGTGGGGAAGGTTTAGGTTGGATATTAGATAAAACTGTTTCACTAGGAGGGTGGTGAAGCACTGGAATGGGTTACCTAGGGAGGTGGTAGTATCACCTTCCTTAGAGGTTTTTAAGGTCAGGCTTGACAAAGCCCTGGCTGGGATGATTTAGTTGGGTCTGGCTTTTTAGGCAGGGGGTTGGACTAGATGACCTCCAGAGGTCCCTTCCAACCCTAATATTCTATGATTCTGTGACCACCAGACCAGGTTTAAATCAGCTTTCTGTTTAAGGCTCAACTTTTCTATGTTTTCTAAAATCAGCATGGTTCCTTGGATTACCTTGAAACTGACTTCATTTGCAACTGTAAGTATTCAGCTCTGGTACAAATCAGACCCCAGAGTCTTAAGGTGGGCACCCGGAAAATAAGAAACAATTAGTGGCCACCTGTGAAAGGCTTGATTCAAGTGATTTACCCAGCATCACATGGGAACTCTGTGTCAGGGACAGGGATAGAATCCAGTTCCTCAGGGTATTATGCAACTGCCCTAACTATGAGACCATCCTTTCTTTTCTAGCAGTCCACTGTCTCATGCACTACATAACTACCAGCTTCTGCAAACAAATAAGGCTGGGTCCTGAAAAACAACAGTCTCCTTCCTTATATAACCCTGATTCATCCCCAAAGCAGGTCCTGCCTGTGCACTAAATAAGGCCAGGATGAAAAAATGGTATGTGATCATGTAATTGAAAACTGCAAACATACAACGGGGTCTAATTAATGCTGTACAAGCATCCCTAACTCTGGCATTTCCTAGCTTCTGAAACAGGAGCTTGAATTTGTGACCTTAATAATGTGCCTTTAATGTGTTTTGTGTGTGTCATTTTCTCATTTTTAAACAAAGCAGGAAAAAAAATCCTTTATGTGTCATCAGATTGGCATCCACATGAGTCATCAGCAGGGCTGGAACCTTTAGCTCCACCACACAGACCTCTGCCACTTGAACTAACGAAGTAACTGACAGCAGTGGTGGGTTGTCATTCTCTGTGGATGAGCAATAGAAGGGGATGAGACACTTAGCCAATGGGCTCTATGGATATGTGCTGACAGCAGAGGAATGGCAAGACTCAAGAATCTTGGGTTTCATTCCAGGCTGTGGAATTGCCCCCAGACTTGAGTACTTTTGGCTTGTCCCCTCCAGCATGTCTCTGTCCATGTCTTGTCTCCCTCTTACCCTATCCCATTCTCCTCATCGAAACACTCCTAATCTCCATCCCTCATGCTTCTCATCCCAGCCGAGTCCTAGTCCCATCTCCTGCTCATCTTTGTGCTCAATCAATCTCTTACCCCTTCCCATCTCAAATCAACTATGTTCTCCATTCCTGCCAGTGGCTCCCAGTCTCAGTCCCAGGGATTTTCAAGTCCAATTTCAGCCTTACCTTGACTGCTGGCTCTTTGTGCCTATCCCCCTCATACACCTCAAACTCCTTGTCCTGGTCTCTGTGCTCAGATACTCTCAATTCTCCCCCATACTCCACTTTCTCATTACTGCTGTTTCTAATCCTTCCCTCACAATTTCCTCCAATATCCTTGAAAAATATTATTGAATTAAGGTTAAGCACCTTTGGAGTCCACTGTATGAAATGAAAGTTTATGTATTATTGTAGGCCTGGGTGACAAAAACGGGATATAACTGAATGGGGCAGACGAGAATGTCTTTTGGGACAATGTGTGTAAAATGAAGTTGGTGGGAAACACGTAGGGAGAGACGAATGCAAAATCCTTCTCCCCTCCCCCAGTTATGCTGTAGCTCTGCCCTGAGGAAGAGACCATAGTTTACTGATTACCAATTCCTGGAATCTGAAGATCGAAAGCTACAGGAAAGACTGACCTATGCATGGGGGACTGGTTCTGCAGTAAAGCTGTTATGAACTTGCAACCACAGACAAATGCCTTGGTGTGATTTCAAGGAGCGACTCCTGCTACAGCCACTGCTGGAGGTGGGGGTGATCTCTGATCAGCTTCTTAACATGAAAGTAGGTTATTTAATTATTTTTAAAATGTTTTCTTTATGATGCTTTCACCTTAAGAACAAACGTGCTTGCTTAGAAAGAGCTGAGTGGTAACATATATCTTTACAATCATGCTGTTTATAAGCTTTGGAGAGACAGCCAAGCACAAACACTGTTCAGGCCAATCCAACTTTCTGGAATACCATAGTATACACAGGGAATTGTGCAGCCTGGAAAAACCCCAGTCAAGGGTGGGAGAGAGACAGGTCTCCCTCCAAGAGAGGTAATAGCTGAGAGGCAGAAGCCTAGAATGGGTGCCCTGGGTGGACCACAGAGGGGAATACAGGTGCACCTGCCCTAAGCTGTGATGTCCCCATCCTGGCACCCATCTCCATTCCCAGATCTCAGTCCCAGCTTACCTGCTGTCCATCAGCCAACAGACCTAGTTTCCATCTGTGCCCAAGTTCCAGCTTTTGTTTTTTTCTGCATTGAAGTCAGACAGCTTCCTTCTCCATGCTGCTTTGGCCCAGCAGGGGGAGCATTGAGAGCACAAAGACAGTCTCCTGGCTCTCCAGTGCCCAGCTCCATCCTGACCTGCAGTATCAATAAGCAGCAATTACAGGGAAAGTCCTTCATAGCCCTGCATCTTTGGGTTGGCGAATCTTCAGACAGTGTAGCTACAAAATTCTAGGTCTCTACTGAAGCTAAAAGACAGTTTTGGCACAAGAACATATGCATATAAACTGGCCATGAACAAATTCAGCCTGGAAACTAAAAGAAGGCTTCTAGCCATTGGAGAGGTGAGGTTCTGGAACAGCCTCCACACAGGAGTCGTGGGGGCAAAAAACTGAATTAGTTTTAAAAGAGATCTGGAAAAATTTATGAGTAGGATTGTATAACCCCATTACTTCTGATGGTGGGGAGCAGGACTCAGCAGCCTTGTGCCTTCCGCTCCCACTGCCTCTCCCCCCACTCCCAATGTATTTGATTTGTATGTTTTTGTCTCTTTCCTCTGAAGCATCAGAGATGGTCATAGCTGGAGATGGGACTCTGGAGGGGTGGTCCAAGGCTCTGAGGTGGCACTGAGTATTCTCTCAGGTGCTTGGCTGATTGCTTCTTGCTCACATGTTCAGGGTCTAACTGACCCCCACATATGTAAGGGTCAGGGAGGAATTTCGCCCAGGTCAAATTGGCAATGTTTCACCTTCCTCTTCAGCATGATATTCTGGTCACTTGCTAGGATATTCTGTGTATCTCTCAGATAATATTTTCCCTGCCATTGCAGAGACCTCAGGCCCTGGTGCATCTCGCTTCTTCCTGTTCTCTGCATGTGGCACATCATAGCCTAGCCTCCTGTGGGCTGTGACACTTTGGTCTCATGTAGGTTGTTAGATTTAGTGTGAAGGTGTTGGTGGCCTGTGCTATACAAGTAGTCAGACTGGTTGACCTGGTGCTCCCTTCTGGTCTAAAACACCATGACTCTATATACAAACTCAGATTTTCCAGAGGTTTAAAACCTGGCTAAATGTGGGCAAATTTCCATGGGGTTGGCAAGAGCCTACATAAAGGCTCAGTCCCCCGCAAAAGTTCAATCCCTGCTCCAAAGCAGGAGGCTTCTCAGAGAAAAGGATGTTAGAAATTTAACATGACAAACAAGACATCTGCTTCTGTTGCCCCTTTTTGGCCTGCCTGGTTAGCTGGTACTTGGGGCCTCAGGGGCTGTTTCCTTTAGGAGGAGATATCACTGATACGAGCCAGGTGGTTCTTTGGTGCAATCCTGTTTATGTACAAAGTGTGTCCACCACTCCTGGTTCCCTGAACATTCCCTGATATATTTCCACAAAGGCCTGTAAAGCTCCTTCCCTCTTTGCAGCTGGTAAATGGTGAAGGGGCTTGTAGCGGGGTGACCACCTGCTCCCTACCCAAAGGGACTTGAAACAGCCCAGGAAGGGGGTTGTGGCCAGGAGCCAGCAAACTCCCAGCTTGATTGGGAAGTAGGCTCAGCTGGGTGGCCACGCCCCAAACACTCACAGGCCTGGATAAAAAGGCTGCGGGGCAGGGAGACAGAGGAGAGAGTCTCCTTCTCTTGAGAGAAGGCAGATGGGCCTAGCTGCTGGGAGCCTGAGCAGTGTCCTGGGTGGTGCAGGGCTGTGGCTAGGCATGAGGAGCTGGGGAAGCTCTAGCCTGGGAGCCCCAGGCTGCAGGGCCTAGAAGAAGGCCCCACCCAGGGGCACTGGGGTTGTGAGGGGCAGCCCGTAACTAGAGGGGTAGAAGCAGCAGGCCAACCCCCCTCTGCCAGTGATGAGTGGCAATGATACTGCAGTCTGCCTCTGTGAGCGGTGGCCTAGTCTGAGGCAAGGTGGGGATAAGGTGTGGAGGGTTCCCCAGGGAGGGGAGACCCTGGAGGAGAGATGTCCTGGAGGCCAAATTTAGGTTGCTAGGAAAGAGGTTGAAATTCAGGACCTCTATGGTGGCTTTCTCAGAAATGCTTCCAGTTCCACGCGCAGGGCAAGGTAGGCAGGCAGAGCTTCAGAGTCTCAATGCGTGGATGAGACGATGGTGTAGAGAGGAAGGGTTCAGATTTATTAGGAACTGGGGAAACTTTTGGGATAGGGGGAGCCTATACAGGAAGGATGGGCTCCACCTAAACCAAAGTGGAACCAGGCTGCTGGCACTTAACATTAAAAAGGTTGCAGAGCAGTTTTTAAACTAAGAGATGGGGGAAAGCCGATTGCTGCAGAGAAGCACGTGGATCGGATAGAGACTTCTCTTACAGGAGGGTCTGTCGTTAGAGATTCTCTAGGTTTTAGACAGGAAAGGATGGAAAAGGATAAAGGAGGGGCCAGATCAGATGAGAAATTTTCACATAAAGAATCTGACACACCAGGGAAGAGCAGACAGATAAACAGTGACCAGTTTTTAAAGTGCTTGTACACAAATGCCAGAAGTCTAAATAATAAGATGGGTGAACTAGAGTGCCTCGTGTTAGAGGAGGATATTGACATAATAGGCATCACAGAAACATGGTGGACCGAGGACAATCAATGGAACACAATCATTCCAGGGTATAAAATATATCGGAAGGACAGAATAGGTCGTGGGGGCGGGGGAGTGGCACTTTATGTAAAAGATAGTGTAGAATCAAATGAAGTAAAAATCTTAAATGAATCCACATGTTCCATAGAATCACTATGGATAGTAATTTCATGCTCTAATAAGAACATAACAATAGGGCTCTATTATCGACCACCTGATCAGGACAGTGATAGGGATGATGATATGCTAAGGGAGATTAGAGAGGCTGTCAAAATAAAGAACCCAATAATAGTGGGAGACTTCAATTATCCCAACATTGACTGGGTACATGTCACCTCAGGACGAAATGCAGAGATGAAATTTCTTGATACTTTAAATGACTGCTTCTTGGAGCAGCTGGTACAGGAACCCACAAGGGGAGAGGCAACTCTAGATTTAGTCCTGGGTGGAGCGCAGGATCTGGTTCAAGAGGTAACTATAAAAGGACCGCTGGGAAATAGTGACCATAATATAATAACATTTAACATTCCGATGGTGGGAATAACACCTCAGAAGCCCAACACTGGGGCATTTAATTTCAAAAAGGGGAACTATGCAAGAATGAGGGGGTTAATTAAACGGAAATTAAAAGGTAAAGTGACTAAAGTGAAATCCCTGCAAGCTGCATGGACTCTCTTCAAAGATACCATAATAAAGGCCCAACTCAAATGTACACCCCAAATTAAAAAACAACGCCAGAAAACTAAAAAAGAGCCACCGTGGCTTAACAGCCAAGTAAAAGAAGCAGTGAGAGAGAAAAAGGCATCTTTTAAAAAGTGGAAGTCTAATCCTAGTAAGGTAAATAGAAAGGAGCATAAGCACTGCCAAATAAAGTGTAAGAATGTAATAAGAAAAGCTAAAATGGAGTTTGAAGAACAGCTAGCCAAAAACTCAAAAGGTAATAACAAAATGTTTTTTAAATATATGAGAAGCAGGAAGCCTGCTAAACAACCAGTGGGGCCCCTGGATGACAGAGATACAAAAGGAGCACTTAAAGATGACAGAGTCATTGCAGAGAAACTAAATGAATTCTTTGCTTCAGTCTTCACGGCTGAGGACGTTAGGGAGATTCCTAAACCTGAGCTGCCTTTGTAGGTGACAAATCTGAGGTATTGTCACAAATTGAAGTATCAGTAGAGGAGGTTCTGGAACTCATTGATAAACTTAACTGTAACAAGTCACCGGGACCAGATGGCATTCACCCAAGAGTTCTGAAAGAACTCAAATGTGAAATTGCGGCACTATTAACGAGGGTTTGTAACCTATCCTTTAAATCGGCTATTGTGCCCAGTGACTGGAAGATAGCTAATGTAACGCCAATATTTAAAAAGGGCTCTAGAGGTGATCCTGGCAATTACAGACCAGTCAGTCTAACGTCCGTACTGGGAAAATTAGTTGAAACAATAGTAAAGAATAAAATTGTCAGACACATAGAAGAGCATAAATTGTTGGGCAAAAGTCAACATGGTTTCTGCAAAGGGAAATCGTGTCTTACTAATCTATTAGAGTTCTTTGAAGGGGTCAGCAAACATGTGGACAAGGGGGATCCGGTGGACATAGTGTACTTAGATTTCCAGAAAGCCTGTGACAAGGTCCCTCACCAAAGGCTCTTACGTAAATTAAGCTGCCATGGGATAAGAGGGAAGATCTTCTCATGGATTGAAAACTGGTTAAAAGACAGGGAACAAAGGGTAGGAATAAATGGAACTTTTTCAGAATGGAGAGGGGTAACTAGTGGTGTTCCCCAAGGGTCAGTCCTGGGACTGATCCTATTCAACTTATTTATAAATGATTTGGAGGAAGGGGTAAACAGTGATGTGGCAAAGTTTGCAGATGATACTAAACTGCTCAAAGTAGTAAGGACCAAAGCAGACTGTGAAGAACTTCAAAAAGATCTCACTAAACTAAGTGATTGGGCAACAAAATGGCAAATGAAATTTAATGTGGATAAATGTAAAGTAATGCACATTGGAAAAAATAACCCCAACTATACATACAATATGATGGGGGCTAAATTTAGCTACAACCAATCAGGAAAAAGACCTGGGAGTCATTGTGGATAGTTCTCTGAAGGCATCCACGCAGTGTGCAGCGGCAGTCAAAAAAGCAAACAGGATGTTAGGAATCATTAAAAAAGGGATAGAGAATAAGTCGGAGAATATCTTATTGCCCTTATACAAATCCATGGTGCGCCCACATCTTGAATACTGCGTACAAATGTGGTCTCCTCATCTCAAAAAGGATATACTGGCACTAGAAAAGGTTCAGAGAAGGGCAACTAAAATGATTAGGGGTTTGGAACGGGTCCCATCTGAAGAGAGATTAAAGAGGCTAGGACTTTTTAGCTTGGAAAAGAGGAGACTAAGGGGGGATATGATAGAGGTATATACAATTATGAGTGGTGTGGAGGAAGTAAATAAGGAAAAGTTATTTACTTGTTCCCAAAATAGAAGAACTAGGGGCCACTCAATGAAATTGGCGTGCAGCAGGTTTAAAACAAATAAAAGGAAGTTCTTCTTCACACAGCGCACAGTCAACCTGTGGAATTCCTTACCTGAGGAGGCTGTGAAGGCTAGGACTATAACAGGGTTTAAAAGAGAGCTGGATAAATTAATGGAGGCTAAGTCCATAAATGGCTATTAGCCGGGATGGGTAATGAATGGTGTCCCTAGCCTCTGTCTGTCAGAGGGGGGTGATGGATGGCAGGAGAGAGATCGCTCGATCATACCTGTTAGGTTCACTCACTCCGGGGCACCTAGCATTGGCCACTGTCGGTAGACAGGATGCTGGGCTAGATGGACCTTTGGTCTGACCCAGTATGGCCGTTCTTATGTTCTTATGTTCTTATGATATGTTCTTAGATCTGAGGGGGTACTGCAGGGGTGCAGCACTCTCAGTTAGAGGGCACCGTGGTCCAGGAGGGACACAGGGCTAGAGCAGGAGCGGAACATCGGCCTGCAGAGGGTGCTCTAGATGCTGGGATGCTAATTCCCTGAGGAACTAACAGGAGGTGCTGTGGGGGTGAGTCACCGCCCAGTTACAGGGCTGTTTTAGGCTGTTCTTCCCCAGTATCAATCTTGTGCTGGACCAGTGCAATACAACCTATATCTTTGGTGGATAGAGATAACAATCACTGATTCCTAACCTGAAATCTGTAGATTGTCTTGCTTGCATTTAAATGTACACCACTGTGCTGAAACAACTCAGTAGAAACTCTGGGAGTCACCATCATCCTTTTTTTCCCTTGTAGTTTTCTTCTTCTATACCAGCATTTACTGATTCCATGGTTCACATTTTGCAACTGTGGTTCCTTTTTCTTTATAACTTTCTGTTTGTCAGATATATTCAGCAAATAAACACTGATCCATTCTTGCTTCAGATCCACATCCACCAGAACTTTAGCAGGTAAAATTCCCTCAAGTTTTGTGTCTCAAAGCATGTCTTATCCATCTTCCCCTTGCTTGAAAGCTACCATAGCACAGAGCTGTTATTATGATTTCTATCATGGGGGGCTGGACAACTTGTGTATTGCAAACCAATTGCCTGCAAAACATTTGTTTTATGTGGGCTTCATTTTAAGAGAATTTCTCCAGAGTAAATTTGTAAATCATCTAAAAGTAGATTCAGGAGCTGCTGCCAAACCCATGCCGATCTGTGGCCAATCTGGATCTGAAACACTCCCGGCTGATAGCCTAAGGAAGGAGTGCTTGCAACACATTTTTTTTGGTGGCCTCAGAGTGTAGACACCAATTCTTGCTGATGGCTGCACTGATATTTTATCCTAAAATACTTGATTAACTTTAGGAAAAACAAAGAGCATGTAGACACATCCACATCATTGCTAACAAAGAGTCCTGTGGCACCTTTAAGACTAACTAAAGTATTGGAGCATAAGCTTTCGTGGGCTAATACTCACTTCGTCAGATGCAAGCAGTGGAAGTGTCCAAGGGCAGGTATAGATAAATAGTCAAGAATCAGGTAGGACATAACAAGGTTAGTCCAATCATGCTGAACCAGCTTGTTATCTCAAATCAGGGAGGTGAGGTATTCTTCTAGCAGCTGAATTGAAGGTGTGAACTCGGAGGGAGGAGAAGCTATTTTTGTAATTAGCAAGCCACTCAAGGTCTTTGTTCAGTCCCAGATTGATTGTGTTAAATTTGCAAATGAATTGTAGCTCTGCAGTTTCTCTTTGTAGTCTGGACTTGAAGTTTTTTTGCTGCAGTATGGTGACTTTTAAATCTGTAATTGTATGTCCAGGCAGGTTGAAGTGTTCTCCTACAGGTTTTTGTATATTGCCATTCCTAATATCTGATTTGTGTGCATTTATCCTTTTTCGTAGGGACTGTCCAGTTTGGCCGCTGTACATAGCAGAGGGACATTGGTGGCATATAATGCATATATGACATTGGTAGATGTGCAGGTGAATGAACCAGTGATGGTATGGTTGATCTGGTTAGGTCCTGTGATGGTGTTGCTGGTGTAGATATGTGGGCAAAGTTGGCATCGAGGTTTGTTGCATGGATTGGTTCCTGAGTTGGAGTTATTGTGGTGCAGTGTGCTGTTGCTGGTGAGAATCTGCTTAAGGTTGGCAGGTTGTCTGTGTGCCAGGACTGTGAAAGTGAGGGATTATTGTCCAGGATGGGTTGTAGGTCACTGATGATGCGTTGCAGAGGTTTTAACTGAGGACTGTAGGTGATGGCCAGTGGTGTTCTGTTGTTTTCTTTCTTGGGCCTGTCTTGCAGCAGCAGGCTTCTGGGTACATGTCTGGCTCTGTTGATCTGTGTCCTTATTTCCTTGTGCGGGTATTGTAGTTTTGAGAAAGCTTGGTGAAGATCTCGTAGGTGTTGGTCTCTGTCTGAGGGGTTGGAGCAAATCCGATTGTACCTCAGTGCTTGGCTGTAGACAATGGATCGTGTGGTATGTCCGGGATGGAAGCTGATGGCATGAAGGTAGGCATAGCTGTCGGTAGGTTTTCGGTATAGGGTGGTGTCGATGTGGCCGTCATTAATTTGCACCGTGGTGTCTAGGAAGTGGACTTCCTGTGTGGACTGGTCCCGACTGAGATGGATGGTGGGGTGGAAGCTGTTGAAGTCATGGTGGAATTCTTCCAGAGTTTCTTTCCCATGGGTCCAGATGATGAAGATGTCATCAATGTAGCATAGATAGAGAAGGGGTGTGAGTGGACGAGAGTTGAGGAAGCGTTGTTCCAGGTCAGCCATAAAGATGTTGGCATACTGTGGGGCCATGCGGGTGCCCATAGCAGTGCCGCTGGTCTGGAGGTATATATTGTCACCAAATTTGAAATAGTTGTGTGTGAGGATAAAGTCACAGAGCTCAGCAACCACCTGTGCTGTGGCATCATCGGGGATACTATTCCGGACAGCTTGTATTCCATCTTTGTGTGGGATGTTTGTGTAGAGAGCCTCTACATCCATGGTGGCTAGGATGGTGTTTTCTGGAAGGTCACCAATGCATTGTAGTTTTCTCAGGAAGTCGGTGGTATCTCGGAGATAGCTGGGAGTGCTGGTGGCATAGGGTAGTCTTAAAGGTGCCACAGGACTCTTTGTTACCTCTGCTATTCCAGACTAACATGGCTACCTCTGATTCTTGATCCACATCATTGTAATTTATGTAGATTTTTTTTTGCAGACTCTATAACAAAAAAATTACTGCAAAAAGTGATATTTATATGTTTGTTAATACCAATCATTTTTCACAGGACACTTAGTATCTATCTGGAAGGCTGTGAAAAGTGATCCTTGAATGTTTGTTAATATCACTTTTCTCAGCAAGTCCCAGGACAAATGAAGCCTTGGATGTGGGCTGGGGAAAGCAGTGGGGGCATGGGGTGATGGGGAGAGGGGACATGGATGCGGGGCCAAGAGAGAAGAGGGTGAATGGTGAGTCCCGCAGTTGTGTGGTTGGAGCCGGGAGTTGGCGCATGCTGCCATGCAGCTGAGGGTCAGTGCCTGCGTCCACAGCCTGGAGCTGGGGTCAGCAGCTGCACAGCCAAGGAGGGAGTCTGCCTGTGCCCAGAGCAGGAGCTGCATGTCTAGGGCAGGGAGTTGGAGTCTGCCAGTGCCTGCTGCCATGCAGCTGGAGCTCAGAGCTGGGTGCTGGAGCCCGGAGCCTTGTGGCCGGATCCGGGGATTAGTGCTTGCCACCATAAGGCCAAAGTCAGCATCTGCTGCCACATGCTGAGAATCAGCACCCACTCAGGGCTGGGGATGGGCACCCACCTGGGGCCAGAGATCAGCACCTGCTGCTGCCCGCTCAGGGCTGGGGATTGGTGCACACCCAGGGCTGGAGATTGGCACTTGCTGCTATGTGCCTGGGGCAAGCAGCCAGGACTGGCAGTTGGAACATGTGGCTGGGTGGTCGGTGCCAAGGACCAGTGGCTGCTGCTGGGATCAGGGGTTGGGGCCTAGGGCCAGCAGCTGCCACGTGGTTCGGGGGCCGGTGCTGTGTGGCCCATGCCACGTGGCCACAGACTGGGATTGGAGCCTGCCACTGTGTGGCCAAGGGTTGGAGCCAGAACTGAAGTCCCAAGGCCAGGGCCATGTGGCCCGAGCTACTGGTTATCACCCCAAACCTGCAGCCTGAGCCAGGTGTTGGCACCTGAAGCCCCATGGCTGGAGTCCTGGTCCATGCAGCCAGCCTCCCTAATCCCACAACTGAAGCTAGCCTTCCAACCACCCCAGGGATGAAGCCCGAGTCTCATCCCCTCTCCCCGGGTAGAGAACTCACTGTGCTTCTTCAGTCTTGTGCCTCACCTGTTCAAGGAAGGGAGGGGAGAGGGCCAATGCTTTATCTCCACACCATTACTGCTCAGGAAGCTGTTGTGGCCACAGGGAAACCCCATGGTGGCTGCATTTGAGAAACCTTGGTCTAAGGAGAAACTACAGGCTCGTTCACGATGAAAAGGTCAGGGATACACAGACCTCATGGAGGAGCTTCCTTCTGTGGTGCTGAACACTGTGCAGCTCATAATGTCCTTGTACTGTCCCCTCTGGTAGCCAAGAAAGGCTAATCCCTCTGTCCAAGGAACTGTCCCCTCTGGTAGCCAAGGAAGGCTAATCCCTCTGTCCAAGGAACTTACCTTGCCTCCATCACATAGGATCGAAGCATCTCACACATTTTGTGTGTTTTTCCTTGTACACCCAGTTCGATTGCCCCACTGTACAGATGGGGAGCTCGGGCACAGGGAGACTAAGACCAGATCCACATAATCTCCTAACTCCCACATAAATACCTCTGAGAATCTGGTCCTAAGTCACTTGCTCAGGGTCACATAGGGTGTTTGTGGCACAGCAATTAAGCCCAGAGCTCCCCGAGCCCATGCTCTGAACATTCATCCGAGAATCATAGAATATCAGGGTTGGAAGGGATCTCTGGAGGTCATCTAGTCCAACCCGCTGCTCAACGCAGGACCAACCACAACTAAATCATCCCAGCCAGGGCTTTGTCAAGCCTGACCTTAAAAACCTCTAAGGAAGAAGATTCTACCACCTCCCTAGGTAACCCATTCCAGTGCTTCACCACCCTCCTAGTTAATTTTTTTTTCTAATATCCAACCTAAACCTCCCCCACTGCAACTTGAGACCATTACTCCTTGTTCTGTCATCCAGTACCACTGAGAACAGTCTAGATCCATCCTCTTTAGAACCCCCTTTCAGGTAGTTGAAAGCAGCTATCAAATCTCCCCTCAGTTTTCTCTTCTGTAGACTAAACAATCCCAGTTCCCTCGGCCTCTCCTCATAAGTCATGTGCTCCAGGCCTCTAATCAATCTTGTTGCCCTCCTCTGGACTCTTTCAAATTTTTCCACATCCTTCTTGTAGCGAGGGCCCCAAAACTGGACACAGTACTCCAGATGAGGCCTCACCAATGTTGAATAGAGGGGAATGACCATGTCCCTCGGTCCGCTGGCAATGCCTATACTTATACAGCCCAAAATACCATTAGCCTTCTTGGTAACAAGGGCACACTGTTGACTCATGCCCAGCTTCTCGTCCACTATGATCCACCTAGGTCCTTTCGTGCATAACTGCTGCCTAGCCATTCGGTCCCTAGTATGTAGCAGTGCATGGGATTCTTCCGTCCTAAGTGTAGGACTCTGCACTTGTCCTTGTTGAACCCGCATCAAATTTCTTTTGGCCCAATCCTCTAATTTGTCTAGGTCCCTCTGTATCCATTCCCTACCCTCCAGTGTCTCTATCACTCCTCCCAGTTTAGTGTCATCTGCAAACTTGCTGAGGGTGCAGTCCACACCATCCTCCAGATCATTGATAAACATACTGAATAAAACCGGTCCCAGAACCAACCCTTGGGGCACTCCACTTCATACTGGTTGCCAACTACACATGGAGCCATTGATCACTACCCGTTGAGCCAGATGATCCAGTCAGCTTTCTATCCACCTTATGGTCCATTCATCCAGCCCATACTTCTTTAACTTGCTGGCAAGAATACTGTGGGAGACTGTATCAAAAGCTTTGCTAAAGTGAAGAAATAGCACATCCACTGCTTTCCTCTCATCCACAGAGCTAGTTAGTTAGTTCATCATAGAAGGTGATTATGTTAGTCAGGCATGATTTGCCCTTGGTGAAACCATGCTGACTGTTCCTGATCACTTTCCTCTCCTCTAACTGCTTTAGAATTGATTCCTTGAGGACCTGCTCCATGACTTTTCCAGGCACTGAGGTGAGGCTGACTGGCCTGTAGTTCCCCAGATCCTCCTCCTTCCCTTTTTAAAAGATGGGCACTACATTATGTTTTTTCCAGTCATCGAGGACCTCCCCTGATCTCCATGAGTTTTCAAAGATAATGGCCAATGGCTCTGCAATCACATCCGCCAACTCCTTTAGCACCATTGGAGGCAGCACATCCAGCCCCATGGAGTTATGCTCATCCAGCTTTTCTAAATAGTCCTGAACCACTTCTTTTTCCACGGAGGGCTGGTCACCTCCTTCCCATGCTGTGCTGCCTAGTGCAGGAGTCTGGGAGCTGACCTTGTTCGTGAAGATAGAGGCAAAAAAAGCATTGAGTACATTTGCTTTTTCGACGTGCTCTGGCACTAGATTGCCTCCCTCATTCAGTAAGGGGCCCACACTTTCCTTGACTTTCTTCTTGTTGCTAACATACCCGAAGAAACCCTTCTTGTTACACTTAACATCCCTTGCTAGCTGCAACTCCAAGTGTGATTTAGCCTTCCTGATTTCACTCCTACATGCCTGAGCAATATTTTTATATTCCTCCCTAGTCATTTGTCCAATCTTCCACTTCTTGTAAGCTTCTTTTTTGCATTTAATTGTTCTTTCTGACTGTCTGCTGGCAAAGTACAGTCACACGTATCCCAGACATTTCCTGGGCATCTGCATGTTAACTCACCTGCCAAGAAGGGATGGGGGAGGGGGGGGGGAATAAAAATGATATTCCCCCTTCTTTTTCTTTATTGAGTAGTGTGTCCAGATGTTCCTTTGTTAGAAACAGCCAGGCACCTTTATACTGAGAACTCATTAAGCACTCACTTCTAAAGAAGACAAAACCATGAGTCACAAGAGTATCAAATAGCACCTGTTCATTGCTGAGCCCATTGCAAGTACAAAGGAAGCAAACAGGCTTGTTCACCTTCTACCTGGTCTTTGTTCCTGAGGGGGAGAGAGAACTTTCTGTATGAGACAGAAGAATAATTAAGATTCTGCCCGAACGGCTGAACCCCAGTGGAGGAGAATGTGGTGGCAGGTGCCAAGGATCTGTCCCTAAAAGAAGATTGTTTAGTAAAGCAGGGAAGGATGCAAAGAAAAAGCTTCAGAAGCAACCAGACAAACAGAGACTCCAAACATATATTTTCTGATGAGCCAGAATGTGCGTGTGCATGCGTGAGAGACCCAACTGTGCAGGAATCAACTTTCCAGAGAGAAAGTCTCCTTCAGAGCCATGAGCTTCAGGCAAATGAAGGGGTCAGGTGAAAAGGCTGGTGGGGCTGAGGACAAATGGGATGCGTGCTGGCTCCTAACTTTCATTGGGGTTCAGTGGATGTGAGAATTTTACATATTTGGGAGGGTCTGTGCCTAAGTTCCCCTGCTCCCTCCCACCCACTCATCACCACACCCCGTACATTCACCCATTTCCTCTTCCAAGCCATACCTCACCCAAGCCACCACTCCCCACTCAGGACCCAACATGGCCATTGCATGGGTAGTTGCAGAACCGTGGTTGCACATATCCTTCTCACAGGTGCCAAAGAATATTCACTCTGGCTATGGCTCCTACAGCCCACTGTGAGCCTCAGCCCAGGCAGAGGAGCGATACAATCATGCTCTTGCTCCCATTTGGATGTATTGGATGTGTCTCCATCCCTCTGGTGGTGCACTACTCTGCTGACCCTAAGAGGAGTATATCTATGGGAGTGCTACCTTTTGCATAATATTGCACTGCAGTCTGGCATTCCTTTTCCTGAGGGGCCACACACAGAAGAAACAGGGCAGAGGAGGAAGAGCAACAACAGCAGCTTGTGGCTGCTGAATAGGGGCACTACGGGTATCTACAACAGGCACATGCACAAAGGCTGCTGTCTCTTGTCAAGAGAGGAAAGGAGGATCTGGGAGTGACCCCTGCGAGAGGCATTCCAATGTAGACTGTAGACTTCCAATGAATCCTAGCAAAAAAGAAAGACAGGCTCCAGAGTGCATGCCAAACCATCCTTTTCTTTCGTGCACACAAATGGGTATGTGTATGAGAAACAGAATTAGAAAAAGGGCATAAAATTCAACAAACCAGGGTCGTGACAACAGACAGAAACATAAATCAGATTGAAAACAATACTAGACTAAAAACACGCTGGGTTAAAAATGTCAAATATTCACATGCTTCAAGTTAAAAAAAACAAATGATGGTGCACTTAGAGATAAAATGCTATAGCTGACACACGTGGATAAAACAGCACAGATGTTCCGCTCAGAGATTACAAGTTAAAATAAAGGTCAGTTAAAATAGTAAAATAAGGCTCAGAGTAATGATTAAATTATGCTTTAAAAAGGGGAAAAAGAGAACAGTGTAAAAATGGTGTGCATGTTAAAAAAGTGCTACACAAATATATAGCAGGGTGAGCTACCAAGCTACCTTATAGTACTATAAGGGCTGGGGCAATCAGTGAAAGAGGTGAGAAAACTAGAAACACCACTGCTTAATTCCTCCTTCCATGTTTTGTTGGTGGAGTGGCTGGAGAGCCCAAGCCTGGTGGTGGCTGTCTCCACATGTTCTGAATGCTGCCATGGTCCAGGCCAGCTTAGGAGACATATGGAGACTTGGGGGTCCAACATCTAACTTCATGTGGAGTTAGTGTTGGAGCAACGGGGATGGGCTCTGGCAGGCGAGAGGGGCCTGGAGGTAAGGAATGGTGGATATGGTCTCCACAAATACAAGGTGGTCCAGTGGGGATGGAGGGTAAAATTTTCTGGGGGAGGACTGGGTAGAAGGTATAGGAAAATTGATATTTGGGGTAGCATGAATTATTTAGTTGGGGAGGGGAGAGGTGCCCCAAAGAAGGGATGGAATGGGCATGGGTCAGGATGTGTACTGGGAGGTGTTGGAGAGGGGAAAAGAGACACCACCCTGGGAGCTGGAGTGTGTGTGTGTGTGTGTGTGTGTAAAATATGGGATAAGTAGGGTAGGGAGCAAGACATTTGAATACAGGCTGACCAAAGGGGTCAGCAAGAAGAGGGACTAGGTGATGGATGTAGCGGGATGCTCTCCGTTCCCTGCCGGCCAGGGCTGGGATAGCCCTGGGAAAGGGGTCTGTGGCTGGGAGCCTGCAAACTCCCGGATTGATTGGGAAGCAGGCTCAGCTGAGTGGCCACGCCCCAAACTCAGGCCTGTATAAAAGCGTGAGAGGCAGGAGCCTAAAGGATCAGGAGAGAAGGAGAGAGAGAAGGACGGTCTCCTCTGGCACTCAGAGGGAGACAGGTGTAGTGGCTGGGACTGAGGGAGTTACCAGGGGGGTGCAGGGCTGGGGCTAGGCACCGGGAGCTAGGGAGCTCTAGCCTGGGAGCCCCAGGCTGCAGGACCTGGTAAAAAGCCCCACCCAGGGCTAGGAATAGAGCAGTCTCCTCTGGGAGCAGGGAGAGACAGGCCTCGCTGCTGGAAGCCTGAGATAGGGTACTCAGAGTGGGACAGGGCAGGGGCAAGGCAGCTGGGAGCCGGGGAACTGTAAGCTCTAGAGAGAGGGCCCCAGGCTGCCACGCCTAGCATAGGCCCGACCCACTGGGTACTGGGGATGCCAGGAGGCAGCCCCCAGGCTGGGTAGAAGCAGCTGGCCAAACCCTTCTTGCCTGTGATGAGTAGCTTGATACTGCAGTCCGCCTCCGTGAGCGGGGCAAATGGTGACTAGCAGAGGCAAAGCCTGAGGCAAGTTGGGGATAGTGGGTGTAGGGTTTCCCATGGAGGGGAGACCCTAAGACTCGGGGGGTTCTGCAAATCTGCAGCACCCTCAGTCCGTGGGCACCGGGGTCTGGGAGGGACACGGGCCGGAGCAGGCGCGGACATCAACCGGCAGAGGTCGCTCCAGACGCAGAAAGAGCTAATTCCCAAGACGACCAGACGGGGGCGCCGCCGGGGTGAGTGACCGCTCTGCTACAATGGACATACAACATTTGGAGATGACCTGATGAGTCAGAGATGGATGAAGGGGCACGACAGGACAATGGAACTGTAATGAGCAGGGCGTGGGCAGTCAGGCCTAGTTGTTGGATCCAGATTCATGCCAAATGGTTGAAGCAGAGGGTCAAAACCAAAGACAGAGTCAGGTACCACGCCAGAGATAATGTCAGGTACCAAGCCAAGGGTCAGAACCAGAGACAAAGTCAGGATAAAGTGGAGGAGCAGGTCCAGAGTAGGGCAGGACAGAGGAACTGGGAGTAGACAGAGTCCGAGGTACGAGGACAGGACCCAGGAGCAGGATGGGGAGCAGGAATTGGGCATATGCAGGGCTCAGGAGACAGGTAAGCAAGAGGGGTCCAAAGTCACAGTCAGCCAAGGAATCCTATAGTTACTCAGACAACTTGCTGCTGTTACTTCCTGATTTAAATCATACTCCGTAGCAAATTGAGGGGCTGAATATTTCCCCCAATAGGAAGTTTGGGTTGGGGTCCTCTGGAAGTTAGTCCTTCCCTAGACCTATCCTCAGGGGTGAAAGTAAAAATAAATTGTTACTGGTACAGGGCTGGGTTGGCACTGGCTCTGGCCCCGGAAAGGGGAGGGGCCTCGGACAGAAGGGGTGGGGCTAGAGGGGATCGGAGCTGGCACCAACCCAGCCCCATACTGGTAAGCCCCCCCCCCCCCAGCAGGGGCAGCCGGGGGCTCCAGAATCGGTTTAAAGGGTGCACAGCTGGGCATACCAGCTTACTTTCACCTCTGCCTATCCTTGAACACTGCCTGTGGGCCCAGGTTTGAAGCCTCTAATCTCTCATATCACCCCTTTTCCTAATGCATCCTCTGGGCGGTTCTGGTTCTGGTGGAAGATGTCTAGTAGGTCAGGAATGTGGACATTTTCTGCTGGTTCCAAGGAGTGCTCTTCAGGACTTCAGCCTTTCCAGTCCACAAAAGGGCATCTATGTTTGTCATTCAGGATCTCATCGATGATGCACTCATTGTTCTCTTGAACATATACTGTGGAGGGTGTGGAGTTGGGAGCAGTGAGGGAATGGGTCCAGAGGGTAGGGCTTTGGGAGTGATATGTGGAAAACTGGGTTTACTTGGAGAGAATAGGGAAAGTCAAGTTTAAAGGCAATAGGATTAATTTGCCAACAAATTCAATAGGGTCCAAAGAACGGCTAGTCTAATTCACAAGAAGACCTGTTTGTGTGTAGGTTGTTTTGTAGAGCCATACTATTGACAGGGCAGGCCCCACCTTTCATTGGTGGTCCACGTACTGTTTGTAGATCTTTTTGATACTCTCCAGGTGAACCTTTAGGTGATTTTGTGTTTTGCATATCTGTTGAATCCAGTCCAGAGCTTCAGAGCTGTGGGCAGTTGCCGGTAGCTTTGGGTAGAACTGGGGTGCAACCCATAATTTGATAAAAGGGGGCTTTGTCACAATAATGGCTGTTCGGCATTATTGTATGCAATCTCTGTCTGGTGCAGCTTCAAGGCCCAGTCATTCTGGTGGAAACTGATGTAAGACTAAAAGTACTGTGTCAGGATCTGGTTGGTTCTCTCCAATTGACCATTAGTCTGAGGGTGATAGTCAAAGGAGAGGCAGCAGTGAAGCTCCTCACCAGAAGTAGGAGACAAACTGTTGCTGCAGACAAAGATGAGGCTGGTGGCGGGATGAAGTGTGTCATCTTTGTGAAGTGGTCCATGACTGTCAAGATAGTTGTGAACCCACTGGACTTGGGTAGTTCTAGTATGAAAGTCTAATGCAGTGACTGCCAAGGGGCCGGATGGAATCTTCAGGGGTTGCAGAAGTGCTAGGTGTTTATCATGTGGCACCTTGGAGCGGCACATACATCACAAGAGGCCACATAGGCCTGTACTGTGGCCTGTATGTGGGGCTACCAGAAGACACAGGAGATGAGTCGCTGAGTTTTAAAGTGACCAAAATGTCCAGCCGGGGGAGCATCATGGCATACATGTAGGGCAATAGTTCTTGCAGGTCTGGGGGGATATATATATATACACTCTCTTTTATGTATGTTACTCCCTCTTGGATCTCCTGGGGTTCCTGAATCCAGAAAGTTATATGGCTTGAGGATGCGGGAGGGTTTCCGATTTGGATGCTCCTGGTCAGTGTAATACTGCTTCTTCCAGGACAAGGCATCAGCCTTGCCATCTTTGATGATAGGAGATCACAAAATTAAAGCTCAAAAAGATTAAAGCCAACCAAAGATGTTGCTGGTTGAGGGCCTCGGCCCTATGCAGATATTCAAGGTTCTTGTGGTCAGTGTACACAGGGTACTGGGCCCATTCTTGAGTGGCACCACTCTTCAGAAGTGGTCTTAATTGCCTAAAATGTCATTGTCTAAAATGTCATTTTAGCTCCGCGAGTGTGAGTTTTCTGGATTAAAAGGTGCATGGATGTAGCAATTGCTGAGAGCCATGTTGTTGAGACAGTACCACTCCAATTGCTAAGTTGGAAGCATTTGCCTTGAACATGAAGGTTTGCATGGTATCAGGGTGGGCCAATATGGGAGCAGTGGCAAATGTGGGTTTTAATTGTTCAAAGGTGTGCTGGGCCTTGGGAGACCAGTGGCACATGGTGTTTTTGCAGAGGAGGGCAGTGAGATGGGTGATTCTCTCCAAAAACTTCATGATGAAACACTGCTAGAAGTTTGTGAACCCCAAGAACCATTGTAGTTAACAGATATTCTATGGAGTGGCCCACTTGAGGACTGCCTTTTCCTTGTATGGGTCCATTTTGATACCAGCAGGAGAGAGGATGAACCCTAGGAATTCTATGGAAGACTGATCAAAAGCACATTTTTCTAGTTTGGCATAGAGGCCATGTTGGCATAGCCTCTCCAGGATGGAATGGATGTGCTGTTCGGCATTGCCCAAGAAAATAAGTATGTCATCCCGATATGCTACCACCCATTGATCCAGAATCAATACTTCATTAATAAAATGCTGGAACGCCGCAGGTGCATTGCCAACTCAAAGGGCATCACAATATACTTGAAGTAGCCATAATGCGTTTGAAAGATGATCTTCCATTCATTCCCAGCTCTAACGTACTAGGTTGTAGACTCCCCAGAGGCTGAGCTTTGTGTATACCCAGGCAGTACTTACGTGGTCCATTAATCTCAGGGATTAGTGGCAATTAGTACTGGTTTCTAATGGTGACCTGATTTAGGACCCAATAGTCAATATATAGTTTGAGAATTCTTTCCTTTTAACATAGAGAACTGGCGTCCCACCAGACAATGTGGATTTATGAATAAACTTTGTCCAGGTTTTCCTGAAGGTAAGTGCACAGTGCGTCTAGTTCAGGCTCAGACATGGCATATATATGCCTGAACGGAATGTTTGTCACTGGTTTTAGCTTGATTGGGCAAGGTGTCAGAGTTCTATTTTGAAAAATGCATCTTTGTAGTCACTATTTGAATGGAAGCTGAGGACCGGAATTTGTGGGCAGCACTACTGGGAGGGCTACCCTAGTGTGAGACTGTTGGGGACTACTGCATGCTGCTCAATTCTCGGGGCCAAGCAGTGCTGTTGGCAGAATTCAGAAGGGAATTCAACCTCCAGGTTACACTAGCAGATAAGGGGGTTGTGGAGGGCCAACCATGAAATACTTAGGATCAGAGGGAAGTGTGGGGAATGGATGGCATTGAACTGTAGGATTTCTCATTGCCCCTGGATTGTAACTTCAGATGGAACAGTTTCTATAGCCACTGGCCCAGATGATGAGAGACTCATCAGTTGTTTCTACGAGGACTGGGACAGGCATGGGCTGCAGGTGAATCTGCAGTGCCCGGACAGCTGCTGCAGCAATGAAATTGTCTGCTGCACCTGAGTCAAGGATGTTCATCTGCAGAGGGAGTGATTGTCATTTATAGTTTGGCTGGGACTTGCAGATACAGTGTTGGCTGATGGGTGCCAGCGTAGATCCCTGTCAGGACCTCAGCTGGGGTTTCAGGTGGACACTGTTTGTTAGAATGCTCAGGCCACCCCCTTCCTTGAGCCTTGGCTGACTTATTTTCCGGATTCCTTTGGACCAGTTTCTTCATAGGGAAATTGGAGATTGCATTGCCCAGCTTGCCACAGTAGTAGCATAAGTTAAGGCATTGTGAGCATCTCTCTCATTGGGGGTGAATTGCCGGCCGGTTAGGTCTGCCTGCATCGGCTTAACTGGTTGGGCAGAATCTGATTGTGTGAGGCAATGCCTCTCTTCTTTCTTTTTGTCACTCACATAGATGGTTGTCAATAAAGATGTTGAGCTCTATGAAGGCATCCACACCCGTTGGGGTCTTGATTCGGGCCAGTTCATCCTTAGCCTCCTCCACACTGAAATTTATATAACTGGTCTGCCTCATTCCATTCTTTGATGGTCGATATTGCATGGTGAAAGGAATCCCAGTTAGACAAAATTGGATAGTTGGCTTCAACAAGGGAGAGCCCCAGTCCAATGCCTCCCCTGTGAGCAGGCTGAATACCAGGCCTACTTTGAAGCAGAATGGTCAGAAGCATACACCTGTGGTCAAGTATGAAAAGCAGCAGCGCTGATTCATGAAACACTGGAATTCGGAGTGGCTCCCATTAAGGGCTTGGGCAGAAAGATGGTGGGTCCCTGCTCAGGGAGCAGTGCAGCTGGGAGATCCTGGAGTGCAGCATTTTCTGCACAGATTTGGTGAACTTGATCCCACAAGGCCTGATTCTGAGTGGCCAGCTGCCACCTGCAGGGCTCGGTTGTCTGCCTGGAGGAGGTTCACTGACTAGTGTAGTACTGAGGCACTTCCCGGTCAGGGAGCTCTGCTAGTTCTATCCTCAGACCCTATTAACCTCTGATGGCCCCACTTGGAGAGGTTAATAGTATCTGATCTAGCTGCAATGACCAGGGTGTTCAGGCCTAGTGGTCAGAGCAGGAGGGTCACAATTAAAGACAGCATCATGGGTCAGAGCCAGAGACAACGTCAGGTACCAAGCTGGTCAGAGACAGAAACAAGCATTGGGGTGAGGTTGAGGAGCAGGGCCCTGGAGTAGGGCAGGACAACAGGAACTGGGAGTAGACAGGATGTGGGGTGGGAGGACAGGACCCAGGAGCGGGAACTAGGGACAGGCAGGAATGCAGGAGTCAGATAAGCTGGAGGTGTCCAGGGTTACAGCCAGCCAAGAAATCCTCTCAGATATCTTGCTGTTGTTACTTCCTGGTTTAAATAGTATTCCTTAGCCAATCAGAGGGCTGGATGTTTCTCCCAATCAGGAGCTTTGGGGACAGGGCCCTCTGTGGGCTAATCCTTCCCTGGACCCTTCCCTAATTTCTCAGGTGAGCTGCTGGGTAGTAGTCAGGGCTTGATCACTGCCTGGGGATGCATGGGTGTGGGTTTAAGGCCTGTGATTCCACACAGGAACCTGACAGGCTGAGGGGGCACAATGGAGAGATGAGAGGAGTCAGAGGGGAAGGGGTGTGATGAATGAGAGGAGGTGGAGGTGAAGTTGTGGAAGTTCCAGATGAGATGGGAAGGTGGTGCACTGAATGAGGTACATGAAATGCTTGCTGGTCTGATCTGGTGCTGCTAGGGGCTCACTGTTTGGGGGATTCACTGACAACATGCTGCATGGGAAACAGAAGACAACAGACTTGTGTACATGCTTTCCTTCAGTGCTAGGGACCTCTACCAGACACATAGCTTATAGATTCTAAGGCCAAAAGGGACCATATTGATCATCTGGTCTGACCTCCTGTGTAATATAGACCAGAGACCTGCCCCACAGTAATTCCTAGAGCAGATCTTTTAGAAAAAATAGCCAATCTTGATTTAAAAATTGTCAGTGATGGAGAATCCATCACAACCCTTGGCAAATTATTCCAGTGGTTAATGACTCTCACCTTTATAATGTATGCCTTATTTCCAGTCTGAATTTGTCTAGTTTCAACTTCCAGACACTTGATCGTGTTATACCTGTGTCTGCTGGATTGAAGAGTCCATTATTAAATATGTGTTCTCCTTGTTGGTACTTACAGATATAATCAAGTCATGCCTTAATCGTCTCTCTGTTAAACTAAATAGATTGAACTCTTTGAGTCTACCATTATAAGGCATGTTTTCTAATCCCATAATCATTATGTTGGGTCTTCTCTGAATCCTCACCAGTTTATCAACATCCTGCTTAAATTGTGGAAACCAGAATTGGACACATCCCCAGGATCAATATCAGATTGACAGGCCAAGATTTATTCTTGTGTCCCTTTTCTTCCAATATCAATTTTCTATAACTCCTAGCTTCTGATTTATATTAATTACTATCAGCTTCTCCTTCCTTCCATTTGTTATATATATATATATTTTATTTTTTATATCTGCATTCACTTCTTCTCTAAACCAGGTTTTGTTTTTTTTAACCAACAAAGCCTACTGTATGCAGCCCGCAGACTCATGCTGAAGTGACATATGGCAGGCCTGGATTAACCAATGTGTGCACTTGCAATAGGCCCCTGATCACAGGAAAAAAAAAAAAGCAGCACCACTCACTCAGATTTGGCTCAGCTGCCTCTCCATCATGATTGGGGGAAGGAGGGAGGAGTTTCCAGGCCAAATTTGAACAAGTGGCATAGAGAGTGGCATGCAGGGTCATAGCACCACTCAGATTGGGCCCAGTTGCCCCTGGCCTCCTAGGGCCTTAAGAAAGGGGTGTGAGTGCAATTTTCATTCTGCACAGGGCCCCAAAATTCTTTAACCCAAAACTGGTTCCAGCACTGCCTCCAGCAGCCAGCCCAGGAATTTCCTTACATTCAAAGAGACCACGCACAGAAAATATCCCTAATATCTCCTGTGTCTCCATAGCTATATGCCCCGCACTTCCTGTGGGGAAACTAACCCCCACGGCAGATTGTGGAGGACAGCCATTCTCTAATAATGTGCTGATCATGTTTCCCAGAGACAGGGTTGTCCTTGATTTGTGATAAGGGCCCTGTTGGTTGACCACCCTTTGCTGCTGCAACCCGGAGCATTGACCCTGCTGTAGGGTACAGGCCAGAGGAGAGCAAACTATAGCCTGTGGACTGCATCTGGCCCATCAGATGTTTTAATCTGGCCCTCGAGCTCCCGCTGGGGAGTGGGGCCTGGGGCTTGCCCTGTGCCAGTGCTCCAGCCCAGGAGTGGGGTCAGGGACTTAACCTGCTCCGTGCATGCTGTGGCTCCATATGGATCCTGGAAGCAGTGGCATGTTCCCCCTCCAGCTCATACATGTAGGGGCAGCCAGGGGTCGCCACATGCTGCACATGCCCCAAGTGCCACCCCTGCAGCCCGTTGGCTGGGAACCTTTTCTCAACTGAACAATCTCAGTCCTTATATCGGTCTAAGGTCTTTTCAAATCAAAATCTTGTGTGGTACCAAGTGAAATGCCTCACAGAAGACAAAAAATATTATATCAACATTATCTATATATATAAAAGTCAAATGGTGTATGCGTGGGTGCGTGTATGTACGTTCCCTTACTCCTTCCACACCGTATGAGCTAGAGACTTGAAATTTGGTACAGTTATAGGCTTTAGGGTCCTAATCAGGGTAAGAATCGAAATTTTTTCAAATATCACCTCTAACACCCCCTAGGGGTGAAATTCTTTAAAGCCCATTCACATCAGCTGGGCAGCAGGTTAACACCTGCTGTTCTCTGTGACATAGTTATAATGTAATAATACCCCCCTCCAACAGCCCCCCGACTCGCTCAGCTCTCTCCCCTCTCAGGTAAGAATCGAAAATTTTTAAAATCTCCCCCCCTCCAACAGTCCCCCCCACTTGCTCAGCTCTCTCCCCCCTCAGGTAAGAATCGAAATTTTTTAAAATCTCACACCCCTCCCTCCTCCAATGGCCCCCGCACTCACTCAGCTCTCTCCTCCCTCCCCCCTCCAACAGCCCCCCCACTCGCTAATCTCTTTCCCCCTCCCCCCTCCAACGGCCCCCACACTCGCTAAGCTCTCCCCCCCTCAGGTAAGAATCGAAATTTTTTAAAATCTCACCCCCCTCCCCCCACTCCAACGCCCCCCCCACTTGCTCAGCTCTCTCCCCCCTCCAACGGCCCCCCAACTTGCTCAGCTCTCTCCCCCCTCCCCCCACCCAATGGACCCTGCACTCGCTCAGCTCTCTCCCCCCCCCACTCCAACGGCCCCCCACTCGCTCAGCTCTCTCCCCCCTCCCCCTCCAGTGCCCCCCCCACTCGCTCAGCTCTCTCCCCCCTCAGGTAAGAATAATTTTTTAAAAAAATCTCACTCCCCCTCCTCCGCTCCAACAGCCCCCCACTCGCTCAGCTCTCTCCCTCCTCCCCCCCACTCCAACGGCCCCAGCACTCGCTCAGCTCTCTCCCCCCTCAGGTAAGAATAATTTTTTTTTTAAATCTCCTCCCCCTCCCCCCCTCCAACGGCCCCCCCACTCACTCAGCTCTCTCCCCCCTCCAACAGCCCCCCCACTCACTCAGTTCTCTCCCCCCTTCCCCCTCCAACGGACCCTGCACTCGCTCAGCTCTCTCCCCCCTACCCCCCTCCAACGGACCCAAGGAACGCCGGGTATTTTTTCTAGTTAACTTATAAACCAAACTTGTACTCTCATCAACAAAGCTATATATTTTCCATAAACTCATGTTGAGTGGCATTAATTACATTACCCTTCTTTAGTTCTTTATTAATTGAGTCATGTATCAGATGCTCCATTACATTGCCCAGGATCAATGTTAGGCTGATAGGCCTGTAATTACCTGGGTCATGCTGTTCATCCTTTTAAATACTGGCACATCAGTAGCTTTCTTCCAGTCTTCTTGAACTTCCCCAGTGCCACAAGACTGACTTCTACCAGAGCCCTCACTGGACTGCAATGATCTCTTATTAGTACTCTAGTAGGCTCTTTTATTGTTTCCCATATTTGGGGTTGGGAAGGAACAGTGCACTCTTAAAATCTCTGGTCATGGGGGAGTGACACGCAGGTCTCCACTCAAGAGAGCTGACAGCTGTGAAAGCAAGCAGCATAGAAGGGAAAAGCACAAAGAAAAGTCTCAGTCTGTTGGGAAAGGAATAGTGGAAAAAAAGACAGGAGGAAATGAATTAGGAACAGCTGAAGAGAAGTAAGCTAGTTGAGCTATTCAGAGAAAGGCAGTTCAACACTGTGAAGAGGACAAAGGCACAACTAGTTGACCTGCTGTATTCAGATGACCATAGAATGATGGTCCAGGTTCACAGGAAATCTCCAGCCCACTGGCAGAGGGCCCAGCAGGTGGGGAAAATCTTGGAGCAAACTCCCTGAAGAGTAGGGGTACCATATTTCAACAATCAAAAAAGAGGATGCGAGGGGAGCCCTGCCCTAGCCCGCCCTGCCCCATCCACTCCCTCCCACTTCCCGCCCCCTGACTGCCCCCCTTCAGAACTCTCAACCCCCCTGCTCCATATCCCCCAACTGCTCCCTCCTGAGGGCCCCCCCCATAACTACCCCCCATGACCTTTAACAGACAAAAGAGCTTGGGAGGCTCCAATCCACATAAGAAGTCTACCTGAGAATGTTCAAGGTAGCATTTGAGCAATTGCTGTTACCTGCAAGTCCTGAGTCATGCATGGACAGGTGACCTATGCTGAGGTTTCAATTCAAATTAGGGGTTGTATAAGAAAATGGGGAACTGGCTGGGGCAGGTTGTCCCAATCAATGAGGCCTATTAATTAATCGGTTTGGAACAGTTCTATAAACTCTGCCCCCTGACTTGAAATTATGATTAATAGACAAAGATCTTAGTGACATGATTGTAGCTGGTAAATGGGCTGACTAATATATAGATAGGTGGCCCAAGTTTAAGAGTTAAAAATTGAGGGAACATAAGAATGGCCATACTGGGTCAGACCAAAGGTCCATCTAGCCCAGTATCCTGCCTTCTGACAGTGGCCAATGCCAGGTGGTTCAGAGGAATGACCAGAACAGTGATCCAGAACAGATCAAGTGATCCATTCCCTGTCGCCAATTTCCAGCTTCTGGAAAACAGAGGCTAGGGACACCATTCTTGCCCATTCTGGCCAATAGCCACTGATGGACCTATCCTCCATGAATTTATCTAGTTGTTTTTTTAACCTTGTCATAGTCTTGGCCTTCACAACATTCTCTGGCAAAGAGTTCTACAGGTTGACTTGTGCTTTATGTGAAGAAATACTTCCTTTCGTTTTGTTTAAATCTGCTGCTTATTAATTTCATTTGGTGACCCCTAGTTCTTGTAGTATGAGAAGGAGTAAATAACCCTTCCTTATTTATGTAACCCTTCTGCCCTTCAGAATTGGCAGCAACAAGGGCCGGGTTCAGTAAATAGGGGTTCCCTCTCAACAATACAATGCAAACTGGCTCGAGCCCCCACCCAGTGACCTGGGAAAATCCTAACACACCCCTGGGCGCCTCAATGAGGCAATACTTCCCCTCTTGCAAGCACAGATCGGGGTAACAGAAGATCTTTATTAACATGAGGTAACTGACATCACTAAACTGGGAAAAACACCACACCTAGGGTTCATACACCAACCCGTGAGCAAATTGCCCCTCCCCAGCAAGTTTGGGCTGTGTCCTCTCCTGTAGGTTCAGGAGTCCAGCAACCCAAACGTCACCCAAAGTCCCAGAAGTCCAATAGCCCAAAGTCCCTGGAGTCCAGTAGCCCCAACAATCACCCAAAGTCCCAAAAGTTCCACAGCCCCAAAGTCTCTGGAGTCCCTGGTCAACAGTTACTCTGCCGAGTCTTACCTCCCAGGCTGGGTGGAAGTGGAGGGCAGAGTGGAGGGTACCTTCACAAGGTCTGAGGCCGACGGCCCAGTCTCTCCGTGGGGTGCTGGTTGCTCCGCTAGCCGCCCTGCTAGCCGACACAGGAACTGCTCTGTCCGCGGCTCGACTCTGCTCTGCCCGCTGTCTCAGGAACTGCTCAGGAACTGGTCCACTAGCCGGCACAGGAACTGCTCTGCCAGCTGTCTCAGGAAGGGGTCAGCCAGCACCGGGACTGCTCTGCCAGCTGTCTCAGGAACGGGTCAGCCGGCACCGGGACTGCTCGGCTAGCTGTCTCAGGAACGGGTCAGCCGGCACCAGGACTGCTCGGTCAACTGTCTCAGGAACGAGTCAGCCGGCACTGCTCAGCCAGCTGTCTCAGGAACGGGTCAGCCAGCACTGTTCAGCCAGCTGTCTCAGGAACGGGTCAGCCACCACCGGGACTGCTCTGCTTAGGGCCCCCCACTTAAGATAAAGATCAGTCATTTTCAGCTCGTAAGTGATTTCAGCTCATGGGGGGGGGGCCTTAGTGCAGAGGCACCACCGGACCCAAAGCAACTTCAGCTCCGTGGGCTGAAGTTAGACTCCTAAAGGACACAAAAGTCAGCTCTAACATTCTACAGGGGAGAGAGGCCAGGTGCAATAGGCCTGTGACGCCCTCAGACAAGGCCCTGACCACAAAGTCTCAGAGCCTGTCCACAGCCTCTCTCAATTCAGTGAGTTTTGGAACCCCTGTCCCTTGTTTAGCGAGTGCTACCTAGCTGATGGCGAGTCCCTCCAGCATGCCAAAGGCCAAATCAATGTCCCAACCCCTCATTCACATAAACAGGTTAATCAGCACTCTATCATTCTTGCCCCAATACTACAGAAACTGGGCCACAGTAGCCAAAGTGATCATTTTGGCTGTTAGAGTGCAGGCCAGGTGCGGTGGGTGTGTCTAAGCAAATCAGGTGTTATTTTCCAAAAGCTACTGCAATTTCTGCAAATCACCACTGGATGTCACCCATACTGACACTGCAAAGTCATTGCAATTCCTGCAATTCCCTGACACTGCTTACATTTACTTTCTCCACACCAGTCATGATTCTATAGAACTTGTCATATCCCCCTCCCTTAGTTTTCTCTTTTCCAAGCTGAAAAGTCGCAGTCTTAATAATCTCTCCTCATATGGAAGCTGTTCCATACCCCTGATCATTTTTGTTGCTCTTTTCTGAATCTTTTCCAATTCCAATATATCTTATTTGAGATGGGGTGACCACATCTGTACTCAGTATTCAAGATGTGGGCATAGTATGTATTTATAAGGAGGCAATGTGATATTTTCTGTTTTATTATCTATCCCTTTCTTAATGATTCCTAACATTCTGTTAGCTTTTTTGACTGCTGCTGCACATTGAGTGGATGCTTTCAGAGAACTATCCACAATGACTCCAAGATCTCTTTCTTGAGTGGTAACGGCTAATTTAGAGCCCATCATTTTGGATGTATATTTAGGATTATGTTTTTCAGTGTGCATTATTTTGCATTTATCAACACCGAATTTCATCTGCCACTTTGTTGCCCAGTCACCCAGTTTTGTGAGATCCTTTGCAGTCTGCATTGGATTTAACTATCTTGAGTAGTTTTATATCTGAAAATTTTTCCATCTCACTGTTTAACTCTTTATCCACAGGCAAAGCAGGAGGTTAAAAGTACTGAATATCTGTTGAACCAAAGGCTCCAGTCTCAGAAGGGCTGACTCAGTATTTCATCATTCTGAGGTAGACACATGGAGTTCTATACGGTTGGCCTCTTAAATCATAAGCACTGACTCCATGGATGCTCTAGGGCTGGAGCCCTCACGAAAAAAAAGGATTCTTAGCACCCACCTGTTGATCAACTGTTTGATGGCCCCTGCCAATCAGCTGTCTGGTGGTGGGTGGGATGCATGGGGGCAAGGGGAAGAGTGGGAGCTGTAAGAGGCGGAGTGAGGGGGAGGGTTGGGGGAAGGGGTGGAGTGGGGGTAGGGTGACCAGAAAGCAAATGTGAAAAATCGGGACAGGGTAGGGGGCAATAGGAGCCAATATAAGAAAAAGACCCCCAAAATTGGGACTGTCCCTATAAAATCGGGACATCTGGTCACCCTAAGTGGGGGCAGGGCCTTGGGGCAGAGCAGGGGTGGAGCACCCACTCAGAAAAATTAAAGTTGGTGCCTGTGTCTTAAATTATATCCTTTTAAGGGACACTCAGGTAAAATCTGACCCAAAATTTAGGTTTGGGAAAACTGGCCCCCACTAAACCTGAGAACAAGAGATGCTTCCTTGGTTTTTTAGTGCCAATGAAAATATAGAGTTATCAAACAAATAAATATTCCCCTGCTGTGTTTATAACACTGCAGCTTTGTGTTAATGCAAAATAACCTAAAAGTGGAACTTACTTGAAAATGCTTAAACAAAGTTGTATTTTCATTTTTCAAGGTGAGAGAAAAGCAAAAACTAATCAAATAGTATAAACACTGAAACAGGAGATTCTTCTAGGTTCAATGACGTCAAGTGGAAAATTGTTAAGATCTCAGTTTAACTTGTTAAGATCATTCCTTTCTATCCTGGTGAACATGAAATAGTCTGTGGCATTTCAGTGGTGGGGGTACTATTCCTGGATATGTGGATTGTGAAGCACTCTGCAATTCAGGATACACTACCACATTCCCCAAACTAATAACACTTCCGTAGAAATCCAATCTCATATGGAGACTACACGAAGGCTAGGTCCAACAGGGACCTCTCAGTTCCATTAATGCTCCTTTGGTTTAGATCAAATGCAACTCCTTGAGTGCCTGGATATTTTTTCAGAATCTCAATATTATGACAATGACATTGAAAGGGACTGGGTTCTGATTGCGTCTCCAGTTGGGTTTTTCTAAGCCAGCATAATGGCACTAGGGAGCAGTTGGAGGCGGGTGACAGTAAAACAGTCTGACTGGAGCTGAAGAACTTAAAGGTCTGTTCATGAAGCAGTGCAGAATCATCAGATGGGGATCCCTTTATTTGCATGTAGAAGAACTATTCAGCACTTGGGGCTGAGAGGAGCAGCAAGATTAGTGAACTTTGTGATATGGAGGATAAGGCTATAGAGCAGTGGTGTCCAATAGAAATTCGATGCTAGCTACAGTTGTGGTTTTGAATTTTTCTTATTTGCCACATTATAAAAAAGGATTAAAAAACATACTACAAATGACATTTCAAATTATTTTTATTAATATCAAAAATAAGTAATTACAAAAAGTATTAATAGGTACTACTAATAGAAAATTACTTCAGTGTGACACTTTGCATTCTTTCTCATGTACCATAACCCTGAAATCTGGAACATAATTCATACTGTCTTCCAGTACTGCTGTCTTCAATAAACCAATGCATTGCTCATGTATTAGCTACAGTTCAATAGCCTATTCGCCGCATGTGGCTAGTGGCAAACATATTGGATACCACTGCTATAGAGGGAACTAAGAGAACTCTTAAGATTGGAGCTATGTTGTGCCTGGGTATTAGGAATGGATATTTTCCTGAGACTCTGAGGCTGGAGTTATTGGACCACTAAGTACCATTCTGGGGAACTGCTGACATCAGGGATGTCCTTAGGATTTATGGGGCTCTAGACAGTATTATTACACTGGTGCCCCTATGCTCTACTGAAGGCGGTAGCCAGCCAGCACTGTTGACCCCAGTGTGTTGAGAGGCACAGCCACCACCCCACCTGCAAGTCCCAGGAACCCCCTCTATAAACTATTGCTGACACACACTGAGTTTCGTACGCAGCAGATGTTGCAGCAGTGGCTCAAGGCAGGCTTCGCGTTGTCACCTGGGGGGCTGCATCTTGCCAGAGCCCACGTCCCTCCTGCAGCCCCTTGCCACTTCTGGCTCACCACGAGGATTTTGACAGGAAGTACCAAGCAGTAATAACAACAATAATACAAGTGTGCATGTGTGTGTGTGCGTGCGTGACAGAGTGTGTGTGTGTGTATGTGTGTGCGAGAAAGAGCCAGTGCGTGTGAGAGACAGAGAGAGAGACTATGTGTTGGGGGACTGTGTGACAGAGTGTGTGTTGGAGCGTGACACTGTATGTGTGTGACAATTTGTATTGACTCGTGAGAGGCAGAGTGTATGTGGGTGTGAGACCTTGTCTGTGTGTGAGAGAGACTGTGTGTGTGCTAGGAAAATGCGAGAGACAGTGAGCGCACTGTCACTTTAACCCCCCCCCCCAGTTCACTCCCCCTCTGCCCACTCCTTTCACTCCTTTTGCTGCTCCTGTTCTGGCCCTGGCCCAGCCCCTGCTGGAGACTGAGCAGCTCAGGTAGGCAGGGTCCAAGAAAGGACTCTGCTTCCGGCTGCCGTGGGCCATGCCACCATGCCACTGGTGAAAGCCGCGCGGCTCTGGGCTCCCTGCTGGAGCAAGTGAGGGAGGGGGCGGATTTGGGTCTGGGAGAAGCCTGCTGTCCACACGAGGGCGGGGCCAGAGAAGAGAGGGTGCCAGCGAAGGGAATGGTGCCCCAAATTTTCCGGTGCCTGCATATGCCTAGGGTCAGCTCTGCTGATATCCCAAACCACTAAAAGGTCGCGAACAGAGATTCATTGTCAGCTTTTTCAATTCAAGCTTAAGGTTTAGTACTGCAATCCTTGTGTCCATTTCCTTTTATGAAGGAACCATAGATGTGATGCAGCAGATGCAACCCAAAAATAAATGGGTAACTATACGTTACCTATAATAATATTGTCCAGTTACTGGGGACTATTGCCTAACTACATAGTTGGCTGGGAGAAAATGAATGAGCAGAGAGATGACTTCTCCTGGAAAGTCTGACACTTTCTGTGTTTGCTCCTCTTCCAGAACAAGGAGAGGTGCCAGGAGAACACATTGCTCTTTCTTTAGGGAGGTAAACTGGAGGGTTGGAGGGAGATTCAGAATAATCAAACCAAACGGAGAGACAAGGTGGGGGAGGTATATGTGTTACTGGACCAACTTCTGTTAGTGGAGGCTGCAGTGTTTAAGGGCAGAAGGGCCTTAAGGGCCACCTCTCTCTATGGTTTTGTCCCAGTCCCCACTTGGAGAGTGGGACATTCCTCTTCCCAGTGACATGCACCCATCACCCCGCCCCCTCCCCCCCCCCCCCCCCCCGACACTGTCTGAGAGGATCCTGGGTGTTGTTGCAAACTGTAGGGAAGAGCCTGCTCTGCCATCAGTATTAGCTGCCTTTTGGAGGGGATTTAGAAGTAAACTGAAGTAAACTGAACAAATGCAATGGACCCATGTCAGTTCAGTCATGTGTGGACAAAGGTCATTGTCATCTTACTGATGTTGCTTATTCTTGGATGGTGGGAAGAACATTAGAAGTCTTTATGGAGGCTGCAGCATCTAAGGGTGGCAGCGGCCACCTCTCTCCATGGTTTTGTCCCAGTCCCCCCTTCGAGAGATCTTCTATCCTAACAAGCTGACTTTGAACCCATTACCATTCTCATCCCACAAACTTTCTTAGCAATATTCTAAAATGCTTCTGAAATCTAGACGGAGGCTTCATCAAAATCAATTCAGTGTCACAAAACATCAGTTTCATTAAAATGACATTTTTCAAAAGAAAATTACTTTGATGAACATTTATGACCAACTCTCATCTACAAGAGTTTTTATTGGAGTGAGGGGGTGATCTCTGGTGAACTTATTAGCCTTTGTGTATGTTCTTTATTTGTTTTTAATATTTTCCTCTATAATGCTTTTACCTTGAGATTGACCATGAGATGAATGTGCTTGCTCAGAAAGGACTGTGTGGCAAGTTATAACTGTGGCAACGACACAGGCTAAGAGCCTCTAGAGAGAAAGCAAAGCAAAAATGCTGGCCTTGGAGGCCATCTGGCTTTTGTGGGAATTCACAGTGTAGGCTGGAACTGTGCAGCCTGGAAAAAACCTGCTCAGGCATAAGAGATGTGTGTCTCTGCCCAAGATAGGTGATGGTGGAGAAGCTAGAGTGGGTGCCTTCGCTAGACCACCGAGGGAAATATTGATGCAGTTACCCTGAGTTTTGACAAGTCCCATGGAAACTAGTAGTAACACTCCTGGAAGAAACTGAGGTTTAGTGACAGTGGCAGTCTGGCCCTTAGCAATTTGCTGTCTTTCCAATTAGAAGCAGTAATTAGAACAACTCATTTCTCTCCTATACCAAAGAAAACTCACCATACAGTATTAGGTCTAAGCCAGAACCTATTGATTGAAGGCCTTGCCAGGAATAGCTCTAGCGTCATACATAGCCAGCTTCTCTCCTTTTCTTCCTCTAATATTTTCCTAAGGAGTTCTTGTCTATAAATAATCTGAGGAGAAACCAGGATGCTATCTACTGGCAATGTCCAATATTGCCATATACCGTATAATAATACGTAGCTCTCCAACTTTGCTGTCCATTCGAGTGTCTCAAAATTATGCACAGACACCCTGGCAGTGCAATTTACAGGAACACCCTTACAAATGAAGATGAATATTCAACACTTGGAGAAAACAATTTCCTGGAGAAGTTCAGAAATCTGCCTAAACAAGGACTCTCACTGCATTGGATTATGGGGCTTAGTTTCCAGTATAGCATAAAGGGAATTGGAAAAAGGAACCTTTCCTGAAAATTTATTTTCCAGTTATCCCTGCAACATGATCATTGAGGGGAAAGGCCTAGCTTATTAACAAGATTGGAATGTGTTGAAATACCCAATATCCATACCACCAATACATGCTCAGTTCAAATGAATGGACCTAGTCCAGATCTGCCTGAGTTAAACAACATCCACCAGCAGACAAGAAATCCATCTGTACCCCTGGACAACACCCCTCTCTCCTATCCACACACTTGCCCTAGCATTAGGAGTTGTACACAAGCACAAGTAACCTGAGACATGCAGTGATGTGACTGAGGGACATGCAGTCCCAATACTGTGGGATGGCACTAAGAAGCCAGCTTCCTGGCTAGCATTGTGTGCAATTGCAATTGCCAATAGTCCTTTGAGCATGACTCCATCCTGATATAAAGCTCCAAGCTTTTCTGATTTGCCCATCCCAGGCAGAGATAAATGCACCCTCACACTGTTCTGCTTTCACATGCTATTTATAGAAACAGTCATATCTTTTATAGACAAGTTGGTTCACTTTAGGTCCAGCCATTCCAGCATATCTGCCTCCGAGCATATGCTGTGTGTGTTTGTCCCTTGTACACTGTTTCTGAACAAGATCCATTTTACATTAAAGCTAAAGGTATCTCCTCCCAAATGAACATCCTGGGCAGTTTGAATGTGTGACACCTTCGTGCACATTGTCCATTCGACAGCAGAGATTAAAGTCACTGGAGCCTGAAATCTTGTTGGCAAGGAGCCAGTGCTCTCTGTAATGCATTCACCAGTCTCCCCTGCTATCCTCTGATCACTTTGCCCTCATTTTAGAGGATGCTTTTAAAAAATGACCCACACCATCCGCATGGGCAGCGCTGGTTCTCACCTACATAAATTAAAGATAGCTGATTACTGTGCAGACCACTTCTGCCTGCTTTTCCAGCTCAAGATACCTAATGGGAGCTGAGTTAAGGTATTGCATTGAAACACGGCTCCAGGAAAACAGGTTTCTAACATGGTTTGGCCTGTGGCGGGGGTGGGACTCTGTTAGGCCCCATGTTTACAATATGTATTTTGACCTAGGTCCCTGTAGACCGGAGGAATGACTCAGCAGAGGAAATACAGAATCAGCAAAATCATAGCCTCAGGGGTCATATGTGCAACAGAAAAAGTAATTTCACCTAAGGAGGAAAGGAAATAAAATTCCCTAGCTGAGGCTCAGTGCATTCCTGTGCCCCTGGCCATGCAGCCAGGCCTTGCCAATCATCCAGTTCCCAGGCCTAAGCCTAGGTCTAGCATGCTGGTATGATGGGAATGGATTAACCCCGGGTTCACTAGTTATGTGTAGATATGTCCAGAGAGGCAGGGGATCTCTTGTGTCCTTGTCTCCATAATTGGACAGTGCAGAGTGAGAAGCAGAGGGGTGAAACCATAGCAGTGTACTTGCTCCCACAGCCAGAAACCCTTTTGTATCCTGCCATTCTCATCATCGCTAGCCTCGACCTTGGAAGAAGGGTACCCCAGAGTGTTCCAGGAGGTGGTGCCCCTAGCAGTGAGAGGACCCTGTGACAGATCTTAGCAGATTGTGGGTGGCAAACTGCAAATGCCATAACAAAGATGAGTGCATTTTTTTCAGTCTTTGCTTTCTCTTTTGGTAGTGTGCAGAGAAGTCAGACCTGGCTCTTTTTAGCCAAAAGGTTTCAGTGCTTGATTGCAGCTCCAAGGGCTGGGGAAGGATATTTGGAAAAATCATGCCACTGGTTTGGGCTTCTGAGCAGGATTAAAAACACACTTTAAACAAAAATGAAAAAAGCTGTTCTGGCTTCCCTACATGCTCCCTATTAGGCTCAAGTAATCTCAAGTAATGAGATTAATTGGCTCTACCCACCTGTGCAACTCTGTCCATAAAATGAAAGGCTGGTAGTTACTGATGCCATTCATCCCCTGGGAGACTTCACTCATTCATGTGATTTCAATGATCATCTCTTTGCCACTGACTCTCAAATCCATCTCTCCACTCTTCCCTCTCTTGAACAGCCTAGTTCTGTACCTCAGTGTACCTTTCTACCAGTGGGGGAGAAAGGGGCCTTTCCCATACACTTAAACTTAACATGCTCTGCTCGGAATTGCTGCTCTTCACTGCAGTAATATCTAGTACTTAGTACTTAAACATTGGACATGAATATCACTAAGTAATTGAATTATTATTATTTTTCCTTAGTAAGTGAATTACTACCTAATTATAGGAAATTACTAAGAAATTCACTTACTAAAAGCAATTCTAATCCCATTATTAAATACAGATTGCTAACATTAGTGAAAAGTACTCTTCCTGAGAGATTGGAAACAACTGACCCACTTTAGTTACCAGACACATTTTAGTACAGGTAGTGGATATCATAATAAGTTAGCAAGTAGACACCACACAATAAAGACTAATCCTCAACTACACCATGCAAGCCAGCCTGTTGTATAGAACGCAGCCTGGTCTTGCCAGCTGAGCTTTTCTCTTAACATCCTGGTTTACTGACCTACTTCTTCAATCTCATGCTGAAGATGATCCCAACCATTTCTGGATTGTGAAATATTAAATGTATGTGGTTTTATGGCTATTGTATTGTTTATAGCCAATTCCACAGCTGTATGGCTGTGGAAACTCCCAGGATTCCTCATTCAGTTTGAAATGTCCATATAAATATTGTTGGAGTCTGTGTCCCAACAATGTATCCGTTGGTGAAATCACATGCTGATTTTTAGCTACAGAAAATATTTTTAAATTACACATGCATTGTGAAATGTTGCACAGGCAACTTTCATTTTGGCATCCCCTACCTTTTTGAGTGTGTGACTTTGCAACCTTAGTGATGTTCTTTTAATATAAGTTTATGTGTGAAATTTCCAAGGTTGGGGAAAAAAAATCTGAAATAGAGAAATTCAATCACGTGGCATTATTATCATGAATCAGCTGCAGTGTTGGAACCTTTAGATCTTTTGCAAAGCCCTCTGCCACTTGCGTTAACTGATAACAGTCTTAGGTGCCAGTTTCTCTTGGACCAGCACTACAGCACTACAGCACTACCACTACTTGGCCAGTGGTATCACAGATATTTGCTGACAGTGAAATAGTGAGACTCAGGAATCTCAGGTTCCAGTCTAGACTCTGGAGGGACATGTGCTCTAGTGGATACAGACTCTTGCCAGTTTCTTCCCAAGCTTTTGACCCCTCCTTCTCCATTCCATCCCACATGTCCCAGTCTTGGTCCCTTATCCTTAGGACCCTACCAAATTCACGGCCATGAAAAATGTGTCATGGACCATGAAATCTGGTCTCCCATTGTGAAATCTAGTCTCTTGTGTGCTTTTATGCTATAGTATACAGATTTCATGGGGGAGACCAACATTTCTCAAATTGGGAGTCCTGCCCCAAAAGGGACTTGTGGGGAGTGGGGTTACAAGAGGTCAGTCTACCCAGACACTCCCAGGCCTTGTCTACACTACCGTCTGGATCAACACATAGAGATCAATCTACTGGGGATGCGATAAATCAATCCCCAGAGGCTCCCCCATCGACCCCAGAACTCCAGCTTGCCAAAAGGCGCAAGGCAGAGTTGACAGGGGAGCCCGCTGTTGACTGCTGCCGCTGTGAGGACAGCAGGTAAGTCGACCTAAGATGTGTCGACTTCAGCTATGGTATTCAAGTAGCTGAAGTTGTGCATCTTAGGTCGACCCTCCCCCCAGTGTAGCCCAGGCCCCAGTATCTCCGATTCCCTAGACCCAGTCTTCTTGCCCAGCCACTTATTTTAAGGGGGTCATGGTGTTGCCACCCTTACTTCTGTGCTGCCTTCAGGGCTGGGTGGTTGGAGAGAGGTAGTTGTTGGCCAGGTGCCCAACTTTGAAGGCCCTGCCCCTCCAGCAGCACAGAAGCAAGGGTGGCAATACCATACCATGCCACCCTTACTTCTGAACAGCATGCTGCCTTCAGAGCTGAATCAGGACCCCCTACAGTTACAACATGGTGACATTTCAGATTTAAATATCTGAAATAATGAAATTTACTAATTTAAAAATCCTATGACTCTGAAATTGACCAAAACGGATTGTGAATTTGGTAGGACCCTACATATCCTAGCCCTAGTCTTCTCAGTTTCAGTTCCTCTGGCTTCTCATCCCATTCCCTGTCTCCTTGCCCAGCCAGTCGTATTCTCTCAGTCCAGGCTTGCTGTCCAAGTCCCAGTCTGCCCGGCCACCCCCAGTATCTACTATTCCCTAGACTCAGTCTTCTTGCCCAATCACTCTCCGTTCACTCCTCCCAGATCCTCATCTTATCAGTCTCCTGCTTCCTGGCTCCTTGTCCCAGTCTCCCCATTTCCCCTCAACATCTCATTAGATCTCTGTGCTAACTCACTAGCTAACTGGCTCCCAGTCACCCTTACCAGCCTTCAACCACCCTGACTCCCAGTCCCAACCTCCTTCCCCAGCCAGTCCATCTCCGACTCTCATGACTCCCAGCCTTCTTGATCAGTCCCATTTTTCCTCTACCCGCTCCAGTCTGTCTTACCAGACTTTGTCCTGATCGATACCTTTCCCTCTCCCTTGTCCAGCTTTTGTCCACTCTGCAATTTAATCATGTGGTTTTAGCCTTCATGCTGCCTGGGTGCCAGCAGGGTGTCACTAAGAGCACAGGAGAGTGACTTCCTGCTGCCCAGCCGCATATTGGCTTGGAGCAGCTGAGAACAGGGCTCTGGAGCATGCTCAGTTGCTCTGTGGAGATAGTGCATGCACTATATGGTCAGCATTGGGAGTTGTGAAAGACTGGAGCATGCTCAGTGAGGATGGAATTGTTAGAAATTGTAGCTGCTGAAATTGAAGACCTATATGCTGAGCATGTGCTAACTGAGATTTTTCAGAGGCTTGTAAATGGGCCAAATTTTGGCAGATTTTCAGGGGTACAGCAAAAGTCACATCCCTGACAAAAAGGCTACCTCCTCCGACAAATTGCAAGTCCCTGCTCTAAAGAATGGGGGTGCTATAGCTGTTCAGAAAAGGTTGCCAGTATTTTTTAGCATGGGCAAAACAATGAATTTTCCCTAGCCTCATTATTGGAAATGGAAGAACCCTTTTGGCTGGCCTGAAGCAGTCACTCAGCATGGAGAATTTCAGCCCAAATGGTTTAAGTTTATTAAACATTATTAAAGTTATAAGCAAGTGAAAACAGGGTCTTAAAATGATATTGTCAGGCAACTTTAACAGTGATACTCCCAGCCCTGTCTGTACTGAATTGGTTCTAGCTCTTGGACAAAATAATTGCCTCTTAATAGCTTATATATATGGAGATATATCTATCTCATAGAACTGGAAAGACCATCAAGTCCAATCCCCTGCCTACACTAGCAAGACCAAGTACTGTCCCCAAAAGTTTTTTTTGCCCCAGATACCTAAATGGCCCTCTCAAGGATTGAGCTCATAACCCTGGGTTCAGCAAGCTAATGCTCAAGCCACTGAGCTATCCCTCCCCCCAGAGATAGCTATTCTGGGATCTCCCTAGAGCAGGGGTGGGAAAGGGGCAGGACCCTAGCTGGCAAGGGGCCAGCGGGGGAAACACCAAAGCAGTGGCAGGTGGAGTGCTTAGCCCTGCACTGCTTTGGGGTTTCCCCCACTGGCCCCTTGCCAGCTAGGGTCCTGCCGCCTGCCCCAGTCAGCTCCCGCTATCAGCCTGGGTGTAGGGGGTGACCTTCCTTTACCCCCACCCAGCCTCCCCCCCATCTAACCACCTTTCCTCCCCCACCCCTGCCTGGCCCGGCCCATCCCACCGAACCTAACCTCCTCCCCCCTCCCAACCCAGCTTCCTGCCCCCCATGCCTGCCCAGCCCAGCCTCCCCCCCACCAAACCTCCTTCCCTCCCGCACCCACGCCATCCAGCCTAGTCTCCTGCCCCCCCTCCCCGCCTGCCCAGTCTGGCCTCCCCCCCCCCCCCACCCCCTTTCCTGCCCCCCAGCCCAGCCTCCCCCCCCACCCCCTTGACCGTCAGCTCCCCGCGGCTCCTCCTTACCCCGCCCGGCTAATGGTGGCCACGCGACGCTGGCGGCTCTCCCAGGCGCTTCCCGGCCCCTTCGCCGAGTGCAGAGCCGCCCCCACATGGCAGCCCGCACGCGTCCCTGGCCGGCAGCTCCCCCAGCGCTTCCCGGCCTCTTCGCTGAGCGCGGAGCCGCCACGGGCCGCCAGGCGGGGGCGGCTCTGCGTTCGGCGAAGGAGCCGGGAAGCGCCTGGGGGAGCCGCCCACACCTGGCTGCCCGTGCACGTCCCTGGCCGGCGGCTCCCCCAGGCACTTCCCCGCCCCTTCGCCGAACGCGGAGCCGCCCCCGCCTGGCTGCCCGCACGCGTCTCTGGCCGGCAGCTCCCCCAGTCGCTTCCAGCCTCTTCGCTGAGCACGGAGCCACCCCGCGCCGCCAGGCGGGGGTGGCTCCGCATTCGGTGAAGGGGCGGGGAAGCGCCTGGGGGAGCCGCCGGCCAGGGACGTGCGCGGGCCAGATGGAAGGCTTTGGCGGGCCCACCCCTGCCCTAGAGATGGGCAAATGCAAGGCCGAAACATCTTGTACCTAATTCAGACTCCTTATTTTTAGGAACACTCTTTTTAGGAACATTTGGTATTTAGGAACACTCTTACTATTCAGTATAAAATGCCATGGGACCAATTCTGCCATACATAAAATCATAGAATATTAGGGTGGGAAGACACCTCAGGAGGTCATGTAGTCCAATCCCCTGCTCAAAGCAGGACCAACACCAACAACTGGGCCTTAAAAACCTCTAAGGATGGAGATTCCACCACCTCCTGATATAACCCATTCCAGTGCTTCACCACCCTCCTAGTGAAATAGTGTTTCCTAATATCCAACCTAGGCTGCCCCAACTGCAACTTGAGACCTTTGATTTTTGTTCTGTCATCTGCCATCACTGAGAACAGCCCAGCTCCATTGTCTTTGGAACCCCGCTTCAGGTAATTGAAGGCTGCTATCAAATCCCCCCTCACTCTTCTCTTCTGCAGACTAAATAACCCCAGCTCCCTCAGCCTCTCCTTGTAAATCATGTGCCCCTTCCTCCTAATCATTTTCGTTGCCCTCCACTGGATCTCTCCAATTTGTTCACATCCCTTCTGTAGTTGCGGGGACAAAAACTGTATACAATACTCCAAGTGTGGCCTCACCAGTGCCCAATAGAGGGGAATAATCACTTCCCTTGATCTGCTGGTAATGCTCCTACTAATACAGCCCAAAACAACAATGGCACACTGTCGACTCATATCCAGTTTCTTGTCCACCGTAATCCCCAGGTCCCTTTCTGCAGAACTGTTGCTTAGCCAGTTGGCCCTCAGCCTGAGGCAGTGCATGGGATTCTTCCATCTTAAGTGCAGGACTCTGCACCTGTCCTTGTTGAATGACATCAGATTTCTTTTGGCCCAATCCTCCAATTTGTCTAGGTCACTCTGGACCCTATACCTACCCTCCAGTGTATCTACAGCTTAATGGGACTAAATCAGGGGGCCCAGATAATCTTCATCCAAGAATATTAAAGGAACTGGCACATGAAATTGCAAGCCCATTAGCAAGAATTTTTAATGAATCTATAAACTTAGGGATTGTACTATATGTCTGGAGAATTGTTAACATAGTTCCTAATTTTAAGAAAGGAAAAATAGGTGATCTGGGTAACTACAGGCCTGTTAGTTTGACATCTGTAGTATGCAAGGTCTTGGAACAAATTCTGAAGGAGAAAGTAGTTAAGTACATCACAAAGTAGTGATCAATGGCTCCATGTCTAGTTGGCAGCCTGTATCAAGCATGCCCCAAGGGTAGGTCCTGGGACAGGTTTTGTTCAATATCTTTATCAATGATCTGGAGGATGGCGTGGACTGCACCCTCAGCAAGTTTGCAGATGACACTAAACTGGGAAGAGTGGTAGAGACACTGGACGGTAGGGAATGGATACAGAGGGACCTAGACAAATTAGAGGATTGGACCAAAAGAAATTTGATGCAAGTTCAACAAGGAGAAGTGCAGAGTCCTGCACTTAGGATGGAAGAATCCCATGCACTACTACAGACTAGGGACCAAATGGCTAGGCAGCAGTTCTGCAGATGGATGAGAAGCTGGATATGAGTCAATAGTGTGCCCTCATTGGCAAGAAGGCTAACAGTATTTTGGTCTGTATAAGTAAAGGCATTGCCAGCAGATCAAGGGACGTCATCGTTCCCCTCTATTTGACATTGGTGAGGCCTCATCTGGAGTACAATGTCCAGTTTGGGGCCCCACACTACAAGAAGGATGTGGAAAAATTGGAAAGAGTCCAGAGGAGGGCAACAAAAATGATTAGGGGTCTGGAGCACATGATTTATGAGGAGAGGCCAAGGGAACTGGAATTGTTTCATCTACAGAAGAGAAGAACGAAGGGGGATTTGAGAGTTGCTTTCAACTACCTGAAAGGGGGTTCCAAAGAGGATGGATCTAGACTGTTCTCAGTGGCAGCAGATGACCAAACAAGGAGTAATGGTCTCAAGTTGCAGTGGGGAAGGTCGAGGTTGGATATTAGGAAAAACTTTTTCACTAGGAGGGTGGTGAAGCACTGGAATGGGTTACCTTGGGAGGTGGTAGAATCTCCTTCCTTAGAGGTTTTTAAGGTCAGGCTTGACAAAGCCCTGGCTGGGATGATTTAGTTGAGGATTGGTCCTGCTTCGAGCAGGGGACTGGACTAGATGACCTCCTGAGGTTCCTTCCAACCGTGATATTCTAAGTTCTATGACATTGAGGTCAATGGTAAATGGGACAAAATACAACATGGTTTTAACAAAAGATCATGCCAAACCAACTTGATCTCATTCTTTGAGAAAGTAACAGATATTTTAGACAAAGGAAATGCAATGGATCTAATTTATCTAGATTTCAGTAAGGCATTTGATCTGGTGCTACATGGGGAATTATTAGTTAAACTGGAAAAAAATGGGGATCAATATGAAACTTGAAGGATGGATAAGTAACTGGTTAAAGAGGAGACAACAGTGGGTCATACTGAAAGGCTAATGTCAGGCTGGAGGGATGTTACCAGTGGAGTTCCTCAGGGATTGGTTTTATTTTATTTAATTTTATTTAATATTTTTATTACTGGACTTGGCACAAAAACTGGGAGTGTGATAATAAAATTTGTGGATGACACAAAGCTGGGAGGTATTGCCAATACAGAGAAGGACCGAGATATCATACAGGAAGATCTGGATGACCTTGTAAACTGGAGTAATAGAAAGAGGATGAAATTTAATAGTGAGGTCATTTAGAGATTAACAACAATAATTTTATTATAAGCTGGGGACGCATCAATTGGCAGTAACAGAGGAGAAGGACATCAGAGTGATGATTGACCACAGGATGACTATGAGCTGCCAATGTGATATGGCCGTGAAAAAGCTAATGCGGTCTTGGGATGCAGCAGGTGAAGTATTTCCAGCAGAGATAAGGTGGTGTTAGTACTGTTATACAAGGTCTAGGGTGACCTCATCTGGAATGCTGTGTTCAGTTCTCGTCTACCATGTTTAAGAAGGATGAATTCAAACTGGAACAGGTACAGAGAAGGGCTATAGGATGATCCAAGGAATGGAAAACATGTCTTATGAATAGAGAAGGAGCTTGGCTTTTTAGCCTAACCAAAAGAAGGCTATGGGGAGATCTGATTACTCTCCATAAATATATCAGAGGGATAAATACCATGGAGGGAGAGGAATTATTTAAGATCAGTACCAATGTAGACACAAGACCATTGGGGGGAGGGAGAGCTCAGTGGTTTGAGCATTGGCCTACTAAACCTAGTATTGTGAGTTCAATCCTTGAGGGGGCCATTTAGGGATCTGGGGCAAAAATCTGCCAGGGGCCAGTACTTGGTCCTGCTAGGATAGGCAGGAGACTGGACTCAGTGACCTTTTAAGGTCCTTCCAGCTCTGAGATAGGTATATACCCAGGAGTTTTACCCTACTGCTGCACAGCTATGACATGAATAACCCTGAGACATCAGCCTGCACAGAGCAGGAAACACTGGGCTGAATATAATCCCATTGACCTGGCCACCTGGTCTTGACTATCTCTGTCTTGATTGAAGAATACAGGCATGGGACATAGCATCCAGGCTCCAGTCACCATCTGGGATTAAAGATAGGTTTAGCTCCCCCTGTGCCAGAGCAGGTGCTCCCAGATGAGCTAGTTAGGAGGACTGTACCTGGGCTATAAAGGGTTAGAGGGAGTTCTACAGTATTGCCTGCAGTGGCCCCTGAAGAATGGTTGTGGGTAGGGGCAGATGACCCAGCTTAGACAGCACTGCAGAGATGAGGGGCTCATTTAAGGCTGCGTGGAAGATCTATTTTGTCTGTGGTGAGTGGGTTGAATTTTGCAAATAGAGAAACCAGCCCCCAAGTAGAGTTGTGCTTGAATGATGGGTGGTGGGGGTTGTTTAAGGAGCCCAGAAGAGGGGGAAATAGGAGCAGGGCAGAGGCCCCCCAGTCATGAGTGGCTTGTGTGGTGGCCATTTTGTTGCACTGTCGCTGGTGGAAGCCTGAACTTGTCCAAATAGTGATGTTCCCTGGAGCCAGCAGCAGCACATTGCAGAGTATGAGGGCAGACACCTGTCAAGAATGTGAGCAGCACAGGGTAAGAGTTTTCAGGAGTCCCAGACATAGATACCAGAACTCTATGTGGTGACCTGGGCCAACTGAGCACCCTGTCAGCACCTGCTGTGCTGTGTGAGGCACACACAACGCCGTACTCAGCAAGCTGCAGGTTAATACACCTGGGGAAGAAGCAGCCAAAGCCCAGCTATTCAGAGGGTGAGAGAGAGCTGGAAGCACCTGCCTTTCACGGCAGTGTGGAGGGTGCACTTATTAGTCATTAATGTACTTTAAGATTCCCAGGTAAGGAATGCTGGAGAAGGGGATGGTACTGATCATGCTGGAGAAGACCTAGGAGGGCAGTGCCCCACAAAGAAGATGGGAGTTTTCAATGCCATTGAGTGATTTAAAAAAAGCCTTTCTAATCCACCACCCCAGAACCCCACCCCTTATCCAACCCACCCTGCCACCTCCAGAGCCCCCCCCCCAACCACCACTCTGGAACCCCCCAACTTACCATACCTGCTCGGCGCAGGTCCGGGGAAGGGGGGAGCGCACAGCCCCGCCCCCCAGAGCGCTCCCTGCATGGCGGGGCTCTGGGGGAGGAGGAAGAGTGCGCAGCTCTGGCCCCCAGAGCTCTGCCCGCGAGGCATGGCTCCCGGAGGGGGGGGGCGAGTGCGCTGTCTGCGCGCGCGGCTCCGGGGGAGGGGAGGAGCATTCAGCCCCAGCCCCCCGGAGCGCTGTCTGTGCAGCGCGGCTCCAGGGGAGGGGCGGAGCATGCGACCCCAGCCCAGCAGCGGTACTGGGGTGCGGCTCTGGGGGAGGGGCTGGGGGCAGCCTCCCCAACCAGGGGCCGGATGGAAGGGGCTGGTGGGCTGTAATTTGCCCACCCTTGGTATAAATGCATCTTACTTCTGTTTCATTCTATGCATCCGATGAAGTGGGCTATAGCCCACGAAAGCTTATGCTGAAATAAACTGGTTAGTCTCTAAGGTGCTACAAAGTCTTCCTCGTCTTATTTACGGATACAGACGAACACGGCTGCTAATCTTAAAGCTAGAAAAGGAAACACTTTGGATCCCTGGTCAAATTTTTAAAAATGCCAGGAAAGTGTAATTTTAGGCTTCTCCAACATGAAGTGCTATGTGACACATTTGTTGGTAGCATGTAAAGACGCAAGATTCTGCCAGCAACCCAAACACACATTTGAACAGTAGCTTTGACCAGGGAGATGTGACCAAACAAAGCATGTAATAGCTCAGCACTGGGTATTTTTGAAGCCATTGCATTGTGGAAGTAGGAAAAGAAAGAGAGGGTTCAAGTGTAGCCATCTTTAAGTTGTCAGAGAAAGGCTAAAACTTAGCCTGACAGTTGCTCTAACATCACAAGACCTGTAGAAGCAGAGCTTAGGTCAGAAGCAAGTAGAAAACAGCAGAATAGACAGAGTGACCTAGCCTTGAGATAACGATGTTTTGAGACAAGTAGCAAGAAAATACTGGAATAGGAGGACATAATATAAACAAACTGCAGATGTTTTCAATTAATGAACTTCACAAAGGGATATAAATATTTGGGTGACATCACTTGTACTTTGAAGAATCTGAGGCAGAGATGCTCTCTGCCAGCTGTGTTCTTCCCCTGCAATTGCTTGAAATAAAGCGGTCTCTGACTTCTTGTTTCCAACCTGAGAGTGAGGACTCAGTTTTTCCTCCACACCATACTATTGAGAATACCCGCTGAAAGAACAAGGGAAATCAAATGCAACAGCGTGGAGCAGCAGAATGGTCTGGGGCCCTTTGAAAGACAAGTGAGCCACAGCTATGCATGTGTAGGATGTGCTGGGAGAACTTGGCTAGGAAAATAACTAATGTTTTAACACCATGTAATAGTCCTGTAAGCAGCAACTGCACCTAAGCAATTATCTCAGTTGATGAGATAAAGGTTGTAAACAGACCCTCTCTGGTAGTATTCACAGAAGAGCTATGCTACAAATAAACATTTTTCTAAGATCTAACTACCTGTATGTTCATTAAATAGGTTTAGAGAGTCTATCTTTAAAAGTGGGTCCTAATAATATTATGATGCCACCACCACTGAGGGGATAAAAGCACCTTGTCACAGAACCTGAGGACCTGGAAAAGACCACACTAGAGTTGCTAGATATAGAATCATAGATGTAGGACCAGAAGAGACCTCAGTAGATCATGTAGTCAAGCCCCCTGCACTGAGGCAGGAGTAACCCCTGTAGTGTCGACAAGGTCTAAGTTGACCTAAGTTACGCAACTCCAGCTACATGAATAACAGCTTAGTTCAACTTTCTGCGGTGTTTAAACTGTGCTGGGTCAATGGGAAACACTCTCAATTGACCTGCAAAACAAAGCCCAAAAATCTCCCATTGACCTGCAAAACAAAGCCCAAAAATCTCTCGCTAACGGCTAAGGGCTGGTTGGGGCTCTTCAGCGGAGGCAAACCGCTTGCAGACTGTTCAGATTCCCTGCTAGCTACCGCTTCGGGCTGGAGGGGGGGGGGGTTGGGTGCGCGTTGGATCTGAAGCGGAGGCAAACCGCTTGCAGACTGTTCAGATTCCCTGCTAGCTACCGCTACGGGCTGGTGGGGAGGGAGGGCGGGTGAGCGTTTTGGGGGGGGGCGGTTGGTCGGTCTTCAGCAGAAAAGAGTACTTTGCAGCTGGGAATCTTTATCTCCCTACTAATTGCAGTCCGTATTTCAAACAGGCAACCATGAATGACATCACTTTGCTGAGAATTTCTCAGAGAGATAGAAAGCGCATGCTCCTTGCCTCCATGCAAAGTCCTGGTCCATTCGCCGCAATGCTAGCCTGCTCAATGATACCAGACTACTTACTACTTTCGTGGCGTGGGATGGTCTCCTATCACGGGGGACCACGTAAGGCGGCTCTCCCCAGAAATCTGCTGTGGAAGATTCATCGTTACCTCCTGGATAGCTTCATTGAAATGTCCGTGGAGGACTTCCGGTCAATCCCGGAGTATATTGACAGACTCTTTGAGTAGAAACTGACCAGCAATGAAAGCACGCTAAGTCCTTAGGGCAAGTTAACCATTAATAAATGCTTCCTTTAAAAAATCACACATCATGTAATCCCTTAAAAAGAAACACTTACCCCCCTGGGAGGCTTGGGAGGGTGCTGGCTGCAGGGTGATAAACAGCTCCTGGCTGTCTGCTAACACGGTTTCTCCGCTGGCCTCATGCTACTCCGTGAAATTTCCCTCCTCCTCATTGTTGTCCTCATCAGAATCAGTCTCGTCCCTGACGATTATCCCATCGGTGGAGTCCACGCAGACCGGTGCGATGGTGGTGGGGGCGCCCCCCATTATCTGATTTAGTTCATTGTAGAACCGGCATGTCCGCGTCGCGCCCCCTGATCGTCCGTTTGCCTCCTTGGCTTTCTGGAACGCTTGCCTCAGCTCTTTAATTTTCACGTGGCACTGTTGGGCGTCCCTGTTGTGGCCCCTTTCCAGCATGGCCTTGGAGACCCTGGCAAACGTGTTGGCATTCCGTTTGTTGTTGCGGAGTTCCAACATCACGGATTCCTCTCCCCAGATAGCGATGAGATCCAACACCTCACAAGTAGACCATGCTGGAGCTCTTCTCCTCTGGCTGGTCTCCAGGGCAGCTGAGCTCTGCATGGAGTCTTGTGATGCTGAGCTCTGCATGGCGGCTTGTGCTGCTGATTGCTCTGAATGGCGACTGAGCAGTTCAGTTGAGCTGGCCACGCTGACCAAACAGGAAATGCTATTCAAATGTTCCCGGGTCTTTTCCTGTCTACCTGGCCAGAGCAGCGAGTTGAGAGTGCTGTCAAGAGCGGTCACAGTGGAGCAGTGAGGCAGTCCAGAGCGGTCAGAATGGAGCATTGTGGGACAGCCTCTGGAGGCTATTAATGTCAGTTGCGTCTTCACTAGTCCACAATCGACCTAGAGAGGTCGATTTTAGCGCTACTTCTCTCGTCAGGCAGGAGTTATAAAGTCGATTTTGAGGGCCCTTTAAATCGACTTTAATGGCATGTATGTGAAGACAGGTACACGTTTAATTCGACTTAACGTCGTTGAAGTCGACGTTAAGTCGTAGTGAAGACATTCCCTTAGTCTAGTGGGTCTTCACTAGACCCACTAAATCGACTGCCAGTGCATTGATCACCACAGCATCAAGCCCTGGTAAGTATAGACATGCCCTAAGTATTTTCAAGACCATCCCTGACAGGTGTGTGTCACTGGAGGTTTTTAGGAAGAGGCTAGACAGTGTCCCTAGTTAATTTGTTTCAGTGCTTAACTACCCTGACAGGAAGTTTTTCTTAATGTCCCCTCTAAACTGCCCTTGCTGCAATTTAAGCTTATTGCTTCTTGTCCTCAGTGGTCAAGGAGGAAAATTTATCACCCTCTTCTTTATAACAACCTTTTAAGTACTTGAAGACTGTTATCATGTGTCCCCTTAGTCTTCTCTTATCCAGATTAAACAGACCTAATTTTTTCAGTTTTTCCATGTAGGTCATATTTTCTAGGCCTTGAATCATTTTTGTTGCTCTCCTCAGGACTTTCTCCAATTTGTCCCCATCTTTCCTGAAATGTGATGCCCAGAACTGGACACAATACTCCAGGTGAGGCCTTATCAGTGCTGAGTAGAACAGAAGAATTATTTCTCATGTCTTGCTTATAACACTCCTACTAATACAACCCAGAATGATGTTCCCTTTTTTCTTTCTCCAACAATATTAGATTGTTGATTCATATTTAATTTGTGATCCACTATAACCCCTTGGTCCCTTACTGCAGCACTCCTTCCTAGGCAGTCATTTTCCATTTTAAGTATCAGAGGGGTGGTCGTGTTAGTCTGGATCTGCAAAAATGAAAAAGAGTCCTGTGGCACCTTATAGACTAACAGACATAGTGGAGCACAAGCTTTCATGGGTGAATACCCACTTCATCAGATGCATGCCGTGGAAATATTCAGAGGCAGATATAAATATGCAGGCAAGAATCAGGCTAGAGATAACGAGGTTAGTTCAATCAGGGAGGATAAGGCCCTCTTCTAGCAGTTGATTTGGAGGTGTGAACACCAAGAGAGGAGAAACTGCTTTTGTAGTTGGCTAGCCATTCATAGTCTTTGTTTAATCCTGAATTTTTCCAGTTGATTATTCCTTCCTACATGTAGTACTTTGCATTTGTCCTTATTGACTTTCATTCTATTTACTTCAGGCCATTCCTCCAGTCTGTCAAGATCATTTTGAATTCTAATCCTGTCCTCCAAAGCACTTGTAACCCCTTCAAGCTTGGTATCATCCACAAACTTTATAACACATATACTCTCTATGCCATTACCCAAATCATTTATGAAGATATTGAATAGAACTGGACCCAGGACAGATGGCTGCAGAATGCCACTCAATATGCGCTTCCAGCTTGATTGTGGACCATTGATAACTACTCTGAGTACAGTTTTCCACCCAGTTATGCACCCACCTTAAAACAGGTTCATCTAGGCTGTATGTTTGTTTATGAAAAGGTCATGTGAGACAGGGTCAAAAGCCTTATAAAGTCAAGATATACCACATCTACTTTCCCCTCATCCAGAAGGCTTGTTACCCTGTCAAAGAAGGACATTAGGTTGGTTTGACATGATTTGTTCTTGACAAATCCAATTGACTGTTCCGTATTTTCTTCTGTGTGCTTACAAATTGTTTGATTATTTGGCCCTAAGGTACTAAAGTTAAGTTGACTAGTCTATAATTCCCTGAGTTGTCCTTATTCCCCTTTTTATAGCTAGGTACTATATTTACCCTTTTCCAGGCCTCTGGTATCTCTCCCGTCCTTCATGAGTTCTCATAGATAATCGCTAATGGCTCAGATCTTAAGTATTCTAGGATGTATTTCATCAGACCCTCCTGACTTCTTCAAGTCATCTAACTTGTCTAAGGTTATGTCTAAGGTTATGTTCTTCAAGACATCTAACTTGTCTAAGGTTATGTCTAGACTAGTAAGCTTACTGCAGCACAGCTGTACCACTGTAAGCGCTTGTGTAGTCGCTCTACTCTGATGGGAGAGAGGTCTCTCATTGACATAGTAAAACCACTTAAATGAGGAACAGTAGCTATATCATTGGGAGAAGCTCACAAGCACTTATGCTGGCAAAATGTATGTCACTCAGGGTGGTGTTTTTGCACACCACTGAGCGACATGAGTTTTGTCAACATAAGTGTAGACATAGCATCAGTAATTCTTAATTTATTCTTTTTCCTACTTTAACATCTTATCCTACCCCATTTACACTGATGTTCACTAAGTTAGTCACCAAACACTGCTAACTTTTTTTGGTGAAAACTGAAACAAAAAAGGCATTTAATACTTTGGCCATTGCTACATTTTCTATTATTGTCTTTTCTTCATTGAGCAATGGGTCTGCCTTGTCCTTTGTCTTCCCCTTGCTTCATGTGAAGTTTTAAAATACTTTCTTGTTACCCTTTATATCCCTAGCTAGTTTAATCTTTTGTGCCTTATCCTTTCTAATTTTATCCCTACATGCTTGGTTTTTTTTTTTAATATTCATCTTTTCTAATTTGAGCTAGGTTCCAATTTTTGTACGACTTTGTTTTCAAGTTTCAGGTCACTGGAGATCACCTGGTTAAGCCATCATGACCTCTTACCCTACTTCCTATCTTTCCTATGCATTGGTAGGAAAGCGAGGTCATAATCAATTGTAGATTGTTTGTCCCAGAAGGTTAAGTGCTAGGTAAGGGGCAAGTGTTGCAGGGGACTTATCTCGTTGCCGGGAGAAACGAGGCCTCACACAGGTGGCTAGTTGGAAAGTGGTTAGTTTATTGGAGGGGGCGGCATTTCGTGCTGGGGGGCTTATCTGCCAGCACGGCCGCAATACAAGATGACTGACACGCTCGGGCGGTGTTCAGAATGCCCAAAGAGGAAGCCCAACCCAAAGAGGGTGTCAGCACAGATATACCCATGCTCATTTGCATCTCATACATACTCATCTCATTAATAGCAAGCAACAAACTGATTGGTTACATACTTGTTGGTTACGCAGTCCTGCCTTAGTTTCCCCATTTGGTTTCCCACGCATTCATTCTCACACAGAGAGGGTAAACACTCATGCAGCTGGGAACTGGTACCCAAACACACAGATAACAGCAAGGTCATTCTCAGATAATACCACCATTATGCACTCTCCTGGAGTTGACTTAGAAACGCAACTGCACTTCCTAGAGATTGCCCGTCACAATATCTTCCGGTCCTAACATCCCTCCCCACGCTTCTAACGAGACTCCAGGGAACAAGAGGGCAACACAAACAACGGGGGCACTGAGTACCAAGGTGCCCCCCTCCCTCCTCTGCACACACACAAGGAAAGGGAGGGTGAAGGAGACAAGCATCAGAGGCACCTGAGGCCTCCCCTGACCCCTGGCCCCCTACCCAGACACACACAAAACCAACTACAAAACAACACAAATACTCAAAGCCAACACTAGCTCCTCCCTCCCCCCATCGCTTCTTAGATGACTACAGCTTCTGCTTCCGTCTTGGAGCAGTTCATCAGACACTGGCCAGGTACGGGGGGAGAGTGGCCTCCGCGATCGCTGTTGCCTCGCTTTGCACCTGTGAAAGGAGGTGAACAAGCACAGATTACAAAGCGGTCTCTGCCTCCCACATGGGGGAAGGCAGCCACCTGGTTCTCATAGGCCATAGCATCCAGCTTCGCATCTCTGCTGTACCTGTCCAGGGAGTCAAGGGTTAACTCTGCAAACAAGAAGACAAACACAAAACAAGGCGGGCCACCGGCAGCACACCCTGGCGTTGGCCAGCCAGAGGTGTGCGGTCGTGCCCACATCCAGAGAGCCTGGCCCGGACTCAACAATTGGACCAGGTCCTCCTCCATCTCGTCTGGCAGCTGATGTACTTGCATTCACACGCCGTTCGGCTCCGGGTCCTGCCACGCTGACTCTTGGCAAGGACCATGCAGGCCAGGGCGAGACTCCGGCCCTGTGCCTCCATGGGGAGCCCCTCCGTCTGCATCTTGGCGCTTGCCCACGTGGATTCCAACTGCTGGGGGGTGGAAGCCAGTTCACCCACACACCTGTCTGCTGCCAGGTCTTGCCTGCGACCAGGGGGCTTCACAAACTCAGAGACAAAGATATTATTAGCCTCGTCCCCCCCACGCCATCAGTACTGCTTTCCGCTTTTTTTCTCTTCCTCCTCCCCTCTGCTTAGGGAAGAGGGGGGCTGCTGGGTGGAACACAGCTGCTGACACTCTACTTCTGGGCTGCCTGCCAACTGATAACATTTGGCTGTTTTCCCAGACCCTTAAAGGTATAACACATTTTTAAAAACACAATATGATTCTCTCAACTCCCTCCCCCCATGCCCGCAGGTTGATACTGAGCACGGGGTCGGGGTAGACCTTCCCGCTCCCTGAGGCTGGGGAGAAACTTCAGATGTTGCCAATCTCAGGTCCCAGGGTCCCTTAATGGGCCGCTGTAATCACTCTGACCTGGGCAACGGAACGGGCTTTTGCTCCTACTTAATCAAAACGGGCTTCGCACCTGCCTTCTGGAGTCTGTTGACAACACACTCTACCGCACTTCACCACGGTCTCCCATGTCGCTGTGGCCTCCCGCACCTCTGCGGTCCCTCCACACCTGCGTGGCCTCCCGCCTCTCTAGACGGTCCTCCCATGTCCCTGTGGCCTCCCGCACCGCTGCGGTCCCTCCACACCTCCATGGCCTCCCGTGTCTCGAGCGGCCGACGTGCTGTTTCTCTCAAGGTTACTCTCAGTCCAAGAAGCTTTCTGCTGCCAATTTTCACTTAATCACTGCTTCCAGAGATTCCATCCAGTTTTATCTCTCGCTCTGTAGGCAGCCTGCACAGCCTGGGCCCGATCCTGCCTGTTGTTACCTTCTGCCCTTGCAGAAGGCTCCGCTCGCCTGGGACCGATCCTGCTTTCTACTTTCTAGAGCCTCTGCCGCTGCAGAGACTCCCTTCCTGGGCTCGGAGCCAGGTAGACACAGCCACGCCACTCACCCATAGCGCGCCGCTCCATCCCAGACCACCATCTGGCTCACGACCATCTGGCTCACTCAAGTCCAAGTGAGTTGAAGTCCAGAGGTGACTGCCTGAGATTCAGGTATAGAACAGTCTCCCAGAGGAGATCAGCTGAAGCCAGAATCTGACCATATTTAGGAAATGCTGCAAAACCCTCTGTAACATTCTATACCTTGGGGAAGCATACTGTAACCCCTATATTCCTCATTTACATATAATCATGATCTTACATATAAAGCATGCCTTGTAAAGTATCAGGGGAAAGATTATGCTCTGTTGAAAGTCATTTCTCTATCCATATATGCATATATCATGAATGAATATGAAGTTATGAGAATTGTGTGGGAATCAGCCAGATACTAGCTCCCCCCTCCCCCCCAAGAGGCAACAGCAAAGAAAGTAACCAGCGCCCAGGCAGGGTGTCAAACAACATATCAACAGTCATTGTCCAGCAAGGGAGCTATAATGCAATGACTCACTTGCCAGAGGCCATACCAGGGGAATTGCTCAACCTTGCTTGGGGAGACTCAGCAATGTCCCCCAGACATGCTTGGACCTGCACAACAGTCAGCAACCTTTCAGAGGTGGTGTGCCGAGCCTTCATTTACTCACTCTAATTTAAGGTTTTGCATGCCAGTAATACATTTCAATGCTTTTAGAAGGTAACTTTCTATAAGTTGTGACAAATTACTGCCACTATATTGATGGGTCCTGCGTTTTGTCTTCTTGTGGGGAATTCAGGGAGCCTATTTCTTGCCCCTGAACAGGGTCTTAACTGTCCCACTAGTATCCTAGAGGGGAGAAGTGGAGAGGGAGGGACCTGGGCCCGCCCTCTACTCCGGGTCCCAGCCCAGGGGCCCTGAGGATAGCGGTAAACCACTGGGATTGGCTACTCCTTCCCCTGGGCTACTTCCCTCTCCTACTCTTCAGCTTGTGGGGGCTTCCTGCCCTCTCTCTGCACAAGCCAGGTGTTCCTTTACTTAGGGTCTGGGTCTTTCTTAGCTCACCGCTCCAACTCCTCCAAACTGCTCTCCGCTCCAATGCCTCCAAACTCCTTCCAAACACCCACACCTGTCTGCCTGAGGCAGGGGTTTTTATTAAGGTCCTAATTGACAGCAGATGCTCCAATTAGCCTGCTGCCTGCTTCCCTAGTCTACAGGGAGCCACACCCTAATGAACCTTGAGTTGATATATCTCCCCTCAAGCACTCTGCCACAGCTCCCTGACTTTCCTCTATCACAAAGTCTATAATACATAACTAAACTATTGTTACATGTAAAGTAAATAAGGTTTTTAAAATACTTAAGAAGCTTCATTTAAAATTAAATTAAAATGCAGAGTGCCCCAGACCGGAGGCCAGGACCCGGTAGTGTGAGTGCCACTGAAAATCAGCTCGCTTGCCACCTTCGACATGCATGCCATCGGTTGCCTACCCCTGGTTTAGACTGTACTTAATTTTCTTTTCTTTTGGTAACCACTCTAACTTGTTATGATTTGATTTATAATCTATCTTTATAGTTAATAAATTTGTTCTACCTGAAGCAGTGTGTTTGGTCTGAAGCATGTCAGCAGCTCCCCTTGGGATTAAAAAGTCTGGTACATATAAATTTCTTTGTTAAGTTGACAAATGGGGGAAGGGATAGCTCAGTGGTTTGAGCATTGGCCTGCTAAACCCAGGGTTCAGTCCTTGAGGGGGCCATTTAGGGATCTGGGGTAAAAAATCTGTCAGGGGACAGTACTTGGTCCTGCTAGTGTAGGCAGGGGACTGGACTTGATGACCTTTCAAGGTCCTTCCAGTTCTATGAGATAGGTATATCTCCATATATTTTTTTATTTTTAAATTCATATAAGCTTGTAGCATCCAGCAGGCATAAATGGGCACTGCAAGATGGAGGTTCCTAGGTGTGTGTCTGGGACTGGAGATATTTGCTAGTGTCATTCATTTTCACAATCCAAGCAGTTTACATGCCAGAGGCTGTGCGTGAACACCCCAGGAGTGGGGGTTCTCACAGCAGAGCAGGGTAAGGTTGGCTCCCAGAGTCAAGGACCTAGCAGATTGGTCCAGATAACACCACAGGGGAATGTCACACCATCCTCTTAGAAAAGGTCTTTGTGCCACAAGAATTACACCCACCATTGTGATTCCCTTCTACCAACCATCCCTTACCCCACAAAACTATCTGAGCTCAACCAATTACCATCAACACCCCACATATGACCCTCAGCAGAGTTTGTACGGGAGAATGTCTGCCGAGGTGTTGACTAGGGCTTTGCTCTTGCTGTTGTATACACATGGAAGACACTCAGATAATGCTGCTGAGAGGCAGTGGCATGAAACTCTGCAATAAAGATCTCGAGAAGGATTGTCCTGTGAATGTTGTTAATATTAGGGGCCATTTGTTGCTCATTCAGAGGCAAATTCTGCCCTCGGTTACTGAAGTCAGTGGCACTGCCTGGGTGTGAGTGAGAGCAGCACTTACTGTACCTGGTTTGTGAGGCCAACCTGGCACATGTCCTCTGTTTGAAAGTGCCCGTTGCTTGTCTTCAGGTGAACCGGGAGGGGAGTACAGACTGAAGGACTGCCAGCCTTGAGACAGACGTGTAGGAACAGTGCAGCCCCACCTAGCAGCCTCCCTCCCTCCGACTGCTGACCCCTTGGGACAGGGACTGTCTTGTGTGTAGGCTTGTACAACATCTGGCACAATCTCATCTTAGCTCCTACTTCAACACACATTAATAATAGCCACCTCCAAACTGCTGGGGCCAAGGGAATCTTCAGCCTGTCTTTCTACAGCAGGTGTAGGCAAGGTTGATAATGCTGATGGAAACAAAGTCCTGTGGCACCTTAAAGACTAACTATAAAGTTTTGAGTTTATTGTGCTGTGGATATCTGAGCCAACGTGGTTACAACTTCCAATCACTACCAGCATGTATTGGATTCAGACCAGTATGAAAGTGAAAGTCTTTATAACAATCCTGGGGGCTATCCAGCCCTATCTGAGTCCTAATATAGGTCTGCTGGAAACCAGGGCTTGGGAATGTGCCATTTGACTCCTGGTTATCCCAATGTTACTGCTGTTTAAAAGTGAACAGCTGCAAGGAGAGAAGTCTGAGCTGTACTTTGCACCCTAAGTGCCCTTCAGCCAGCATCCATGCCAAAGATCTATGGTGGAAGAGCAGTCAAAACAGTCACTGTAATGGGTGGTCGGTAGGCCCACCGAGCCGCCGGGGCGGTGGGGAGCTACTACTCCTTTGGGACAGCCTTGGTCACACCCCCTCGTTACTGGGGAATTAGGGTCGGGAGGTGTGTCGTCCCTAGTCAGTGGCGCGCCCCTCAGGCGGGGGGGGGGGGCGCCGGCAAGGAGTCAGTGGCGCGCCCCTCAGGCGGGGGGGGGGGGGGGCGCCGGCAAGGAGTCAGTGGCGCGCCCCTCAGGCGGGGGGGGGGGGGGGGCCGCCGGCAAGGAGTCAGTGGCGCGCCCCTCAGGCGGGGGGGGGGGGGGCGCGCCGGCAAGGAGTCAGTGGCGCGCCCCTCAGGCGGGGGGGGGGGGGCGCGCCGGCAAGGAGTCAGTGGCGCGCCCCTCAGGCGGGGGGGGGGGTGCCGGCAAGGAGTCAGTGGCGCGCCCCTCAGGCGGGGGGGGGGGGTGCCGGCAAGGAGTCAGTGGCGCGCCCCTCAGGCGGGGGGGGGGGGGGTGCCGGCAAGGAGTCAGTGGCGCGCCCCTCAGGCGGGGGGGGGGGGTGCCGGCAAGGAGTCAGTGGCGCGCCCCTCAGGCGGGGGGGGGGGGGTGCCGGCAAGGAGTCAGTGGCGCACCCCTCAGGCGGGGGGGGGGGGGGGTGCCGGCAAGGAGTCAGTGGCGCACCCCTCAGGCGGGGGGGGGGCGCCGCCGGCAAGGAGTCAGTGGCGCACCCCTCAGGCAGGGAGGGGCGCCGCCGGCAAGGAGTCAGTGGCGCACCCCTCAGGCAGGGGGGGGCGCCGCCGGCAAGGAGTCAGTGGCGCACCCCTCAGGCAGGGGGGGGCGCCGCCGGCAAGGAGTCAGTGGCGCACCCCTCAGGCAGGGGGGGGCGCCGCCGGCAAGGAGTCAGTGGCGCACCCCTCAGGCGGGGGGGGGCGCCGCCGGCAAGGAGTCAGTGGCGCACCCCTCAGGCAGGGGGGGGCGCCGCCGGCAAGGAGTCAGTGGCGCACCCCTCAGGCAGGGGGAGCACCAGCAGAAGTCTGGGGATGTACCTCACAGGCGAGGGGGCACCAGCAGGACTCCGGGTCGTCTGCCGCAGGGAGCTCCAGATCTCCTTCGGCGTCCATCTCCGTTGGCCACGGGGTGCTGCTGGGCTCTGTCAGTTCTCCGGGGTACTCTGCCCCCGGCAGCTCCAGTTCTCCCTCCAGGGTTGCCTCTGGCAGGCATGGGTCCCCGCTGAACTCTGGCAGTCCCTCGGGGTACTCCGCAGCCGGCAGTTCGGGAAACCCCAGTCCTTCCTGCGGAGGAGGGTTCCATTGGTCCAGGGCCTCCCCTGGCTCGGCTGCAAGGTGTGGCGGGAGCAGCCCGCGGCCTGCATCTGTCTCCCTCCCTCACACCGGCCTGACTGAGCTAGGGCCCCCGCCCTTTATACTTCCTGTTCCGCCCCTCCTCTTCCTGGGGGCGGGGCCAGCTTGGTCTGGGCCCGCCCACTCTGGCTGAGAGAGTGTTTCTTTACCCTCCAGCTCGGAGGGTGGCCACAGTGCCTCCCTACACCACAGATGCAGATAGAAAAAGCTAGAAGCTAGATAGAAAAAAGCTTGAGGAGGGATGCTGGATGAGTTTGCCATCAATAAAAATAAGGAGGAGTCACGTGGTACCTTAGAGACTAACAGATTTATTTGGGCAAAAGTTTTGTGGGTAAAAAACTCACTTCTTCAGATGCATAGAGTCAACAAGCAGTTCCTTTCCTACACCTGCAGGAGGAAAAGCTTTATAAAATACAGAGAATTATCCATCCTCTCTGTACACTCATCTGTCTTCAGGGCACAGTACCTGGGTAGGAATTGCTAATCAGAACATCTTGTTGGAAAGCAAGGTGAGATATGCAAAGCATTAATCTGGCCTCCCCTAGGAGGAAAGTGAGGTCACATAGGCAAGGGAAATGAAGCCAGGAGGAATTAACCAGCAGCTGCTCTGAGCTGTGCTAAATACTTCAGGGTGAGATTACCACAAGGAGCATGGGTGGGGGGAGATACATGCCTCATACACAGCATCTCGCCCTTTTTATTTAAGTATTTGTTAGTGTTAACACTCCATGAACACCGTGTATGTGCGTACAGCACTGCTCACCCGACTGTACAAAAGCACCCTGGAGTTACTATATATTCATTGTAGATGAAGATCACTGCAACCACCTTTAAAATGCAGCCAGCCCTGGGATGGAAAACAGCTGCTGTTTCCCAGCACCACTGCCCAGCAGAACAGAACAGGAAGTGACAAGTCCTGTATCCTGGTGAAACTGCTCAGGGAATTTAAGGTAATGTTGTGGGCTCTTTCATGATAAGGAATCAGGATCCTGGCTTTTGGCTCAGCCTATGTGTTTAAACTTTAAAATATTCACATCTGACACATAGTGAAAGCTACTGCTAGTGAGTGTGGGAGTCTGTATATACAGCCTGCTAAAATAACTGTACACTTGGGAACATGGCTCTGCAATTGTGCTAGCGAGAGACAGACTCCTCTGCCCTGTTGAGACTAGCAGGCAGGAGAGCAATGAAGCAAAGCAAAGCTGGTGGGGTATGGAGGCTAGTAGTGGACGCAGCCTGCTGAGCCTCAACACACAGGGTGAGGACAGTGCATCTGCACAAACATTCTGGCCTTGCTCGAAGAAGGCCACCCTCACTTCAGCCCTCCCCTGGGCATGCTCTGTTGTGCACAAGTGGATGTGGAGTTCCCTTTTCTGGATTCCCAGCTGCCAGGCACATGCGAAGAACAGGATTGCACTATCTCTTGTGGGCATGCGGGATTTGGGTGAAGACAGAATGGAAATCACACATGATCTCATTGCTTTAAAATGTGCAGCTTGCGGTTCTGCTCAGAGACCCTCTGGGGAGACAAACCAAGAAACTGATAGGAAGAAACTGGCTTCTTCTAAAGCCCTACAAACATCATTTGTGTTTGCACCCGAGGCCCCTGGATCCAGCAATCAAGCCTCCTTGCGTCTGGGAAACCAGCCTTTGGAGCTGACAGGTGGCTCAGGCTAAGCTGTCTTTGAAAGAAAAAATCTATTTAGCCCCTCCCCTGCTCGTCCCTCAGCTCAGCCTTCCCTCTTCCTGATCAGAGAAAGGAAGCCCTGGCTCCACTGGTTTATACTGAAGGGCAACTACAACTCCAGCCATGTTTAGCATGGCAACAAAGAATAAAATAAAACAGAGTTGGGGAATAAAATGTGGAAGCAAGTGGGCCAGAATCCACAGGCGTCATTGCTGAGTCTCCTGAACCTAGCAGAGGAGCAGCAGTGGGGCACCTGGGCTAGAGAGCTTGCCTGCAGTTACACGCCACATTGGTCTGGGCTGAGCATTGCTTGGATGGGAAACCACCAGCGTAAAGAGAGAGGGAGGTCCTGGAGGGAGGCTGATCAATAGGGGGTGCTCTTCTCTTTGAGGCCAAATTGAACTAACTGGTGATGGGGGCATAGTGCTGCAGTGAGATGAGATGTAAAGCCTCATCCCTAAGCATCCATGCTCCGTGAAGCGCTCGTGGATCAATAGGCAGGAGCAGAATTGTTAATTTCACTCTACTGACCCAATTCCCGTGGAGACAGTGTTCTTCATTTCCCCACTTGTGGCCTCAGTGCTCCATCAGTTACATGCTTTGCCTCCTGGGGGATGTGAGGATAAATGTATCCAGGTGCTCAGCTACTGTGGGGAGGGGGCAGATACGGCCCTTAGACAGCATTTCAGGTGTTTTTCTAGGCAAACTAATCCCATTGTGTGGGTATGCAGGGCCAATTGTGTATGCAGGGCCAAGTTTGGCTGAGAGTACAAAGTGCACAATTAGATCAGGGTGTAGATTGTATACATACTTTTACTTCTTTAAACTATGGAATGACACAGTTCTTCCTAGATTGAACAGCAGAATAAACATACGTGGAGTTAAGAGAGTAGGTGGTAATGTACTATACTGGTACCATAACAGAGCAGGAGCTCTTAGAACCATTGGCCTCGGTTTCTAACAAATCTTTGGAAAGAGCTGCCAGAATGATTTGAGATCCCCAAAGCCTCACTTGCAATGGGAGTCTAGAGAAGCGCACACTGTTATGATTTTGATACAGGAATTACTGAGTGATGTTCTTTGGGCTGGGTTATGCAAGTGGTCAGATTAAATGGTCATAATGGTTCTTTCTAACCTTATGATCTGAGAATCTATGCATCTCCTCCTACCTACCCATTTGGCCTTTGCCCAATTGATGCATAGCCACTGGGACTTGTTCACAATCCCCACGCTGAGTCCCCTTGCGATAGTATTTATCTGTAGCTGTCTGAGCACATCACTGTCCCCAAATGTGATACAATTGTGTGCCTAACTTGCATGCACATTTCCTGAACACATGCATGCAAATTGGGTAATTGAATATGTAAATACATCCAGTTAACTATTAGTCTGCGCAACTGCCTGATTTGCAACTACAGTTGTGGTAACAGTATAAACAAATTGCACAGAGAGCTCATTGGACAAACTGGTCCTGGGAGCACAACAAAAGTGACTGAATGTATTTTATGGCTTGAACAAACGGAAGCAGTTTTATTTCCTATTAACTGAGACACTGGTGTATAGAATATGAGCGTGGGGAGGAATTCTATCCAATGTGGCGTGACGATGCAAAATACTTCATAAAAAAGGATCTCTGTTTCATGAATGATTTTCAATAAATCACAAGCCTTAAATTCTACCCAATAATGTTAATATACATAGGCGACAGAACAGTTTGGCAGCACCCACTGGCAGCTCCCTGCCCCCCCAGCTCACCTCTGCTCCACCTCTTCCCCTGAGCGTGTCGCTCTGCTTCACCCCACTCCTTCCCTCCATCCCTCGCACAAAACAGTGTGGCAAACCTGGGAGGGGGGAGAAGTGGAGCAGCGGCACATTTGGGGAAGAAGGCAGAGGTGAGCTGGGGTGGGGAGCAGTTCCTATGCCCCCTCTGAGGGTTACTTCCTGTGGTGCTCCCTGCACCCCCCTCCCGCCTCAGCTCACCTCCACTCTGCCTCCTCCCCTGAGTGCACCGCCGCTCCGCTTCCCCCCCCCCCCCAGATGTTTCGTGCAGCAAGCCTGGGAGGGAGGCGTGAGGAGGGGAAATGCAGTGTGCCAGGGGGAGGACGCGGGGCCGGAGATTTGGGAAAGGGATTGGAATGGCAGTGGGGAAGGGGCGGGGTGGGGGTGGGAGTGGGAGTGGGGAGGGGCACGAGCACCCACTGGCACAGGTAAAGTTGGCACCTATGAATGTGCTGCCCCTGGAAATGTGCCACCCCAAGCACATGCTTGCTTTGCTGGTGCCTAGTGCTGGTGGTCCTGCAGCAGAAGGTGGCTGACAGTCAGCCAGCAAATGAGTGGCTGATGAGGCAATGAGGAACCACGGCTGGTGGGACAGCCAGGAGGTGAGGAGCAGTGGCTAGGGGAATGGCCAGCCAAAGCAAGTGCTCAGATGGCATAGGAAGCAAGGTGCCTTTTTTCCTGGGTGGGAGATGAACTCCCGCAGGTGCGCCTTTGGACCCTGGGTCCTCTCTGACCAAGGACAACCACTGTGAGCAGGGTATGGTAAGGGAGCAGAGAGGGACATAGAAAAATAACTTTTGGTCGCAGAACTCAAGAACACAAGGCAGAAGGCACCACCCAATGCTCTCTGGGGTGGGTGTCCTGCTCATAGTTTGATAATTATGGATTCCACTTGTGGCATTTTCCCTAATTAATGTCAAGTGACTTCTCTCCTTTCATTAAAGCTTTTTTTCTATACTCAGACTTTGTGCTTGTGAGCAGGGAAATACTCCCTCTCAGAGGCACCCAGGGGTGGTGTGTAAGGGTTGCGGCTCGAGCCAGGTCTGAAAAGGAACCCCCAGATATTGAACGCAGCCCTGGTTGCTATTGGCTGCACCTGGCAGAAGGGTTACAGCAGTAACTAGGGTCATCTTCAACTCCTTCATGCCAAGCCCTGAGAGCTGCAGATACCGCACAAGGACCATCTGCAGAGAAGAAAATCAAACAAGTCAGAGAGGATTGTTCCCCTGGATCCACCTGCAGCTGAATCAACAGTCTGAATCAACAGTAATTGCTGATGAAAACTCTGCTGTGATGGAGTCAGTCTAGAGTCAGCAGAAGGTGTAGCCTGGCCCAGAGTGAAGAGATGAACCAAGATGTTAGGATATGTCCTTTCCTTTTAAATGTTTGAGCATATTTCTTAGAGACAACATACAATTTGACGAGTGATAGACAAGACCAGGGCCAGATTCTCATCTGTGTTTGAGCACCTCTCAGAGCAGTATTCAGTATACGTGGCTGTAAGCTACCCCTGAGCCTTCTCCTGACCTTGGGGCTGCTCTGTGCCAGGCCAGCCCACAGCATAAGTTAATATAGCTTGAAGGCTTCCTTAGCTTGTGCCAGCTGCCCACATTCCCAGGGGACTGTTTCAGCAGCTCAGGGTGCAGGAATGCCTCATCTGCACTCTCTGTGCTGGCTGCCGGATGTGAGGGGCAGTGGGGTTGTATGGGTAGATCTGCAGCATTTAGGGCTACTTTGTGTCAGGCCTAACAAAGGGCAAGATCTGACTCCAGGTCCCAAAGCTTTAGCCTCTATCTACGTTTGCACTGAAATACATTCAAGGCAGCTGTTGTATGAGCTGATGTGGTTATGGATGCACTCTACTGCAGGGCTGACTTCCTCCAGGAGAGCGCTGCAGCTGTTCCTGTGCTCTCAGACCTCTGTGCAGTGACTTGGAATACAGATTAATTGAAAATTAAATCACTGATTAAACTATGTCCAATATACTGCTGACTTCTACTAAATTTTGCAAACATTGAGCTAGTTCAGAAAGGAAGGGGTGTTTTTCAAATAAAGCTGAAGAAATAAATGCAAAATTCCTAGGTCATAAGCTGTCCTCAGCCCAGGTATGGCCATCTTCCTCCTTCTGCAGGTACTGAAGTGGGAGCAGAACTCTTCCCTTAGGCCTTGTATCACACTGGACTGGTGTCCTCCACTGCCTCTTTATTTCCTCCCATTTGTAAGGGAACTGTTATCCCCTTACTAACTCTCAGTGGGGTGTTTTGAGTATTAGCTCCCAGGACCTAAAGGGGGAGGGTCAATGGGCAATCAGGACCCTGAGACTGATGGTCCCCAGAGGCAATGGGGAGAGGCCAGCACTCCAGATCAGCCTGACTGACAAGGCCGGGGGACTAATCAAGGAGTCAGGAGGGCAGGATGGGCCCCGTCCTCCGTGTGTGAGCTGGAATTGCCTGGGACAGAGGGAGAGGAGCCAGAGCTGAGCTGGAGAATAGAGCTGGGCCAGATCCGGAGGGGCCAGGGAAGCAGCCCAGAGAGACAGACCCTGTGCTGGGAGCAGAGCTGTAGCCCCAAAGCCAGAGCTCAGCCCAGAGAGACAGACCTGCCCTGGGAGCAGCTGCAGGAATCAGAGGCTGAGAGGTCAGTGCTGGGGGCAGAGACATAGGGGCTGCCTGCAGAGAAGCCGTGTGCTGGAAGCAGAGCTGTAACAACCAGAGGGACCAGAGGGGCTGTTCTGGAGGCAGAGCAGCAGCAGCCGTCATGCTGAGGCAGCGTGGAGCTGACACAGAGGGTGGAACTGGGCTGGAGCCGTCCAGAGGCTGGGAGCGTGTGGACCCCACCAGAGGAAGTGTTCAAGTCATAGCAACCCTGCAGCACAGCTAAGAAGGAGGCCTGGACCCTACAAGGAACAGACTGTAAACTGTCCTGACACTCCAGAGACATTGTGTGTGATGCTCCCTGCCACGGAGCACAGTGATGTGTTTAACTGTTCTATTTCTTCCTTGTTCATTTTTAAGATAAATTGTTCATTAAATAATTTGCATTTGCTTTAAGTTTTATGAAATGATTAGTGGGCCAGAGGGCCCAGTGCAGAGGGAGCACCCCGGAGTGGGGACACCCCCTAGCCTCTGACCTGGGTAACCATAGCATGGTTTGGGGTTTAGCCCCCCAGAAATCCTGGGCCCAGTCTTGTTGGGGTTACGAGGACTCCACCAGACAGGAGAGTGGAAGGGGAGCCCTCAAGGTCAGGGAGGCCTCTGGGTAAAGGAACTGGGAGTGAGGACTCAGATCCTTCTGCTAGCCCACTTCACCGGGGTAGTGCAGAAGCCAGGAAAGTTCTCCACAACAGCGGGACTATTCCCCCGCTTACACATTACTTCTCAGATATTCTCCACAGCCCTAGGTCAGAGCTATTTTCTCCATGGCTGAGCTGGCCAGGACATACTCTGTCAGAAACTCATCTGTGTAAGTGTCAAAGGTAGGTAAGTATGAATTTGCTGAGATGCCAGTTAGATTTTAAAGCCAAAACTATCAAATTAGGTTTGCCAATTGAATAAGTGTTATAGCAAATATTAGAATGGACTCTAATAGGACAGGGGTTCTCAACCACGGGTACATGTGCCCTGAGGTACGCAGTGGTCTTCCAAAGGTACTTTACCTCATCTAGATATTAGCCTAGGTTTACAATAGGCTACAGGAAAAGCATTAACGAAGTCAGTACAAATTAAAATTTCTTACAGACAATAACTTATTTATACCTCTCTGTATACTATACACTGAAATGTAAGCACAATATTTATATTCCAGTTGATTTATTTTATAATTATGTGGTAAAAATGAGAAAGCCAGCATTTTTTTTAGTAATTGTGCTCTGTGACACTTATATTTTTAGGTCTGATTCTGTAAGCAAGTAGTTTCTAACTGAGGTGAAACTTGGGGGTACACAAGACAAATCTGAGTCTGAAAGGGATATAGTAGTCTAGAAATGTTGAGTCAGTGTAAAGGAGAACCCCTTTTTATTGAGTCCAGAGACTGTAATCTTACTGGATTCTTTTAGTTTGACCAGTATTTCTCAAATCAGGACACTTGGATATTCTTAACCAATCAACAATTTATTAATTCATACTGGACCACATCAGTATACAATAAGGGTGGCCAAGTTTATTGACACTCTGAGGCACATATGATAGTCTTCAGAAGTTCAAGAGCTGAGGCATGCCTGTCAGGGTTCAGAGCTTCAGACCTTCGGGGAAAGTGGGTCTTGGGGCTTCAGTTTCGTGGAGGTGCCTGCCTGGGCTTTGGGTTTCTGCCCAGTGCTCCGAGGTTGGGGGAGGCTGTGCACCACCCAGTACCCTGGGGCTGGGAGGGGCTGGTGGATGGGCGGGGGGGAAATCTGGGCTGGGGGGAGGAGTCCTCAGGTGGAAGAGGTGCGCCAGGCCAATGGCTAGCCTCCCTTAGCTGGAAGGCTCCACCCTCTGATTTCTACTGGACATGTGGCAAGTAAGCGCTTAGATTTCAACTCTCTCAGTTTCTCTGCCACTTCCATCGATATCAGATAGGTGGCGTTTGGTGTACAACAAATTTCTTCATTTGTTTTCTTGTTGGAGGCTTTTCATGTTTGATTCACTTCAAGGATTATATTTCAATATTAGACCATATTATTAATTGGAATACCTCTTTTTAAGCAATTTCTTTTAATAATCCAAGCTGTGCCTTTGTTTCTCTTTCAACATTCCTTCTTCTGTGTCCCTTAAAGTTCCTATTACTTTTAGAGTGCCACAGTTATTTTTAATGAAAACAAACAAAATTCCTTATAGACCTCATTTAACGAACATGCGGCATGCCCCCTTTGTTCATGAGCAGTTCATGTTATTTAGTGTTTGAACAAGAGACTAGGGTGGCCACTCACACATTGCTGGAATCCGGTGCATGTATACCTCTGCAGCCCGGACCCTGCTGTCACTGGCAGGCCCTCAGACCAGAGGTGGTGCATGGGGTAGGGGGCATGATGGATTATATGCCCCACCAGATATCTGCCAGGATTTGCCTGCCCTGCTCAGTCTCATGGTGCAGCTGGGCCCCAGGGCCGGCGACAGGGTGGTACAACGGTTACAGCTGTACCGGGCCCCGGACTTCAGGGGGGCCCCTGAAGTCCGGGGCTGGTACTCAGCTGTACCCGTTGTCGCTGGGGCTGTGAGCGAGGCGCGGCTCGGACAGCCGCTGCCGCGCTCACCAGCCCCCTCCCCCGGCACCCAGCAGCTTCCCCCGCCCCCCTTTGCGTCTCCCGGCCGGCCACGCGGCCGCAGCACATGCGGGGGTTGGGGCCCGCAGGAGGTAGGAGGCGGGGGGGGCCTCGGGCGGCGGGAGATCGGCGGGGGGGATTCCCGCGGGAGGTAGGAGACCGGCGGGGGGGGGCCTCGGGTGGCGGGAGATCGGCCGGGGAGGGGGGGCCTGCGGGAGGCAGGAGACCGGGGGGGGGGCGCGGGAGATCGGCCGGGGGGGGGCCACGGGAGGCAGGAGACCGGCGGGGGGGGGGGCCTCGGGCGGCGGGAGATCGGCCGGGGAGGGGGGCCCGCGGGAGGCAGGAGACCGGGGGGGGGGGGAGTGCGGGCGGCGGGAGATCGGCCGGTGGGGGCCGCGGGCGGCGGGAGATCGGCCGGGGGGGGGGGGCCCGCGGGAGGCAGGAGACCGGGGGGGGCCCGCGGGAGATCGGCCGGGGGGGGCCGCGGGAGGCAGGAGACCGGGGGGCGGCCCTGCGGGCGGCGGGAGACTGGCGGGGGGGGGGGCCGCGGGCGGCGGGAGACCGGGGGGGCCCGTACGGTCTGCCGTAGGGGGCCCCAAAATTCCTGTCGCCGGCCCTGCTAGGCCCTCTACCTGCATGGCAGTTGCCAGAGCCCTAGAGCTGTGAGCTATGCCATATGGGGAGAGGCAGTGCCAACAGCTTGGAGCTGCAGGGAGCAGCTGCTGCTTTCCAGGAAGGGAGACTGAGGGTAAGGGAGGGCCTGCCTGGGAGGGGTGTGACTTAAGCTGAACCTTTAAATTGTGCCCCCCTACTCTCAGCAAGTCATCTCTGCCTCAGACAGATGGTGTGTAAGGTCATGCTGCCATCCCCATGCAACCCTTCTGTCCATCAGAGTTGGCAGCAACAAGGGTTGGGTTCAGTATCCAGGGGTTCCGTTCCAATAACACAATGTAAAACCGTCTTGAGCCCCCATCCAGTGACCTGGGATAACCACATACCACCCCTCTGGGCGCCTCTAAGAGGCAATACTTTCCCTCTCGCAAGCACAGAGTCTGAGTGTACCAAAAGCCTTTTAATAACAGAGAGAAACAATGTGGCATTATGTTGGGGAAACACCACAAACAGGCTTCATAACACAAACCATGAACCAGAAGCCCCCCCCCCCCCCCCCAGCAAATGGGCTGTGTCCTTCCCCTTTGGTCCTTGAGTCCCGCAAGCCCAGAAATTCACCCAAGGTCCCCAAAGTCCCACAATCCAAAATTCCAACAACCCAAAAGTCCAGCAACCCAGAAATCACCCAAAGTCCCAAAAGTCCAACAGCCCAAAAGTCTCTGCAGAGTTCAAAAGTGCAGCGTTTTACCTTCCAGCCTGGGTGGAAATGGGGGGGGGGGCAGATTAAGGAGTACCTTACATGGTCTGAGGCCGACTGCCCCGCCTCTCCTTGGGGTTCTGCTGCTGCCCTCACCGTGAACCGCTCCACCAGCCATCCCACAAGCTGATCTGCCAGACACTCTATTCCACCAGCCATCCCAGGAACTGCTCCATACTCCACTCCATCAGCTGCTTCACTCCACCAACCGCTCTGCTAGCTCTCCCACAAACTGCTCCACTCTGTGAACTGCTCCACTCTGCCAGTCCCCCCACAAACTGCTCTGACAGCTGTCTCACAAGCTGCTCAGCAATATATCTCCAGGCCCCGCTCCTTAACACAGTGCTTAGTGATTTCAGCTCATAGTATTGGAGCCTTAGTGCAGATGCACCACTAGGCCCTAAGGCAGGGGTGGGGAACCTCCGGCCCGCGGGCCTTATACGGCCTGCCAAAGCATTCCATCCGGCCCGCGCACATCCCTGGCTGGCAGCTCCCCCAGGCGCTTCCCGGCCCCTTCGCCGAACGCGGAGCCGCCCCCGCCTGGCGGCCTGGGGCGGCTCCGCGCTCGGCGAAGAGGTCGGGAAGCGCCTCGGGGAGCTGCCGGCCAGGGACGCGCACGGGCCACCAGGCGGGGGCGAGGGCTCCCCCAGGCGCTTCCCGGTCCCTTCGCCGAACGTGGAGCTGCCCCTGCCTGGCAGCCCGGGGTGGCTCCACACTCAGCGAAGGGGCCAGGAAGCACCTGGGGGAGCCGCCGGCACCGCGCGGCCAACATTAGCCGGGTGGGGTAAGGAGGAGCCGCGGGGAGCCGACAGTCAAAGGGGCGTGGGGGGGAGGCTGGGCTGGGGGGCAGGCAAGGGGGTGGTGGGAGGAGGGAGGCCAGGCTGGGCGGGCGGGGAGGGGGGCAGGAGACTAGGCTGGATGGGGTGGGCGAGGCGTGGGTGCGGGAAGGAAGGAGGTTTGGTGGGGGGGAGGCTGGGCTGGGCGGGTCAGGCATGGGGGGCAGGAGGCTGGGGTGGGAGTGGGAGGGGGGAGGAGGTTAGGTTCGGTGGGCTGGGCCGGGCCAGGCAGGGGTGGGGGAGGAAAGGCAGTTAGATGGGGGGAGGCTGGGTGGGGGTAAAGGAAGATCACCCCCTACACCCAGGCTGATAGCGGGAGCTGACTGGGGCACCGGGGGGCACTGGCCCACAAATGACATTATAAATGTCCAAATGGCCCTTCGCAGAAAAAAGGTTCCCCACCCTTGCCCTAAGTGAATGCACCTCAGCTCAGCTAATGGAATAAAAAATTAGCCCTGATATTCCACAGTGGCAAGAGACAGGGTGCAATAGACTTGTAGGACCCTCAGCCAAGGCCCTCACCAAACAATATAGAAACCTGTTCATAGCCTCTCTCAATTCAGTGGGTTTTGGAATCCCTGTCCCTTGCCCAGTGAGTGCTACCTAGATGAGGGCGAGTCCCTCCATCATAACAAAGGCCAAGTATATGTCCACAGTCCTCGATTCACATAATCAGGGTAACAACACTTTATCATTTCTGCCCCAATAACAGAGAAACTGGGGAGCCCACAGCAGCCGAAATGACCATTTGGGTTGCTGTGAGCTCAAGCTAGGGTTCACTTTACAGTACTTGCCAGTCCTCCCCAAGATCCTGAGGTAGGGTTGCCAACCCTCCAGCACTGGCCGGGACTCTCCAGGAATTAAAGATTATGTCATGTGATGAAACCTCCAGGAATACATCCAACCAAAACTGGCAACCCTATTGAGGCCCAAGCTTTATAACTGAATTACCCATTTCCCTTGGGAGTTCTCTGGCTGATGTGGGAATTGCTGACTTCTTTTTGTAAAGTCTTTTTGCCTCTCATCTCTGACCGATCCTGCTTGGTGCCTGATCCAAAAGCCTGAATATTACACAATGGAAAACAAGCAGTCAAATTTTTAAAAGAAAGATTTTAATTAAAGGAAAAAGAAAGAACAAATCCCTTATTAAAAAATCAGTGGAAAAGCACTTACAATCACAAAAAGAATCAAAGAGAAAAAACCCACACCACAGAGGAACTCTTCTGTCTAATAAGTCTATAAAGTTACAAAAAAATCCCAACAGAAATAAGAGTTTTACTAAAGGCAGTGCTATTAAAATACATGTCGCATTTACTTGTTTCCACAAAAGTTGAGCCCTTCTCTTTAACAAAACATAGTAACCCTGTCTTGTTGGTTACCATGAGATATCTGTTAATTGGCACCCCTGTTTTGTCCCATGTTAGATTGTGTTGGACTGGATCTTTTACTCCATCGGGTGGCATCCAAGTCATATTAGCAGTGGTCAAGGGAATGGGTGTGAAGGGGAGTCCCCGTTCTGCATTTACTGGAAACTGAGTACACACCCAGCAGTTACCTCTATTTCCCAGAATACGAGTTTTAACCTCGTGGGAATATCTGATAAAAGCATTATTCTCATAAGCAGAGAATAAACTAAAGAAGCATAGTAAAAAACATACAGTTGCGAGAATAAAAGGTCCTTTTATATTCGCCGAGTCAACTTAAGTCTGGTGTCTAGAAGAGGTAAGCTGGTTCACTGATCGGAGACAGTGTCCTCGGAGGTGGCAAGAACTACCGGTCCGTCACTGTGGTTCACTGCAGCTGGCTTGACGTGGGAGTGGTGAATCCAGGATTTACGTCCTTTTAAGAACACTGCAGTCTGGGTTGTTAAAAGAACCTGGTGGGGTTCAGTAAACCTCGGCTGGAGTGCGTCGCCATGAACGAACTTTTTGGCCCAGACAAAATCCCCTGGTTGGAACGGGTGAATCTGTTCTTCCAGCGGCACGGTCTGGGAAAACGGAAAACTGCAAAGCTTTCCAAAGGGTACGGAGGCGAGCCTGTAGGGAGAGAAACTGAGAAGAGGTAATGTGATTCCCCCCCCCCCCAATAATGAAACATCAGCACGCGGCAGCACCTCACCCTTGAAAGAGGGGTGTCTATAAAGTAGTTAGAAGGGGGATAATCCTAACACGCGAGTTGGGTGGGTTCGAAGGTGGAACAGAACTAAAGAAAGTACTTGGGTCCACTTTAACTCTGTTTCTTGACAGTACTTAGCCAATGTAGACTTAAGCTCTCTATTCATGCGCTTAACTTTTCCACTAGACTGGGGGTGGTAGGGTGTATGAAAGGAGTGTGAGATACCCAGTCCCTGTTCTAAGCAGCCGAGGATGTGTCTAGTAAAGTGGGGTCTACGATTTGAGTCAAGCACGAGAGGGATGCTAAAACGGGGTACAATGTCTCTAAGGAGAATCTTTGCCATGGTGGCAGCAGTACAATTGGCAGCAGGAAAGACCTCGACCCAGGAAGTCAGGGGACAAACCAAAACAAGGAGGTGCTTCTTCTTGAAAACCTTTGGCATGTCTGCAAAGTCAATTTGAAGATGTTGAAATGGAACGGCAGGCAGAGGTCTTGCACCCTTAGGTTTCTTAAGAGGTGGAGCAGGTCCATTGCGCTGGCACGTGCTGCATGCTTTCACTATTGACAGGCAGTAGGGTAGAATACCAGGAGCATACTAAAAGCGAGTGATAGTATCCACAAGGGTGGGCGTGCCATAATGACCCCCCCTTATCATGATGCCAGCGAAGTGCCACGGGGTAGGTGGAGCGAGGGAGGCAGGGTCGCCCATCCGGCATGAGCCAGGTCTCTTCAACTAGAGTGGCTCTGAGGCTCTTTCACGATCGTAGTTCAGCGGCGGGTACAGGGACAGGGTGCGGTGGAGTGAAGGGGGAGGCCGCGATAGCCAAGGTGGGCATGGCTAAGGGTGAAACGGCAGCTGTCCTGGCGGAGGCGTCTGCCAGGGCGTTTCCGTGGGTGACGGGGGTATCATCTTTAGTATGGGCCCGGCAGTGAACTACTGCTATGACTGAGGGCTCTTGGAGGGCGTCTAAAAGCTTGAGTATGAGGGGGAGGTGCTGGATGGGCTTACTGGCAGCGGTCTGGAAACCTCGGAACTTCTAGAGGTGAATGTGACAATGCACAACTCCAAAAGCATACTTGCTATCAGTAAAAAGGGTAACAGTCTTACCGGCGGCCAACTGGCATGCTCGGGCCAGGGCATAGAGCTCGGCGGCTTGGGCTCCCCAGTTGCCTGGCAGCGAGGCGGCCTCTTGAACGTCCCATTCAGAGCTGACCGCGTAACCGGTGAAACGCTTGCCATCAACATAGAAGGAGCTTCCGTCCGAGAAGAGGATGCAATTGGGGTTGTCCAGTGGTACGTCAAACAGGTTGTCCCTTATCTGTAAGACGCTGGAAACTACTTCTACACAGTCATGCTGATTCTGGAGGACCGGCAAGTCAGGGAGCAAGGTAGCGGGATTGAGGGGCCCGCACCTTTCAAAAACTAGGTTAGTGTCTTCCAAGAGTTCGACCTCTAGCTGTGGCTGACGATGGGCCGAAAACACTTGGGTGGTGCCTCTACGCAGAAGGGCTGATAAGGCATGGGAGGTCCAAACCGTGGTAAAATGACCCAGGGTAAGGCTCTTAGCCTTTGTGACTAGTCAGGCAGCTGCTGCTAGAGTCCGGGTGCAGGATGGGGTTCTCTGGCTACCCAGGGTTGGGGTCGAATCTCTTAATATCGTTATTAATAATTTTACCCTCTCAGGAGTTCAGGTTAAAGTAGCCTCAAGCTTACAAAGTAAATCTCTGCCCATTAAAGGGATCGGACAAGCTGAGGAGAAAAGAAAACGGTGAGAAAAACACTTATTAGCAAAAACAACATTTAGAGGCAAAGTGAGTCTAAGAGACTGTGGATTACTCTCTACCCCGGTTGCAGTTTTAACTTCAGAGGATAGCCAGGGAGAGGGGGCATGATTTAAGAGAGAGAAAGTGGCTCCAGTATCAATGAGGAAAGATACAGAGAGACCCTGGACTAGAAGGGTTAAGCGAGGCTCTGCGGTGGGGGGGAGAAAGTCAGAAATGAGCCTGCCAGAGACATTAAAGAGATAAGACCTTTACATTGTTTGCTTTCGTCCCCGGGGCACTGTCACTTGGGATGCTGCTTCTGTTCTCTATAGTTGACCCAGGCCTGGGGAATGGGCTGAGCTGGTGGTGCGGGAGTGTACTTGTCCTTGGTGTAACTATTGGCGGATGCAGCCGGACTTTCTGGGCGTCTCCAGAGGCATTCATGCTTAAAGTGACCGGGCTGTCCACACTGAAAACAATTTTCTGGCTGCTGGAGTTGCCAGGACTCTTTCCCCAGAGCATTTTACTTCTTTTGTCCCAGCACACAGACAACTGCTTGGAGATTGAGGTAGCTTCTTCTATAGGCAAGTTAATACTCCTGACAGACACAGACACACTCCCTTCACTGTCACACTTCTCTACACAGGACACAGGTAAGGCATAGGGACACTTCTCTTTTACTATCTTCAGTTAGGACTTTAACTTGCCCATTCACTTTAGCCTGCTCCAGAGAAACCTTTTCTTGACTAATGAGTTCTTTCTGCACAGTATTTAATTCCAGATTCACTTCTGAGACATTAGACAGACATTTAGAAACTTCGTTCACAGGCAAACTGCTTCCCTGAACAGATAAACTTTTAGAACAACCTCCTATAGGCACAATTTCAGGACTAATCTTCTCCTGTGCCCAGTCTTTTCAGCTTGACTGAACATAGTTTTGATATTCCCAATAATAAAATCTTTAGGGATTGTATCTTTTACTTCCACGAAAAATCAGCTACATCTAACACTAAAGTGATTGTCTCACTCCCCCCTTAGTTCTTCTTTATCTCCCTGCTTAGACCCTAATCTCGAGTCCAGCAGACTCCCCACTGCACTCTGGAGAGAGTCTCCCTGCAGAGGAGGGGGGGGGGAGAGGCAGGAGCAGTGGGGACTAAATGGCGGCTCAAAACACGCCGTGGTTTACACTCTTTATCAAAATAACAAGGAGGGGAGGGGTCACTCTCGGGAGAATGCCTGACTGCCATTATCTTTAAGGATTTCCACAGCCCTGCTGCAGAGTCTCAACAAAACCAGTAACCTAACTGTCCCGGATGGTTATTTTCGATCTGGCCCTTTACTCCTCTTAAGGCAGCCTGCTCGAAAGAACCATACGAAGGCCACCTCTGTTCCGGGTTGGCCAATACCGCAGTATTCTCAGTCTAATTCCTTACACACAGTGTGTACAACTTTCTCTTAGTCATACCTGTCTGAACTGGTAGTTTTTCTTCATTTCACAACTTATTCATAATGCCCAAAAGGCTCTGAGAAGGGACACTAGTCCCTTGACTCATGGCGTCTGACAGGAGCTTTCCGACTGGCGCTTACCCTGCCGTCTGACACACGATCCTCGATATCAAAGTGGCTGGGAGAAATCTCTCGTGGCGCCTGCCAATTCGTATATGAGTGATCAGATCGTCGGGCAGAGGAACCGCACCAGAGGATATCCTGGACACAGCCCCCAAATTGTTAAGTTAAATTAGCTTGTCCTGCTAATTCCACACCCGGATCGTGCAGAGTCGGACTATTGCTCAAAACTGTCAGAGACCAAGAAACACAAAGACAGCTTTTTGATCAAGAAGGGCACGCACCTTCCTCAGGCTGATAGCTTTAGAAGAGTGCGGCGATTTATTAGCTTGACACAGCAGTATTTATATCCTACCAGACAATAACAAGTTCTGCATTTCGACATAAGAGACCACTCTCTGCATGGCCAGGGGGCCTCCTGCTTGAACAGGTTTTGTGGTTCCTGAAGCAAGCTTAACTGCTGATAAAGAATAATGCAAGACAATCTTTCCAAAGATTGTCTTTTGTAAGGTCACGCAGAGTTTACGGTAAGAGGGGTTTTCTTGACCAACAGTTAACCCCTCCCTTAATATCTGATAAGCAGCAAATGCAAGAACCTCTTTTGATAAGGGCATAAGAGATACAGAGAGAAGTTTGTCTTTTATTGTTCTAACAATGCTGGAATTGCTGACTTCATTTTTCTAAAGCCTTTTTGACTACCTTTACTGATGGCACAATCAGGGCTGTAAACAGATTGCCTGATGCTTTCAGTGCCCCCCTTGGGGGTATTAAAAAAACAGCTACATGAACCAAAGACTTCAGCTTTGGATCTTGGATGGTAGGTTAACTAGGAGCTCAAGCTATATGTCCTACAACATGTCTCTGCTCCTTCCCAAATTTGCATCCGACTTTCAGAGTGAGACCAGTTTGTTGAAAGCATCTTAGAATGGCATGAAGTTGCTTATCATATTCAGTCATGCCTTTTCCATATGCCCCCACACTCACAAATCAATGCCAACATGACAAAGGGCTCCAGACAGACCTGTTGTCATCTGAGAGATTCTCTTTGGGAAAAGTTCTTGTTCTGAAGATGGGCTGAACAGGGGCTCTCTAAAACAGCTGTTTTCAAACTGAGCAATTAGAGTTACTGGTGTAGATTTCTTAGCAAGGGGGATTTGCCGGAAGCCTGCAGCAATGTAGTGATGAGGTTATTTTGGCCTCTGATAATAGCGCTATTATCTATCAGTGGCAGGAAGGATTGTGTCTCTTTTCATGCATTTTTTAAAGCTGGGTGAGCTCCACACAAATGTGGTTTTTGCCACTGGCATTTTGTTCTGGAATCATCCTGCAGGCCAGTCAGTAGGTCCCTCTAGTTTGGAAATCGCTTCCATGTCTTCCACTCACTTTAATCCTCTTTTACCTTTCCCCCAGCCAGGAGATTGCGATTTCTCATGGAGCAGTGAAAGCAGAAAGAACTTCTGAGGGCATCAGTTGTATTTTGTGCTTCCCCATCAGCTTTTCTAACCCTTGAAAAACTTGTCCCATATTTTTATCAGCAGTGGATGCAAGCTTCACTGCTATAAGTAGACTCATTGCATTACATATAGAGACTTGGAAGAATTAGATTTCTATCACTAAATATCAATAAATGTTAATTTCACTGCACACACACAAACCAATGAAAACATATTTCTATCAACAGTAATTGAAATTTACTAATCGGCAGAGTGAGAAAAAGGATTCTTGAGAAGTTGTTACAGTTTGATTTCAGGTTATTTATTTTGTATATTTTGATGTATGATGTTGACAATTTGTATTTTAATGGTTATTAAGCTTTAACATTTGGATATCATTGCCTACCATTAGTGTCTACCTCCCCATAATTTCCTCTAACTGTGAAAATTTAAATAAATAAAATTAAAAAAGCTAAAAATAGACCTTGATTCTATCTGTTGAAAACATACATAAAAAAAAACACATGAAATTCTTCTAAGCCTGTTCACATGCGATTTCTTGCCTTTCCAAAATTTTCATAGGTGATTAGCCCCAGTAACATTGCTGAGCCTGCTCAGAACTTAGCATCATAGAATCATAGAATATTAGGGTTGGAAGGGACCTCTGGAGGTCATCTAGTCCAACCCCCTGCTCAAAGCAGGGCCAATCCCCAACTAAATCATTCCAGCCAAGGCTTTGTCAAGCCTGACTTTAAAAACCCGTAAGGAAGGTGATTCTACCACCTCCCTAGGTAACCCATTCCGATGCTTCACCACCCTCCTAGAGAATTTTTTTTCCTAATATCCAATCTAAACCTTCCCAACTGCAACTTGAGACCATTACTCCTTGTTCTGTCATCTGGTACCACTGAGAACAGTCTAGATCCATCCTCTTTAGAACCCCCTTTCAGGTAGCTGAAAGCAGCTATCAAATCTCCCCTCAGTCTTCTCTTCTGTAGACTAAACAATCCCAGTTCTCCCAGCCTCTCCTCATAAGTCATGCACTCCAGGCCCCTAACCATTTTTGCTGCCCTTCTCTGGACTCTTTCCAATTTTTCCATATCAGTTTGGTAGTGTGGCCCCCAAAATTGGACACAGTACTCCAGATGAGGCCTCACCAATGTGGAATAGAGGGGAACAATCACGTCCCTCGATCTGCTGGCAATGCCCCTACTTATATAGCCCCAAATGCCATTAGCCTTCTTGGCAACAAGGGAACACTGTTGACTCATATCCAGCTTCTCATCCACTGTAATCCCTAGGTCCTTTTCTGCAGAACTACTGCCTAGCCATTCGGTCCCTAGTCTGTAGCAGTGCATGAGATTCTTCTGTCCTAAGTGCAGGACTCTGCACTTCTCCTTGTTGAACCTCATCAAATTTCTTTTGGTCCAGTCCTCTAATTTGTCTACATCCCTCTGTATCCTATCCCTACCCTCCAGTGTATCTACCACTCCTCCCAGTTTAGTGTCATCTGCAAACTTGCTGAGGGTGCAGTCCACACCATCCTCCAGATCAGGGGTCTCCAAACTACGGCCCGCGGGCCAGATGCGGCCTGCGAGGCCCTCTCATCCGGCCCGCGGCAGGGGTCGGGAACCAGCCACGGGGCCGGGGCGCGCCGCGTGCTCCGCTGCCGCCGCCGGCCGGGACGCGCCGCGTGCTCCGCTGCCGCCGCCAGCCGCAGGGCCGGGACGCGCCGCGTGCTCCGCTGCCGCCGCCGGCCGGGACACGCCGCGTGCTCCGCTGCCGCCGCCAGCCAGGAACGGCTCAGAGCTGGGGCCGGGACGCGCCGCACCGCCACCCAGTTACAGGCGGCGAAACAAGGAGCCACCCACTGCCAGGCGGCGAAACGGTCTGTGGGGAGAGACCGGGTTGAGCGGGTCAGTTGGGGGGGGGGGGAAGAGACCGGGTTGAGCGGGTCAGTTGGGGGGGGGGAAGAGACCGGGTTGAGCGGGTCAGTTGGGGGGGGGGGAAGAGACCGGGTTGAGCGGGTCAGTTGGGGGAGGGGGGGAAGAGACCGGGTTGAGCGGGTCAGTTGGGGGGGGGGGGGAGAGACCGGGTTGAGCGGGTCAGTTGGGGTGTGTGTGTGGAGGAAAGGAGGTTTGGGGGGGAGAGACCTGGCTGGGTCAGTTGGGGGTTGGAGGAAAGGAGGTTTGGGGGGGAGAGACCTGGCTGGGTGGGTCATTTGGGGGGGGGGTTGGAGGAAAGGAGGTTTTGGGGGGAGAGACCTGGCTGGGTGGGTCAGTTGGGGGTTGGAGGAAAGGAGGTTTGGGGGGGAGAGACCTGGCTGGGTGGGTCAGTTGGGGGTTGGAGGAAAGGAGGTTTGGGGGGGAGAGACCTGGCTGGGTGGGTCAGTTGGGGGTTGGAGGAAAGGAGGTTTGGGGGGGAGAGACCTGGCTGAGTGGGTCATTTGGGGGGGGGGGGGTTGGAGGAAAGGAGGTTTTGGGGGGAGAGACCTGGCTGGGTGGGTCAGTTGGGGGGTTGATGTGTAGTGTTCATGTGTAGTGAACAGGTGTTCATGTGTAGTGTTCATGTGTAGTGAACAGGTGTTCATGTGTAGTGTTCATGTGTAGTGTTCATGTGTAGTGAACAGGTGTTCATGTGTAGTGTTCATGTGTAGTGTTCATGTGTTATTAAATAATAACTGAATAAAATAATATTAAATAAATAATTAAAAACAACATCCATGTTTTGATTCTTTTTTATTTGGACCTCGAGTGTGTTGTCGGCCCCCGAACTGCTATTTGATAGTTAATGCGGCCCTCGGGCTGAAAAGTTTGGAGACCCCTGCTCCAGATCATTGATAAAGATATTGAATAAAACTGGCCCCAGGACCGACCCTTGGGGCACTCCGCTCGATACCGGCTGCCAACTAGACATGGAGAAATTGATCACTACCTGTTGAGCCCGACAATCCAGCCAGCTTTTTATCCACCTTATGGTCCATTCATCCAGCCCATACTTCTTTAACTTGCTGGCAAGAATATTGTGTGAGACCGTATCAAAAGCTTTGCTAAAGTCAAGGAACAACACATCCACTGCTTTACCCTCATCCACAGAGCCAGTTATCTCATCATAGAAGGCAATTAGGTTAGTCAGGCATGATTTGCCCTTGGTGAATCCATGCTGACTGTTCCTGATCACTTTCCTCTCCTCTAAGTGCTTCAGGATTGATTCCTTGAGGACCTGGTCCATGATTTTTGTAGGCACTGAGGTGAGGGTGACTGGCCTGTAGTTCCCTGGATCCTCCTTCTTCCCTTTTTTAAACATGGGCACTACATTAGCCTTTTTCCAGTCATCTGGGACCTCCCCCGATCGCCATGAGTTTTCAAAGATAATGGCCAATGGCTCTGCAATTACATCAGCCAACTCCTTTAGCAACCTCGGATGCAGCGCATCCGGCCCCATGGACTTGTACTCGTCCAGCTTTTCTAAATAGTCCTGAACCACGTTTTTCTCCACAGACGGCTGGTCACCTCCTCCCCATGCCCTGCTGCCCAGTGCAGGAGTTTGGGAGCTGACCTTGTTCGTGAAGACAGAGGCAAAAAAAGCCTCTGTTGAGTACATTTGCTTTTTCCACATCCTCTGTCACTAGATTGCCTCCCTCATTCAGTAAGGGACCCACACTTTCCTTGACTTTTTTCTTGTTGCTAACATACCTAAAGAACCCCTTCTTGTTACACTTAACATACCTTGCTAGCTGCAACTCCCAAGTGTGATTTAGCCTTCCTGATTTCACTTTTGCATGCCTTAGCAATATTTTTATATTCCTCCCTGGTCATTTGCCCAATCTTCCACGTCTTGTAAGCTTCGTTTTTGCATTTAAGATCAGCAAGGATTTCACTGTTCAACCAAGCTGGTCGCCTGCCATATTTACTATTCTTTCTACACATCGGGATGGTTTGTTCCTGCAACCTCAATAAGGATTCTTTAAAATACAGCCAGCTCTCCTGGACTCCTTTCCCCTTCATGTTCATCTCCCAGGGGATCCTGCCCATCAGTTCCCTGAAGGAGTCAAAGTCTGTTTTTTTGAAGTCCAGGGTCCATATTCTACTGCTCTCCTTTTTTCCCTGTGTCAAGATCCTGAACTCGACCATCTCATGGTCACTGCCTCCCAGGTTCCCAGCTTTTGTGTCCCCTACTAATTCTTCCTGGTTTGTGAGCAGCAGGCCAAGAAAAGCTCTGCCCCTAGTTGGTTCCTCCAGCACTTGCACTAAGAAATTGTCCCCTACACTTTCCAAAAACTTCCTGGATTGTCTGTGCTCCGCTGTATTGCTCTCCCAGCAGATATCAGGGTGATTGAAATCTCCCATGAGAACCACGGCTTGTGATCTAGTAACTTCTCTTAGTTGTTGGAAGAAAGCCTCATCCATCTCATCCCCCTGATCTGGTGGTCTGTAGCAGATTCCCACCACGACATCAGCCTTGTTGCTCACACTTTTAAACTTAATCCAGAGACTCTTAGGTTTTTCTGCAGTTTCATACTGGAGCTCTGAGCAGTCATACTGTTCTTTTACATACAATGCAACTCCCCCACCCTTTCTGTCCTTCCTGAACAGTTTATATCCATCCATGACAGTGCTCCAGTCATGTGAGTTATCCCACCAAGTCTCTGTTATTCCAATCACATCATAGTTCTTTGACTGTGCCAGAACTTCCAGTTCTCCCTGCTTGTTTCCCAGGCTTCTCGCATTTGTGTATAGGCACTTCAGATAACTCCCTGATTGTCCCACCTTCTCAGTATGAAACAGGAGTCCTCCCTTCTTGCGCCCTCCTGGTTGTGCTAGGTCGCGGAATGCCATTTCCCCACTTACCTCAGGGCTTTGGTGTACCTAGTTTAAAGCCCTCCTCACTAGGTTAGCCATCCTGCTTGCAAAGATGCTCTTCCCGCTCTTCTTCTGCTCTTTCTGGATCTCTCCCCTGGAACACAGGGATTCTCATTTTGGAATTGCAGACAGATGCTGGAGCAGCTCTCTGAAATATACAGTTTCCTCCATTTGGATTCATTCTTGTGTATCCATGATGCTGTCTGTTCCACTGAGGGTACTTCCCTGGTAATGCGGGATCATCAGCTAAGAGTAGCCACTCCGGTTCTTGGGGACCTGCCAGCTGTTGCAATTCTCTCACCTTCTGCCTCTTTTGTTGGACATTATTTCCAGCTGAGGCTCAGAGCTAGATCCACTAAAGGGACTTATATTCAGCTTGTCCATGGCTAAAGTGCTTGCAGCCTAGTGGAATCCATAGCTCTGTGTTAGGTGTCCAGCCCGCACGGGCATTGACTTTCCAAAGTGCTGGGGGTGCTCAACCCCCAACTCTGACCCAGGCCCCGCCTCCACTCCATCCCCACCCCATCTCTTCAAGCCCCTGCTCCATTCCCGCCCCACCTCTTCCCACCCAGTTCTGCCCCCTCTCCTGAGTGCGCAGTGTCCTTGCTCCTCCCCCATTCCTCCCAGCCTCTGGCATGCCATGAAACAACCATTCGCGGTGGGCAGGAGGTACAGGGAGGGAGGGGGAGGTACTGATCTGCTTAGCCTGCTGGCAGGTGGGAGGTGCCAAGGGAGAGTTAATAGGGAGGCTGCTGGTGGGTGCAAAGCACCCACTATTTTTTGCCTGTGGGTGCTCCAGCCCCAGAGCACCCACAGAGTGGGTGCTTATGGTGGGGGATTCATCTGACTGCAGCTGTGTGTGTGAGAGAAAGCAAGAGAGAAGCAGAAGATGCAGCACAGAAGCACAAAGAGAAGGCAGCAAGGAAAAAGTTGAGAGAGAGACCCTCAGAAAAAGTTGAGAGAGAGCTTTTGGGTGGAGTAGTGGCTGGAAAGGGGCTTGGAACTGTGAGCAAAGAAACTGACTCCTGCTGTTTGATCCCTACTGTATTCAGGAAACAGGCCATTGTACATTCTTTGCTAATAAACAGGAGTGCATCAAAGTAATACCTGACTCCATCATCAATTTCCTCTCCTAACAGAACAACCAGCAAAACCCAAAACTAGGCTAACCATTCAGGACAAAAGGGCTAGCAACTCTACTGCCCTAAAAGCATATGAAGGTTTTACATTATAGTGCAAATTTAGTGAAGTTGGGGTACATACATTTGGGTGAAGGCCTAAGGGAACAATGGAGTGTTCTATCAACGGTGTTACACACACCATGGGAAAAATGTTCAAGTCTTTCCCCATGGCTTCCTATTTCCATGCTTTTAAGGGTTTGGGTGGCTGGAATGTGTTCTGCTGCACCCTTAACTGCCATTAAACATAGCTGTTGTTTGCTAATATATTTACAGTGCCGTGCACACTTATATTGATATAGTGACCACCAAAAATAATATCATCATTAATTATTAATGTGGCTTTAATATTAATTAAGTGATATGTATAACAAAGCCTCACCCTGCCAAGGCACTACCTAAAGACTTCTGCTGTAATAATCAACATTGATCATTAAATTATAATCACTACAAAAAACATAAGTGAAATAAGATGGAGATGGAAGGTGAACTGCTGTTAATCACTCCTGTGCCTCAGTTTTTTAATTAGTTCAAACCTCTTATGTTAGGAGAATATACAGCCCTGTTGCATTTTTCCCATTTATCCTCACAAGCTTAATTTGGATTAACTGTATTTCATCAATATGAAAGTAAAAACCCTACAGCCGATAAGCAGTGAGGTCCCCAAGGCCTTTTACTGCCATGGGAAGAGGCAAACCTTTGCTATGCTAACAAGTATATTAGCTAATGAAAACAGTACTTAAATAATTACAATATTTCTTTATTTGCATATAAAGATGACATAATAAAAGATAATTAGCAGCATGTGAAGAAGTTCTACTATTCAATTTTCTCAGTTTAGATAATTAATTATCTTAGTAAAAATGCATCATTATGGCTAATTTTAGAAAATCGAGCAGCTGCAAGGTGATAGTGGGAACCATTTCAATTTGTAATTGGAAGAAACATGAAAGCGAGTGAGATAATCTTTTATTAGATAATAATGAATCACAGAGGCACATATATTAAGCACTTTAAGAGGCAGAAAATGCACTGAATCATTTAATAATGTCATCAAAGGAGCTTCAATCATGGGCTGTCAGGGGAGCTCACTGAGATAGAAGTATTCACTTCCTTCCCTGTTCCTCTTGCTGGAAAAAGAAGGGAATCTTTTCCTTTTTCTTGCCATTCTCAGTGAATTTAGACTGGTCAAATGTGTAGGGCTTTGATTTGAGCATAGGACTAGGAGCCAGGAACTCCTGCATTCGAATCCTATCTAAGATGCTGACTACCTCCGTGACCTTGGCCAAGATTCTCAGCCTCTCTGTCTCAATGTCCTGTAAAATGGAGAAAATACTTGCATACTTCAGAGCTGTTGAGAGGATTGGACAATTAATTTTTGAAAAGTAGTACAGTAAAACCTCGATTTAACGGACCTCGATTTAACGGACTTCGGATGCAACGGACAAAATTTCTGATCCATATCAGACCGCGACCCCTCCCTGCTGCGGCCCCGGTCCCCTTCCCTGGCGGCCGTCTGCTGGCTCCCGGGTCCCAGCAGCGGGCAGGTGGTGGTGGGTGGGCTGCTGCTCCGACAGCTTGGTTTTTTTATTATTATTATTAAATAACGGACTTTTTGATTTAACGGACACCCCCTTGCCCGAATTAGTCCATTAAATCGAGGTTTTACTGTATGTATGATGAGATGGTCGAGTTCAGGATCCTGACACAGGGAAGAAAGGAGAGCAGCAGAATATGGACGCTGCACTTCAGAAAAGCAGACTTTGACTCCCTCAGGAAACTGATGAGCAGGATCCCCTGAGAGAATAACATGAAGGGGAAAGGAGTCCAGGAGATCTGGCTGTATTTTAAAGGATCCTTATTGAGGTTGCAGGAAGAAACCATCCCGATGTATAGAAAGAATAGTAAATATGGCAGCTGATGAGCTTGGCTTAACAGTGAAATCCTTGCTGATCTTAAATGCAAAAAAGAAGCTTACAAGACGTGGAAGATTGGGCAAATGACCAGAGAGAAATATAAAAATACTGCTCAGGCATGCAGGAGTGAAATCAAGAAGGCTAAATCACACTTGGAGTTGCAGCTAGCAAGGTATGTTAAGTGTGTAAGCAGTGTCATGATGAGCTCCCCTGACATTTGGTGGTGAATTGCAGGAATTGCAGTGAGTTTTGGAAAATAACATCTTATTTGCATAGACACACCCATCGCACCTAGCCTGCACTCTAACAGCCCAAATGGTCACTTTGGCTACTGGGGGACCCCCAGTTTCTCTGGTATTGGGGCAAGAATGATAAAGTGTTGATTAACCTGTTTATGTGAATGAGGGATTGGGACATGTATTTGGCCTTTGGCATGCTGGAGGGACTCGCCATCAGTTGGGTAGCGCTCACTTGACAAGGGACAGGGGTTCCAAAACCCACTGAATTGAGAGAGGTGGTGGATAGGCTTCTATAGCTTGTGAGGGAGGGTCTTGTCTGAGGGCCTTACAGGCCTATTGCACCTGTTTGCTCTCCCTTGTGGAATGTTAGAGCTGACTTTTGGTTCCATTAGGAGTCTAACTTCAGCCTACTGACCTGAAGTCATTTTGGGTCTGGTGGCCACTCTATGAGCTGAAATCACTTATGAGCTGAAATCACTAAGCTCTGTAGGGGGGGCTGAAATTGTATTGCTGAACAGTGGATGGAGTAGAGCCAGTCAGATCACCACTAGCAGAGTAGCTGGTGATGAGCAGCAAATGCAGATGTCGCAGCAGACTGAGTGGGAGCAGTTTGGGCGACTGCTAGCAGAGTGGCTGGCAAGGTGCAGCAGCGGCAGCCGCTGCCGCTGCCTGTGGATGGAGCGGAGCCATTTGGGTCACCGCTAGTGGAGTGGTTGACGGCGTACAGCGGCTGACAGAGCAGAGCGGCTGGAGAAAGCAGAGCAGTTCCTGGGCACCTGATGGAACGGCCCATGGTGAGGACTGCAGCACGACTGTAGAGGTGGGGCACTCGGCCTCTGACCACGTAAGGTGCCCCATAACCTGCCCCCCCTTTCCACCCCGGTGGGGAGGTACAACTCTGCTAATGAACTTTTGAACTCTGCTGGGGCTGTTGGACTTTTGGGACTTTGGGGCTTGTGGGAGTCAAGAACCCAAGGGAAAGGACACAGCCCATTTGCGTGTGTGTGTGTGTGTGTGGGGGGGATTCTGGTTCATGGTTTGGTTAGTGACTTTTGTTTGTGGTGTTTACCCAATCATATGCCACATTGCTTCTCTCTGTTATTAAAAGGGTTTTGGTACACTCAGACTCTGTGCTTGCGAGAGGGAAAGTATTGCCTCTTAGAGGCGCCCAGAAGGGTGGTATATGGTTGTCCCAGGTCACTGGGTGGGGGCTCGAGCCGGTTTTGTATTGTGTCATTAGAATGGAACCCCTAGATACTGAACCCGGCCCTTGTTGCTGCCAACTCTGATGGGCAGAAGGGTTACACTTATGCTTCAATACTTTATTCAGTCTTTAAGGTGCCACAGGACTCTTTGTCACCCAAATGTACAGTGTCTTCTGAACACCTCACTCATTATTATAAGAGCCACAATCTATCTGAAAAGGAGAGAACTCCCAGATTCAGTATCCGTTTTTCTTATAATATTTGTCTCGTGCAACAACATCATTGGCATAGTCATTGCCAGTTGTGCCAATATCCATTTTATCATAGGTCTGGACATTTCGTATTCCTGCATTGTAGGCAGAAATCCCACCTGAAACCAAAAAAAAAAAAAAAAGGACATTTTAAAAAACAGACTTAAAAAAAAATTCCAGCCAGACCTGTCTTGTTTTTATCTAGTGTGTTAAAGAAATAAAATAAAGACATCTGGTAATGCATGAATTGCTTTATTACAATGCAAGTGAATAAAAGGAGACTGGGTAAGAAGTTTGCATAAATTCCCCCACAATCAGAGGGGTTTGGATTTTTACATAAACAAATAATTGTAGCTTGGTGAACCTTCAGTATGCATTTGGCTAACCACATTCACATAGAAGCCCTCAATTTTTGAACCAGGCCTGTTCTCAATCTATCTATATCAGGGGTCTCCAAACTTTTCAGCCCGAGGGCCGCATTAACTATCAAATAGCAGTTCGGGGGCCGACAACACACTCGGGGTCCAAATAAAAAAGAATCAAAAAATGGATGTTGTTTTTAATTATTTATTTAATATTATTTTATTCAGTTATTATTTAATAACACATTGATACACTACACATGAACACCTGTTCACTACACATGAACACTGCACATGAACACTACACATGAACACCTGTTCACTACACATGAACACTACACATGAACACCTGTTCACTACACATGAACACTACACATGAACACTACACATGAACACCTGTTCACTACACATGAACACTACACATGAACACATGAACACTACACATGAACACTACACATGAACACATGAACACTACACATGAACACTACACATGAACACATGAACACTACACATGAACACTACACATGAACACATGAACACTACACATGAACACTACACATGAACACTACACATGAACACCTGTTCACTACACATGAACACTACACATGAACACCTGTTCACTACACATGAACACTACACATGAACACCTGTTCACTACACATGAACACATGAACACTACACATGAACACAACACTACACATGAACACATGAACACTACACATGAACACTACACATGAACACCTGTTCACTACACATGAACACATGAACACTACACATGAACACTACACATGAACACCTGTTCACTACACATGAACACATGAACACTACACATGAACACTACACATGAACACCTGTTCACTACACATGAACACTACACATGAACACCTGTTCACTACACATGAACACTACACATGAACACTACACATGAACACCTGTTCACTACACATGAACACTACACATGAACACATGAACACTACACATGAACACTACACATGAACACTACACATGAACACATGAACACTACACATGAACACTACACATGAACACATGAACACTACACATGAACACTACACATGAACACCTGTTCACTACACATGAACACTACACATGAACACTACACATGAACACCTGTTCACTACACATGAACACTACACATGAACACCTGTTCACTACACATGAACACTACACATGAACACCTGTTCACTACACATGAACACTACACATGAACACAACACTACACATGAACACCTGTTCACTATACATGAACACTACACATGAACACTACACATGAACACCTGTTCACTACACATGAACACTACACATGAACACCTGTTCACTACACATGAACACTACACATGAACACTACACATGAACACCTGTTCACTACACATGAACACTACACATGAACACATGAACACTACACATGAACACTACACATGAACACATGAACACTACACATGAACACTACACATGAACACATGAACACTACACATGAACACTACACATGAACACATGAACACTACACATGAACACTACACATGAACACATGAACACTACACATGAACACTACACATGAACACCTGTTCACTACACATGAACACTACACATGAACACTACACATGAACACCTGTTCACTACACATGAACACTACACATGAACACCTGTTCACTATACATGAACACTACACATGAACACATGAACACTACACATGAACACTACACATGAACACCTGTTCACTACACATGAACACATGAACACTACACATGAACACTACACATGAACACCTGTTCACTACACATGAACACTACACATGAACACCTGTTCACTACACATGAACACTACACATGAACACTACACATGAACACATGAACACAACACATGAACACTACACATGAACACATGAACACTACACATGAACACTACACATGAACACATGAACACTACACATGAACACTACACATGAACACATGAACACTACACATGAACACATGAACACTACACATGAACACTACACATGAACACTACACATGAACACCTGTTCACTACACATGAACACTACACATGAACACCTGTTCACTACACATGAACACTACACATGAACACCTGCTCACTACACATGAACACTACACATGAACACAACACTACACATGAACACCTGTTCACTATACATGAACACTACACATCAACCCCCCCAACTGACCCACCCAGCCAGGTCTCTCCCCCCAAAACCTCCTTTCCTCCAACCCCCCCCCCCAACTGACCCACCCAGCCAGGTCTCTCCCCCCCAAACCTCCTTTCCTCCAACCCCCCCCCCCACTGACCCACCCAGCCAGGTCTCTCCCCCCAAAACCTCCTTTCCTCCAACCCCCCCCCCCCAACTGACCCACCCAGCCAGGTCTCTCCCCCCAAAACCTCCTTTCCTCCAACCCCCCCCCAACTGATCCACCCAGCCAGGTCTCTCCCCCCCAAACCTCCTTTCCTCCAACCCCCCCCCACTGACCCACCCAGCCAGGTCTCTCCCCCCAAAACCTCCTTTCCTCCAACCCCCCCCCCCCCAACTGACCCACCCAGCCAGGTCTCTCCCCCCAAAACCTCCTTTCCTCCAACCCCCCCCAACTGACCCGCTCAACCCGGTCTCTTCCCCCCCCCCCCAACTGACCCGCTCAACCCGTTCTCTCCCCACAGACCGGTTCGCCGCCTGGCAGTGGGTGGCTTCTTGTTTCGCCGCCTGTAACTGGGTGGCGGTGCGGCGCGTCCCGGCCCCAGCTCTGAGCCGTCCCTGGCCGCCGGCGGCAGCGGAGCACGCGGCGCGTCCCGGCCCTGCGGCTGGCGGCGGCAGCGGAGCACGCGGTGCGTCCTGGCCGGCGGCGGCAGCGGAGCACGCGGCGCGTCCCGGCCCCGTGGCTGGTTCCCGACCCCTGCCGCGGGCCGGATGAGAGGGCCTCGCGGGCCGCATCTGGCCCGCGGGCCGTAGTTTGGAGACCCCTGATCTATATATATAAAAGTCAAATGGTATATGTATGTATGTATGTATGTAAGCTTACTCCTTCCACACCGTTTGAGCTAGAGACTTGAAATTTGGTACAGTTAGAGGTCTTGGGTTCCTAATGACCGTAAGGGTCGAAATTTTTTCAAATCTCACCTCTGACGCCCCCCCAGGGGTGAAATTCTTTAAAGGCCAATCACATCAGCTGCTGTTCTCTGTGACATAGTTATGATGTCCTAATACCCCCTCCAACAGACACCGCACTCGTTCAGCTCTCTGCCCCTCCCCCCTCCAACAGAACCCCGGAATCCCTCAGCTCTGTGCCCCCTGCCCCCTCCAACGGAGCCCCGGAATCCCTCAGCTCTCTGCCCCCTGCCCACCTCCGACGGACCCGAGTTGGGTTTGGTCGGAGGGTAAGTGAGGTAGGGGTGTCGGGTTTGGTCGGGGGGTGAGGTGGGGGTGTCGGGTTTGGTCGGGGGGGTGAGGTGGGGGTGTCGGGTTTGGTTGGGGGGTAAGTGAGCCGGGGATGTCGGGTTTGGTCTGGGGGGGTGGGAAGGTGTCTGGGTGGGTGAGGGGTGGGGGTTGGGGTTGGTCAGGAGGTGTTGGGTTTGGTGGGCGGGTAAGGTGGGGGTGTTGGGGTTGGTCGAGGGGTAAGTGAGGTGTGGGTGTCGGGTTTGTTTGTGGTGGTAGGTAGGGGTGTCAGGCTTGGTTGGGGGGGGAAGTGAGGTGGGGGTGTCAGGTTTGGTCTACGGGGGGTGAGGTGTGGGTGTTGGTCAGGGGGTGTTGGGGTTGGTAGGGGCGAGACGTGGGGGTGTTGGGTTTGGGTGGGTGGTGAAAATGTGAGTCGGGTTGGTCGAGGGGTAAGTGAGGTGGGGGTGTCGGGTTTGGTCGGGGGGGCGAGGTGGGGGTGTCAGGTTTGCTCTCTGCCCCCATCCAACGGACCCCGTACTCGCTCAGCTGTCTGCCCCCTCCCCACCTCCGACTGACCCGAGCAACACCGGGTATTTTCACTAGTAAACTATAAAAACCAATTATTATGTTACTTTTCATTCAGCCCTGCAAAGAATGGCAGCCCCGATACCAAGTGGCGGGACTACCTAACACCGGAAAAGGGTGAGAAGCCCCGGTGGGCCAGCTTCTACTCCACCTTAATTCCACAGCCCGCCGGGGATATTAGTTGGTGGCTCCTTCACGGAGCCGTGAGCACGGGCGTGTACTTGGCGCGGTTCCTTCCCATGCCCAACGCCTGTCCCTTCTGCGGTGTGAGGGAGGACCTGGCGCATGCCCACCTAGAGTGCGCCAGGCTGCAGCCCCCCTTCCGGCTCCTCCAGAACCTCTTATTGAGGTTCTGGCTGCACTTTTCCCCTCACCTATTTCTTTTTGGGCACCCCATCCATGGCCCCACAAAGTCGCAAGACCTCCTCGTCAACCTCCTCCTGGCGCTCGCCAAAGTCGCCATCTATAACACCAGGAGGAGGATGCTGGACGAGGGGGTACACTGCGACTGTGGGGCCTACTTCAGGTCACTCATCCAGTCACGCATCCAGGCAGAGTTCCACTGGGCAGCGTCCGCTGGCTCCCTCGACAGCTTCGCGGAGCAGTGGGCGCTGTGCGGGGTTCTCTGCTCAGTGTCCCCATCCTGTACCCTCGTTTTGAACCTGTGACCCTCACACTGCGGAGGGTAGGGGTAGGATACAGAGGGACCTAGTCAAATTAGAGGATTGGGCTGAAAGAAATCTGATGAGGTTCAACAAGAATAAGTGGGTCCTGCACTTAGGATGGAAGAATCACTGCTACAGACTAGGGACTCATGGCTAGGCATTAGTTCTGCAGAAAAGGACCTAGAGGTTACAGTAGATGAGAAGCTGGACATGAGTCAACAGTGTTCCCTTGTTGCCAAGAAGGCTAATGGCATTTTTGGCTATATAAGTAGGGGCATTGCCAGCAGATCGAGGGACATGATTGTTCCCCTCTATTCGACATTGGTGAGGCCTCATCTGGAGAACTGTGTCCAGTTTTGGGGCCCACACTACAAGAAAGATGTGGAAAAATTGGAAAGAGTCCAGCGGAGTGCAACAAAAATGATTAGGGGCCTGAAGTACATGACTGAGAGAGGATGAGAGAACTGGGATTTTGTAGTCTACAGAAGAGAAGACTGAGGGGAGATTTGATAGCTGCTTTCAACTACCTGAAAGCGGGTTTCGAAGAGGATGGATCTAGACTGTTCTCAGTGGAACCAGATGACAGAAAAAGGAGTAATTGTTTCAAGTTGCAGTGGGGAAGTTTTAGGTTGGATAGTTGGACAAACTTTTTCACTAGGAGGGTGGTGAAGCACTGAAATGGGTTACCTAAGGAGGTGGTAGAATCTCCATCCTTAGAGGTTTTTAAGGTCAGGCTTGACAAAGCCCTGGCTGGTATGATTTAGTTGGGGTTAGCCCTGCTTTAAGCAAGGGGTTGGATTTGATGACCTCCTGAGGTCCCTTCCAACCCTGATATTCTATGATTCTAAGACTGAGTAGCTCTATTTGCTTTGGTCATATAAGTATTTACCCAGGCAGCCTAGGCCAACAGTTCAGCTTGCCTGACTTTAAATTGCTTATAACTTTGCCAGACATAAACTATTCATGCTGAAATTTGCTTTCCAGATGTCTGCCTTAGGCTGATTTTATTTATTTATTTTATTAATGTTTCAGTTAAATTGATTAAGCCCTTTCAAAGAATGCAGCTGGGGAAATACCGTTTTGCCTTGCATCAGCATACTTTAAAGCAAGATTTGCAACCTCCTTGGAACCTTGCTTAAAATTTGACAGGGAGATCGTCCTGGTGTCAAGCATGTGCATTTTGCTGACCCCATGAAAATACATCCGATGCTGGAGAAGTTATAAGCCTCTGAAAAGTCTCTGTGTGCACATGCTCAGTGGAGACTTGTTAGAGTTTGGCAGAAAATTCTGTCTCCACTGAGCATGTTCCATTGCCTCTGAGTGCCTAAGTGCTGACCAGACTGCACATGTGCCATGCTCAAAGAGTAACTGAGCATGCTCTATCCTGAGGATACAGTGGCTGTGCACAACTGTCTCTGCTATTGCTCATGCCACACGTGAGGGGCCACTAAAAGCTCCATTTACAAAGAGCTATCCTGTTGATGTTGAGTTTATCTTAATCCAGTAACTAAAATGATTGGTCTTTCCCTTTAGACATCCCCTTTAATGCATCATGGGGTTACCTTACAGCCGAGATACACTAAGCTTTCCATGGTGTCTCACTGGCAACAGACCAACTCACAAGAGGTGGATCTGATTATAATCATGGTGGAAGAACTAGAAGGTTTAATGCTTGATGTCAGAAGTAAAATGGTACTGCCAGGTGGCTGGTGAGTACAATGGTGTTGTCCCCAGTACTGTTTAGATATGTGTGATCTGAATGGTGAGAAGGAACTGCAGCCCGACATGCCCGAAGCCTGGATAACTTTCCTTCTTTAACAACAAAGGCTAGCTCCATCAAGGGGATTCACACTCAGCATTGCAACCCCCAACTTTAGATGCCCTGACAACTGGTGGACTTCATGCCTCTGAGTTAGGCACCCAGGCTCTCTACACGATGCATGGGGAGAGTTAGACACCTAAGAATGGGATCCTTAGAAGCCAGCAGATGGAGTAGGGAACTGCTTATGCACAGAGCGTTAGATACCTAGCTGCAGGGTTGAGGGAGGTGCTTGACCCTGTTTGGGATTCACAGGCGTGAACCCTCTCCTGGAGTTAAGCGGCAAAGCCAGGTCAGCCCTTTTGTTGGGAGTTAAATTGGGAAACTGAGGCACGAGTCTGCCCAATTTAGGGTTAATCAATTTTTGCCTTTATTATACAATTTCAGATAGCATTATTGTCACTTATCCTATGTCTGAATGTACATTTATTATAGACAATAATAACAGACAGAAAAGAATTGATAAGGGCCCAAGTTAGCACATTCCGGGGCACCAAGAGGTCCTTCCACCTGCCATGATAACCATTGCTTCCCATGATATCTTTCTGTGGTCCTTCAGTTCCAACCTTCAGTTTCTGGTCTGGTGTTTCTCAGACTTGGGCCTTGTTCACATAGGTCTTTTATACATGCCCACGCTCCAGATTACTTAACCTTTATCCAATTGGCTTTTAACGCGTCAATCTTTATTTTGTATGTAACTCATACATTATGTAAGCACAAGCTTCAGTTCTCCAACTTCTGCTGATTTTTCTGCTGATTTTGCAGTTTCTGGATCCAGTCATTCTGTGTCACCTTGTTTCCGAGAAAAGGGGGGAAGGGTTATATATCATTACATGACTGTGTATGTATGCTCAGCCCCCTCTACCCCTGGGCCCAGCCCCAGGCCCACCCCTTCCCTGCCTCCATTCCAACCCCCTTCTCCAAATACCCGGTTCTGCCTCCCCCCCAAGGCATGCTGCATTTCCCCTACACCCTCCTCCCTCTCAGGCTTTCACGCGGCAAGCCAGGAAGGAGGGGGGAGAAGCGGAATGGCAGCGTGCATACTCAGGGGAGGAGGTGGAGTGGAGGGGGGGGGGAGAGGCTCAGGGAGGGCTGCCAGCAGTAGATTAGTGGGGAGGTGAGAGGGTGCACAGGGGAACTGCTCCCCGCCCCAGCTCACCTCCACTCCGCCTCCTCCCCCGAGTGCGCCGCTACTGCTCTGCTTTTCCCCCCTCCTTCCCTTCCTCCCTCCCTCACAGGCTTGCCTGCCAATCAGCTGATTTGTGGCAAGCCTGGGAGGGAGGGAGAAAGGAGAAGTGGAGCGGCGGCAGTGCTCTGGGGGAGGAGGCAGAGGCGGGGTGGAGGTGAACCAGGGTGGAGCGGGGAGCTGCTGGTGGGTGCTCTGCACTCACCAATTTTTCTCCATGGGTCCTCCAGCTCCTGTACTATCATCAATGTAAATAAATTCTAGAAAATGCTCTCTAACAATCACCATTGCAGGGACATTTTTACTAGGTTCGTTGTTGTTACAAAGCACGCCATTAAAGTCATTTGTTCCATATGGCTGATGTCAGGTGTGCAGTCCAGAATAACAGAGTAATATCTTGCTGACTTCAGATCTGCCACAATCTTCTGTTTGACTTTTGTTGCTAGTAACTATATTATCTAATTTTGAACGTTTTTTTCCAAGGTAGTGGTATGTGTACATTTCTTGGGTGGTGACTCTTATTAGATGGTCCTGGAGCTCAGCATCAAACTCAGTCATCTGCTCCATATATTTAAGGAAGCTTAATTTGTTTGAAACATACCACTGATCTGAAGTGCCACACAGTGCTAGGTTTTGGGTAGCAAGCATTCTCACAATGGCAATGAGCCTTTTCAGAACATTTTGCCAGTAAAGAGACTCTGGTGCAATTCTCTTGATGCTGATCATCTATGGTGGTCTTTAACCTTAGTCTCATCTCAAGCTCTTTCCAACTGTGGAATGCTCTCTGGTGATTTGCTGCCGTCTCATGGCATGCCAGATTTCTAGCCAGATTTTTCCAGTCCTTTGTTCCTGTAGAACCCAATGTGGCTGGAACAGTAGACAAAGAGTTTGCAACAAAAACAATATGCAGCGTTCTGGGTTTTTGAGTACATAAGCCGTGGCCTCTCCACTTTTTCACCATTGGGGATTTCACGCCAGTAATGTATTGGATGGAAACTTCTATTTTCATTGTCTTTGGGAAACATGAAGTTTTTCACTTGCTGTGGCCCATGTAGTACAAGAAAGTCCCTCAGGCTACTGCTCACATGGGTCCACAGTCCTGGATCATCTAGACTAAAGGAACTAAACTCAGCAGCAGTTGTTTCTCGTGCCTCCACCACACTCTTCTCTGATCTACACTTTTCTTCGGGAATGTGCATGGTTACATCCATTTGAGATGGAGCTATGGATGCTGCAGTAGCGGCCAGGTAATCTGCACTCTGACTAACTGGAAGATCAGGCATCTCCTCACCATTCACATCCTCAATAGGGCCAAAAGGCTCACCGTGAACATTTGTGTCTCTGTATCTCAGGAGAGCTCCTTCCTGCTTAGATAGAAAAGCTTGTTTTGCTTTCTTTCTTTTTCTGAATGCTGCCCCATACCTGTGTTTTTTTCTTTCACTGTTCTGTGCCAGCTATAGTGGCTCTCAACACTCAACTGAAGGGAATAAATAAGCAGGATGGTAGCAGGGCCTGAATGGCTCCTACTACTTCAGTGGACTGCCTGTTCTCTTCAAGAGGGTTCAGGGGAGCAGCAGGAAGCTCCCTGAGAGCTGGTGTTAATCAGTCCAGGCTCCTGGGAGTGCTAGAGAGGTACATAAGGTACATAAGAGGCTCCTCCTCCTCTCTCCCTGCTGCTCCTGCTGATTTCTGTTATTCCCTATCACCTTTTCTCCTGCCTGCCTGTTATAACTCTTGTGCCCTCCTTCCTCCAGCCCAGCACTCCCCCATCTTTGTGCAGCTAGAGCAGAGAGAATACATATGCACCAGCAGCAGAGAAAGTTGTCTACATTCTGTGTCCTAGCGAGGTCCCGCCCCCCCACAGTCTTGCACCTGAGGTGGCCGTCTCAGTTCGCCTCATGATAATGCCAGCCCTGGTCCTAGGGAACATTCCATACCTGCTGGAAGCCCCTTGCCCCACTCACCATGATCCCCATACACTGTCCTCTGCTGCAGCCCCGCAAACCAAGCTCCTCAAAGGGGCTGCCCGCAGCCTAAGTGCATGCTTGCTGCCGCAGGAACCGCCACTTTAGGGCCAGGTAACAGGCTACCACTTCCTCCACCCATGTCTGCCATAACTGGACTTTTAGTGGCCAGAAAATACATTTTCCAGGTTTCCTTTTTGACCAGCCTTTCTGGTTGAAAAGCAGACACCTGACAACCCTACCAGAAAATACTGCATCACATAGCCAGGAGCTGTAAAGAGGTGAACCTGCAGAGTGTAGCAATCTTGGGGCATGATCAGGTGCACTCAATAACTTATCTGAGCCTCTGAAACAAGGGCTCTTCTTTTCCCAATCATAGTGATTGTTGATTAACACCTCTGGCTGATAACCCTGGGGATGGGTCACCTCACTAGCCAAAGCAATGTTAGCCCCAGCAGACCTGTGCGTCTCACCCTATGAAAAGAAGCACTCCAAGATCTCTCCTAGTCATCTACTTCACTGCCCTTCATCACCTCACTGGTAGACACCTCCCCCCCATCCCCAGGATTTAAATGTGAAGCTAACATGCTCTTTCCCAGCCCCTAGGTTGTGAGTTGCTTGTCTTGGTTTCCCCAGGTACTGGTGTGAATACCTGGCAGAGAAATAAATGTCTGTTTGACACCTCACTTGGTGCCCGTTTCTCCTCTGGGGCTCCCGGCTTACAGTTTGTTGTCAGTGGTTATAGAAGTCCCAGATCCCAGAAAGCAATTGGGCAGGTCCAGCTCCAACCCCTAAGTGCTATCTCTCATTGTGCTACCACCTTTAGCCATAATGCAATTCCTGTGTCAGCCCCTCTCACAAGTGATCCCCAGGCTGTCTCTGCACTGTCAAACCTTGCTATGATACCATCTCTGCACTCGTGCAGTTCAAAGGCATCACCACCCACCCCAGTGAGCTCATTTCTTTGGGCACTGGGCAAAGAGGCTCTAATTAGAATTCACTCAGCTGTGCTGTTGCCTTCACTTTTCAACAGAATGCAGGATTCTAGCCCATATTATGGTATGGAGAAGATTCAGTGACACATGGGGCCCTGGACCAGAACCTCTGCCATAAGAGGTTCACTTCTCCCTATGAGATAAGACTTCTCCCTCCACTTGTAGGCAACTCCACCTCCCAGCCATTCAAGAAAGAGTTTTTAATTATGGGGACTCCTTACTCAAGGCACATCCAGTACAGTTCTGTTGCCCTTTGTCACACAATATGGATAACAACATTTCATTATCCCTAAACCCAAAACGTAAATTAATTTTAACCAAAATGACCAAAATGTTTGCACGGGCACAGGGGGCGATTCCCACGCAAATATGGTCTGATCATTCTGTCTCCTCTTCAATTTCTCTAATAGCTGGCAGCTGAGTACTCTTTCGTCTATGAGCTGTAGACTACAGAGCTACACCTCTTTGTGTGAGTGTGAGAGAGAATGTTGTCTGAAGAACTTACTGAAGGAAACCAGTGGAGTGTTGACATGTAGCCCAGAGTACAGTGCGGCCACAATCATTGCTCTACTGGTAGGAATGAGTTCCACGGTCCAGGTCCCGTGAAGGTTCTGACTTCTGAATTCGCAGGCCAACAGTTTGATTGTTCTGGTGAAAGGAATCTGCTATGAGAAGTGCTAGCTTGTGGGAGAGGCCGACTCTCCAGCAGCTGGGGCTAGGCACCTGGAGAACTCCACATGTCAAGACAGAGACCTTGAGCTGGATTCTTTTCAATGGGAGCCAGCCAGCAGAGAGAGGAGCACAGGGGCAATGAGTGGCCTCTGTTGCTTAGCAGACTGTCTGCTCTATCCTTACCATTTAGCACATTGGTTCTCAAAGTTGGGGTCGGGACCCCTCTGGGGGTCACGAGCCAATTCTCTGGGGGTCGCGAGCCCCTGCTGCCAGCAGCTGGCCCCGAACAATGCTGCTGCCACGGGCTACTGGCATCTGGCCCCTGCTGCTGCAGGCAGCCTGTGCCCCTGCCACGGCGGGCTGCCAGCACCCCCATAAGGCCAGTCCCGGCCGCGGCTCCTGCCGCAGCAGGCTGCGGGTGGCCCCGCGACCCTGGTCCCAGCTCCCGCTGTGGCGGGCTGCTGGCGGCCCTGCGAGCCCGATCCGGGCCCTGGCTTCTGCTGTGGCGGGCTGCCGGCACTGGCCTCAGAAGGCTGCTGGAACCCCCCTCAATCCCAACCCCTGCCCTCGGGGGCTGCTGGAACACCCCCCCCCAGCCCAGCCCATGATGCAGTGGGCTGCAGGCATGCTCCCCCCCCCCCCCGCCTGACCCCTGGGGGGGGGGGGATCGTGCTTAGAGGCCCGGTGTGGGAAAGGGGTCACCACTACAAAAAGTTTGAGAACCACTGATTTAGCACCAGTATAAAGCACTGAACTCTCTAACTGGAGTATCACTGGCTACTTTGCCTTCTTTAAGGTTTCATTAATGTGCTGCCGAAATAAAGATCAAGAGAATCACAGAACCAGCTGTGATATTCTGGTTACCAAAATCAGATAGAAGCAATTAGGAGAGAACAGTGTCTCATGTCTCCCAAGCAATACCCTGAGCCTTCCAAACCTCAAGGCTCAACCCACTCAACACCATGGGCCCAGACAGCATTAGCTCCTCCCACATTCAAATATATTGTAGTGTGCTTGTCCTACATTTGCTGCTCTGGCTGCACAGAGAAGGACGAGACACAAACTCTCAGAATTAACTGCCAAAACACAGCACACAAGTAGGCAGGCTATCCACTGGCCACCCTAGTCCCCACGGTACAAAAAAAGGAACTCAAAGAAACCCTATAAATGTACATGATTTGTAATATACTAATTGTTTTTCCACAACCTCCAATTTCCCCTGACGCTCATATTGTCTATCACAGACTTCCCCTTTCTAAGAGCCAGCAGCAAAGTGGAATAGACATGCTGAGCACATGGATATCAAGGGAGTCATTTCCTTAGCAACAATAATCATATGAGAGCATCACATGGAACCCAAGAAAGTTGTCGCTTAGCAACAATCATCATGTAATAGCTGTCTGAACTTCCTCGCCACTCACTTTCTTTTTTTTTTTTTTTGGATTTTTATGGTTGTTGGTGCTTATTTTTATTCAAAAAATTCTCATGGGAAATTCTCTTCACACAATTCTTTTCTTTTAAATGCAGAGAAATCAGATACCACATATCTGAATTTAAAAAGGCTGAAGCCAACAGGGTTGTACAGATGTGTCTTAAAGCCTATAGCATTTAATAGCGAATGAGTTCCTTGCTGTTGATAGATTGCAGAACTGCCCTGTAGTAGTTTCTATAACAAGGATGTAATTCGCTATTTAATTGTATATGATGATTCAAAAGTATAAGTGACCATTTTCTATTAAATTTATAAAACTTTTCACTAAGAGTTTCAGGAACTATTTCTGATTAGCTTTGAAACATGTCATTTGTGTTTTTTAGGGATATTTACATGTGCAAAGAACACATGCAGTTATCTTGGAGTACAGTGGGATATTCAGGTAATCGGTGTAGTTTGCACGATGATATTAAGGTTTAAGGGCATGGTTTTGGAGTGGCTGCTTTACCACAAATGGCCATGAATTAGATATATAGATAGTGACAAACATCAATATCCACCTAACCCTGGCACACCAACATATGCTTTGGTTAAGAGTTTATAAACATTTAATGGGGGTCTGTGTTCTATATCAGTGGTCCCCAGCCTTTTTATCACCGCGGACCGGTCAACGCTTGACAATTTTACTGTGGCCCGGGGGGGGGGGGTGTTTGAACTCCTCAGCGCTCCAGCCCGGCTCGCAGGGCTTAAAGCCACGAGGCTCTTCCTCCTCTCCCTGAGTGCCCCGGCGTGAGGGCGGCGCTGCTGAAGGGAAGGCGGCCGCCCGCGGAAAGGGCTGCTCGGGAAGCCCTTAAAAAATGATTTCTTGTGCGGCCTGGTACCAATTGATCCACGGACCGGTACCGGTCCGCGGCCCGGGGGTTGGGGACCACTGCTCTATATCCTTCAAGCAGAAAAGCAAGGTGTGAGAGTCGTTTGAGTGAAAATAGAGCTGTCATTTGCTCTTAGAAATCAATGTAATTGCTTAGATACCATCTAATTACAAGACGGAGAGAACTGATAGAATTGTATGAGTCTTGGCTGGAGAGGAAAATTGTAACTAATATGGTAGAGAAGTGTCTAACAATAATCTGAAATAGTTTTTCCATGTGTAGAAATGGCTCAGTTTGAAAGTCCAAAATCTCTAATGGTACCAGAACTAGAACCAAAAAAAATTCAGAAGTGGTTGCTAATCTGTGCTGCCCAGCTGCCCAACTTAAGGCACTTAAAGGTGAGGCGCAGGAATCAGAGGATACTTTGAAAATATGGGCCTTATTCCACTGAAAAGGCAGGTTTTTTTGTTTCTGGCCTTTGCTCATCAATGTTGCTGCATCTCTGCTGTGGTCATCGCTGGCCTAAGCTGCCCGCATCAGTGCTGCCTCTCCCTGCAATGCTGTGTTCCAAGGATCCAACATGTAGCCCAGTTCTCAGCGATTTAGTGCACAAGTGATTTCACGTGTTAGTTGGGAATCTCTTTGCTGCTCACTTGTGTGCATTGTCTTTTCACCACCAGGCCATATCTAAGGTTCAGACCCTTCAATCAGCTTATTAATGAGCTCAGCTCAGTGATCACTGACAAACCCCCCCCCCCCAAAAAAAACCTCAGTACACTCATTTGAATCAAGTCAGTAATGTTATTAAACTCTAGAGAGGAAGGGTCAGCAACTATGCCTCTATTTAAATCCATGGTGTGCCCACCCCTTGTACGCTGTGAAGTTCTGGTCAGTCCATCTCAAAAAAGATATATCAGAATTGGAAAAGGTACAGAGAAAGGCAACAAAAGTGATGCAGGGTATGGAACGGCTTCTAAATGAAGAGGGATTAAAAAGGCTGGTGGGTCTATAAAATCATGATGGGTGTGGAGACAGTGAACAAGGGATTGTTATTTACCTCTTCACATAACACAGGGCTCACCTGATTAACTTAATAGGGAGCAGGTTTAAAACAAACAAAAGGGGGTATTATTTCACACAACGCTCAGTCAGGCTGTGAACTTGTGACCAGGGAATGCTGTGAAGGCCATAGTATAACTGGGTTCAAGAAGAATTAGGTAAATTCATGGATGACGGCTCCTTCAATTACTATTATGCAAGCTGGTCAGGGATGCAACCCCATTCTTTGGGCATTTCTAAGCCTCCAACTGCCAGAAGGTAGGACTGGACAAAAGGGGATGGACCACTCAATAACTGCCCTATTCTATTAATTCCCTCTAAAGGATCTACCAGTGGCTGTGTCGGAGACAGGCTACTGGGCTAGAGGAATCATTGGTCTAAACCAGTATAGCCAGTCTTACATAGGAGCAAATGGCTTTTAGGACCATTTAAACAAGGTGATACCACCACCTAGGAAAATCTATCCTTACCCCCACTGACATTCACTTGGATTTGATATCACTACCCCTGCTTTGTGAGTGAGGCCCAATTTTGGGTGACTCCCTGTCATGGAGTTCAGGGTGCAATTCAGACCAGTGAGGGGTTGTTCTACAACACTGGGTGCCTCACAGTGCTTTGTTGCTGTAGCTCCCTGTGTGGGAGGTTCCCAACCAGCCAACAAGCCTGCAGGTCACACATTGAGTATCTGTGTGCTAGACAGTCCTGGTTCAGTACGTCTGACCCCCCCCCCCACCCCCCACCCCCCGTCCTCTGCCCAGACTGCCTATAGTCCCACTCCGGCTTCCACCAGTCTTGGTTACAACCAGCAAGGTGACCCCAACACACTCCTGGTCCTGGATTTTCCCAGAACTGTGATATTTGCAATGTCCAGCCCCCTCCTGGACTGCTCAGAGAAATAATAGGGTTTGTTTGGTCCTCTAAAAACACAAAAGCAAATACAGATTATTCGCTTAACTGGGGTGAATACACCTGTCCCGGCAAACACAGCACTGAACTGGTTTATAGTAAAACTAAAACAAATTTATTAAATTGGGGGGGGAGGGATAGCTCAGTGGTTTGAGCATTGGCCTGCTAAACCCAGGGTTGTGAGTTCAATCCTTGAGGGGGGCCATTTAGGGATCTGGGGCAAAAAATCTGTCAGGGGACAGTACTCGATCCTGCTAGTGTAGGCAGGGGACTGGACTCGATGACCTTCAAGGTCTTTCCAGTTCTAGGAGATTGGTATATCTCCATTTATTAAATTATTAAAAACAACAGGACAGTAGGTTAAGGGATGCCAAGTAAAAGAAATAAATTAGAAAGGGTTATAACCAAAAAAAGTGAAAACACGCATCTAAAAGTTTAAAACTTAATCTAGCAGAGTACAGGTTTTGTTCAAGATTTTTTTTCTCGTCTATATTCTGTTTCCAGAGACTTCCTATCCCCACTTTGTTTAAAGGACCCATCTTTCTCAGCTTTCTCTATTCCCTTGTGTCTGTCTAGTGATTGATGTCAAAGATGGCTGCTGTCTTTCGGGGTCTATTGCCAGACTCTGAGTTTCACATCGGGGTGTCACAATCGACTCAGGCTCAAAGAGGTCTGCTATCTTTTGTCCTTGCTTCACAACAACATTACGACTTGTTTCATTAGCAATCAGTATAGTCACCTCTTCCTGGGCTTCAGCAGGTAGGGTTATGACTCCACTGAGAACGAGCACTCCTTCAGGGAGGCCTCCCTCAGCTGGCTGCTCTACCACCGCTAGTGCTCCCTTGCTGCCTTTTAGGCAGGTACTCATGACAAGCACCTCCTTTTCAGTCATTGCAGGCACCACTAAAGGGCCTGGGCCCGTATACTTCAATGCTCCCAGGGGCAAATCAGGCATCACTTTTCTGGTGTCCTCAATTTTCCTGTAGGCTGCGGCACAATGCGTGTGTATCATCAAGGTGTTCAGGTATTGGTCCCCCGCCCGCTGTCTGCAGTAATCTGCAAGCACCTTAAAGAGACTGGAGTTGGTCCCTATTAGCACTGATACATCCGAGACCCCTTTAGGGTCAGGGCATATTAGAGCAGCAGTGTCCACCTCCTGCCTCACCCCAGCAATCTCTTCTGGGAACTCCAGGTGTATTATGACATACCCCCGGTAGGGGTATTCATCCATGCTGAGGCCACACAGGCCAACCCCTGTCAGGGGCCATATAGGCAGATGCCTAAGCATCTGCTGGTAGAAAGATTGGAATATGATAGTCACTTGGGATCCTGTGTCAAGCACTGCTCTACATTCTGTCCCTTCGATTTTCACAGTGACCTCCGCTCGAGGTCCTATTAATCCTGGTGGGATCCGGGCCGCATGGTTCTTTCCAGGGGAGCCTCCACACCCTCTTGGCCTGGGCGGCTCCCTTCCCAGGCCCTGGGGCCGTTTCCCGACCTTCCCCAGGTGGTCCTCAGCTTTTGATATACTAGCGTGGGATTCTCCGCGTTCGGACACCTCGCAGCAATGTGCCCATCCTGGCCACACCGGTAGCAGAAGGATTGTCCCTTCCCTTGTCGCCTGGGTGGGACAGAGGTTCTAAATGTAGTCTGCTGGACCATGTTAGAGGGTGGTTCCCTGTACCTTGAAATCTTTTCTGAATCAAAGGTATTCTCTAGTTCAGCCACTCTCTGTGTCAGGACCTGCACCCGTTGGGTAAGTTCCTCTTGTGGACTCACCATCAGTGCCTTGGGTGTTCGTATGGATGTGTTTCCAGTCACCTGGTGTGGCTGAACTTCCCAAACCTCGCCAGCTGCCTGCCTCTCTTCTTCCTCTCGGACCTCTTTTATCAGCTGAGAGTAACTCGGTGGATTGTCTTGCCGTTCCCTTAATCGAAGGTGGAGGAGGATTGGGTTCTGGTATTGAATTCCTCTCACAATCTGTGCCAATCTAGTCCTGTCCATTTGCTCGATCGCTATGGCTCCCCTCATGATGGCTCTCTGTAATAATTTCTCCAACCTTTGGGTATAGGCGGAGACTTTCTCTCCCTTTTGCTGCTTGGCATTGAGGAACTTGCAATAAACATCCTCTGAGCTCTCAGTTCTCCCAAAGGCGTGATCAAGGGCCTCTAGGCAGTCCTTTACCTTGACCCCGTGGTCACGGAGCTTCAGGGTGCGAATCACATCTAAGGCCGGCCCCCTGAGGCACTCTACCAGTCGCCTTCTCTTTTCAGCTTCAGGCACCGCCCACTCTTGCAGCATTTCAGTGGTGTGTTCCAGCCAGGGTTCAAATGCTTCCTCCCCAGGTATTGGGGTGGGACCCCCAGAAAACAACCTCAGTTTACGATAGGGGCTTGACTCAGGGTGGAGTGGCTAATGCTTTCCCTAAAGTCTTCACCCAGTCATCAGGTGAAGGATAAGTCTCCCGGCGTGGAACTCCTGGGTCAAGACCCAACAGACCCGGCATGTCAGCCAAAGTCTTTCCCTCTTTCCCCAAGAAGGCTGACATTTTCTTTAAAAACTCTACATCCGGTGCAGGGGCTGGTGAGGACTGGCTCCCAGGGGTTATTACCTTGCACTCATCCCCGGCCACTGCTATTGTACCTGGAACCTGTAAAGGGTCCACCGCCGAGGGCAGTTCACACAGTACAGCAAAAGCCCCCTCCTCCCTCACAAACAGGCGCCCACGCATTTTGCACTTATGGAGGTACTCAGTGGATGTCCTTAAGACAGGTTCTATTGAGCCCTCATCAAATTCCTCTATCACCCCTGTCACCAGGAGACAATTCCTAGGGTTAATATTCATCCCTTTGCACCAATCCTCTAGCAAGTGTAGAGACATTATACAACCGGTAATCCTTTCCAAATATAACAGATCAAATAACAAGAACTAGATTGTGGGTTTTCCCAATTTAATGGATCACTCAAAATGGGCTTGCAAGGGGGTACTGACCCAGTAATCCCGGACGAGCCCCCAAAATGTAACCCTTCTGCCCTTCAGAATTGGCAGCAACAAGGGCCGGGTTCAGTAAATAGGGGTTCCCTCTCAACAATACAATGCAAACTGGCTCGAGCCCCCACCCAGTGACCTGGGAAAATCCTAACACACCCCTGGGCGCCTCAATGAGGCAATACTTCCCCTCTTGCAAGCACAGATCGGGGTAACAGAAGATCTTTATTAACATGAGGTAAATGATATCACTAAACTGGGAAAAACACCACACCTAGGGTTCATACACCAATCCGTGAGCAAATTGCCCCTCCCCAGCAAGTTTGGGCTGTGTCCTCTCCTGTAGGTTCAGGAGTCCAGCAACCCAAACGTCACCCAAAGTCCCACAAGTCCAATAGCCCAAAGTCCCTGGAGTCCAGCAACCCCCAAAAGTCACCCAAAGTCCCAAGAGTTCAACAGCCCCAAAGTCTCTGGAGTCCCTGGTGGAAAGTTACTCTGCCGAGTCTTACCTCCCAGGCTGGGTGGAAGTGGAGGGCAGAGTGAAGGGTACCTTCACGAGGTCTGAGGCCGACGGCCCAGTCTCTCCGTGGGGTGCTGGTTGCTCCGCTAGCCGCCCTGCTAGCCGACACAGGAACTGCTCTGTCCGCGGCTCAACTCTGCTCTGCCCGCTGTCCCAGGAACTGCTCAGGAACTGGTCCACTAGCCGGCACCAGGACTGCTTGGCCAGCTGTCTCAGGAACGGGTCAGCCGGCACCGGGACTGCTCGGCCAGCTGTCTCAGGAACGGGTCAGCTGGCACCGGGACTGCTCGGCCAGCTGTCTCAGGAACAGGCCAGCTGTCTCAGGAATGGGTCAGCCGGCACCGGGACTGCTCTGCTTAGGGCCCCCCACTTAAGATAAAGCTCAGTGATTTTCAGCTCTTAAGTGATTTCAGCTCTTGAGTGATTTCAGCTCCTAGGTGGGGGGCCTTAGTGCAGAGGCACCACCAGACCCAAAGCAACTTCAGCTCAGTGGGCTGAAGTTAGACTCCTAATGGAAGCAAAAATCAGCTCTAACAGTCCACAGGGGAGAGAGGCCAGGTGCAATAGGCCAGTAAGGCCCTCAGACAAGGACCTCACCACACGGTATAGGAGCCTGTCCACAGCCTCTCTCAATTCAGTGAGTTTTGGAACCCCTGTCCCTTGTCTAGTGAGCGCTACCTAGCTGATGGCGAGTCCCTCCAGCATGCCAAATACATGTCCCAACTCCTCATTCACACAAACAGGTCAATCAGCACTCTATCATTCTTGCCCCAATACTACAGAAACTGGGGGTCCCACAGTAGCCAAAGTGATCATTTGGGCTGTTAGAGTGCAGGCCAGGTGCGGTGGGTGTGTCTAAGCAAATCAGGTGTTATTTTCCAAAAGTTACTGCAATTCCTGCAATTCCCCACTGGATGCCACTCATCCTGACACTGCTTACACTTATATATTTCAGAGTACAATGACTTTGTTTCAAGAGGCAGGATGACCTCATGCCATTCTTCCATTTCTGTGGCCTTCCCATCCTCTCGCTGATTTCTATGTAAATGGGGTTTCCATCATTTTTGGCCACATCTTGATTAATCTCATTGGAGACAGGTAGACAGCCTTGTCTCCTCTCTGGGAGGGAACCTGTTTCTCCCTGTTTGGCTACAGACTTTAAATCATAATTAAAATAACGTTTCCATGTTTTTTCCAATAGTGTTACTACAGACCCTCCACAATATTAATCACTAGCGAAAATACCCGGCGTTGCTCGGGTCCATCGGAGGTGGGGAGGGGGCAGAGAGCAAACCTAACACCCCCACCTCACCCCCCCGACCAAACCCAACACCCCCACCTCACTTACCCCTCGACCAACCCCGACTCACATTTTCACCCCCCCCACCCAAACCCAACACCCCAATGTCCCCCCCTACCAACCCCAACACCCCCTGACCAATACCCACACCTCATCCCCCGTAGACCAAACCTGACACACCCACCTCACTTTCCCCCCCAACCAAACCCGACACCCCTACCTACCACCACAAACACACCTGACACCCACACCTCACTTAGCCCTCAACCAACCCCGACCCCCCTCCTAACCCCCCAACCAAACCCAACCTCCCACCTTACCTCCCCACCAAACCCAACACCCCCTGACCAACCCCAACACCCACACCTCACCCCTCACCCACCCCGACACCTTCCCACCCCCCCAGACCAAACCTGACACCCCTGGCTCACTTACCCCCGACCAAACCCAACACCCCCACCTCACCCCCCAACCAAACCTGACACCCCTACCTCACTTACCCTCCAACCAAACCCAACTCGGGTCCGTCGGAGGTGGGGAGGGGGCAGAGAGCTGAGCGAGTGCAGGGTCCGTTGGAGGGGGGAGAGGGCAGAGAGCTGAGCGAGTGCGGGATCCGTTGGAGGGGGGAGTAAGCGCACATACATACATACATACACCATTTGACGTTTATATATATAGATTAGTGTGTCTTTCAGAAAAGACATAATTTATTTACTTTTATAATGCAAACATTTTGTGTACAGTCAGTTGATTCAATTGCTTATTGCTTGAGGTTCAGTGCCCCATCATTATAGACCAGTAAACCTTGCTTGCTGGGTGTAAACGCCATGCTGTCTCCCGCACTTGATAGCTTTGGTCACTTGATATTTAACTGGATCTGCATTGTCTCTGCCTGATGAGCAGGCTGCTGGGCCGTGAAGCAAACACATTCCTTTATCTAGGAGAGGCCTGTTTATCAACTCTGAAGGAAATGGATTTTAGTGGTATTTTAAAACAAAACTAAAATAAATTGGGTTTTTGTTTTAACTTACAAAACAGGGGTTTCCAAACCAGGAGTGTTGATTTAGGTTTTTAAGACCTTACATATTTATTTAATATACAAATTTGACATAGCTGTTCATAGATTTCATTTGTATACATTTGAGGACAGTTAAATTTCAATAACCTCCCCCCCCCCTTTTTTAGCAAATAGACTAAATTGTCCATAGTCAAATTATTTTGCTCTCTTTGCCTCCATGTATTTAGACATTCCTTTAGAAAAGGGCCCATTTTTCCTTCAAAATGTCTACAAAGAAACCAAGAATTCTTTTTTATAACACCTTTTAAAAAAACATTTTTACAACATTTGTTTAATTTCCTCCAGCCTCTGCAGAGTTAACTTTTCACTTTTTTCACCTTTTTTCAAAAAAAATCATTTGCTTATTTTTCAAAAGGACACCTTTATTAACTCAGATTTCACCACTTTAAGTATTGTTCCAGATATTTGAATTCCCCATTCCTGTACTCTGGGAATTGTTTTTTTTAATATACAATGTAACAGCAAGACAAACACCACAAGATAAGCATAAAACACAAAACACAGTTTTTGTTTTGACAGAGTAGAGTTGTGGTATTTTGGGTTGCTCTTCATCCAGTTTTTTTTTTTTGTTTGCTTTTACTCCTGCCACTGTGCACTCAGTTTTTCAATTCTTTATGTTGCCAGCCTGCTTGTCTGGGCCCCATCCTGCTTTTCTCGCTGAACCATCCCTTTTCATGGACACAGATTTTTATCTCTTTGTGTCTTATGTTTTAGCTTTTATTTTTTTCTTTTATGTTGAGTATATTTAATATGACTATTACTGCTTTGTCTGTTTTGTTACCTTTTGGTCATTTTACCGTTTAACTCATTCTTTCTCTGGTCCGGCTGCAGCATAGGTGTGTTTGTTTTTTAACTCCTGCCAGCCAAGGTTTATGTGCTTGAACTCTAAATACTCCCAAGGGCTGACTTTCACTTCCCCTTTTGATGCCATTGGTTTTTATTACCTTGGCTGCTGACCTTAGTGGGAATATCCATCTCCCTCTTAACACTGTGGTCTCGATCTCCACAGCTGTCAGCCTTGGTGGGGATTTACATCTTCCCCTTTCTCAAATACTGTGGTCTTAGGTTACACACAATTGCTGGCCCTTATTGGAGGCTTGTGCTATTTGAAGGTATGTACATCATGTGGCTGCAGGGGCTTGCAATGTTACGTGCAACGAGGAAATGGATCACCAGGTTGCACTGCCTACCACTTGGGTACCCAGCCAGTTCTCATAGAATCATAGAATATTAGGGTTGGAAGGGACCTCTGGAGGTCCCTACAGGGTGCCCTGTTGGCTTTTGTCATCCTTGATGTCCTGACTTTGTGTTCAAGGCTCTAGAAAACCAATGTACTTTTCCATCAGGGTCACTCTTCATCCAAGACTTTCTGTCCCTAAGTTGCTAAGAGGTCTAAAGGTAACCTGCTGCTCTGTTCTGGTTTGGCTGGTTGTTTTTTCCATATCAGATGAAGTTTAGAGGGTCCCCTTTGTGAATGTTCCTGTAGATGGGGTGTCACTCTCCCCTGACCCCACTCTCCTGGGAATGGCTATAATGGAGGTTTGAACCATGGGCCAGCGAACTGTCATCTCCTTTGCCTGCACTGCTCTGTAATAAGCCTCCTTAGACCCAAGATCGGTGCAGGAAGTGCCATTTTCCCCACTCCTCCATGCCTATTCTCTCTTCAGAAACTCATTTAAATACAAGTTGCAGCAAAAGGAGCCTAGCTGACCCTTCACAATCTCTCCCAACTTGGGGAGGAAAAAACCAGCTATTTTCCCAACCTCCGCTCAGGAACAGAAGGCAACTTCTGCTAGGAACAAACACAAAGGGGAAAGCTGGCTTTCCTGCTGCCTCTAGGGGCAGTTGCTAAGGTAACAAGCCTTTGTGTTAACAGTGCAAGTATAGACACAAACCACAAGTAAACATGGTGCTGCCACCTGGTTACTTTTGCATGAAATATTTCCCAACAGTTCCTGCTTTTTCACTTTCCTGCTTGAGAATTCAGGCTGTAGCTGGGAGAGAAACATTTGCTCCATCCCTTGCTTTTGGTACTTTCTACAAGCCCTGACGCTTTCAGTCTCATCCCCTGAAGTGTAGCCGGGCCTGAATCTGGAGGCTGTTGTAGAAGATGGCAGAACAGGCAGGACTATGCCAGGTTTAAAATTCTGAGGTAGGGGGTGTTTGCTCTGGTTAAAGAGCCAGGAGTAAATCGCTCTTAGTCAGCATCTCCCCCCCCCCCCCCCTTTATCACTTCAAGGTAAGAAAGTGCCTACCAAAGTTCTCCTGCAACAAAAGGCAACAGAGGCTTTTTTGAAAACTTTTGGGCCTCCATTACATCACAAGAAGCAAGACATCCCCCCCGCCCCCTGCTTGCAAAACATTTTTTTTTAAATCTAGAGAGAGTTTAACAGCTCATGGTGAATAAACCCAGGCAAAGAGTCAGCCATGGAACCAGATGCACCTGAAAAAAAGATTTTAATTATTGTAAAAGAGTTTTGATGCAGGAAAACAACATCCAAGGGAACCTGTAGCTTTCAAAGCTCTCCAGAGGCATGCCCCTGTCAGAACAACAGCTTTTATGTTTTCTGTAGCTGAGATACAATTTTTTGACAAGAAAAACGACTTAATATTTCCTGCATGTCCTGGCATTGCACAGTAGCTGAACTGAGACCAGACATTCAGCAATGTTGGTTTGACACAGCATAAGAGCACTGCAGTCAGAACTATTCAGAGCTGACTTCCTTTGCAATAGCATTGCCCTAGCTCTTCACCTAGAGAGTGGAGTTAATGTAAGTCACTGTCATAAAGCGATTGCCCTGATGATTCTGGTTGTTTAAAGTACTGGGGCTAGTGCTTCTCCTGAGGGGTTGAAGAGATGACATAACTTACCATCATGGCCTTCCCCTGGCACAGGATAACCCCTGAGTGGCACAGAGCAGAGATGGCTCTCATGGCACCGCTGTCGCTCCATACCAAGTGGGGGTGTTCTGGGAGTACGTGTGCAGAACCAGGGCAGAGGGGTCAGGCTTTCCTTCATTTGAGAGATCAATTGTATGGGCTTGCGGGCTGCACACCTGGGGGCTTTGCTCAGGGCTGGCAAAGCATCCCGTTAGTCATGACTTATGGGAAGTGTCTTGCTTGTTCTCATAAAAGGTTGGTGAGTTGCTAACTCACCAGCAAACCATCAATGTTTAACGTGTGTTTCGTGTCTGTTAAATATACCTTGCTTAAAGCTACAGCCTGAAAACTCCCATCTCCCCAGGGTGGTAAGCTTCAGTTGGCTTTACAAAGAATTCAGTTAAGAACGACACTCTCTAAAGTTGCTATACAGCGAAGGCCCAGGCCCTGGAGGTTGCTGAAATGAACTATGATTTCTTTCTTCCCCAAACCAGTGGAAAACCCTCAAAACTGTGTCTCAAGTGAGTTTTGCTAGTGACTAATGATGCCAGAATGCTAGTGTTTAGTGTCTCCCCACAGTCTATGCACTTAAACAGATGGGCTTCAGCTCTACTACACTTCATCTGGAAACCTGTGCAAATTATTTACCCTCACTCACAAAGCCAGCAGGACTCGCTTTCCCCAGGCATTTGTCCGTGGCGTGTCAAAAGGAGAGCTGGCCCAGAGAGCCATGATGATTCATATTCCAAGATAGAGCTCGATTCAGTCTGGGACACAGGCATCCCAGCTGTATCGCTAGCCAGCTCAGTCACAGGGAAACCCAGAGCATCAGCCTGAGAAACAAGCAGCAGGCCTAATCAGAAAAGGCCCAATACCCACCATGTGATTGCACAATGACACCCGCCTATCGCAGGAGTTGCCACAAAGCCAATTAAAGAGCTGGCTGAAGACACAAGGGACTCTGAGCATGTGAGCGCTGAGCTAGGTGCTTGAGCTCTGCAGAGTCACTGGGGGGACTGCTGTAGCCAGGGCAGTCATTGACAGCCCCTCAGGTTCTAACGAGCTGTCCCCGAGAGAGCTGGGGATAACATGGACACTGGCCTTTTTCTGCTTGTCTACTGGTGACCATTGAGACCTGGACAGATGCAAAAACTTAGCGGGGTGCATAACAATAGTCCCTATTTTGTCACAGACACCTCAAGATGAGGCCACACAAGAAGGGGTGAAAGTAAAAATAAGTTCTTACCGGTACAGAGCTGGGTTGGTGCTGGCTCTGGCAGCTGGAAGTGGCGGGGCTAGAGGGGATCAGAGCTGGCACCAACCCAGCCCCATACTGGTAAGTGCCCTCCCCCCCGGTGTGGGGTAGCAGGGGCAGCCGGGGGCTCCAGAAGTGGTTTAAAGGGCCCAGGACTTGGCTGCCATTACTGCACCTGGCCCTTTAAACCACTGTTAGAGCCCCTGGGGCAGGGGCAGCTGGAGCACTGGGCCCTTTAAATAGCCCCAGGATCCCCCTACCCCCGGGCTCTGGGGACTATTTAAAGGGCCAACAGCTCCCCTGCTTCTACTTCCCTGATCCTTTTAATAGCTGCAGGAGCCGCAGGGTTCCCACAGCTATTTAAAGGACTAGGGGTAGAAGCAGGGGAGCTGTAGGCCCTTTAAATAGCCCCCAGATCTCCCTACCCTGGGGCTCTGGGGGCTATTTAAAGGGCCCAGGGATCCCCTGCTTCTACCTCCAGTCCTTTAAATAGCTGTGGGAGCAGCATGTTCTGCAGCTATTTAAAGGATGGGGCAGCAGCAGCAGCTGGAGGCCGGGCCCTTTAAATAGCCCCCAGAACCCCCCTACCCTGCTGGCTATTTAAAGGGCCCGCGGCTCCCCTGCATCTGCCACCCCCTCCTTTAAATAGCCGCAGAAGGGGGGGGGTGTCCTTGCAGCTATTTAAAGGACCCCCAGGCCCTTTAAATAGCCCCCGGAACCTCCCCCTACCCTGGGGCTCTGGGAGCTATTTAAACGGCCTGGGGCTCCAGCTGCCTCTGCTGCCCCATCCTTTAAATAGCTGCCGGAGCCCTGGGGAAGCTGCAGGGTTCCCTGCAGCTATTTAAAGGAGGGGACAGCAGAGGCAGATGGAGCCCCCAGGCCCTTTAAATAGCCCTCAGAGGCCCCCCCCCCACGTGCTCTGGGAGCTATTTAAAGGGCCCAGGGCTCCCCTGCTTCTATAGCCCTGTCCTTTAAATAGATCCCAGAGCCCTGGAGTAGCAGTGGTGGGGCTCCGGTGGCTATTTAAAGGGCAGGGGTGGTAGAAGCAGGGGAGCCCTGGGCCCTTTAAAGAGCCCTGCAGCCTACCCCAGGGCTCCAGCTGGGGAGCTCTGATGGCAATTTAAAGGGCCTCGGGCTCCAGACAGTGCTGAGAGCCCCAGGCTCTTTAAATTGCCCCCTGGGGAAGCTGGGCCGTCCCAATATGGCACACAGGCTCTTGCCGGTACGCCGTACCGGGGCGTACCCACTTACTTTCACCTCTGCACACAAGTAAAAGTAAATTACAAGGTTTCTCTTCAGAGCAATCTTCAAATACCACTACATCCAGTAAAGAATATACCTGATCTGTATGTGCACAGATACTGACTCACATAATTAGGGTTCGATTAGACGACCTTGTTTTTAGTCGCTCATAGCTGTTTTGGCTAAAAAATTTCCATGCTACATTTGTGCCTCAGGCGGATGCTGCCTTGTTTGTTTGTTTGTTTGGGTTGGTTTCAGCAAAAATGGGTTAGTTGTTTCTTAAACCAAGAGTAAAGAAAAACATGTTATTCTGCCCAGGTTACATTTTCTTAAACTGTCTCACTGAGATGTCCTAGTGCCTCCTTGCTTTGGAGCAGGGACTTGAAATTTGGTAGGGGGTGTTCCATTGCCAGGACTTTTAGCCTTTCCTTTGAAAATTCACCCAAATTTGGCTAGCTTATGATACCGAAAATTTCAGTTTGCACATGCTCAAGAGAGCCGTTAGACATTGGCAGATAATGCTACAAAGCTATTCTGAAACCTGTCTGTACTGAGCATCCTCTATCTCTTCACTGCAAGGGGCTGAGCAGGACTTTTCTTGCAGTTGCTACTCCTGGTGGCCATGAACCACTGTAGCACAAGTCACAGAAACTGAGTGCTGGCAGACTCTCGCTCCTGTGCTCTCAATGCTCTCCTGCTGGCTCAGGCAGCATTGGAGAGGAGGAAGCTGCCTGAGTGGAATGCAAAAGAGTGGGAGCTGGGCCTGACAAGGTGGCGCTGGGAGAGATGGAACACAAAGGACTCGGGGTTGGAGACTGGATGGAAAGAGCCTGGTGAGGGGTGCACCAGGACAAGGATGAGTTGCTCTAGGAAGGGGGAAGAGACTGGGACTTGGACAAGTACATGCTGGAGGCACCATGGCAAAAATGGGCACATTTGGGCGCTAGAGCAGTGGCACGGGCAGAAGGGTCCATAACCCCTCCCCCCCCCAAACTGGGAATAGGACCTGGGAGTCCCGAGTCTCCATACTTAGGAAGAGTGTATTGCTTTGAGTAGTGGGCCATGCACACTGCTTCCTGGACAAAGATCTCCCTGTGACGAGAGGACACACAGAGCTAGCTCACCGATAAGGAAAGGCTCCCAGCTTTCCTGTTCCAGTCACAGCCCATTTCTTTGACCCTGCACAACATTGCACAGGCTGCTGATTGAAGTATCTTTTGAAAGCTAGGCGACAGTGCCTTCTGCACACCACGGATTAGCTGATTATGGTGGGTGGCAGGCGCTGGGAGAGAGATGGAGGAGTTGATTGGCGTGGCCACCAGTGGGTAGGTGCTGGGGAGATGGGAGGCATCTAGCTGCCGGTGGGTACTAAGTACACACAAATATTTTTCAGTGGGTGCTCAAGATCTGGAGCACCCACAGAGTCAGTTCCTATGCCTAGAGATCTGCCACGACTGGTCAGCCTGTCTCTAAAAGAGTATTGAGGACTTTGTGGAACAATGTCACACTTGGGCTCTGGTCCTGAACCCCTGAAAATAAGTCCTTCCCACACACTGATGCGCTCAGTAGAGGCAGCTCTCTCCTCAATGCTCAGGGAGCCACTCTGAGTTTTTTTCTATTCACTTTGCTGTTTGCACAAGGTCTAAAGTAGCTTTTGCTGTTTGTAGGGGTTTTAAGAAGATCCAGTGGGTGATTGGGAAAGCCCTGTGTATGGCATTTCCTGGTACAGACACTGAGATTGTGGCTGGGGGAACTCAAGTCTCATGGACCTGTATTTGTCCCTGCAGCCTACCAAGCTGGTGGTGGTAGTGTGCTTCCTCAGAAAGGCAGGGATCTCTGGGCCTAGCTCTGGGGTGGCAGGAATTTGTCTCCCTTAGCATTACTTTCCTATAGCTTCCCCAGCGCCTTGGGCTTGGTACAGCTAGCATAAGCCACACTGTCTCCAGGTTACCAGCCCCTCATTTGGCTTATGAAAGCCAGGTAGAATTACTTTCTCTTCCAACACATGGCAAATTCTTGGATAGTGATGGCTGGGAACTTTTAGCAATGACATGAGCACCCAGATTCACTCCCATGTGCCCCAGTCCTGCACTGGGATCTGTGTGGGGTTGACCCTCTTACCTCACTGGAAGCCACCGACCGGCCTGTGCTCTAAATTGTCCAAGGCAGCAAAAGTCCAACTCAGCCTGTTACATAATATTGCTTATAGATTGGCTGGATTAGCCCAAACAAAAAGGTCTGTAACCACTCCAGGGCTGTAATACAGAGTGGTAGAACAGGAGAATCGATCTGGAAATTGGTGTGGTGGAAATCAGATTTAACTCATGGAAAAAGCATGAGGGGATAGGCTATTGTGCCCATCACCTCTTTAAAAAATCTTTGGCAAAGGGATAATGATGCCAGGCCAGAACTGGAAGGAATGAGATTTAGCATCCTGGCTGCTAACACCACTGTCTACCGAGTCCCGAAGATCCACTGTGCCTTTATCTACCTGTTCCTGAATGGAAGGAGACCAGACTAGGCTGGACAGAGGGAACATCTGGGATCCTATCATCACCTCATCCTCTATGATGATTTAAGGAATATGTTCATGTAATCTCTGAATTCTGTTGATATTGAGGGATATATATATGTATATATCAATGTCAGACTACAGACTTCATTTTGCATGTGGGTTCTTTACCTTCTCTGAAGGCCTGTTACCTCCATGTTGGAGTAGAATTTAAGGTCAGGTAAGCAAAGGACTGACAATAGAAGGTCATTGACTTAAATGCTCTCCCACTGAAATGGCACTGATTTAAGATATAGGCTGGCTCCTACCCTGCAGAACTAGTTTACCACAAAGGAGGTTGCCTAGCAATGAAGTCAACTAGACAAGCTCTGGGATCGTCTGCCCAAGGAACTGAGAGGTTATATGGGGCAAGAAAGGGGACAGACTGGCCGAGGTCAGAGGAGGAGAGCTATGGGAGAAGACTCCATTTTTTGAAAAGACAAGCCATGCACTACAGCAGGACAACACCGGACAGCTGCTGAAAACTAACCTCAGTCCAAATAATTTTTTGGAGTAGTGAGGAAACTGAGGCACAGCAATGAGCACAGAATGTGGAATTTTGTATACATCTGAGTATGTCCCAAGCTCTTGAAGTATTTTAGAATGGTTTGCAGTGTCTGTACTTCATATGTTACACTGTGGGACCAGAATAGCCACCCGGCTGGAGGTCTGGCACAGGGCATGTTACGGGGAATAGATTAGGAGTAAGCTGGGCTGGTGTCCGCGTCATCATTGCGCTCAGAAAGGGGTGCCAGATAGAAGAGCTGTACCCTGGGAGTAAATCTAGAAGCACTAAACTAGCAGCAGAGCCTGGTCTCTGGCAGCTTAAAACACCCAGGGATTCAGCAGCTAGATTGCCTCATACCAATCTGGTGAGTGACTAAGAGGCATAGGTGTCAACTCCGTGGAAAAAATGGTGAGTGCTTAGTGCTTATCGACAGTGCCCTGTTAGCACCTCCTCCTCCCTGCAGCACCTGCCACCCACCACAGATGGGCTGTTCCACAGTGTGCAGTACGCGAAGGGGGTGGAGGGGGAGGAGTGTGGGTGGGGCATGCTTGTGGATGGGGGTGGAGCAGGGGCGGGAAGAGGCAGGGCAGCGTTGGGGGCTTGGGAAAGGGGTGAAGTGAGGGCAGGGCTTGGGGCAGAGCCACAGAGAGCAAACATGCACACCACGTCACATAAGCAAGTCAGCACCTATGCCAAGAGAAGATGCTTACCTAGAGCTGACTCCTTTCCCTCACATGCTTTGTTTTTCTCTTTTGCCTTCAGTTTAATAAGAGTCTGGCCATAGTTGGCCAAAGTGGCATCTTTTGCAACACCATAGGCTTTGTAGTGAGGCCCAGTGTTGGAATTGAAATTACGGGGGGTGTTGGAATATTCACGGGGTGGGGTGAGGGCCGATGAGGTCTGAGATCATGAGGGCAAAGGTGGGCTGTGTGGCACTATAGTAAAAACTGAAAAATGTTTCACGACCATTTTATTAGATTTAACATCTTTTAAAATCATCACAAAAATTAAGGTTGGCTCCTCATGCCTCCTATGAAGCACTACATCTACATCTGTCTTGGTTTCTTGTAATTTTACACTCTTTGGTGTCTTCTTGTGTGTTGGTTACTTCTAGTTTTTCATGATATGCTCATGATCAGGCAGAAGGCGACTTCTTTCAGAACACAAATTATATTCAATGAAGAAACAATATGCTCAACTGTAGCTGTTGTGACTGGGATTAGCAAGATATTAATTCCTACTTTCATCCCAGGAAACACAGTACAAAGATTGGGTTGAACCACTAGTGATGATGAAGTTGATATTAAATCTTCATTTGTTCTTCGTATGATATTCCACTGTGTTCAAAATTCTCTATTCTGTCCTGATCACATAGCAACCTCTTTGCTGGTAGTGCCTCACTCCACTCAATTGTAGATGTTTTATATGACAGGCATCTGTAAAAGCTACATGGAGGTTAAGTAGAATCCAGCATGTTGACAATTTTGTGCAGGGTCAAGTCCTGGACTGACCACAGATCCTAGGTCTGAACCCTTCCCACATGGGCCCCTAACCCAGGTCCAAGGTCTTGTCCCTGAATGGGACCCTTTGGAGCACGTTCTCTGGGTGGACCAACATTGGAGGGAGGTGATCACTGAGTCGGGGACGGTGAGGACTTTGTCCATCCTGTCCCTGGCCTGGCAGAATTTCAAGGCCAGCTAGAACTGGAGAGGTCGCATTTGGAGCCTGGCACAGGGGGAATCATATATATGCATGCCAACATGTGGCCCAGGAGCTGCAGGGATGTCCTGGCTGTAGTTGTTGGGAACCTCATGACCATGGTGATGAGCCCTTTCAAGGTCTCAAACCTGTCTCCCGGGAGGGAAGCTGTTGCCAACGATGAGTCCAGGAGGGCCCTGATAAACTCCATATGTTGTACTGGGACTAACGTGGACTTTGCGCTGTTTAGCAACAGGTCCAGGGTGGTACATGGGGACAGGAGGAGCGTCATGTGGTCCCTCACCTGTGACCAGGAGCTGCCCTTTACCAGCCAGTCATCCAGGTAGAGAAAATTTTCCACCCCCTTGCGCCTGAGGTAGGCTGCAACTACCGACATACATTTGGTAAACACGGTTGGGGCAGTGGACAGGTCAAACGGGAGGACCATAAAGTGGTAATGTTCCCGACCCACCATGAACCGGATGAACCATCTGTGTCCCTCGAATATGTGGATATGGAAGTACGCATCCTCAAGGTTGAGGGCAGTATACCAGTCCCCAGGATCCAGAGAGGGAACAATAGAGGCTAGGGAGACCATGCGGAACTTGAGCTTTACCATGAAGCGACTGAGACCCCGCAGGTACAGAGTGAGCCTGAGTCCCCCTCTGGCCTTCGGGAAAAGGAAATAGCAGTAGAAGAACCCCTTGCCTTTGAATTTCTCAGGTACCACTTCCACTACTCCCAAGCCCAGCAGCTGCCCCACCTCCTACTTAAGCAGGGCTTCGTGTGAGGGGTCCCTTAGGTAGAATAGGGATGGAGGGTGGTTGGGTGGGGAGGAAGTGAACTAGACTGTGTACCCCCTAGAGATGGTGTTGAGGACCCACTGGTCAGAGGTCAGTTGCGACCACTCCAGTAGCAAAGCACATAACCTGTTGGAAAAGGGGTCTTTATTGAGGATGGATCCCTGAGCGGAACTGGTAGGGTGCCCTTGGGCATCCTGTCAAAACTGCTTCTTCCCCACCTGTCTGCCTTTAGAGGACCCAGATTGTGGGGCCGGTCACGACTGCTTGTGGGGGCACCTTTTATAGTCTCGTGACTTATAGGCAGACTCACATTTTTGCAGGGTGGGCTGCATGGGGGCCTGCTGTGGCTTGAACCCAAGGTTTGGAGGGTCGTGCGGGAGTCCTTCATGCTGTGCAGCTTAGTATCCATCTGCTCCGTATCAAGGCCTTGCCGTCAAATGGAAGGTCCCGTATGGCAGCCTGAAGCTCGTTAGACAGCCCAGAGAGCAAGAGCCACAACACGCTTCTCATGGAGACAGTGGAGGTCATGGACTGCGTGGCTGTCAGGTGTGGCTGATGATGCCTTCAGAGCCACCCTGGCGGCTGCCGCCATACCTTCCTCCACCAGCGCCTGGAACTCTTTCCTGTCACACGCCTGAAGGGAGGCCTTGAACTTTGGCAGAAAGTCCCACAAATTGAACTCGTATCTGCCCAATAGAGCTTGGTGATTTGCCACCCGCAGCTGGAAACTCGAGGATGAAATAAACCTTTTTTCCAAATGAGTCCAGCTCCTTGAGTTTTTGTTCTTCAGGGTAGGGGCTGGCTGGTCCTTCCGCTCCCTGTGATTGACCGACTCAACCCCTAGGGAGTTGGGCACTGGATGGGCATACAGGTACTCATGCCCCTTAGCTGGTACAAAGTACTTGTGCTTCATCCTCTTAGATATGAGGCCGGCATTTGCCACAGGGCATGCAAAATCTTTGCCACCCCATTGTGGAGGGGCAAGGCCACCCTGCCTGAGGTAGAAGAGGACAGCAAGTTAAACAGTGAGTCCGAGGGCTCCTCTACTTCCTCAGCTTGGAGATGGAGGTTTAAGGCCACCCTTTTAAAGGAGGTCTTGGTTGGCCTGAAAGTCCTCCTGCAGGACTGAGGGGGGCAGGGCTGCTATTGCCACTTCCTGGGAGGGTGAGGGGGCCGGCACCGAGCTTTGGGTGTCCATAGGCACTGGAGGGTCCACCACTTGGTCTGCCTCTGGGCACAGCCCTGAAGACGTACATCCCACCGACATCTTATCTGGGGGCCTGGAGAGGGAGACTGACGGTGCCCCCGACGTTCTATCCACCAAGCATGGCCCTACCTGGGGCTGCGTTGGGGGCCGCTGTGCCCACTGGTACTATTGGACCAGCTATGAGACCTGGTGCTACTGCACCTGCTGCAGCACCGAAGGCCCGGGCTGCTCCACCTGGCTGACGGAGGGATGGCTCCTACCCGAGGTTGGGCTGATGAACAAGTGTCCACTGTTTCGAGACCGGGAAGCGTGGCGGTGCCAGGAACGATGTCGCCCATGGGACCTGGAGGACCTGCTCCTCGAACGACTCTGATGGGCAGACCCATGACTGCACAGTGCGGGCAATTGACAACCAGGACTACAGAGGCGGTACCGTGGAGGAGACTCTGAGCAGGACTCAGAGCAGGAGTGGCAACAACGTCCATGTCATGACCAGCTGTGGTAACCCCTTCTGGATGGGGACTTTGGGCGACATCACCCTCGGTCCTGTCGGTGTGTGCTCCCCCACGTGGAGCGGTGCCTGGAGTTCCAGGACAATGACACCCTGCCAGAGAGCCTGGCAGGTGTCAAGGGCAATCCACATGGAGGCTGCCCTGGACTGTTGCTGAACTACGAACAGCATCGGGAATGTTCCCTTGACCGCGACTGGTACTGCGCTGGGGGTGACTGCAGGGAGCCCAGCGGTGGCTTGCTTCTGGAGCGTGGAGCCTATGTCAGTGGCATTCCAGGTACCAGCAGGGACAAGACATCACAGGCCACTTGGAAGGCCTCCGACGTGGAAGGCATCCGGACATGCAGAGAGACCTGGGACGATGTGGCTGGGCTGCTTCACTCAACGTGAGTCGGAGGCCTGGAGGCTGAAGGGGATTGAGGACTGCCCGACGCGGTCGTAGCCTCTGCCCCTGGTGCACCACAGTACTGCTGTGAAGAGGGCGTCTTCTTGGCCCTCTTATGCCCCGAGGATGGGGAGAGGTGCCGACTGGACAAAGTCGCTGGGGGATCACCGCCCACCAACATCGTCGTGCCTGGGGCTGGTTCTGCATGTCGGAGCTGGGGTCAGCACTGACTCCATCAGGATGGCCCGGAGTCGAATGTCCGTTTCTCTTTTGGTCCAGGACTCGAACTACTTGCAGATCTTGCAACCATAGCTGATAGCGTAAACAGTCCGTGTGCGGGTCACTCCTCGACATAGAATGTTTGCAAGTGTCGAACGACTTAAAACACAGGGCTCGGGGCATGCCCGGCCCAGGCACTCTCATGAACTGAACTAACTTGCAGAACTAAGTGACTACAGGTACTAAATAGAATGCTAAGGATGAGCTGGAGCAATGCTGGAGCTGCAAATTTCTGATGCACCTTCACTGGCGGCAAGAAGGAACTGAGGGTAGGGGAGTGCGCAGCTCCCGTTATACTGTACCATGGGGGCGCAACTCCAGTGGTCACTGGGGCGTGCCCCCCCATGGATACTGCTAGCGGAAAAAGCTTTTTGTACTGGTGCACGTGGCGAGCACACATACCTACTGTGGAATACACATGAGCAATCACTTGAAGAAAAATAACATTGTACACATTAAAACAGATTAAAAGCAGGTCTCAGAATGTAATTGTAAATGGGAAATTGTCCTCAAGTGGATGTTTGTAGTGGGGTCCCAGAGATTAGTTCATGGTCCCAAGGTATTTATCAGTAACCTGGAAGAAAACATAAAATGATCAATGATAAAGTTTACAGATGAACCAAAAAATTGGAGAGTTACAAATAACCCTTCATTATTTACCATTCTGCACATATTGGGTTAAAAATTCACTAATTCAACATGATCTGGATTGTTTGGTAAACGTGGTGCAAGCAACCAATGTGTGTTACTAATATGGCTAAATGTAAATGTGTACATCTAGGAACAAAGAATGTCAGCCATACATACAGGATGGGGGACTCTATCGTGGGAAGCAATGCAGAAAAAGCTTTGGGGGTCATGGTGGATAAATGCTGTGGCCAAAAGAGGTAGGGCAATCCTGGGGCACATAATCAGGGGAACCTCAAGGTGGAGTAAGAAGGTTATATTTTACCTCTGTATTTGGCACTAGTGCAACTGCAGCTGGAATCCTGTGTCCAGTTCTGGTGTTCAAATTCAAGAAGGATGTTGATAAATTGGAAAGGATTCAAAGAGCCACAAAAATGATTAAAGGATTAGAAAACATGCCTTACAGTGATGGACTCCAGTAGCTCAATTTTTAACTTAAAGAAGTTAATGGGTTGTTAATGTAAGATACTTGATTACAGTCTAAATATCTATAAAGGGAACAAATATTTGATCATGGGCTCTTCAATCTCAGAGAAAGGTATAACATGATCCAGTGGCTAGAAGCTGAAGCTAGACAAATTCAGACTAGAAATAAGGTGTAATTTTTTTAATAGTTGAGAGTTATTAACCATTGGAACAATTTGCCAAGGATTGTGGTGGATTTTCCCTCAGTGACCATTTTAAAATTAAGATGGGATGCTTCTCTTAAAGATGTTCTAAGAATTATTTCGAAGAAGTTCTCTGGCTTGAGTTCTCTAGGTCAGACTAGATGACCACAATGGTCCGGTCAGGCCTGGGAATCTATGAATCAAGACAAGAATCCAGAGAAGAAATTTGAGGCATAGAGGATTCACATTGAATGCCTATCTGCTATCCAGTGTCTAAGGCAGAACAGTGAATGAACCACCACTTCTCTCTGATAGTGTCATGGTGCCTGGGTGTCACTGCAGCAGGAATGCAGTACCTGGAGGTATTTCCCTTGGATTGACTTGAACTGGTTCTAGGGACAAGGCTTTTTAGGTTGTGGCATCACAATACAGAGCAAGGCTCACTCTTTGGTTGTCAGTGCATTGGAGTTAATTGCAGGCTCTGCCATAAACACAGTGTGACACTGTCTTTCTGAACTGCAGTTCCCAATGTGTAACAGGGGTTTAGTGAGGATAAATTACGGTATGTTTGTGAGGCCCTACCCTCCCTAGATTGTGACTAGAGAGGTCTTGGTTCACTTAAAGCCAGACCTGTGCACTGTAACCAGAGCTAAGGTATTTCAGTACCTCCATTAATTAATGCTGACTGTGGCATGTTTCTAAGGAAAGCAATTAGAAAACGTTGAGTGAATGTGTTAGCTTGGACAAAAACGTGCTCACAAATTGAACACCACACAGGTACTAGATAAGAATTTCTTTAAAATTTATTGGACTAATTGTGTTACATTCAATATTTGATGAGTTTCTTCTGGACAAAGAACTGGCCTAAATACATACAAGCCTTTGTGCCTTCCCTAAACAAATAAGAAATAAAGTACTAGAGACAAGGGAACATAGTTCACACCTTCATATTTACAGTTTACCTTTACAACTTAGCGCCAGTAATATTTACAGAAAAATACAATAGGAACAAAAAGATCATGTCTTGGCAACATACAGAAGTTCACACAAAAGTGTACACAATTTTAAGCACGATACCTGGCAATTGCATTTCAAACCACTCCTGCTTAAAATCCAGTATGGTAACAGTAAACGTTTGGTTTCTTCAAAAAACATCAACCTTTAAACTGTGTGATCATTGAATCATATCTAACTTTTTCTCACCATTAAAACTCAAATTCAAATTTTGCTATCCTTTGGGCTATACATCCAGAACACTGCATGAAAGAAATGCACAGCTATCTGTTGTGAAGCCAGTAATTTGATTAGTTAGGGTACAAATGACTAGCTTTGCTTCCTACAATTTCTCTGAAGATGGTGTCCATAAAGGTATTTAATCTTTCACAGACATGCATTTTCCTATTCATTTGCTGTAAATGTATAATACCTTAAGTAGTTTTTAAAAAGATACTTTATGACTCTTTAAATGAGATGTAAGGTCCTAAAATTATTGCAACTCAAAGACAGAAATGCTAACAAGATGACAGGACGTTACCTGTTCTCAAATTCTATTGAAATAATTTATCATTAAAGGGATATTGTCAGTTTAAATTTTTTTACAAACCCAAACAGAATGTTTTCAGGATATAAAAAAAGGAATATTTAAATTGAGACCTGTGTAATGTTTGTACCCCAAATACTGTAGTGCTATGCTGGTGCCTGAGACTATACTGAAAATAAACTCAATGCAAGTGAAACAGTCAATATGCTGTCTAGCAAGAATGAAATGCAAGAAGTAACTAGGCCATGTAAGTGTTGAGAAAATTGTGTGCAGAAAATTTATTTTCAGTTAGAATAATTTATGGCATTAGAAAACATGTGAGGAAATCTGGATTTTGAATCTGCCAGTGTTCCTTTAAGCATGATCAAGTCAAATCTCTCTTATGTGGTCTAATAATTTGGGGTAAATACTCAGGGCGATATGCTGGCTCTACTGAAGAGTTATGTATTTGTGTAACCAATATAGCTTTATATTGAACAGTGTCTCTCCAGAAGTTCCACCTTTCTCACTATTTCAGACAAGCAAAAAACCATTAATGGCCAAGCTGTAACAGTCATGTGGTAACATGTTAAACAGCCAATTGTAAAACCAAATGAAGGTCATGTCAGCAAGGTATAAAGCCCCATTCCCCAGGCTCTGGATAAATACAGCAGTGATACCGGTGCGCTCCTGGGGAGTGCCTTCCTGAACAGTAAAAACTTACAACTCATATTTCAATTGAACTTAGAGACTCAAAAATAAACTACGAAATGGTCTTCACCTAAGAGCAGATCTTTAATCTTTCTAAAAATAAAATGTGAAGACTATTTTGCTATCTTTGACTGAACATCACAAAAAATACCCATGCCCCTCTCAATAGATGTCTTGATGTTTTGGACACTTTTCTTCGGGCCTGAATAACTGACAGATGGATGTCTTTTGCAGTTCATTAGTCCATATGAGAACTACTGGCTTTATCTAGAATATTCGTACATTGGTCAAACATATAAGGTGGTTTGTTTTTTAAAAACAGTTATTGATAATGTGCAGACATCTGATTGCTCAACATGTTTATTACACCACTTCACTATACATGCTCTGGTCATGCTATTTAATCAGTGGACTAAATGTGTTTGGTCTTATTAGATCAAATAGGTGCATAAAGACTGCAGGTAAATGTAGTGCTCATGCACTGAATGAGCACTGGCAAGCTGCTCCACAAAGTTCCCTCTACAGATCTACCACTGGACTTCACGTTCGACCTGCAGCAACCCATTGCTATTTGAATCCTGGGCATGGCATAAGCAAGGACCAGCAATCATGCAAATGTTTGTATTGTTTCTTTGTGGTCTCATTTTTCACCTGTGATCCACCTGGATTTGAACCCAGATTCCCAAAGCTGAATGACTAGTGCGCTAGCCCATTGTAAGGAACACACGCCATCACCCAACCGCCCCTTGTCACATCCTCAAGTCCTTTCAGATAGATTCTTAGGGAACTTTTTAAATTTATTCTTTGTAAAAGACAACTTCTTGTTACGTTAGTATTGTGTGATGAAATCCTTTCCTTACTAAGCCTGTTTTAAAGTCAGAACTGTCGCAAAAAGTAACTTTATAAAAGTTAAATAAATATCAAACTTATTGTGATGTGCATTAAAAGTCTCTGAATGTCTTTTCATAATAAACTGTAGGGCCTGCCAAACTCCTCCTCCTTATACCAATCCTTTCTGCTGATCTATATCAGAAGAGCCTACACATCACCCCCATGCTCTGCTATTTCATCATGAGATAATTCATCATTGCAATGCAAATAAAAAAATTTCAGGGTGAGGGAGAAGACGAATCCTGAATGTTGTATTGAGCTTTTTTACATTATATTACAGTGGATTTCCAATACTATATTTGCCAATCTGACTTTTGCCTCCCACAAGTTCCTTGGTGAGAGTTGTGCACTGCATAAAACTATTTTGGTACCCAATGTAAAGGCAGATGCCGGGAAAGGAGGCTATTAGCCTAGCAGAGGGGAAAGTTCTATCAAAAGAGCAAAGGAGCTCAAATGGAAGCCAGTTGCTTTGCAGAGGACAAAACGGGTCTCAGAATGCAAAATCCACATTTCATCCTACAGGCCTGTTTTTACTTGGGACTAAAATATGCATATTTAACTGTTAGTTTATGATGCAGAAAAGGGAGGGTCTATAGGTTGTGGAGAAAACGTCTGACCTGTGCTCACTAAAATGAGGGAATAGAGGAGTTTAGAGCTTCTGAACCCCCTCCTTGCTGTAAAAGGCAACTGGCCACTTTCATCAGTACTTAGGAAAGAAAATCACTTTCAGAAACAGTAGCCACAATTTGAGATGAACAAACTAAAAGCACAGCATAGTATTTTATGCTGAATTATGAGCCAGTTGCGCAACAGTCACTACAAACTGTCTGTGGTAACCTGGATCATCCCAGAGAAGAGAAGAAAGCGCATTCAGCAGGTTAATTGTTCTTTAGGGCATAGTTTAACAGTTTGAGGAGCAGTTTGACACCTGCACAAATATCAAAGAGTTAAACATGGGCAATTTAATGGGCAACCCCCCAAAACTTTTCTCTCATTTCAGCAAAAGTAAAGCAAATGTTCTGGACCACACTTAGTAATATGGCTCCTGGTAACAGTCCTTGTGCATATGGCTCTCTAAACAGTCTTTCTGGAGATTGTCATTTTTGATCTGATGGTAAGCAAGAAGGCAATTTAGCCATTATAATGGGCTATTTATTTATCAGCATAAAACCAAATTGTATTAAAACCAAGTGATATTTTCAACAGACCTTAATGCCTTAGCTTTGTTTATAACCAAGTTGAAAACAGTTGTGTATCTAGTAGAAAAAAATTCTTGAAAGTAAGATAATTTCAGGTTTTCTGTGTATACCTACCTGGTATAAGTGTAAATATGCATAAAATTCAGTCATGCCGAACACCAGCAGTAATTCTGGAATTTATTGAGAGGTAACTATGGAATCACAGCACTTCAGCTATGGATTTCATGACGATGTTTATGAATGAACTTCCTTCTCCTTCAGGTTATTATAGAAGTTGAATGGTCTTGGTCAGAGAAGTCTCTTCTGTTAAGTTTGGAGGTATTTTTAAGAACTTCTATTTAACTCCTTACAGTGGATGGTTAATGCTCCGAGATTGGGTCTCTCTTTTCCAGCCAGTGTGAAGGGAAGATGACTCTGTTTCTTTCTTCTTTTGTGCATGTGTGCACTTAGACACCTTTCATTCGGATTTGGGGGCCAGGTTTTTGTATTTCATTTTCCATGCCCCTACACAGAGATCGATAATTGTATTCAGTGTGTCCAAGAATGAAGGTTGTGCTAAGAGATGACATTTCAAGTATCCAGGAGGACTAGTGTGGAATGCAGTGGTTGGTTGTGGGTGGGTGAGCAGGCAAGGTAAGTTAATATCCTAGCTACCATGTTCTTGATTTCATGTCTTGTAAGGAACTGGTCTCAGGATTAGCTCTTGAACCGAATCTCCTGGAGCACTGAGGAAGGAAGCCCCATCTGTTAGTTCCTGAACCTACGCCTGGAACCTGTCATTTTCTGTGAACATGGGAGGCAGTCAGGGCTGCATTCAAGCCTCTCTCAGACATACTTGATATATTTTTTCTAACAGAATGGGAAAATGTTTAAATGGTGAAAGTGATATAATTTCTGCCTCCTCTTGTGCATGGGACATGGATGTGTGTTCAAAGATGTGGTCTTATTAGGATGTTGAAGGTTGGGATCCTATTTATTCCTGACTCCTCCTGCATGGTATCCACCGAGTCATTTCTTTCTACTCTGGAGGACTGAGGGGGAGATTTTTTGCAGGGTGGTTTGGGGTTTTTTGGTTGTGTAACTGTTTCGATTACTGTAGCCACCAAGCTCTGATCTAATTGTCCTGGAAGGATATTGGTCTAGGGACTGCAGTTCTTGAGCCCAACCTCCTGGAAAAGTGAGGTATAAAACTCTGGCTCTAACTGCTTGTTTCTGTATTTATTGACAATGTCAGCTATCTTCTGTTTTCGGCGGACATGTGGCGGGTTGAATGAATCACTTTCCAGCCTCTTTCTCCGACAAATATTTATTATTGTTTGTCTCACTAAGAAACCTGAAAGAGAAAAAAATGGTGCTAAATTTAAACAAAATCAATCCCACTTCTCCTCCTCTGCTTTCCCAGCTAGAGGATGGACATTTCAATGTGGGCTGTCCCAGCTAGAGCCCAATGGCAACTGTTGTCAGTGCTCTGGGTAAGTGAGCCTTGTTAAAGGGTAGCTAGTGAGGCATCACAACTTTCCACCACTGAGAGGCCCCTTTGGTATTAAACATTATTTTAAAAGCCAATTTTCAATGTAATGCTTTAGAGATTGCCTGTTGGGCTCCTCGCTTGGCTGAAGCAGAGACTTCATGAAGGGCCACATCTGCTATTCCCTGACTGGCCAGCAAAAGAGTCTCAGCCACCCCTAGTGACGGGAATATACTGCCTGTCTCTAGCATGGAGGGCATCTGGGGAAGCCTGCTCTGAATGGGCTGGGCTACACTGTTCAACTTGAGTCGGAGGCCTAAAGGCCAATCGGGATCAAGGACTGCCCAACATGGGTCTAGTCTTTGCCCCAGATTTACTTGTTAGCCTTCTTGGCATGCCCCATGGACAGACTAGTAGATGGCGTTGGGGGGTCGCCATGCATGGACACCACAGTACCCAGTGCTGACTTGGAGCAGCACACTGGAGTAGGGGTCAATGTCAACTTCATGAGGATAGCCCAGAGCCTAATGTCTCTCTCTCTCGGTCAGAGGCTTAAGTGACTTGCAAATCACCCAAACATCGTAAACAGTCCGTGTGCGGATCACTCACCGGCATCAGGCGCCTACAAGTGTCACACAACTTAAAACCCAGGGTGCGGGGCATGCCCCAGCCCGGGCACACTAGCACTAAACTAAAACTAATTGAGTACTAACTACAGGTCACATACACTGAACGAACAAGAGTTCTGGGGTCAAGCAGTTCCAAAGCACTTTCACTGGCAGCAAAAAGAAGCTAAGGGTGGGGGAGTGTGCAAGTGCCCCTTATCCCGCGCCATGGAGGCGCCACTCCAGGAGTCGTGGGGGGGGGGGGCGCTCCCCCTATGGGTACTGCTGGGGAAAAACTTCTGACACCAGTGCAGGTGGTGAGCACGCACACCTACTGTGGAATACATATGAGCAATCACTCAAAGAAGAAGTGAAATTGACAAAAGTTTCCAAACCAGGAAAGCATGAATAAAGTGCTTGTCAAATTTACTGTTCCCTCTGCAGGAGGACTGCAGGCAGACTGCCTCCATCCACTGTGAGCCAGAATGAAAACGCAGCAGTTATTCCTGAGTCAAGAGTATTTCATACCAATTGGGAAGGATCCAATTAATATTTTAAACACACACTAATCATTGAACAGTCAGGTAGCAAAAGCACTACTAGGCTCCCATATATACCCTTTCACAAAACAGAACTTACCAAGAGCTCTCCTACTAACTATCATTCCATCTACCAGGGGGATGACCATGTTGAATTTCCCAATACCACCTTGCACTTTTATCCTGAATAACCCAGTGTTTAAGGGATGGATGAAAACAACAGGAACTTCTCTTTCAGGAGTGGTTGATCTAAAGAAAAAAATAAACCACTTGTTAAATTAGTAACACAGACAGTATTTTGAGAGAACATTTAGGGGAAGGGGAAAGGAACAATGTCCTTAGCAAGACACTCAAAAATGGTTTATAAATAAAACAAACTTTTCTTTGTGCGAGATGATCAATCATATTGTACACCATGTAGCTGTCAAAAGTACAAGAACATTTTAGGACGCCAGCAAAAAGGTACCTGCAAGCCTAGCCAGTAAGAGTTCCACTGTCTCATGATCTGTACTTAAGAATGGGGGGTGGGATCAACTATAATTATATTTCCTTCTGTTACAAGACTCCAAAGTGCTGCAGACTGCTAAATTTTAAGCCATTTTATAAGTGAGCAAACAGAGGCCGAGAGGGTTCAGTGGCTGGTCACTTAGCAAGAGAGAAAAACCCAAATTGTCTGATTCCCAGTCTCATGTTCTAATGCTCGTGTTTTTATGCACGAGGATCTGCAAGAGAAGAGTCCTTTCATTAGCGTCCAGAAAAAGAGAAAAGGGACCGCAAAATCACGTGAAGAGCCCCACTGCAACATTCTGAACAAGACTGCATTTTTGATGTTGTTCTCATGCAGTTGTCTTAAGAAAACTGAAGAGAGCTAATGTAACTATTCTGATGCCCTGCATAAGCAGTTGCTCACAAAAAGTAGAGAAACTGTAATGAAAAGAAATTCAAAGTCATACCTTAGGGAAGTGCTACTATTTGATGTAGTTTCTACACCAGTACAGGTCTCAGAAACCAGATCAGAGAGGGGAAAGTTTTCTGGAAGAAAAAGGTTTACAGTACAGGTTAAGTATTCACTTATAAAAATTTGGACAGAAATCAAAACAACTAAGTTTAGATAATTTAAATGAAAACTACAATGGTAAATCACAATCTACTATTTACCTAAAAACAAAATTCTATTTAATAAAATATTGCACATATAACTCCGTTACTGGCTCTGTTATTACATCAATTCATTATAAAAAGCAGAAGTTCTACATACCTATATCATCATAACGTTCAACCCAGACAACAGACACCTTGGTTTCAGGTCCCATTGGTGGAATTGTCCGGCCCTGAGGCAACTTCTTTGATCTGGAAGTAGGACTGAGCTGTTTTGAAAAAGAGTAGAGTGGCATTTTCAAAATAATGAAAATTAAACATTTAAACAAACCACAATACCATATAGTCACTCTTAACAGACATTTTTTGCCATCAAAGACACAAGAGGTGCACTGCTAGGAAGCACACGTCAGCCACAAGATGGAGCTGTTGTTATTTAGGCTATAGCTGCACTGTAGTTGTCAGCCAATTATGAGCCATGATTTGGGGTTTTTTTCCCCACACACTTGATTTATAAACACTCTTATTTTTTTATTGGGAGGTTAACACTGAAATCTGTTGATGAACATCTCTACATCTACTTTGTTGCTACTGTCCGGGTTCAATTGGTGATACTAACATCCTGGTTCATGCATATAAAAACTGACATACTCCTGTGCTACTATGGAAGCCTATATATCATTCTTTGCAGCCCACAAGCTATGATGCTGCTCTGAAAACGGCAATGGGGCATGCATCTTTCTTTTCTCAGTGATTTCAGAGCAAATTTTTCTCAATTCCAAACTCTATTTGCAAACTCAATCTGGGATTGAAAACTGACCAGAGTTCTTTCTGGCTCATAAATCATCAAAGATTCTGCCATCAGTTACACGCTAAGCCCCACTGAAAACTGACACAGTTGTAAGTAACTGAAGGTAGAATCTGATGCTGAAACAGGAACGTAGCGGATACCACTGGGGATGATGTGTACAGCAGAATCCATCTCTTTTCCCATTAGCTACAGGGGATCAGCATTGCTAATAGAAGCAAAAGGCAGTCAGACTTACTTTAGTACTATAGTATGACCACAGAAGTGTGGAGAAAGGAAGGAAGAGCAGGGGAATGAGCATCAGACCTTTTTAGTTCTTTTACTGTCTGAGCCACTAGCTCAAGCTACCCTCTTGAGTCTCATTGATTCCACTGTACAGACATTGCTCAGAGAGAAAGTGAGACTCAAGGTTTTTAAGGTACTTTAAGGTCCTATAATGAAAGGTGCTAGGAAGGCAAATTAGTGATATGAAAAATATCTCACACCTGTAAAAAAAGTTTGACACCTCTCCCCATCAAACCCAAACAGTTTTATTTTAACCTTTCAGATACATACATAGCTCTGTAACAGTGGAGGGGGAGATTTTCAACCGTACAAAAGGCAATTGGGCTCTTAACTCTCATTGACCCTCAAGGGAAGTCAGGTGCCCAACTGTTAGTTGACATTGAGTGCTGTGGACATTAGAAGAGATTTTGTTCTGAACTAAGTTATGGGCAAGGAAAACATAAGGCAGCCAGTTGGAAAATTCCATCAGTGGGGGGCCGGGAGAGAGGTGTGGCTCTCCCCAGAGTTAACTGCCAATTGTGTTTCTTAGGGAACCTTTGTTTTTATGCATGAGGATCTAGGCCAGGGAGGGCAAACTTTCTGGACAGAGGGCCACACTGGAGTTAAAAATTGTGCAGAGGGCTGGGTAGGGAAGGCTGTGCCACCCCAAACAGCCTGACCCCGCCCCTTATCCAATCCCCACCCACTTCCTGCCCCGACTGCCCCCCTCAGAATCCCTGACCCATCCAACCCCCCCACGCCTTGTCCCCTGATCGCGCCCTCCAGAGACCCCCCCCCCACCAACCCATCCCCTATCTATGCCCCTGTTCCATGTTCCCTGACTGCCCCCTCCCAAGATCCCCCCACCTTAACCACCACTCCCAGGGACCCTACCCCCCATCTAAGCCCCCCTGCTTTGTTCCCTGACTACATCCTCCCGAGATCCCCCCACCCTAACCACCACCCCCTTGAATCCCATTGCCTAAGCCCCCTTGCTTTGTTCCCTGACTGCCCCCTCCCGAGATCTCTCCATCCTGACCATCACCTCCTGGGAACCCACCACCTAACCCCCCCTTGTGTACCTTACTCAGCCGGGCGCTCCTCGACCCGGACTGGCCAGGGAGCGTGGGGCCCCACGGCGCCCCGCGCTCCACCTGGCCCCTGGCCAAGGAGTGCGGGGCCCAGCATTACGCTGTGCTAGGGAGGGCGGGGCCCCACAGCTCCCGGTGCTCCACCCACCTGCGACTTCCTGTGCTCGGCCCGGCCCCTGGCCCAGGAGCGTGGGGACCCGCAGCACGCTGGCCCAGCCTGAGCTCGCGGGCCAGATGAAAATGGCCGACAGGCCATATCTGGCCTGTGGGCCGTACTTTGCCCACCCCTGATCTAGCCCTTCAGGTTCCTGAAGGCAGTCATCAAAACGTAAATGGAGATAGCAGCGGCCTGGAATCTGCAGACACATGAGCTGGAGACGGCAGGGTTCTCATCATACTTGGAGCAGCTGGTAGTATAGCTGCAATACTGAGATCACAAAGGAGAGAAGGCAGTAAAATGTGTATATTCTATGTATTCATGGAATAAGACCCCTAGGACAAGATCACCAGGGGGTCTTGGCAGCAAGCTAATCTTTCACATTTCCCTCTCCTATAATGTGCCACACTGTGGTTGTCATATGACCTATACTTGTTTGTGGTCGGCCACTGGGAAGTACTGTTCAGTGTCTCCTTGGCAGCTATTTCCCAGTGGTTTGAGATATTTGTATTCAGTCACTGCATCAGCACATAGCCTAGAAGATATAATTGCCTAGTTGCCAACATTAATCTTACCACTGCTGATTGTACCAGAATTATCGGTTCTAATGAAGTTGGATAAACCTGACATCTTGGTGATCCTTCATTTGAAAGGATATTCTATTGTAATAAGGCTGCAAGTGAAAAACATGCAAAAAGTCTTCTCCGTCTCACTAATTTGGATAACTGATCATCTCACTGCTTTTACCCTATTATTTTTAGGCAGTAGCATTAGGCAGATGTTGATCCCCCATTGTGGTAGGCAGGGATTAGTGATTTTCTACAGAAAAACATTCAGCAGCATTAAGACAATACTGATCAATGGACCTCATTATTTGGAGTATGAGAATCTAAAAGCAGGTAGCACCATGTAGAACAGGCAATGTCAAGAATAATCTTGCCAGAGATTGACTGTCCCCGGTCATAGGCATTCAGACATCTCTTCATAGTTACGGTTGCAGCTAGTTCAGAGCCCACGGCTGCATCTGATCTGTGCAGGTGGGCAAACAGGCAGACCCTTGCAATCACGAGGAGCTCTACTGACTTCAATACCTATATGGATCAGATTACTGGCTCTGGGCTTTATGAAGCGCATTTTGATTCTAGTCCTCTCCTTCAAATACCTTTAAGAGGTTAATTGGGCCTGACAGTTTACACATGCTGTCTTCAGCTAAGGAAGATGTGCTTTTATTTTCAAATTTTTCAGGCTGTTTGTGATATTTGGAGATTTAAAAGAAAGATCATTTTTTTAAAAATAACGTTGATGATTTTTGGTCACATTATCTCTCAGAAATGGCCAGTCGGGAACCTTTAAATTTGTCAAATTCAAGAGTCCTTGAAAAGATGTAATGTCATCTGAAAAGAACTCGAGATTTAGGACTGGAAAAACACAAAAATTAACCATAACTTAGAATGTTCTGGCTTTCTAATGGCTTTAAAAACACAAACTATAATGTTTGCTTACTGTTTCTACCTAAGCTCCAGTTTGGCCAAGATTTGTGCCCTGGAATATATGCTGCAATAAATGTAACAATCACTTACTTACCTCAGCTTCTAGCCTATTACCTTGTCAGTTCTCTGGACAGAATTGTTACAGTGACACAACAACTTGTATAATTGGGGTAAAAAAAATTGCCTGTCCCCATCCCTTCCCTTTCTGGTTGTGTGTGGAATGAGGACAAATGTGGGCATTTCCTAACTCCAGGATCAGAATAAGTGTACGGCTGTAGTCATTAGGAAGGATATATTCCTTCTCTTCATTTTGCCATGATTCCCTCTGGGATGACCAACCTCCAAAGGGCAAGGAAGAATCGAATCTGCTTCTAGGCTTTAGTTACTGCCGTGACAATAAGCTCTCTGTATGAGGTATTCATAAAGCAGCATGTTTAGCAGGCATTTGTTTTCAAGTGGATAAACACGTCAGATTGAAATCCGTGTGCTTCTCATTGACACAGGGTACTAGAGCCGTAAGGGCTCACTGAAGTCAGACCAACTTAAAGATGGAAGTTTCATATAATACTGCCTTACATAAACAAATGTTCTCTGCAGACAAATATACATGGAAGGCAATTGCAATTAGTTACATCATATGTTTTATCATCTAATGCAATATATACCTTAAAGTTGAATCAAGAAATTTTGTTTAAAATGTTTAAGTTCTCAAATCAGTAACTGAATGTATGTTTAGACTTTGGGCCAGTGTTTCATATAAGGAATGTTTAGTTTCTAAAAATCCTTCACTTACAGTTATGACAGGATTGGCTCTGTACCCAGCATAAACAGAATTCTTCCATGTAATTTCAGTTGCTGCAGGAGAACTCAACACCCTGAACTTGACACATGTACTGTAACTAGGGTGACCAGACAGCAAGTGTGAAAAATCAGGATGGGGATGGGGGGGGAGGGGGGAGAGAGTTAATAGGAGCTTATATAAGAAAAAGACCCAAAAATCGGGACTGTTCCTATAAAATCAGGACATTTGGTCACCCTAATTGTAAGCAACATGGGATTTTAAACAGAGCACGTGGCAAAGCTTTGCAATTTCTATATATACTGGTCCATTCTGAATTGCTTGAATATGGGTTAGATTCTAACCAGTTTCATAAGTACGACATGCCAGTTTTCTTTGGACATATTTCATGAGTTTGGGATGTAGAATATTTAATCTAACGGCAGGATTTTAAATATGTGTATAAATACTATGACCCAGCAATTTCCTACAGCTATTACAACTGTAGGCATCAAAAAAATCAAAACAGACTCCAGATTGCTGTTAATAATTACTAAGGCCTATTGATAAAGACTTTCAAATACTAAAAAGATGGATTAAAAATATCAGTGCTATAAGCATCTACTGTTTTTTCTCTGTATTTGCTGTAGAAACATAACAATTTGCACACAATATAGCCCTTTGCTGCAAATGATATGTCGCCTTACCCGCTGTGAGGAATTGAGATTGTCTGTATGATTGGGGAAGAGTTCAAGTGTCAGAGATGGCTGCTTTAGTATTCCAGGCAGAAGATCCATGTTAGAGTCACTTTCTTGGTCTGAGACATTACTTTCCAATGAATCAGCTGAAAGACAAAAGGAAGAGGAAAGAATTTTTTCCTTCTGGCAAAAAAGGCAAAGTTTAAGATTCTGAAGTTAAATATGCCCATGATTACTCAGAGCACACAACAAGGCTACACACATATTGCTAAAAATGGGACTGGGTGGAAAAAACATTCCAAATCCAACAAAGGGTGAGAAGAAGACGGATAAGAGAAAATATTAAAAGCTTGTTTCAAAGAAGTACTTGCCTTTTACAGAGCTCTCTACCTGTTGGGTCATTAAGCTATCCTAGCAACCCCAGCCAGTCCCACAGAGTCAACACTTCAGTCAACAGAAACAAAGGCTTTTGAATAATCTAATAAGACTACCATGACACATAACCCTTGTCCTTCATTAGGAGGTGATCAACAACCACAGATTTCTCTGCAGTCTTGAAGTTATGCTCAGGTCTCAAGCCAGACTGATAAGAGACAAAGAAACTATACGAATCTATTCTAGAGGACAGTAAAGTAAAGTCACTGCTAACTCGGTCATCTGCCCTTTCTCTTGGCAGTTTTCTAGACAAGGAGGAAGTAGATGGAGCCTGACATCAGGAAAGAGACCTTAGCAATCCTAGTTAACAATAGATTCAAGCACTCTCTTCCCCTCTCTATTTTTCACCAGCCATGAGTGGCAAGAGTCCATTTCCCAAACGGTAAAGAGAAGACCATTCACCGCATTCAAAACTTCGGTCAGCAAAATATAAGTGAAACTTGACCAAAGCTAGAAGTTTGTCACCTTTTGTTCTGACATTGCAAATCGTATTTGCAACACATACAGGATTTTCTTTCATTATTTATTTAGATTTACATAAAACAGAGTTAGTGCCTATCCATATACTTTTAATGCTGTATATAAATCCCAAAAGATAAGACTTCTAGTGACACCTGAAGGTCAAGAAACCTTTGGGATTTAGGATTCTGAGGCTGGTGAATTGACATGAGCTCTAAAATTCAGGGGCCCCCTCAGAGAATTTCCTGCCAGTGAGCCTGGGAGCTCTAGAAACTGAGAGACGCTAAGATCACTATACATGGGGGTCTGCTTTTGACAATGTCCCATTAGGTTTCATGTTTCCTATGCAGTATGATTTCTCACCCTTCTCATTTCTGAATTCACCTGAGATTTCATTTGGGTACTGGATGAACAGCTGGAAGGAATGGGCAGGATTGGTTGGTGTGGCAGCCTGATTAGGTGAAACTGTAGATAACATAGTATGGGGTGGAAGGTTTGGGTGGAGAGGGAAGTGTGTGCATATGAATGTCTGCTCGTGGAGTGCGAACAGACTGGATGAGAGATCTAAAGGGATCCCTGAGAGAGAACCTGGGGACTGGGCCAACAGGAGCTAAGAGAGAAGGGGGGACATCAGGGGGGGGGGGGACATCTGGCAGTGCAGACAACAGCACAGACACCCTTTGCTCCAAGAGCGACTCCACTGCATATTTTGGGGTAAAAGAGTTAGTAAATTATCTAATTCTTGGAGCACATAATTAAGCATGTATTTATCTGTGTGTGTCCTAGGGCACATTATCCAAGAAAACCCCCACAAGCAATTCACTGCCTGTGGAGCTGTCCTGAACTCACTAGCTCAGCAATATATTGGAATCATAGGGCATGTCTTCACTACCACTTTAATTCGACCTTAACGACGTTAGGTCGAATTAAACGTGTACCTGTCTTCACATACATGCTCTTAACGTCGATGTAAAGGGCCCTCAAGATCGACATTGGAACTCCAGCCTAACCAGTGGCATAAGGCTAATCTCGACGTTCCAAGCTCGACCGTGGGCTAGTGAAGACGGAACCCGACATTAATAGCCTCCAGAGGCTGTCCCACAATGCTCCATTCTGACCGCTCTGGACTGCCTCCCTACTGCTCCACTGTGACCGCTCTGCACTGCACTCTGAACTCGCTGCTCTGGCCAGGTAGATAAGACCCGGGAACATTTGAATGCCATTTCCTGTTTGGTCAGCGTGGCCAGCTCACCTGAACTGCTCAGTCGCCATTCAGAGCTATCAGCAGCACTAGCCGCCATGCAGAGCTCAGCATCACAGGAATCCATGATGAGCTCATCTACCCTGGAGACCAGCCAGAGGAGAAGAGCTCCAGCATGGTCCACTCGTGAGGTGCTGGATCTCATCGCTATCTGGGGAGAGGAATCCGTGACGTTGGAACTCCGCAACAACAAACGGAATGCCAACACCTATGGAAGAGTCTCCAAGGCCATGCTAGAAAGGGGCCACAACAGGGACACCACACAGTGCCGCGTGAAAATTAAGGAGCTGCGGCAATCGTTCCAGAAAGCCAAGGAGGCAAACGGACGATCAGGGGGCGCGCCACGGACATGCAGGTTCTACAATGAACTAAATGCGATAATGGGGGGCGCCCCCACCACCATCGCGCCGGTCTGCATGGACTCCACCGATGGGATCATCGTCAGGGAGGAGACTGATTCCGAGGAGGACGACCATGAAGAGGAAAATATCACGGAGCAGCAGGAGCCCAGCGGAGAACCCCTGTACCCAGAGAGCCAGGAGCTGTTTGTCACCCTGGACCCAGTACCCTCCCAAGCCTCCCAGGGGGGTAAGTGTTTCTTTTTTAAGGGATTACATGACGCGTGATTTTGTAAAGGAAGCATTTATTAATGAGTAACTTGCCCTAAGGACTTAGCGTGCTTTCATTGCTGGTCAATTTCTACTCAAAGAGTTTGTCAATATACTCCGGGATTGACCATAAGTCCTCCGCGGACATTTCAATGAAGCTATCCAGGAGGTAGCGATGAATCCAGCGCAGCAGATTTCTGGGGAGAGCTGCCTTATCTGGTCCCCCGTGATAGGACACCAACCCACGCCACGAAAGTAGTAGGTTGTCTGGTATCATTGAGCAGGCTAGCATTGCGGCGTATGGACCAGGACTTTGCATGGACTCAAGGAGCATGCGCTCCCTATCTCTCCGAGAAATTCTCAGCAAAGTGATGTCATTCAGGGTTGCCTGTTTGAGATACGGACTGCAATTAGTCGGGAGATAAAGAGTCCCAGCTGCAAAGTACTCTTTTCTGCTGAGGACCGACGAACCGAACCCCCCCCCCACACACACACACAAACGCTGACCGCCGCCCCCCCCCAGCCCGTAGCGTTAGCTGGCAGGGAATCCGAGCCGTCTGCACGCCGTTGCTTCCGCTTCACAGCCAACGCGCACCCAACCCCCACCCCCACCCCCGCCCGTAGCGGTAGCTAGCAGGGAATCTGAGCAGTCTGCACGCGGTCTGAAGAGCCCCAAAAAGACCTTAGCCCTTAGCGAGAGATTTTTTGGCATTTGCTTTGCAGTTTGCGGTTTCAGTGGGAGCCAGCCACGTGGTGGGGGGAAGGGGGCGGGGTTACTCTACAGTATGCAAGCGCCACTTTTAACTTACCATGGCCGGCTGCACGGTGATTTCAGAAGCCGTCTTGGGCTGAGGCACGCATATGTGTCTGAGATGCTCTGAATTTTCTGAGAGCTTGTCAGTCAGTTTTAGGTGTACAACATGACCTTGTACAGAAATCATATCAGGCAGGCCTCTGAATACTGAGGTTGCAAATGGCATAGTACTCCCATTGTGTACAGTCCGAGACTGCATCTGCCTCCTAACCTTGAATGTATCTGTCTCATAACTTTCAAACTTTCTTTTCCCACACACTTGCCCACAGATGAACAACAAGTATGTCACAACCCCCATGCCTCCTCAACACGCCGTGCACCGCAGATAAGAAAGCGTAAAAAGAAAACGCGAACGCGCGATGAGATGTTTACTGAACTCGTGGAGAACTCGCGCGCTGAGGCAGCCCGCCAGACGGACTGGAGGGAAAGAATGATAGAGTCCAGGGATCGAGAGATTCAGGCAAGGGATCAAGAGAGAGAGGCAAGGGATCGAGAGAGAGAGGCAAGGGATCGAGAGAGAGAGGCAAGGGATCGAGAGAGAGAGGCAAGGGATCGAGAGAGGCAGGAATGGAGAGCCGCTGAACAAAAGAGGGTAGAACGTGAGGAAAGACGCATGGATGCTTTCCTCCGCATAATGGAGGACCAGAGCGACATGCTGCGATCTCTGGTGGAGCTGCAGCATGACCAAAGACCACCTCTGCAGCCCCTGTGTAACCACCTCCCCCCCTCCCCAACTCCCATAGCTTCCCCACCCAGACGCGGGTTGAGAACACGGGGGGGCAAGCTCCGTGGGCTGCTCCACTCTACCCCACAAGCCAGCAGAAGCAGCAGCAGCAGCAGGCTTACATTCTCGGAACACTTTTGAAAGCTGCTGAGTCTTGCCAACCCCTCCTCTCCACCCTTCCCCCCCCCCCCCTTTGCCCGCTCCTCCCCACTGCGACTGCCGGTTTCCCTCCAGGATACCAGGACAGTGATCCCCTGTATTTGTATTTCCAAGTAACCAATAAAGGAACCATGATTTTTCAAACAGTGATTTTATTTTCTCTGCAAGCATGGGGAGGGAGGAGGGAAAGCATGGGGAGGGGGGAGGGAAAGAGGGTTCAAGGGCAGCAGGCTTAGAGCACAGCAAGGGAGCAGATTCTCAAACGCCATCTCGGGCACTCATAAAACTGTCTTTCAAGGCGTCCCTGAGGCGCAGGGCCTCACGGTGGGCTCTTTTACTTTCCCTGCTGTGTGGCTGCTCATAAGTAGCAGAAAGTAAATTTGCCTCTGCCTCCCAGCCCGCCATAAACGTTTCCCCCTTGCTCTCACAGATATTGTGGAGCACAGAGCAAGCAGCAATAACAATGGGGATATTTCTCTCGCGGATGTCTGAGCGAATCAGTAAGGAACACCATCTCCCCTTCAAGCGGCCAAATGCACACTCCACGGCCATTCTGCACTTGCTCAGTCTGTAGTTGAACAGCTCCTGACCCCTGTCCAGGGCTCCTGTGTAGGGCTTCATAAGCCAGGGCATTAGGGGGTAGGCTGGGTCCCCAATGATCACGATCGGCATTTCGACCCCCCCCACGGAAATTTTCTGGTCGGGGAAGAAAGTGCCTTGCTGCAGCTGTCTAAAAACCCTAGAGTTCCTGAACACTCGAGCGTCATGAAGCTTTCCCGGCCACCCCACGTACAGGTCGGTGAAACGTCCCTTGTGGTCAACCACTGCTTGCATGACCATTGAGTAATATCCCTTCCGGTTTCTGTACTCGGCGGCCTCGTGGTCCGGTGCCAGGATAGGGATATGAGTCCCATCTATAGCCCCACCACAGTTAGGGAATCCCATGGCGGCAAAGCCATCTATTGTGGCTTGCAGGTTTCCGAGGTTTATAACCCGGTGTAGCAGCCGCTCGACGATTGCCCTGCTTACTTGCATCACAGCAAAGCCCACTGTAGACCTACCCACCCCAAACTGATTCGCCACTGACCGGTAGCTGTCTGGCGTTGCAAGCTTCCAGAGGGCTATCGCCACTCGCTTCTCCACTGTAAGGGCCGCTCTCATTTTGGTATTCCTGCGCCGGAGGGCAGGGGACAGCCAGTCACAAAGTTCCATGAAGGTGCCCTTTCGCATGCGGAAGTTTCTGAGCTACTGGGAGTCATCCCAGACCCGCAGCACTATGCGGTCCCACCAGTCTGTGCTTGTTTCCCTGGCCCAGAATCGGCGTTCGATGGCATGAGCCTGCCCCATTGCCACCATTTTTGACAGATTGTCAGTCGCCCTACTTGCAAAAACGGCAGTGTCCCTGTCGTCCCCGCTGTGCACGTCAGTGTCCCTGTCGTCCCCGCTGTGCACGTCAGTGTCCCTGTCGTCCCCGCTGTGCACGTCAGTGTCCCTGTCGTCCCCGCTGTCCTCGTCCGTGTCCCTGTCGTCCCCGCTGTCCTCGTCCATCTCCTCCTCACTGTCGTCGGGTTCCAGAAAGCGCGGTTCTCCCCGGATCGCATTCCTCCTCTGCAGACGGTGCAGCAGGAACTCAGCAACCGTGATCGAGGTCCTCACAACAGCCATTACTGCAGCCGTGGTGTCAGCGGGCTCCATGCTTGCAATGCTATGGCGTTAGTACGGCGGAGAAAGTGCGCGAATTATGGGATGCCTACCCACAGGGCACCGCTTGTAATGGGGGTGGGCGGCGCGGAAAAAGGGCGCGAAATTTGGAAATGCCTACCCACAGTGCAGCACTCGAAATGGTGCCTGCTGGGGGATCAGGGAACTGTGGGATAGGTACCCAGAGTGCAACGCTCGTCATGTCGACGCCTGCAAAAGTTTTGCGGACAGACACTGTCGACTTGCTGTGCTTAGCTGTGCGTAGTGAAGACACACAACATCGACTGTATACCGTCGCGTTCACAACATCGAAATAAAGGAAATCGAACTACTGCTGTAGTGAAGACATACCCTTAGTCACAGTACAGGGGATGCCACCCCCTATTCTATGACAAGCTCAGGAGACTGCACTCCTGCAGTACAAACCCGAGTGGCCATTCAAGTCTTAGGCTCCATCATACAAAGGAGTGGGGAATAGATGATATTGCCACATCAGGATTTTTTTTTATTATACATTTTAGGAACCAATTTTGTAACAAATCACTTACAACTGACACTGTTAATGTTATCCTCCCCCTGCACTACATTTATTTAGTCAAGAATCTGTATTTGGTGCTTCTGGGTGCACCAACAACATAAATATTAAATTATCTCTGTTGTTAACCAAGTTCTGGGTCAAAGAAGGGCTATGTAAACAAAATGTTTTTAAAATACACATGGCATGTATATAGTGATCTTACTTAAGGACTCCACTGGGGAGGGAACAACGAATGCTATTTCTGTAAGGGCATCAGCATAATACAGAACCTTCTTCTGCCCATTGAATATGCTTGCTCCGGTGTCTGCTGAAGAAATAATTTCATCTGAGAATAAAGAAACAAAAGGTAAGTCAAAAGAAAGCTCTTCCCAACTCCTTATGCACTTCACCAGTAAAAGACTTGCAAGCACCAGGACTCAACTGGGATAAAGGAGTAAAAGAAAGAAAGTGAGGAATACTTGTAGTACATTAGAGACTAACTAGTTTATTTCAGCATAAGCTTTCGTGGGCTATAACTCACTTCATCGGATGCATAGAATGGAACAGAAGTAAGATGCATTTATACACACAGAAAGAAAGAGAAGAAATTGTACATTAGCATACCAATTCTAAGAGGGCTGTTAAATATAGATGGGCCATTATCAGTAGGAGAAAAAAATACCTTTTGAAATGGATTTCTGTGTCAGATAAATTAACTCAGGAAATGCAATCAAGTAGTGTAATGAGAGAACCATTCGCAAGTCCTATTTAGCCCCTGGTTAATTGTATCCAATTTGAAAATTAATTCCAGTTCCTCAGTTTCTCGTTGGAGTCTGTTTTGGAAGTTTTTCTGTTTCAAAATTGAAACCATCAGATCTTTAATGGAATGGCCAGGAAGATTGAAGTGCCAACTCTGTCCTCATATCCATTCAACTGACACCATCATAGGACCTAATCACATCAGCCACACCATCAGAGGCTCATTCACCTGCACTTCGACCAATGTGATATATGCCATCATGTGCCAGCAATGCCCCTCTGCTACGGTATGTACATTGGCCAAATCGGCCAGTCTACGCAAAAGAATAAATGGACACAAATCTGACGTCAGGAATCATAACATTCAAAAAACAGTAGGAGAACACTTCAATTCAAGCAACAACACGGCTGCTATTCTTGAACCTAAAAGAAAGAAGTTACTTAGTTAAAATGAAAACCAAAGTGCACACCCAAATCTAGTTATTACCATGTAAAACCACAGTTGTGGTAATCTTTACGTTGCCTACTTATCCCCTTCAGTACTTGCTTACTAAGAGTACAATAAATCCCTGGCCATGCTGCAGTTTCCCCTCGGATATTTGTGGACAGCTATGTTTCCTCCTCTGAATGAATGCTCTCAGCTCTCTAAACCTGCCCACTCATTTCCCATTCATTTCATCAATAATTGCTTTCATCTGGTGGTCTCCAATTTAGCTCTATTGACAGAAACATGGTGGCCAAACTGGAATTCAAGATTTCAACTAAGGTCTAGTCAGAGCAGAGCAGAATAGTTTCCTCACTTATTTGACACTGCTTGTGTGACACTGCTATTACTAGAGCCCAATATAAACACTAGCCTTTTTTGCTACAACACTGCATGGTTAGCCACTCAGTTATTATCTCATCTAAGCTCTATATCAGAGCTGTAAGACATATAGACCACAATCCAGATCCAGCCTGGATGATCTATTTGTGGTTCTCTTGACATTTAGGTTCCCCAGAAGTTTGCCTTTACATTTAAAAAAGCTTTGAGTCCTGATAGTCGCAAAGAAAACCTTCCAAAGGTGAACCAAGTATAAACCAAACACACCGATGTCTGCCAAAATCTCTGGGCAGCCTGATACAATAACTCTGAGGGGTGTGAACTGTCATGTTCTCCAAATATCTCATTGGAGCACCAACACTAAAGCCCAAGAATACTTCAGCCTCTACACTGCATTGCTGATCATTTTAGCTGACAGAACAGGAAACTGGATGGGAATGAAGCCAGCATGGACATGAGAGTTGCTGCTAGAAAGAAAAGCAGAATGAAGAAAAAACTCACAAAGAAGAGAAAAGGAAGAAAAAATAGGATGAGAGAGAGCAGCAATAGCAGTGGCCTAAAGGCAGCAATTTTTTCACAGAATGATACTGAATGTTACAATAAGGGACTAAATATTAAACAAATTACTACATATAGGCTGCATTCTCCCACTGCTCTCTCTTTTCAAACACCCATTGATGATATTAGTATTGGGAGACTGCTGTGAAACTAAGGGAGTATAAAGTCCTGAATTTATAGCCTGGCGAATGGACCATAATAAAAATGAAATCCGTTCCTTGCACCATAATGAATTTGACACTCCTATATGGTATTTCTGAGTAGCCAATATTACCCTAGTCTATATTTCTGCTATTCCTTTCTATATGAACTATTTTTAAGTTTATCTTGATTAAATCTCAATTTAATATATTTACTGCCAGTTTCTCAAGTGTAACAGTACATCCTGTACACTGACACACATGTCAAACCTCTGATTCTATCTGAATACCGTATATACTCGAGTATAAGCCGAGTTTTTCAGCCCACTTTTTGGGCTGAAAAAAGCCGCCTCGGCTTATATTCGAGTCACCCCGGTAACTCCCCTCCCCGCCGGACAAAAAAAAAAAAAAAAAAAAGCGCCTCGCTCTCCCGTCCCCGCTGCGCACCCCTCCCCTGCACTCACCCCTCCCCTGCACCCACCCCTCCCCGGGGGGGGAACGGCCCCCGCTGCGCGGTAGCAGGGCTGGCTCGGGAGGATCCCGGGGCGGTTGGGCCCGGCGGCTCCGTGCCGCGGCCTGTCACGGGGGGAGCCCCGGCCATTGCGGGCGCGACCCGTCCTGTCCCTGCCGGGAGCCCGCCCGCGGCGGGGAGGGGGGAACCGGGACGCTCCCGGCAGCCCGCCCGCGCGGCGGGGACGGGAGAGCGAGGCGCCTTTTTTTTTTTTTTTTTTTTTGTCCGGCGGGGAGGGGAGGAACCGGGGCGCACATTTTTTTTTTGGTCCGGCGGGGAGGGGGGAACCTCGGCAGCCCACCCGCGGCGGGGAAGGGGGAACTCGGCAGGGGGGAACCTCGGCAGGGGGGAACCTCGGCAGGGGGGAACCTCGGCTTATACTCGAGTCAATAACTTTTCCAGCTTTTTGTGCTAAAATTAGGTGCATCGGCTTATATTCGGGTCGACCTATACTCGAGTATATACGGTATTTGCTTGTATCACATCACATTGCAGGCCACCCTCCAGATTATTAATTAAAATATGGAACAGGCATGGATGCAGAGTTGACCTAACTCAATATTTCCTCCCAACAGTACACAAGACCATTATTGTTTTGTACTTCAGGTTTGTGCACTTCAGACTTAACTTTAAATAAATAGACTAATTAAAAAGAAAAAGTGTTGGGTATAATAAAAGCTGTACACCAAATACTAGCAAATTTAGGCAGACTTCTATGGAAAGAAACAAGATTTAAAGTGCTTCAAAGAATTTAAACAGACTATGCATTCTGTAAAAGCCACAGACTTACAATTCACTAAACAAATAGCAGATCTTACCTTGCTCAGGTCCCTCTTCATCACTGCAACTGTTAATGGACCAACTTGTTGAAACATGCCCAGTCCAACCAGGGTGCTTTCCCACATCTACAGCCCAGCCAAGAGACAGTAAGAATTCTAGGAAGTGTGGCTGAACATTTCTGGAAGACTCTACATTCTTCAGAATCTGCAACATATTCCAATTCACAATATGAACAGAAAGCTGGAGGAGGCAGTTTTTGTTGCATGTTTTTGTACAGCAAGTGTGGTGCTGACAAAACATCCTCTAATTATCCCTAGAGCGGTACAGCCCTGGCCACGTTACTCAGGTGCCTCAGTCTGATTTTAAAGAACATATCTCTATGAGTGACAATAGTTCAGTCTCCCATATGCTTTAAATTTCTCTTTGCTGAGATTGAGGGAGCCAATTACAAGTTGGTGAGTTTTTTACTTTGTTTTGAGCACTACTGACATTTCCCACTCATTCCAAACAGGCCCGAGGGCTCCAATCCTGCAATGAACCCATCTGGAACAACACAAAGCCTCATTTAGTTCTGGGATCTTTCTATGCAAATCTCATTGCCGGACTGAGCCAATTAACTACTGCTGACCTGGATGAAACCCAAACAATGATGTAAAGGCAAAGCCCCATGCCTTACACAGCACAGTAGACTGAAAATAACGCAGCAGGAGCTACAGACATGTCCCCTTCACTCTCTCCTCCTGATCCTGTGCTTATTCTTAGGCTTGGAAGGATTACATTTTTAAATCAGTAAACTTTCACCATGCACACAAACTGATGAAAAAATATTTCCATAGATCATCGAAATTTACAGTTAGGCAAAGTAAGAAAAATGCTGCTTGTTTGTTTTAGGGATATTTTGTGTATTTTGATATGTTGATAATGTGTGTTTTAATGGTTATAAAGGTTTAACTTTTTTGAATCTCAATGTCTGCTGCCATTTAATGATTATTGGCTGAACCAACCCATTAATTGCCCACAACTGAAAATGTAAATAAAGAAAACACCCTGAAAATGCATAATTTTGTGCAACTGTGAAAATTTAAATCTATTTTACAATTCTTAAAAATAAACACTAATATCCATCAAAATTATACATAAAAATCGAATTCTGCCACGCCTTGTTATTTTGAGTTTTAGTTCAGTTTTACTCTCCCTTCCATGCCCAGTTCCACAGGTTTTGTACAGATCACAGAAAGAGCAGCATTTTAGGTATCACCAAGGCAAGGTGGAGGTTTTGAAAAAGCATATAGGGGACAGTGGAACTTCTGCAGGCAGGAAGGGGTAGGGGACACTTTTGTCATTTAGCACATTGGGGACAGTTATGAGTTTTGATCCTGAAGAGGGAGGGAGGGATGCAGCTCATCTCTCTCTCCCTCTTGGAACGTGGGAGAGAGGATTTTAAATTTGGAGCAAGAAGGGTCTGCAGTATTCATATAGCAGTAGCACACAGAATTGCTGTGTGCTAGGGACTGCAAAACCAGAACAAAGTGCTTATGGTGTCAGTAAGAGTCTCCTTGCACCCCCCATCCCCAAAGCCCCATTTCAGCCTATTCACCAATGGATACACACATTACACTAAGGGCTTTGTTAACATGATCAGCGGAGAGACAATTAATGTTAACATTCAGTGTTATAGCCTCATTGATATAACAGGTCACAAGTCTCAGAAGTATCCAAAAGAAAACTACCTGGAATTTGCACACCACTGAAACAAGTTATGGTATTGGTCATACATTGGCCCTGTGAACTTTGAAGTGTCCCTTTAATATCAGGTTCTGCAGATGGGTGTTTCTATACATTTAGACTAGTACTGGATAACAAAGCATTATTAATTCTTTCAGCATACAGAACTAATAATTATCCTCATTTTACAGATAAAAAAACAAAGCACAGTGACTTGTTGGAGATCACCTGCAACTCAGTGCAGAGCCAAGATTCCTGAGTCCCAGTCCTCTGCTCCAGCTATTAGACTGTATTGTTATACAACTAAGAAGTAAATGAAGCAAAGAAACAGAGACCAATCAGTGCTCCAATTTTTCACATACCTCCTGGCTTGTTTTCTGGCCTGCCTTCATGTAGAAAATGAAAACTGTATCAAAAGGACGACATGGCAGTAGATCCAAGTAACCAAGGTCATCAAAAAAACCAGGGAGAGTGGAGTCAAGTGCAATCAGATGAGGAGGTAGACGGCTGTTAGCAGTTTCCTACCCAGAAAACAAAGAAGTTCAATTTTTTAACTATTAAAAAAAAAAAAATCTCCTTCCACTATTAATGTTCTTAGACAGTTTCACTGTGATCCATTTTAAAATATACTGAACATAACAAATGCAATTTTTTTCTAAATAAGATCACAACCATAACAATTTCTAACATGATATAAATGTGACACCACAAAAGCCTTATTTTGTTTGGTTTTCAAAAGAAGCCTCTACTATTTGATGTCACAGTGTCCCTGGTTCACTGAAGAAATTGTAGAAGTACCAAGAGATTTCACTGAATGGAAATGACAGAAATAATTTTGAACTTGTCAATATTAGTGCTTTCCCTCACACTCAGGCTAGTGAGGACTTGCAGCACACAAACACTGTGCTTAACTCACACATGCATTTTGTTTTGCAGACCACCTGGAAGAAAAGAGATCACTAAGTACTTCTTGTGATTATTATTTCTGCAACAGCTCAATTCTGTTTATTGACAGTCTGTACCGAGCTAGAGACAAACTCCACGGTGAGATATAGAGAACCCAAAAGCAGGAGGCAGTGTTTCCATCTGAAAATTGGATTATCTGTACTAACTCATAAAATAATAACTTGTACCTTTAGCTGGTGTTTCCATTACATGGATCCAAAAGTATATAGCAACTTACAAGTTATATATGCATGGATAACTGGCTCTGTTTAACGGAATACAGTGAAACCTCGATTTAACGGACCTCCATTTAACGGACTTCAGATGCAACGGACAAAATTTTTCAGAAAGTCTGATGCATCCGAAATCCATTTGTGGAGGGCTGGCTGTGGGCTCCCTGCGGCCGCCGGGGTTGTAGCTGTGGGCGGGCTGCCGCCCGGCTCCCACCAGCAGGCGGTTGTGCTGGCTGCCGGGGACCCAGGCGGGCTGCTAGCTGCCGCCAGGGTCCCAGCAGCCGGGGACCCGGGCGGGCGGGCGGGCTGACAGCTGCCGCCCGGGTCCCAGCAGCCGGGGACCCAGGCGGGCGGGCGGGCTGACAGCTGCCGCCCGGGTCCCAGGCGGGCGGGCGGGCTGACAGCTGCCGCCCGGGTCCCAGCAGCCGGGGACCCAGGCGGGCGGGCGGGCTGACAGCTCCCGCCCGGGTCCCAGCAGCTGGGACCCGGGCGGGCGGGCTGACAGCTCCCGCCCGGGTCCCAGCAGCTGGGACCTGGGCGGGCGGGCTGACAGCTCCCGCCCTGGTCCCAGCAGCCTGGGATGCGGGCGGGCGGGCTGCTGGCTGCCACCTGGGTCCCAGCAGCCGGGACCCGGGCGGGCGGGTTGACGGTAAAACCTCGATATAACGGACTAATTCGGGCGAGGGGGTGTCCGTTAAATCCGAAAGTCCTGTTATTTAATAATTTAAAAAAATTATTAAATAACGGACTTTCGGCTTTAACGGACATGCCCTCGCCCGAATTAGTCCGTTATATCGAGGTTTTACTGTACTGCAATCCTGTAGAAATGTTTAGGGTTGAAAGCAACCATGGCACCCAACTGAAATTGCAGAAAGAATTTCAGGTACACAATATGTAATTATCCCAATTTATATACCTTTTGCAAAACCAGCTTAGAGCTCTTCAGTCAAAACTTGAAGCATTAGACCTCTGTACCCCTGGCATCCAGAACTCCTCAGAAGTTCTGGGGTTCATTTCCCTATACCTGAGCAGTCCACAGCTATCATAACAGTATATTTACACAAGAGAAAACTGCATTAGAAAACTCCATTGAGGACATGTACAATATGAAGGGAGATATCAAGTCACCTTCAATGCCTCTAGAGACAGAAATCCAAAGTGCGAGAGGAAGAGGCGTGCTGTCTGGAATTCCTGGGCAGTAGGCGGGGGCTTACACTCAGTGATTGGGTCAGGGAAACTCTTCTTGCACCACTCCTCTTCACTCTGCTGATCTATAGAAGTCTCATAAGTGATCTGTTGGGCCATACCATTCCTCAGCTTCTCATGCCGCTCTTCCAACTGAAACAAATTATTTCACAGATATGGAATACTGATTCCAGCAACATCTTTCCCAGCATTTCAAAGCACCTCCCTAGCTAGTTCACAGAGCAACAAACCACAAGCTTGAAAGGTGCTTTTCAAATCCGGGGGGTGGGACAGGGAGTGTGTTGTGTGTATGTGGCGGGAAAGAAAGTGGGTTTTTGGGGTGCTGAGTGTGTCAGCATACTGTCTTGTAAGTTCAGACCTGCTCTCTCTCACTCACTCAAAGCAAGCAAAATTCCTCAGTAATGTCTGCTTTGTCTCAGAGCAGATAAGCATGCCGGATGTCAGAAACGGGGCTTTGAAAAGGCATATCCGCACTCCTACAGCCGATTCCAAAACAATGACAAGAGTGGCCACTTGACTCAAGGGAATTATGGGACGTTTCTGGAGGTCAATCAAAGCGCAGTAACGCAACACCTTGTTCACACTGACATTGGGATGTCTTAGCCAAGATGCATCAAACATTATTCCTCTCACAGAGGTGGATTACCAGAAGCGCTCTACTCGCGGAGTGAGAGCGCTCTACATGCCTTGCCAGTGCGTACGGGGAGTGAGTTAGAGTGCACTGGGCGGCTCTAGTGTGCTCTAACTTGCAAGTATAGTCAAGCCCTTAGAGTTAAGTGCCCTGTACAGGGTGTAATTTACCAAATGGACTCTGAAGCTGACAGGCAAAGAACAGAGGAAATAATCAAAGACTAAAACCTCTTACTTCCTCATTAACAATTTCATGCAAATCTGGAATGCTCAGGTCAGCTTTCACAAAAGGGATCTTGTCCACCTCCTCAGGAAAGGGTCGGTGTCTCACACTGTATTTGAGTCCAACATCATTTTTAGGAGCTGGTCGAGGTTCTGGTAAAAACATCTATTATGATGAAGGGAAAAGTTTTATGTCCAAATTAAATGTTTTGTCCTGTAGTGCAATACATTTATATTATACACATGAAGAAAATTATTTCTACCACAATATCACAGATTCATGACCATAGGTAACAGTAGACTATTTATTAAGAAAGCATTCAGAAAATGAAATATTATTCACTTGTAAGAATTGATTAAAAGTTTTATAGCAAAGTTTGATATTCAGTCCTACTCATTATGGTGGTTCTACTCATGGTACCTATGAACCTGGTTTTCAGCACAATCTCTATGCCACTAATCCCATTCAATTACATGGCAGTTGCAAGCCTGGCTCCCACCTCTCCCTCTGTTCCCTCCCACTTCCATCCCCTGACTGCCCCCTTCACAACTCCTGGGACCCTACCCCCTATTCAACTCACCTGCTCTCTGACCTCTGACTTCCCCCTGGAACTCCCCATGCCTATCCAAACCCCTATTCCCCATCTCCTGACTGACCCCCTCCTAGAATCTCCGCCCTATCCAACTGCTCCGTCCCCTGACTGTCCCTCAACTGTCCCCTGGGGACTCCCTGCCCCTTATCTTAAACCGCCCGATTCCCACCCCCTTACCATGCCGCAGAGAGTAGCAGGAGCTTGCAGCCCTACTGCCGGGCTGGAGTGGCTGGTCAAAGCACTGGTGGCGCAGAGCAAGGTGAGGCTGTGGGGCAGGGAAAGGCCAGGGGCTAAAGGGTTGGGAAAGATGGTCCCTCAGACCGGATGCGCCCCATGGGTTTTCCCACCTCTGACCTAGGCCCTAATGAATATGTGACTAGACAAGGGAAGGGTGCTCCATGTCAGGGTGATGAGCCCAGGGCTGCATAGGAGGGATACTGCAGGTCAGGATGAACTCACTGTCTGAGGTATGCAAGAAGCTTGCATACCGCTCGCAATTACTGTATTTTGCTCTCTGCCTTAAGTGCCACATTACTAGCTTGCCTCCCCCCTTCCCCCAATTTAGGGGTATAATATGCTAAAAAAAGAAGCATGGTATCCTTGCTACACTCCCACTGATCCCAACAAGTATTTCACATGCCAAGAGAAAATTTTTCATAGTCTCTATCAAACCTCACTATCTTGCCATACCATTAAATGTCCCAACTGAGTGACACATCTGCTTAAGTTCCAGGGTAGCTTTAGAAGCATTACAAGGATTATATGCTGCCCCAAAGCTTGTTTAGCCATGGAGAGACTGCTGAGAGCAATGTAAGTTCTGCTCGTTTCCTATATTTTTGGATTTGTACGAGTGGCCTAAATATAAAAAGGGACGGCTGAAGCTGACAGCCCCATATTTCAACCAGAGTGTCCTTGTTTCACTGTAATAAATCCATTTCCAGTTATCCCGAAAGCCAGATAAATGTACGTTAAAACCATAATGCTGGAAAATGTTCACAAGAACCAAGAGTCCCAGAAGCCAAGGCAGTTGGGAAGGTTAGATTGGAAAACTTTTTCACTAGGAGGGTGGTCAAGCATTGGAATGGGTTACCTAGGGAGGTGGTAGAATCACCTTCCTCAGAGGTTTTTAAGGTCAGGCTTGATAAAGCCCTGGCTGGAATGATTTAGTTGGGGATTGGTCCTGCTTTGAGCAGGGGGTTGGACTAGATGACCTCCAGAGGTCCCTTCCAACCCTAATATTGTATGATTCTATGATCACCTCCACTCAACCTGTTAATGCCTGAACACTGAAGGACATATACAGTCCCCCGCACATGATAGTCCCCACATTGTTTGGAAAGTGTTTCCCATACAAACAAACAATTGGGAAGTAGGCAGCATTTCTGTTCAACACTCACACTCTAGTATTATAACAAATTTGTAAACACCAAAGATGCGTATCATTACCCACAGTTGAGAGCACTGTGACTCAGCCATACATACAGTCACCAATACTGTGGGTTATCTTGCAATTTTAGTGAAATTACTGCTGAGCATCTGTAAGTTAAAGATTTCCCATTGGGCTCTGATAGAGACCTTTTGATTTGCTTTAGCTCCTCTTGGCAAAAGGCAAAGTTGCTGGGCCCAAGCAAGTCTTCCAGACACCCCACGGATCAGAACCGTGACAGAGGGGAAAGAGTCATCTGCAGAGTGCACAGATAAAACATATTTTAATATATTATATAATAATTTAATGCAACTGTGATCAGCACAGACAGACAGAATTGTATTCATACCCGTAAAAGTTTCAATATACTATGTAAACTTGTGTGATTTTCAGGGTGACTCCACACATCTGACCCATAAGGCAGATCCCTGAAGGGTAGCAAAAATAAAGGATGATCTTTCCTGGAATATGGAAATAGTGTTCTGTTGGGATCTCTTAACATTCCCAAGTGGACTTCTACCCTTACTCCAGGTCATCTTGATTAGATTGTGAGAAGTCGTCAGTTTAATCACAACTCAGCTAACAGATTGTAATTTCTGCATGTAGACGTAAGGCCCGTAGATCAAAAAAATCTACTGCCTGTTCAGATATCCAGCAAGTAGATTCATGGAGGGATGTTTGTGTTTGTACATTTGATTTACTGTACAGGCCCTGATACAACATCAGCATCTGAGAACATTACATGTATTGGACCAGTCATTGGAGGATTTTAATGCCAGTGATATTGGACAATTTAGGACAAACACAACGTTATTCTGAGAAGAACTGCTCACTTGATCCCCTTCCTGAATGAGAAGAATCAGAGAGGTGGCCGTGTTAGTCTGGAATTGCAGAAATGACAAAAAGCCACTGCATGCATCCGACGAAGTGGGTATTAGCCCACGAAAGCTTATGCTTCAATACTTTAGTTAGTCTTTAAGCTGCTACTGGACTCTCTGTCACTTACTGAATGAGGGAGGCAATCTAGTGACAGAGGATGTGGAAAAAGCAAATGTACACAAGTGGACTGGAATGGCTCACCGAGGCCAGGTCTACACCACCCGTCGGATCGGCGGGTAGTGATCGATCTATCAGGGATCGATTTATCGCGTCTCATCTGGACATGATAAATCAATCCCCAAGCGCTCTCCACGTCAGCTCCGGAACTCCACTGCCGTGAGAGGCAGAAGCGGAGTTGACGGGGGAGCAGCAGTGTTCGACTCACCGCCATGAGGACGCCGAGGTAAATTGACCTAAGTTACATCTACTTCAATTACACTATTCGCATAGCTGAAGTTGCGTATCTTAGGTTGACCCCCTTCCCTTGCGTAGACCTGGCCCTAGTGTCTGGTAGAGATTGGAGCTCAATTGAAGTTAAACCCCTACAGATAAAAAGCAATGATGCAATACAGCTGCTGGGAGTCAATACCCACCAAAATATTTAATAGCAACAGAGCGTTAAAATGAGCAAATCAATACCACACATGGCAGTTGCTCATTAAACACAAATCCATGTAGCCTGATATACATTTTAAACATTCACCCTTTTATGGAGTGGAATGTGTGACTTTTTAAGATGTACTGAAATGTAACTGGTTTTATTCCTTCAGCTGTATTTACAGAGCAGTCAGCTAAAAGCATGTGATCTCACAGGTTCATGCATATTTATTTGGAGAATTTGGCAGGATTTATATTCATTGTAAGTACAGTGACAGTTTGTTGATCTTATTGTATGATTCCCTGCAATTACATGCCAGTTCTACACCCTGTAGAACAGGTTTCCAGTGTGTGAAAGGCAAAAGAACTGCCTAACTAAAACAAACTCATTTTGCAGATGTGCTACAAAGAATTTTAATCTACAGAACCAAGAGGATGCAAAATGTTTAACTTACTTTGCTCATTCCCTAAAGGCTGCTCCAACATTGCCAGGATGACACTATTATCAAGGACAAAGTAGCGGAAGCTGTGTTTGTTAATGGTAGGTAGACGGGAGTATTTAATTAAGGTGGTTTCATTCACCAGGCTGCAAGGAGAGGCAGGGCCACTGGGTGAAGGAAATGCTCCAAGTAACTGCATAATACTGCAAATCAGAGAAGAATTCAGTCAACACCACATCCTAAAAAGATGCATCTTGATCCCGTCTGAGATGGGAACTTTTAGACATGTTGTTCCCTTTGCATCCTGACATAGGAATTTGACAACTGACCATACTAATGATCTACATAATCCAGGTCCTGTCTCAAACAGGGACCAATAACTGAAGGCCTCAAAGGACAGTGCAAGAAACCTATTAGGAACAAATAACCTGTCCATGTGGGAAGTTACTTCTTTACCACAAGAAATCAGCAGCTTGGGAATGCTTTTGAAGCATGAGAATTTCTACCTCTTTTTTATTTTAACTTTTCATATATATCTGTGAATATTCTTATTGTCCATTGAAGCATTTAATTCCTAATCTCTTCTTGAATCTCAAGCACCTGTAGCAACCATAGTAGATGTGCTTGCTATCACTGCTTTAGTGTTACTTTGAATAGAAATTATCCAGCAGAGCCTTCATGAACCCAGCCCCTAACTTGAGGAGTGCACCCTTTGAAGGTTTCAGATTGTAAACTCTTTAGGATAAGGACCAGGGTCTTCGGATATGGTTGTACAGCACCTAGCATAATGGAGCCCCTGACCCACTTTGGGATCCATGCAATAAAAATATTCAATAATGTGAAATTATGCAGATTTTTTAAATACTATTTTTCCAGATATTATCTGTCTCCACCAATGGAACAGCACCATCTCACGGCCAAGAACAGTGAATGAGGGTATAACTATGTCTGGTGATGATACTACATCTGGACAGAGCTTCTTTAAAAGGCATAATTTCAGTGAGAGAGTCTGATCAGGTAGGAGACTGCTGTGGATCATCTACTTGATCTCTCCCCCCAGAAACTAGGCGATTTAAAAAAAGCTCTGACCAGAAGTAAGATCACCACCAGATATGAGCATATTTAATTGTTAAATCTTTTCCCCACCGTTAAGAATTTTATTTACATAGATAAAGGGAACGTGCCTGGACTATAGCAGTTGATGCATAAGTACTTTTATGCAATACCTGCAAGTATTGGTGCAAAAATCTGCAAGTTCTGGTGAATAGTTACATTTATCTTGGTACCTACATGGAATCATTTTATAGTTCACATTAAACTGTATGGTAATTTACTGAAATTGGAACAAAGGAGAAGGCAGTTACCCCCTTTTACAAGCCACTTGTAAAGTTAGCAAGTGAAATTTATCTATCCATCCCAAGTAACCCAGTTTACCACCCATCATACCCACCCATTAAAACAGTGTTCTTCTGAATGTTAATTTCCCCAGCAGCAATATCCTGCCAGGCAGCTGACGTATTCTGATGAATGCCATACCATGTTAATGTAGCTTCAGCAGCATCCTTCACCCTCATTGATGCAGGATTTGGTTCTTTATCTCCTTTGTACTTGACCTCTTGTTCACTGTTTTTGGATTTACTTCCTGAGATGCCCAATTCCACAATCTCCAACACCTCTTTTAAACAGTCCTAAAGTGGGAAAGGGACAAATTGTTTAAAGTAAAACACTCCAATCTGGTCCTCCCTAAAGAATTTCGGGTAACAATGATCTATTATCACCATTATAGCCACAGATCAGATCAACACACCTACCTTCTTCCACCCCAAGCACACCAAGAAATCTATTATCTATAATCTATAGCAAGGCACTCAGATATCGCAGAATATGGTCCAAGGAAGAAATCTGGGACACACACCTTAACACACTCAAAACCACCTTCTCCCAACAAGGATACTCCATAGAAGTAGAGCACATCATATAATGGGCCACCCAAATACCCCAAGAAAACCTGCTTAAATACAGAAACCCCTGTTGACTGTACACTCCTAAATTGCCACTTATGCCACACTGGAAGCCATATGGGGTATCAAACAACTACAACCATATTCAATGAGGAACCCACCCTGAAAGAAATCTTTCCAGAGCCCCTCTTCTGGCCTTCAAACAACCCTCCCCTGCAACTTCTCCAAGATCATCAATACAAGCAAACTCCCCACAGACCAGGACACACCAACTCAAAGTGGCACCAGATCCTGCCAAACCCGCAGACATATCTCCACTGCTACAATGATGAACGCCTCCCACAATCCACTTTTCAAGATTCATGGGTCCTACACATGCCCATCATAACATAGTGCAGTGAATGAGGTACAACATAAGTGCTCTAGAAATAACTGTGTAGGTGAAACCAGAATCACGATACACTCAAATGAACTCACACAGGAAAATAATAAAAGACAAAAGCACCCAATCACCTGTGGGTGAACACTATTAACAAAACGATCACGCTATATCTGACCTGTCAGTCCTCAGTCTCAAAACTGCACAATAGTTTCAAAAGACAAGTCTGGAAGCTTAAATTCATAACTCTGCTAAATATTAAGAATCATAGCTTTAATATAGATACTGGACTGATAGCTTATTACAATAATCTGTAACCCATTAACACCCTTTTTTGTCCTAGACTGCAGGTGTGTTAATAGACCACTTCACCTTGAATCATTCCTTAGAATATGTGCTAACTAGTTATGCTAAACTATTTATTCGACCTTGCATTTATCTGTGATATGCTTTCCTGGATCTAAAGAAGAGTTTTGTGTAGCTCGAAAACTTCTCTCACCAACAGAAGTTGGACCAATAAATGATATCACCTCATCCACTTTGTCTTTCTAATGATGTATTGTCAATTTAAATGAAGCTCTCCCATGTGAGTTTTGCTGCTCAAGTTTAGCTTTGAGGCTTTTGCCACTATTAGAAGACTATCCCAACTGCATATTTATATGGTAGAATGCAAAAAAAAAAAAGCCCTCAAAAAAGCTTCGCCGAATTTGTACAAAAACATATTTTAGAAGAATGCTGTTAAATGATATATACAAGTTAAATTATACACCATCTCTTCACAGTTATAATACATGGAACACAACAGAGAGGATGTTATTAGGCGAGTGATCCAGAAAAAGTGTTTTATAAAAATATTTAAACAGACATGCATTAAATATATTTCAGAAAGATTGTGCCATGCTTCTGATGTTTTAACCAGAATTCAAGAGAGTGTTGCAGCTCTTTTTGATATTTCTACTATTTCTTCACAGTCAGCTTTTCTTCTTTACAATTTCTAGCCCTTGAATTGCAAAGAACCTTCATAATGTAAAATGAAACTCTTAGCTTGCTCATTCAGTCTCAGTGAAAAAGCTACAACTAAATAGCTAAGCAGCATCAAATCTATTGAGACACATGGGAAGTCAATTAGGGAATCCCTAGCTGTAACTGAGAGAAGGATTGCTGGTGATGGGATCCATTCTGCTGAACTTTCTTGAATTTCAGTCATGTCACATCAAAATCCACAGAGTGAAAACTTCTTTGGGAGCTGCTGCAAGGTAGGATGTAGCTCCCACTGTTGTTGCAAAACAGTTAAACTTGGATATTCCAGGAATGTCTTTAGAAGATGAATTTTCCTGCCCTGGTCCCTCTCTGTCCAAGAGAGCACAACCAAAACCATTCCCCACCCCAGATTTTAAAGTATCTTCTTTCCCATTGGTCCTCCTGGTCAGGTGCCAACTAGGTTATTTGAGCTTCTTAATCCCTTACCGGTAAATGATTCTGTACCCCCTGAAACGAGCCTAAACATTTGGCTAAAATGTTAGGCACAGAAGTTAAACGATAGTTAACAGACAAAACAAAGAGTGAGACAAGGTGGGTGAGATAATATCTTTTATTGATATTACTTCACCCACCATGCCTCTCTAATACCCTGGGACTGACATGGCTCCCACTACACTGCATAGAACAGTTTTAAGCAATCTGACTAAAAATCCCTTTCTCCTCTCAGTTACTTGACCTCCATTTCATGACACTCATCACATCATCATTTCACCAGTTCTCAAGTTATCAATCTCCCAGGCTAGGTAGATGAGAGTGAATAATGAAGGATTGTGGGGAACTAGCTAGAGCCCTCACTTTTTCATTTTTGGACACTTGCAAAGGTTGTTTTTAGGCACAGATTTTTGTAAAGAAAGTGAGTAGTCTGTGTAGGTTAGTTGGACTTCACCTAAACATACCTTTAATGTAACCCTTTTCAAACTCACTTTCTATTAGGGAATTTCCCTCTCTTTTCAACGAGTGCCAAAAGTTTAAGTCAGTTTGCCAATAAGGCCTGACAGCAAGGTGTCCTGTTCATACAGATCTCTGCCTCCAAGTCCCCTCTCCATGCCCACCCCAGGTACCTGTTCCCCCTTGTATATCTATGCCTTTATCCCTTGAATTTGCTTGCAACCTCCCACAGCCCCCACCCATTCTGAGAACAGGTAATACAGCTCCATGACACCCCTTTATGCCACTAAAATTCCAAATCTGTATCCCTCCATCCTAACCCCATTTTCATAAGTCCCGCAGATGGCTCCATTTACACCAATCTTCCCCCCCCCACCAATGCATTTTGCCCTGTTCTCCTATTCTCCATGCTTCTCACCTCTAGCAACACAACTTAGAGTCAGCCAGAAATTAGTTTATGTTTGTAGGATTTCAAGGTGACTGCATTTCTTTAAAGTTGGAAATATACACATGAAAAGTACCCAAGAACAGGTGGTTTAGGTGTGCAACAGCAAGAATTTAGTTTACCTGTAAACTTCCCCCCATTAAACAGGAACAGCGCAGATTCTCTCACCTTCTCATCCATCATGCCGGGATGTTCTGTGAGCCAGACACAGAGGCACTGAAATGCTGCAACGATCATGGAGTGAAGATCTCTAGAGTGGAGCGGAGCTGGGCGGCTGCACTGGTACACAATGTAACTGCATACTGAACTAATAGCTCGCTTTCTGTCAGTTGAATCAACAATCACCTTCACCTAAGTAAAGCAAACAGTGGAGACACCGTCAGGTGAGAATTTCTTCAGGAACTCTTTCAGTGAAGAGGGAACTTGTTTTAGTGCTTCTAAATGCTAAGAAATACAAAGAAACACTTCAGCACCACTCTCTGATATACATGAAAGCACGGTGAGTAAGACTGGTTTAATGCAATGCTGATATTCAATTGAACACGAAAGTTACAGTAAAGAGAATCCTACCACAGTGTTTACTGATTTGCATCAGGAGGTGTGAAAATAGCCGCCGAATGCGGAAGTAATCAATTTGGCGGCTTTTCGGCGGACATACAAGGGTCTGCTGCACTGCCAAGGAACAGGAAAAAGGGTCGCGGTTCTCAAAAGTTTGAGAACCGCTGATCTACATCATGCCTCTGGTGGTGGGGACACAGCTCTGAGCCCAGAGACAGGCAGCCTTTCCTCCACCCCAGAGCTGGATGTCACAGAGCGGGGCCGCCGTTAGAGACTGTCTCAATTACAAGCAGATCGAAGGAGGTAAGTCTAGTGCCTCCCAATTTTCCAACTATTCTGAAGGCTGTTCTCAGGCAAAATGATCTTTGGAGATTACAACAAACTTTCCAGTGGCGCGCTGATGATTATTCCTGTGGTGAATTTAGATTCTCACAGGGGCTGGGATTCTTATTTACAGGAGTACCAAACAGTCTTAGTGCTGTCCAAGACACAAGTTGGGGAGATCCTAGCCAAAGAACTTGCTGTTATTTATTATGCGAGGACTCCATTAACATTATGTACATTGGGATGCCTGGATGGAGGTCACTAGCTGACTACAGAAGGCGACAGCGGCACCAGAACATTACTGAGATGATTTAGTTGCAGTTAGTCCTGCTTTAAGCGGGGGGGTTGGACTAGATGACCTCCTGAGGTCCCTTCCAACCCTGATATTCTATAATTCTAACAGGAAGGAGAATGACTGCTCTCCGGGGAGGAGACCTCAGGCAGTAAACAATACTCCATCCTCACCAAGTCCATCAAGGTCAAGAACCAGTATGCTGTACTGGCAACAAGAGGAGATGATCAGATCTCATGGCTGAGGAAGAGGCACCATCTGCCACCACCCCTAAGAACAAGCAGCATAGGGGTGTGTGGATCCCCCAACCCCCACTTTGGAAGCATCTAACTAGTGACCTGACCTGCCACCCCAGGAAGTTGCTGCCGGCCTAGAGCCTGCATCCAAGATATTACAGAAAGATTGCCAAGGCTCATCTGTCTCTCTACTCCTCTCTTATTTGTGGGCACGAATAATAATGCCTGATGTAACCCTGAGCAGATCTATAGTGACTACAGGGCTCATGGAGCCAGGGTGAAGGAGTCACAGCTGTAGGTGATATTCTCATCCATCCTCACAGTTAAGGGTAAGGGACCAGGCAGGGACAGATGCATTCTGGAGATGAACACATGCCTGCACAGATGGCACTGACAAGAGAGCTTTGGCTTCCTTGACCATGGGATGCTGCCCCAGAATGGAAAATGGCTAGGAAAAAGGAAGGGGAAGAGCATCTTCACACAGTGATTAGACAACCTAGTGAGGAGGGCTTTAAATTAGGTTCAAAGGGGCAAGTGACAATTGGTAGGTATAGGTAGGTATAAAAAAGATGGCTTGACAGACAGGTGTGAGTTTTTTTGGGGCAGGGTGTATGTTACAATAGGGTCACAGTAGTAATAAAAGGGGAATATAGTTTGGTGAAATCTGCTCAGCATCTGGACTGATGCAGGGAATGGCAAAACCCAGGCAAGTGGTTTGATCCAACTACCCAACTGGGAAGGGGTGGGGGGTGGCAGCAAGCCCATTAACTTCAGACTAAGGAGCAGAAATACAAGTTTCAAAAAGAAAGATGCTATTTCCTTGTTAAAATATAATCTGTATATTTTCAGTTCACAAGAGTGACTGTTTCCAGGGCAGGATGGAAGGGGAGAAACAGGGTGTGGCTTTTACAGTAAGGATTTTTAAGTGGGCTCATTGCCCTGGTAAATTTTCCAAGGCAGTGAACTGTCCTGGAACTGCAGTGGTAGCCTTTTAAACCAAGATTTCTCAATAAAAACCTGAATGTGTTATACAATTATTTAGCACACAAAATCATTCCAGGAATAGCAGCAAGACATGCTTCATATTTCAATCAGCAGAACTATTGTTTCTTTTGAAGCATAAGGTTTCGTGGGCTAATACCCACTTCATCAGATGAATCCGACAAAGTGGGTATTAGCCCACGAAACCTTATGCTTCAATACTTTTGTTAGTCTTTAAAATGCCACAGGACTCTGTTGCTTCTAACACTAACCTCTCTAATTCTTGACATTGTTTCTTTTGTAGGATATCTTGTGGCTAGATCAGAGTTTCCCAAACTATGTTCCATGGAACACTGGTGTTCCGCATGATGTGAATAGGTGTTCCGTGAAAGAATCATAATTTAAAAAAAGAATCTTTGATTTTTTTTTTATTTTTAAATTTGTGTAACCCCCAAGGAGATTACATGGACTCCTGGGTCTCTCTCTGCTGGCAGACTCAAGAGTCTGCCCAGCAACCACTAAGGAGTGAGAGGCCCTCCCAGGGAGTGGAGGAAAGGGGAGAAGCCATTTTGAGTGAGTGGAGAGCCAGGCAGGAAAAGGGCAGGACTGGTTGTGTGGGGAGCTCGTGAGTCCCAGGCCTGCATTCAGGGTTCCCCCTGAGAACTGGCCTCTAGGGACCTGACAGCAGATCCCTCAGCAGGGTTTTTCCTTCCCCACTGGTGATTCCCCATTTGTAGAGTTTGCTGGGAAACTTCCACAGTTGGGCTGAGTTCACCCTAGCTCCTTAGGTGAGACCAGTCACCACATGGTCAGCTCTGCTCTATCCTCTCGTCCAGGGTGGCTGTCTGCTGAGTGTGTGTCTAGACACGGGGCTGGGAGGCTACAGTTTGGATGTTAGTGTTGTTGTGTAACCTACACCTTGAGCCCTGCACCCCTTTTTGGTGAGGGAAAATCCTGGAACAGACGCAGCCGGATTCCTGCCTGAGGAGGATCCTTGCCAGCAGAAAGAATCCCCTCGGCAGTGACTGAGGAGTCCAGTCATCTTCGAACCTAAGAATCATTCATGGAGACTGTGAGTGCCCCATCTTGTAGTTAGTCAGGTAATTTGTTTTGGGGACCCCCTACTCCGAACTGTGTCCTCAAGCCAGGGACTGAGGGTTTGAGGATTTTATAACCTGCTGCATACTACACCCATGGAGGAACTTACCACCGTCTACCACTTGGGAGTCCTTTGGGCTGTACTGAACCCAGCCAGCCGCAGTGCTACACCACTCCAGAGAAGAATTTTGTGGTTATAGGTCACCAAGGGCCCCAGCACAGCATGCGTACCAACGGGACACTAATTTTACATTTGATACACCAAGTCTCAGGTATTTTCAGGGCCCTAAAAATAGTTTTACCCTGTTATGTTGTATTTGTTTCCTATTTAATATAATTATTGTGTTGAATATATTGTATGTGTTAGTGTTATTTCCTGGAAGTTTCCAACTATCTGGTCAGTAAGTGGAGATTACCCTGTAGTTAGAATTTTCCTCCCAAGCTGCCCTGGTGACCTTGCCAGAAAGGAGTAAGAGGGTGGAGGCACCGCCAAATAATTTCCTAGGAAAAAAGAAAGAAGATACCGGTACATCCTGCTGAGTGGGTGGTGGGATCCAAAAGAACCCAGACCTGTCCATCAAAACCTGTAAGCGGATTGGCATTAAAGGAGATAACCAGGTGGAGAGGAAGCGCCTGACATGAGGATTCAACTTTCCACCATTATTCCTAAAATTAAGCAAATTTGTGATACAAAAAGGCAGAACACCAATCCCATTAAATCCAAATTTGTATTTCTGTTTATAAAAATAGACTTTCCTAGTAAAAATCTAATTTGTTTGGTGTTTGTGTATATATAAAAACAGTGTTTAAGTAAAATACGGTTTTTAATTTTGACTCTTGCACTTGATTTTTGTACTACTCTATGCACACTTTCCAGTTAGAAATTGTTAGTTCAAGTTACTTTAAATTTGTATTTTTGCTTTGTTTTATAAAATAAAATGTATTTGAGCATAAGTAACACAATTTTTTATTTGAAAACCAAAGGACTACAAAATAATATAAATTGTTCCATAAACATATACCAAGCTAAATAGTGTTCCGTGGCCAAAAAAGTTTGGGAAACACTGGGCTAGATATAATCCCTGAATTATTTAAAACCCAAACAAGTGAAACTTCAGCTCTTACCTTTGCTAATCCAGAAAGAAGCTCCAATGCAGCTAGTGAGATACTCATGTCCTGTCTCCATTGTGAATTGAGTCTTTGTGTTACCAGGTGAATACTGCGAATCAGTAGTCCAGCCGCTGTATCTGTATTAAGAGCTAGGATATAATCCCAATACCACATCCCATGGGGAGGGAAAATAACTAAGCATTAGTAACAATAAGCAAAGCAATCTGTCAGGCACAGGCCAAAGCAGTCACAATAAGCACAGAAACCAAATGATTTACACCTTAGAAGCTAGTAATTTAGTGAATTTCATATGGATTAATTGGTTTATAACTCCAGCATGTTATATATCTAAATCAGACTAGCTTCTACTGTCAAAGCACACTGTCTTTATGCATATATACATATACTTGACTGGATTTGCCATTTGAATGTAGTTAGAATAATTAATCTGAAAACACATTTTAGGTGGCCACTGCATGCTGCATAATACTAGCTACAACATTTAAATTGTGGAACAACTTTTTACTACAGTATTTAAGTTTCTGCAAGACTTCATAGTTTGAGTACTCGTAACTTCAACTAATTCAGACATTAATATGATGTACAAATATTATATAGAGTTCTACTTAAAATACATGAAAATTACTATAGCATTTCATAAACATTAGCTCCAGGCACTGAGAGAATTAATCCTGGGGGAAAAAAAGATGCAATGGCACTACAATTATTTCCAGACATTTGCTCTTCCTGCACCACAGGCTTGAAATTAAAATGGTATATTTTCAGTATTTGCTGTCTTTATAATTTCATATTTGAAGGTCATTTAGGTTGCATTTTCTGAAGTCTGAAAAAACTGATTTCAGACATGAAACGTTGGGACTGGAGCACCCACAAAAAAAATCAGTGGATGCTTAGCAGCCAGCTGTCCCCTCTTTAACCCTCCCCCTAGCACCCTGCCAATCAACTCCCTCCCTTATCTCCGGCTCACTGTGATCAGCTATTCCACAGTGTGCATGAGGCGCTGGGGGTGGGGTGGGGGGTGGAGAAGAGTGGGAATGGGGTGAGCTCAATGGACGGGGTGGAACTGGACAGGAAGAGGCGGGGTAGGGGTGGAGCAGGGGCAGGAAGGGGCAGGACAGGGGTGGGGTCTTTGAAGAGGGATGGGGCCTGGGGCGGAGCGGGGTTTGAGCACTCCTAGGGCCCAGAGGAAGCAGGTGCCTGTGACTAGGAGGGGTAGGAGAATTATGATGAAAACAAGGAATCTTCATTAAAAATACATATTACACATTTAAAAACACAGGAATTCTTAGTAAGACATTCTTTGGAACATTTAACAACAGAACTCGAATATCAGCTATAGCTAAAATTTGAAAACAGACCATCCTGATTCTTTTGAACTTTCCTTCAGGCTCCAAATGAAAAACAAAACACTTTTCTGAACTTCCCAAATTATGTTTCTATTTTGAACACTATATTTTGTCTGTACAGGGCACAAGAACCCCATAAAATGAATGTTAACAGTGCTAAAAAAAGTCTTTGGCCAAAAGCACTTGTCTCAGTGCAAACTCATTCCAATTTAAACATGTATATTGTGACAAATTGACAGCACTATTATGATAGGTCCCGTGCTTTTCGGGGGGGGGGGGGGGGAGGGGGTCAGAGTACCATTTCTTGGCCCTGAACAGGGTATAAACTGCCCCACTAGTATCCTAGAGGAGGGGAGTGGAGAGGGAGGGATCCGGGCCCACCCTCTACTCCGGGTCCCAGCCCAGGGGCCCTGAGGATAGTGGTAAACCACTTGAATTGGTAATTCCTTCCCCTGGGCTACTTCCCTCTCCTACCCTTCAGCTTGTGGGGCTTCCTGCCCTCTCTCTGCACAAGCCAGGTGTCCCTTTACCTAAGGTCTGGGTCTTCTTAGCTCACCACAGCACTTCTCCAAACTCTGCTCTGCTTTCCTACAAACTGTGCTCTGCTCCCACACCAAACACTGTTTCAACTCCTTCCCCGTCTGATTGAAGCAGGGGTGTTTTATCAGGTGACTGGCTTCAGGTGCTCTAATTTGCTTCAGGTGCCTTAATTGGCTGCAGGTGCTCCAACCAACTTCTAGCAAACTTTCTTCCCTCTACAGGGAATAAGGCTCCCCTGTAACACTCTCCTGCTTCCCTCTGGCCATGCTGTATCACACATCTCTTCCCCCCCCCCCCCCCAACACCATGGGGTTGGGCTACTTGGGATGAGAGGCAGTGCTGTCATAATAGGCCATCAGTATTGCCGTGCTGTCTTCTGGCCCTATACTGTACCGGAAATGGAAGGGTTGCATGGATAGGAACTTTCTAGTCACTCTTGCATTCTTTTCCTTGTTACTGTGCATCCACTGGAGCAGCGCATGGTCTTACCCTCCACCCCAGTCGGTAGTAGCGGAGAATCTCCATAGCCCATTTTACTGCCATTCCTTTTCAACGACGGCGTACTTTTGTTCCCTGGGAGGAGTTTCTGGCTGAGATACAAGATTGGGTATTCCTCCTCCCCTACCATCTGTGAAAGGACGGCTTCTAGCCCTACGTCTCAGGAATCTGTTTGTAGGACGAATTCCTTCTCAAAGTCAGGGACAATGGGTACTGGATGGCAGTAAAGGGCTGTTCTTAAATCTCCGAATGCTCCCTCCGCCGCATCAGTCCACTTCATTATCTCGGGGCCCCGAGTCTCTATCAGGTCCGTCAATGGCCCTGCTCTTATGGCGAAATGAGGGATGAATCTCTGATAGTACCTTACTAACGCTAGAAATGCTCTGACCTGCTTTTTACAGACTGGCCGAGGCCAATCTTGTATTGCCTCCACTTTGTTCCACTTGGGTTTTACCAAGCCTCTTCCTACTACATACCCAAGGTATCATAGAATATTAGGGTTGGAAGGGACTTCTGGAGGTCATCTAGTCCAACCCCCCTGCTTAAAGCAGGACCAATCCCCAACTAAATCATCCCAGTCCGGGCTTTATCAAGACTGACCTTAAAAACCTCTAAGGAAGGTGATCCTACCACCTCCCTAGGTAACCCATTCCAAAGCTTCACCACCCTGCTAGTGAAAAAGTTTTTCCTAATATCCAATCTAAACCTCCCCAACTGCAACTTGAGACCATTACTCCTCGTGCGGTCATCTGCTACCATTGAGAACAGTCTAGATCCATCCTCTTTAGAACCCTCTTTCAGGTAGTTGAAAGCAGCTATCAAATCTCCCCTCAGTCTTCTCTTCTGTAGACTAAACAATCCCAGTTCTCTCAGCCTCTCCTCATAAGTCATGCGCTCCAGGCCCCTAATCATTTTTGTTGCCCTTCTCTGGACTCTTTCCAATTTTTCCACATCCTTCTTGTAGTGTGGGGCCCAAAACTGGACACAGTACTCGAGATGGGGCCTCACAAATGTCAAATAGAGGGGAACAATCACGTCCCTCAATCTTCTCGCAATGCCCCTACTTATACAGCCCAAAATGCCATTAGCCTTCTTGGCAACAAAGGCACACTGTTAACTCATACCCAGCTTCTCATCCACTGTAACCCCAAGGTCCTTTTCTGCAGAACTTCTGCCTAACCATTCGGTCCCTAGTCTGTAGCAGTGCATGGGATTCTTCCATCCTAAGTGCAGGACTCTGCACTTCTTGTTGAACCTCAAATTTCTTTTGGCCCAGTCCTCTAATTTGTCTAGGTCCCTCTGCATCCTATCCCTACCCTCCAGAGTATCTACCGCTCCTCCCAGTTTAGTGTCATCTGCAAATTTGCTGAGGGTGCAGTCCACGCCATCCTCCAGATCATTGATAAAGATATTGAAAAAAAAACAGCCCCAGGACCGACCCTTGGAGCACTCTGCTTGATACTGGCTGCCATTGAGCCCGACGATCCAGCCAGCTTTCTATCCACCTTATGGTCCATTCATCCAGCCCATACTTCTTTAACTTGCTGGCAAGAATATTGTGCGAGACCCTATCAAAAGCTTTGTTAAAGTCAAGGAATAGCACATCCACTGCTTTCCCCTCATCCACAAAGCCAGTTATCTCATCATAGAAGGCAATTAGGTTAGTCAGGCATGAGTTGCCCTTGGTGAATCCATGCTGCCTGTTCCTGATCACTTTCCTCTCCTCTAAGTGCTTCAGAATTGATTCCTTGAGAACCTGCTCCATGATTTTTGCAGGCACTGAGGTGAGGCTGACTGGCCCGTAGTTCCCTGGATCCTCCTCCTTCCCTTTTTTAAACATGGGCACTACATTAGCCTTTTTCCAGTCATCCAGGACCTCTCCCGATCGCCATGAGTTTTCAAAGATAATGGCCAATGGTTCTGCAATCACATCAGCCAACTCCTTTAGTACCCTCGGATGCAGCACATCCAGCCCCATGGACTTGTACTCATCCAGATTTTCTAAATATTCCTGAACCACTTCTTTTTCCACAGACGGCTGGTCACCTCCTCCCCATGCTGTGCTGCCCAGTGCAGGAGTCTGGGAGCTGACTGTTTGTGAACACAGAGGCAAAAAAAGCATTGAGTACATTTGTTTTTTCCACATCCTCTGTCCCTAGATTGCCTCCCTCATTCAGTAAGGGGCCCACACTTTCCTTGACTTTTTTCTTGTTGCTAACGTACCTAAAGAACCCCCTCTTGTTACCCTTAACATACCTTGCTAGCTGCAACTCCCAAGTGTGATTTAGCCTTCCTGATTTCACTCCTGCATGCCTGAGCAATATTTTTATATTCCTCCCTGGTCATTTGCCCAATCTTCCACTTCTTGTAAACTTCTTTTTTGCATTTAAGATCAGCAAGGATTTCACTGTTCAACCAAGCTGGTCACCTGCCACATTTACTATTCTTTCTACACATCGGGATGGTTTGTTTCTTCAACCTCAATAAGGATTCTTTAAAATACAGCCAGCTCTCCTGGACTCCTTTCCCCTTCATGTTCATTTGCCAGGGGATCCTGCCCATCAGTTCCCTGAGGGAGTCAAAGTCTGCTTTTCTGAAGTCCAGGGTCCGTATTCTGCTGCTCTCCTTTCTTCCCTGTGTCAGGATCCTGAACTCTACTATCTCATGGTCACTGCCTCCCAGGTTCCCATCCACTTTTGTGTCCCCTACTAATTCTTCCTGGTTTGTGAGCAGCAGGTCAAGAAAAGCTCTGCCCCTAGTTGGTTCCTCCAGCACTTGCACTAAGAAATTGTCCCCTACACCAGCGGTCGCCAACCAGTGGTCCGCGGACCACTGGTGGTCCGTGGGAAAATTCTGGTGGTCCGCGGCGCCGGGCTCCCTCATGGCCGCCCCTCTGGGCAGGCAAGAGGCTGCGGGCGCCTGTCCCGCCCCGTCCCCGGCGGCCAGCAAGCGCTGGCTCGCTACTGCCTCCCGTCTTCTGCCGCGCGAGCCAGGGGGCCCGAGCCGCGCCGCTGAAGCTGGGGGGCTGCGCTGCAGTGCTGAGGCCGCGCCGCGCCGCTGAGGCCGGGGGGAGGGGGGTCCGAGCCGCTGAGGCCAGGGGTCCGAGCCGCGCCGCGCCGCTGAGGCTGGGGGGAGGGGGGTCCGAGCCGCTGAGGCCAGGGGTCCGAGCCGCGCCGCGCCGCTGAGGCCGGGGGGAGGGGGGTCCGAGCCGCTGAGGCCAGGGGTCCGAGCCGCGCCGCGCCGCTGAGGCCGGGGGGAGGGGGGTCCGAGCCGCTGAGGCCGGGGGTCCACGCCGCACTGCTGAAGCCGGGGGGAGGGGGGTCCGAGCCGCGCCGCCGCTGAGGCCGGGGGGAGGGGGGTCCGAGCCGCGCCGCCGCTGAGGCCGGGGGGAGGGAGCTGCGAGCCGCGCCGCCGCTGAGGCCGGGGGGAGGGAGCTGCGAGCCGCGCCGCCGCTGAGGCCGGGGGGAGGGAGCTGCGAGCCGTGCCGCCGCTGAGGCCGGGGGGAGGGGAGTTCGAGTCACGCCGCGCCGCCGCTGAGGCCGGGGGGTCTGAGTCGCTCCGTGCCGCCACTGAGGCCGGGGGGAGGGGGGTCCGAGTCGCTCCGCGCCGCCGCTGAGGCTGGGGGGAGGGGGGTCCGAGTCGCTCCGCGCCGCCGCTGAGGCTGGGGGGGAGGGGGGTCCGAGTCGCGCTGCGCCGCCGCTGAGGCCGGGGGGAGGGGGGTCCAAGCCGCGCCGCGCCCCTGAGGCCGGGGGGGGGGAGGGGGGTCCAAGCCGCTGAGGCCGGGGGGAGGGGGGGGCGCGCCGTGCTGCGCTGCTGAGGCGGGGGGAGCCCACGCCGGTCGAGCGGGGGGGGGGGGGGGGGCTGCGGTGTTAGTGGTCCGCGGGATTCAAAATTTTGACTTTACTGGTCCGTGGGGACCAAAAGGTTGGCGACCACTGCCCTACACTTTCCAAAAACTTCCTGGATTGTCTGTGCTCCGCTATATTGCTCTCCTAGCAGATAATAATAATAATAATAAATGGAGATATACCAATCTCCTAGAACTGGAAAGACCTTTCAGGTCATCGAGTCCAGTCCCCTGCCTACACTAGCAGGACCAAGTACTGTCCCCTGACAGATTTTTTTGCCCCAGATCCCTAAATGGCCCCCTCAAGGATTGAACTCACAACCCTGGGTGATTGAAATCAGATATCAGGGTGATTGAAATCTCCCATGAGAATCACGGCTTGTGATCTAGTAACTTCTCTTAGTTGTTGGAAGAAAGCCTCATCCATCTCATCCCCCTTCTCTGGTGGTCTATAGCAGACCCCCACCACGACATCAGCCTTGTTGCTCACACTTCTAAACTTAATCCAGAGACTTTCAGGTTTTTCTGCAGTTTCATACCAGAGCTCTGAGCAATCATACTGTTCTTTTACATACAATGCAACTCCCCCACCCTTTCCGCCCTGCCTGTCCTTCCTGAACAGTTTATATCCATCCATGACAGTGCTCCAGTCATGTGAGTTATCCCACCAAGTCTCTGTTATTCCAATCTCATCATAGTTCTTTGACTGTGCCAGAACTTCCAGTTCACCCTGCTGGTTTCCCAGGCATCTCACATTTGTGTATAGGCACTTAAGATAACTCGCTGATTGTCCCACTTTCTGAGTATGAGACAGGAGTCCTCTCTCCTGGTTGTGCTATGTCCCGGAAACCCACCTGGCTTCAGCTAGTCCTATCACACACTTAAGAGGGTTGGCAGTGAGGCCGGCCTTTCGCAGGGCATCTAGTACCACTTCTACTTTTCCTAGGTGCATTTCCCAGTCAGGGCTATGGTCCAGAGTGGTTAGGTATCAGGCCTTACCTAACTGATCAGCTAGCTCATTGACACATGGTATCAGGTAGGCATCGAATTGGGATACTTCATTCAACTTCCGGAAGTCGTTGCAAAACCTCAGGGTGCCATTAGGCGTGGGTACTAAGATGATAGGGCTGGACCACTGGCTGTGGGATTCTTCAATAACCCTGAGTTCCAGCATCTTCTTCACTTCTGTCCTAATTTCTTCTTTTTTAGCTTCTGGTATCCGGTTCGGTCTTACTGTCACCCTTGCTCTGGGCCTGGTGATGATATGTTGTTGGACCAGTGTTGTACAGCCTGACTGTGTACTGAACACATCTTGGTTCTGTCGGATCACATCAACGACCTGTGTTAGTTGTTCTGGGGCTAACTCGGGGGATATCCTCACCTGCCCTTATGGGTTGTCCATCTGGGGTGGAGCTCTCCGAATGACCAGGCACGTGTCTCGGTCACCCCAGGGCTTCAGTAAGTTTAAGTTGTAGATCTGCTCTGGTCTTTGGTGATCTGGTTGTCTGACCTTATAGTCCACTTCCCCAATGGCTTCTTCCACGATCTCATATGGCCCATGACAGGTGACCACGAGTTTGCTTTCTGCTGTCAGCACTAGCATCATCATCTGTTCTCCCAGATGAAATTTCCGTACTTTCATCCGGCAGTAGTTATATGTCCACTGGGTCTCTTGTGCTTTTCCCAATGTTCTCGCACTATAGGGGTTACTTGAGCTATTCGCTCTCTCATCTGTGTCACGTGCTCAATGACATTCTTTCCAGGGTTGGGTTGTTCTTCCCAGTCCTCCTTGGCGATATTCCATGTGGGTGGCGTCTGTATAGTAGCTCAAAGGGAGAGAAAACGGTGGACGCCTGAGGGACTTCTCGTATTGCAAACATCAGGTATGGCAGAAGGGTATCCCAGTCTTTTCCGTCCTGTGCTACCACCTTCCGGATCATACCTTTAAGGGTGCAGTTAAACCGCTCAACCAGGCCATCTGTTTGAGGATGGTCGACTGAGTTCTATATGGCATGGATGTGGAGTAGGGTACATAAGTCCTTCATTAATTTTGACATGAAAGGGGTTCCTTGGTCAGAGTCAGAATCTCCTTAGGGATGCCCACTCTAGCAAAAACTTGGAGTAGTTCTTTTGCTATTGCCTTGCATGTGGGGTAGAAATTTACAGTGCCATGAACACACATTACCCCTGTGTTTTTGGCCCGGGTTAGTTGGTCTTGCTCCACCAACTTCCCTGAGACCAGCGTGACAGCATTCCTGGAATCCTACTAATGCTTTGTTTGCATTACCATTCATTTTTACTGACCTTGTATATCCATGTGAGGTCATTGCGACCCCTATCAGGCCTATTAGGCCACATGGTTCCCTATGATCCCCCAGATTGCACTGCATAGGCTCTTCCCTGTTGGGGCATTGGGCTGCTATATGCCCCAATTCCCCACACTCGTAACATCAACCCCTTATCCCAGTTGCCACCCTCTGCCTGGGGCTATTTGCCCCCCCCCCTCCCCCCAGCCCTCTCTTCCCAAACCCCCAGGTCCCTTCTTGGCCTTGGACCATTCCTCAGTGTCTTTCCTCCCAGTTATGGTTCTTCTGTAGTTCTCAACAATCCGGGACCTTGGGTTTGGGGCTGGCTTCCTGATTTGCTGTGTCTCACCTCCTGGGGTCTGGAATAGTTCACATGCTGCCAGCTGTGTTTCCACGAGGGAGACCAACTCATCGTAGGTGGAGGGGTCATTCTGGCCAACCCAAGCCCGGAGGCCTGGTGGTAGGTCCCCCTCATATCGGGGTCCAGTACCAGGAGCTCCAATCATTCTTTCAGAACTGAGGGCCCCAGGGCGCAGCCATTTCCGGGTCACGTGGATCAAGTCAAACAATTGCGATCGGGGTGTCTTATCCTCTGTATATTGCCATTCATGGAACCTCTGGGCTCGCAATACCGTTGTTACTCTGGATCTCGCCAGGATCTCTGCCTTCAGCTGGGGGTAATCTGCCGCAGTCTCTGTAGTATACCTTCTGGGTCTCCCCACACAGGAATGGGGCAAGGATACCGGACCACTGGTCTCGGGGCCAGGCCTCCCCGTAGGGCTGCTCTCTCAAAAGCCAGGAGGTATGCCTCCACATCATCCTCTCATGTCATTTTCTGTAGGCAATTGCTGGGTCGCATAGTCCGGGTCCCGTCACAGTTGTGGTTTCGCTCCATAAGGGCCTTCACTTGGGTTGCCAGATCCTGCAGCAGGGCTTGGTCCTGGGTAGCCTGAGTCATCAATAGATGATTGGTCTCTTGCTGCACCCAAGTCGCCTCCTGTTGGGCGGTTGCTTGGACCTGGGTAGCCTCCTGCTGGGTCGCAGTGGCTTGTATTAGGGCCTTGACCACATCGTCCATCTTAGGGACAGGAAAGTTTTGTCTAACCCTGGTTTAAGTCCCTAGCACGTGGATCCCACCCCTGACACCGCATGTGGCAAATTGCCGGCACTATTATGATGGGTCCTGCGCTTTCTCTTCTGAAGGGGGGGTTGGTTCAGGGCATCATTTCTTGCCCCTGAACAGGGTATTAACTGCCCCCTAGTATCCTAGAGGCAGGAGGGAGCGGAGAGGGAGGGACCCAGGCCCACCCTCTATCCTCAGGGCCCCAGGCCTGGGACCTGGAGTAGCAGTAAACCACTTGAACTGGCTATTAGTTCCCCTGAGCTATTTCCCTCTCCTACCTTTCAGCTTGTGGGGCTTCCTGCCATCTCTCTGCACAAGCCAGGTGTCCCTTTACCTAAGGTCTGGGTCGTCTTAGCTTACCACAGCACTTCTCCAAACTCTCCTCTGCTTTCCTACAAACTGCACCTTGTTCCCACACCAATCCACTCTGCTTCAACTCCTTCCCTTGTCTGAATGAAGCAGGGTTTTTTTATCAGGTGACTTGCTTCAGGTGCTCTAATTGGCTTCAGGTGCCTTAACTGGCTCCAGGTGCTCCAACCAACTTCTAGCAAACTTTCTTCCCTCTATCACCCTCCTACCTCTGGCCATGCTGTATCACAATATTGAAAACACTGGTGCCAAAGGCAGCGCATGAGCTTATTTTCAGTGGCACTCACACTGCCCAGGTGCTAGCCACCGGCCCACGGGACTCTGCATTTTAATTTAATTTTAAGTGAAGCTTCTTAAACGTGTGTAAAGTAAATAAGGTTTTTAAAATAACAATAGTTTAGTTATATATTAAAGACTTATAGAAAGAGACCTTCTAAAAACTCTAAAATGTATTACTGGCATGTGAAACCATAAATTAGAGTGAATAAATGAAGACTCGGCACACCATAAAAAGAACATAAGAAAGGCCGTACTGGGTCAGACCAATGGTCCATCTAGCTCAGTGTCCTGTCTACCGACAGTGGCCAATGCCAGGTGCCCCGGAGTGAGTGAACCTAACAGGTAATGATCAAGTGATCTCTCTCCTGCCTTCCATCACTTATATAAGGTCCACTTCTATAAGGTTGCCGACCCCTGGAATCTAGCCCCTAGAATCTACTTCTGCAGTAGACAGTGTACTAAAGTGGTTTGTACATCTGGTTAACAGTAGCAATTTAATCAAAGACCGACAAATGGACACAAATGGGAATCCAGACTTTCACTAAACTCAGCTGGATCACTGCCTACAGATTTAGTACAGGTTGAATTTTATTATAAGGTCAAACAAACTCCACATTATATCAAACTAAAACAAAACAAAATTTTAATGTATTATATCAAGTGGTCCGTGTAGCTGATGTCCTGTTTTATAGGACCATAATTAATTTTCAAACCAGAATCCTTTTAACTATGGATTTAAGAAGGGTAGATCATCAACTTGCGTAAATTATCACACCTGCACCAAAATTAATGGAGCTATGACAATTTACACTACCTGAGGATCTGCCCCAGTATCAGCTGCAAACTGTAAGAGGCTCAAACACATATATTACAAAGATAAGCAGTTTATTAATTTTTCCCATTTTTCATAATCTTTCAAGCTCATTCTACTAGTATAAGAAGACTAACAAAACACCTTATTACAGGACTGAAATCTAACAGGTAAATGCAAATGGGAGCAAAATTTAGCAGTTAAAGCCAGATCCAAAGGGCTACCCATAATACCCATTACCTCTGGTTGAAAATGTTCATGAAGGTTTATATATCTAAAAATCTCAGTAAGTCAAACACAAACTGGCAAAGAGTTACGTAAAATTGGCATAGTATGGCAATTTTTAAAAAAAGCTTAATTCCTTACCATAATCTCTTAGAAGTGCTTGTGCTGGTCTCTCACTATCTGGAGTTGTGGGCTCTGTGCTTCCTCCGCTTGTCGTACTAATACCACTATTAGTGCGACGGTGATTTTTCAAAAGGTTATTTTCCCCATCATTCTGTAGATTGAAATCAGCATGAATGAGGGAGGAGACTGTATAGGTTAGCTTTCTGAATATCTGAAAACACTCTTAGAAGATGTACTTATAAGACTAAAAAGGCAAAAACCTAATGGAATCAGCTTAGATATCTTGGGAAAGTAGGTATAGCACAGTAATATGTTTTTCTAAAAAAGTTCAGCTTTAACACAAAACACTCACCGTTTCCATCTGACAGCCAATGGCTTCTAAAAGTGCGGAGTCTTGAACAATATTTAACATCGCTCCTGCAACATTAAAACACAATAAGAGATGAACTGATTACAGTTCAAATGTGAGAAAAGCAGCGTGTGCTCTGCTAAAATCTACAAAAATGTGTCAGTGCTCACTTTTATAAAAGGAGTGTTTAAGGGTTTATAATCAGAGAGGTAGCCATGTTAGTCTGGAATAGCAGAGATAGTCCTGTGGCACCTTAAAGACTTAACTATAAAGTTTTGAAGCATAAGCTTTCGTGGGCTAATATCCACTTCGTCGGACGAAGTGGGTATTAGCCAACGAAAGCTTATGCTTCAAAACTTTATAGTTAGTCTTTAAGGTGCCACAGGACTTTGTTACCTCTGCTAAGGGTTTATAATAGCCACAAGAATTTCTTTCAGACTCTGAAATTCAACACAGAGGGTGATAGACTAGCTCAGATTTTGCTGTAAATTATTTTAAATTCACTTGGATTGACAGAGGTTCGTTATGTTCCTCCACTCAGAAAGGCCTTTATTTTTAAATAAAGCTTTTTTCTATTTAAATCTTAAAGAGTTCAAACTACTTTTTCATTAAAAACTCCCTGAACTCAACTCCAAAAAAGCAGTCTACTCTGCAAGCATAGAAAGTATGGAAATGGGATTTTTTAAAATGCGCAACACATACTATGAAACCTTTACAAGGACAAGGCATCAGACACGGATTTAAAAGGAGTTGGGCAGGGACTGTCTTTGACTATGTGTATGTACAGCACCTATTTCAATGAGTCCTGATCTTGACTATGTACTTTAGGTGCTACAACAGTCCTAGTGACAGATAAATATAACTATATGTTCAGAGGGCCCAGAAAACTAGCTGTGCGGATGCATTACCTATGATTCCCCATCTGTAAAATGGGGATAATGCTTACTAAACATTATTGGGACAATTTTAGTTGTCTATCGGAATGCTTTCACAGTGAAAAGTGAAATGATAAGCGATTTCTTAAGCAAAATAACTTAAAGTTGGAACTTTGTCTCTTTCCAGTTGCATAGCAGCACGCAATTAAGTCCTAAATGATACTTAATAGTTTGCACAGTATTCCGCTGTAAAATATTGAGAACTCAATCCTAGATTTCAGGATTTTTTTTTAGAATCCAGCATAAAACAAAAAATAAATAAATACATTCAAACAACCTAGTATCATTTGAGTGTTGTTGGGGTCCGTTTCAGTCTGCAAAGCTCCTATTAGTATATTCACAAGCCTCAACTTCAAGGATAGGAAGGTCACTGGTTTATCATCTGATGATGAGCTGTCATCATTGCTGAATTTTCCTTCCAGGACAACCTGAAAAAAGAATACATTTCCTTTAATATCAATTAGCATAGACATTGACTTGATCATCTCAGAGCACTTGAATCTGTTATTTGATTAGTTTTACAATTTAAGTAATTTAACTAACCCAAAATGAAAGTATCTGACTCTCTGCAGTGTTACCAACATCTGTGACATACCATATTATTTCCTCTGTAAATGAAGAGTTGGATACAAGAAAGTCAGTGCTAAGTGGAGCAGTTAACTAGATAGCAAAATTGGCCTTGGTATAATTGCAGCATAACAGAAAGCTGAATAAGTCAAACATAACCCAATTTTCTCATTCCTTGTGGATTTCTAATTTATTCAAACCTTGAATATCCTTAAAATAAACTGGCTTGACATCACACTTGAGCACAGTAATATCCTAACCTACACATTTCTTCCCTCTCATTACAAGTACATCTCCTATTGTCATAATTTCTTACTCTGAGGATGGAGGGACATCCCTTAGGAACCTCTGTGGAGTCTGTTCTTATATTCAGAAGAAATACTGGAAAACAAGGTGTGTCATCTGCTTTCACTTCCCCTACAGCTCCTGAAGAGCTTGCTGCTTCAACAGCCTCAACGATCTGGAAGAATCATAGAATATTAGGGTTGGAAGGAACCACTGGAGGTCATCCCAACCCCTGCTGAAAGCAGGGCCAATCCCCAACTAAATCATTCCAGTCAGGGCTTTATAAAGCCTGACCTTAAAAACCTCTAAGGAAGGTGATTCCACCACCTCTCTAGCTAACCCATTCCAATGCTTCACCACCCTCCTAGTGAAAAAGTTTTTCCTAATATCCAATCTAAACCTTCCCAACTGCAACTTGAGACCATTACTCCTCGTTCGGTCTTCTGCTACCACTGAGAACAGTCTAGATCCATCCTCTTTAGAACCCTCTTTCAGGTAGTTGAAAGCAGCTATCAAATCTCCCCTCAGTCTTCTCTTCTGTAGACTAAACAATCCCAGTTCTCTCAGCCTCTCCTCATGAGTCATGCACTCCAGGCCCCTAATCATTTTTGTTGCCCTTCTCTGGACTCTTTCCAATTTTTCCACATCCTTCTTGTAGTGTGGACCCCAAAACTGGACACAGTACTCCAGATGAGGCCTCACCAATGTGGAATAGAGGGGAACAATGACGTCCCTCAATCTTCTTGCAGTGCCCCTACTTATAAAGCCCAAAATGCCATTAGCCTTCTTGGCAACAAAGGCACACTGTTGACTCATACCAGCTTCTCATCCACTGTAACGCCAAGGTCCTTTTCTGCAGAACTGCTGCCTAGCCATTCAGTCCCTAGTCTGTAGCTGTGCATAGGATTCTTCAGTCCTAAGTGCAGGACTCTTCACTTCTCCTTGTTGAACCTCATTCAAACTTCTTTTGGCCACGTCCTCTAATTTGTCTAGGTCCCTCTGTATCCTATCCCTACCCTCCAGTGTATCTACCACTCCTCCTAGTTTAGTGTCATCTGCAAACTTGCTGAGGGTGAAGTCCACGCCATACTCCAGATCACGGATAAAGATATTGAATAAAACCAGCCCCAGGACCGACCCTTGGGGCACTCTGCTTGATACCGGTGGCCACTGAGCCCGACGATCCAGCCAGCTTTCTATCCACCTTATGGTCCATTCATCCAGCCCATACTTCTTTAACTTGCTGGCAAGAATATTGTGGGAGACCCTATCAAAAGCTTTGATAAAGTCAAGGAACAACACATCCACTGCTTTACACTCATCCACAGAGCCAGTTATCTCATCGTAGAAGGCAATTAGGTTAGTCAGACATGAGTTGCCCTTGGTGAATCCATGCTGCCTGTTCCTGATCACTTTCCTCTCCTCTAAGTGCTTCAGAATTGATTCCTTGAGAACCTGCTCCATGATTTTTCCAGGGACTGAGGTGAGGCTGACTGGCCCATAGTTCCCTGGATCCTCCTCCTTCCCTTTTTTAAACATGGGCACTACATTAGCCTTTTTCCAGTCATCTGGGACCTCCCCCGATCACCATGAGTTTTCAAAGATAATGGCCAATGGCTCTACAATCACATCAGCCAACTCCTTTAGTACCCTCGGATGCAGCGCATCCGGCCCTATGGACTTGTGCTCGTCCAGCTTTTCTAAATATTCCTGAACCACTTCTTTTTCCACAGACGGCTGGTCACCTCCTCCCTATGCTGTGCTGCCCAGTGCAGGAGTCTGGGAGCTGACCTTGTTCGTGAAGACAGAGGCACAAAAAGCATTGAGTACATTTGGTTTTTCCAAAGACCAAACCTGTACCATTTTGGGCAGAGGAAAAACCGCAGGATTAGCTCTGCAACTTCACGTGTAACATTCGTAGATTATTTCTGAAAAATGCTGACAATATATATAATATAATATTACAGAAATTAATCATGCTAATTTATTACCTCAGATTTTATGGTCCCAAAGTGATGAGGGAGAGGCAACAATGACAGCAAAATATTGATTGAGGATCTTCTCAGCTCTGTAGGATTTACATAGGTTTTAAACTTTGAGAGCTCTCTGCCAATAAGAAAAAATGTTAGAAAGTCAATCAACTTTTCACAGGAGTTTAGAGTTAAATTTAATTCCTTACTGATTAACTTTATAGGCACACAAGAACCCTAACAAAAAACATACAGTATAATATGGTAGCTGTTTCACTTTGGGTTTAGAAGCCCAACTTTGTGTTATCAATGATCAGACTTTGAATTCACATGTGTCATGAATGATTTTCTAACTGGCGTGATCAGTCCGTCCACCAAGACCATCCACGCCTGACAGCAAAGGGTAGATTTGGATGCATTAAATCATCCCAGAACCATTCAGTTACTTGATAATTTGCCCTCTTCATGGCAGGTATAAATGAACAAAGGTTGCAATTTTTAGTGGCAATTTTTCTCTGTTTGTCTGCTTCTTGGAAAACATCCACCAACGTAGCTCTACGAATGCTGGTCTTCAAATAGTAAACTCGGCATATGAATGCATCTAGTGCATTTATTACCTCACTAGTTTTATTAGTTAAGTCCAAAACAGACTGTGAGTGTTACAAAGGTATCTCACAAAACTGAGTGACTAGGCAACAAAATGGCAGATGAAATTCAATACTAATAAACTCAAAATAATGCATATTGGAAAACATAAGCCCAACTCTACATACAAAATGATGGGGTCTAATTTAGCTTTTACCAATAAAGAAAAAGATCTGAGTCATTGTGGATAGCTCTCTGAAAACATCCACGCACTGTGCAGTGGCAGTCAAAAAAGCAAACAATGTCAGGAAACATTAGGGAATGGATAGATAAGATGGAAAATATCATAATGTCACTATATAAATACATGATATGCCCACATCTTGAATATTTCATGCAATTCTGGTCATTCCATCTCAAAAAAAGATATATTAGAATTGGAAAAAGTACAGAGAAGGAAAACTATGATGAAAGGTATTTGGAGCAGCTTTTGTATGAGGAGAGATTAAAAAGACAGACTGTTCAGCTTGGAAAAGAGACAATTAAGGGGAGATATGATAGAGGTCTGTAAACTTGTGTTTGGTGTAGAGCGGGTGAATAAAGAAGTGTTATTTACTCCTTCACATAACACATGAACGAGGGGTCACCCAATGAAATTAATAGGCAGCAAGTTTAAAACAAACAAAAGGAAGAACTTCTTCACATAACACTCAGTAAATCTGTAGAACTTTTGCCAGGAGATGTTGTGAAGGCCAAAACAATCATGGGGTTCAAAAAAAAGAACTAGATCCATCAATAGCTATTAATAGGGCCCTACCAAATTTGCGGTCATGGAAAACACATCATGGACCATGAAATCTAGTTTCACCCCATAAAATCTGGTCTTGTGTGCTTTTTACCCTATATTATACAGATTTCACAGGCGAGACCAGTGTATCTTGATCTGGGGGTCCTGACTGAAAAGGAAGTTGCAGAGGGGGTCACAAAGTTATTTTAGGGGGGGTTGCGGTATTGCCACCCTTACTTCTGCACTGCCTTCAGAGCTAGCTGGATGGAGAGCAGCAGCTGTTGGCCAGATGCCCAGCTTTGAAGGCAGCACCTCACTTGCATCAGTGGAGAAGTAAGGGTGGTAATACCATAGCATGTCACCCTTACTTCTGCGCTGCTGCCTCAGAGCTAAGCATCTGGAGAGTGGTGACTGCTGACTAAGGACCCAGCTCTGCAGCCAGCAGCACAAAAGTAAGGGTGGCAGTACCATACCATGCGATCCTTACTTCTGCGCTGCTGGTGGTGACAACTCTGCCTTCAGAGCTGGGCTCCTTTCAGCAGCCACCACTGGCCAGCTCTGAAAGCAGTGCCACTGCCAGCAGCAGCACAGAAGTAAGGGTAACAATAACACAATGTCCCCCTACAATAAACTTTGTGAACCACCCACAATTCCTTTTCGGGTCAGGATCTCTACAATTACAACACTGAAATTTTAGATTTAAATAGTTGAAATCATTAAATTTACAATTTTTAAAATCCTATGACTGTGAAATTGACCAAAATGGATAGTGAATTTGGTAGCTATTGGCCCTAGCTATTAACAAAAGTGGTGAGGGATACAACTACATGCTACGGGTGTCCCTAGCCTCTGATTGCCTGAAGCTGGAAGTGAAGAATAGGGAATGGATCACTCAATTTCCTGTTCTGTTCAGTCCTTCTGGAGCACCTGGCATTGGCCACTGTCGGAAGACAGCATATAAGCTAGATGGATCATTGGTCTGACCCAGTATGGCAGTTCTTCTGTTCTTAGTGGAAAAAGTCTCAGCCATCCTATGCACCTTCAGAGTGAGTGAGAATCTTTGGAGGCCAAATCAAATGCCTTCCAGTAAGGTATTTTGATTTTTCCAGTCTATCTTTCAGTAGTGTCACATCCTGAAATAGCGCAGAAACCTAGCAGTGCGGCAGCTTTTAGTAGTCCGACCAATAGGAATCTCTCTCTGAGGAATATACAGTGATTCTGTACCCCAGAATCAGGCTTAAAACCATGTTCAGGAAGGCTTGGTGAAAGTCTCATAGAAAGCACTAGAACACTTGTCTCCTGTGCAAAAATCCAGAGTTTAGTAGCAGCTCTCTTTGTGATATTGATGGCATACAAGATCATTTAGTGTCACGCTCTTCAATGGAACGAAGAAGAAACTCCACTGAACAGTGTGAGGCAACAGCTTTATTATGACACGTGATGACAAAATTCTTCAAGCAATTCTTGGTATGTGGGAGTGCTTTTCTTGCAAGGTATGAGATTAACTTGCCCTTCGTGAATTAGTAGTAGCTTCTTTGCTGCGACACTGAACATGTTTGTAGAGTCAATGATGTTGTATTGGACAGGTACAACCAACATCATGCAGTCTCTCCTTTGGAAGTAATATTTTTAATTGATTCTTCTGCATACATGTCAAACATGAGGTGGACTTTGTCATAGGTCCAGTATTTTCTCTGTAGCTTCATAATGAAGTGTTCTGCCAAGCCTTGGTAGGTGTTAAGAATTTCTGGTTGGGCAAAAGCTCATACCTCAGCCATACCATGTCTGACTGCTACACTAAAAGGCCTCTGGTAGCATAAGGTACCGGTGACATTGTCAGTAGTTGTTAGCTTAGGAAGATGTGCATTATTTTGCTTTTCATCTGGCACATACATCTTGTTCTGTCAGATTATAGCATTAATTATGGTACCACAGAGAACTAATATGTTCCCAAAGTCTCACACATCAAGATCACACTGAGATCTGGACGCAACCAGGGGACTAGCAAAAGAATGTGCCTGCAGTTAGCTCTGTAATAGTCCCTGCCATCTTCGTTCGGACTTTCTTTGCATTCAGGCACTTCTTTAGTCTGTTTTTCTTTATTGGAGGCGAGCTCACAATAATTCTTTGGGTTTTGAAGGCTTCATACAAGTCATGACCCAAAGCATCCATTCAACTGACATCTTTAGCTATCTCATCACTGAAGACTGCCTTCATCAAAATATTAATGAGCTTCTGTCCATCATACGTGAATGAGTATGTCCAAGCAAGTCAGCTCAAACTGTAGCTTTAAAATTGCCCCTTTTTGGCATTTAACAGCACCTAAAGAGTCTAGCTGGTGCTTGGTTATTTTTGAGGAAGGCACCCCAACCCCAGATTTTTGAGTGAAACAGTAAGTGATGTAGTTCTGAGGTTGCCAGGAAAAACTGGGAAAGGATATTTGGCAGCTGTGTTATTGCCAGAACCCCCCTTTTGTCCCAAAAAACTTTATGCTCGGTTTCCATGTTTTATGGCTTCATCTGAACAAGCACACAGAAGAGAGGTAGTACTCTTTTAACAACCCAATTTCCTTTTCAAAATTCCTCCCATGTGTCAAGGTCGGACTTTTCTACACTTCTTATTTCAGCAAGGTCCCAGGCAACCATTACAGAATAGTTGGCAAAAAATATTTCAAAGTCTTCCAGTGCTGCAAGGTGCAAATTCCAATTGACAGATCAAATAAAGGGCAGCAGAGACTCAATCATAAATAAAGGGCAGCAGAGACTCAATCATAATCACTGCACTCTCTCAAAAGTTGGCTGATTCGCCGATTCAACCTAACTGAATTGCTTGATCCATTCTGCAGTATTGCAGCTCTCCATCATATGGCAATAGGTCATTGAGAGTAGAATGTACAGTGGATGCATGGAACTTGTCTTGCAAGTCCTGTGCCCCTTGGAAAAGGACTTCAAAAACATCTATTTTTCAAAGGCGACATCTAGGTTTAATTTTTAAAGGGTAACAAGTGATCAGGTGTGTGCTTCCATATGACAGAAGAAGCAAGTGTTCTTTTTTAAATGCATGCCCTGGCGAGTCTTGCCTACAGCTGGCAGCTGTTCCAGCATCTTCAGCTTTTTCTTGATTTATTCTCTCTCCAACCTTACCAAATTCAATTTATGAGTGCACTTCTTATAGTATGTAAGGTGCCACTGAGCACTGAATTTAACCAACTCCCCTATTGTGGTATTTTCCAAAGATTCAGCTACTAGTCAGTACTCTGTTTCTCCCCATTGATACCTGAAAATGATCAAGACCAAAGTAAAAGACAAGGAATTTGTAATAAGTTATTCTGATTACAATTCATTGTGTTATATAATGCATGTTTTGTAACTATGTGCATACCAATTATAGATGGATTAAAGTAATTTCTGGCTGGATGCGGACATCTTAACCAGTGCCTAATTACAACTTTTTTGGTATAATAAAGCAAGCTGATAATCAGTACCACCGAATCACCTTTTTTTGCCAATGATGGCAAATCAACTTGAAGTGCTCCTTCCACTTATAGTAATCTGTAAATTCAAAAAATTAATCGGGTATCATGTTGCCTGATAACACAGCCTTGTCAATTGAGGGCCACGTTTTAACTTTAACACAGACATGCAGTCCTCACAAAGAATAATTTTAAAAAGTTGATTTTTAAGCATGTTATTGAACACAGATCTACATAAATGTTCTAGATTTGTCATGTTCTGTACCATTGGGTAAGCAGGAGAAAGGGTTTTCAAATGATGCCCAACTCGACCTATTTCCAACAACACTGCATTATCAAAATGTCCACCAACCATAACACCTGGAGCAGGGAGCTATGGGAGGAGCGGCTTCCCTTCCCCCACCCCAAAGAAATTATGACTCTGAGTGAAATTATTATTCAGTAGATTTTTATTAATCAAATGATAGCTCCCTTACTTTTCTATCATTAACTTGCTGTAGACTGGATTGCTCTTACCCGGGGGCGCCTCCTGCTGGGATTGTGGGGAATTAGCGACTTCCCAGTGTTGAGGGTGCCCCCTGTCGGGTGGTCTCCGTCTCTTGTCGGATTTTGGTCGGGCTTTCTCGGTCCACGCGGCCAGTGAGTGTGCAGTCTTTGCTAGACTGGCGGTGGCCTGGGCTTTCCTCGTCCAAGCGGCTAGCAATTACACCGGCTTGGCTAGGCTGGCTGTTGCTTGGGCTTCCCTGGTCCAAGCAGCCAGCAATTACACAGTCTTGGCTAGGCTGGCGGTTGCTTGGGTTCTCCGGGTCCAAGCAGCCAGCAATTACACAGTCGCTGCTAGGCTGGCGGTTGCCTGGGCTCTCCTGGTCCAGGCGGCCAGCAATTAGACGGTCTCCGCTAGGCTGGCAGTTGCCTGGGCTCTCCTGGTCCAAGCGGCCAGCAAGCATACGGGCTTGGCTAGGCTGGCTTCCGCTTGGGCCTCCCTGGTCCCAGCAGCCAGCAATTATACAGTCTTGGCTAGGTTCTGTCCGGGCGTCCGGGTTCCGGTGGCAGAAGTGGCTAGCCCTTTCCCTCACCCCTCCCGTGTCTGACCTCAGGGTTCCTGGCCCGCGGGGGTCCAGTCCATTCCGAGCTCCTCCGGGTAGCTGGCGGCTGGAACTCCGGGCCAGTCGTCTGGGGTCTCGGGGCTGGTGGTTGTGGGTCCCGTTCGGTCGTACCCCGTGACCGCGGGGTCCAGGAGCATTGGGGTCTCGTCCCCCGCTCTCCCTGCTGCGGGAGCCTCGGTCCCCGGGTCTCCGTTCCCGTCTCCCCGGCAGGCGGTGGTGAGGGCGTCCGAGTCGTCCCGCCTGTCCCCGGCCTCGGGAGGCTCACGTTGCTCCGTCTCCGGGCAGGGGGGGGGGGGGCAGTCCTCCCAGGCAGAGCCCGTCCTCTCGCTTCCGCCCCCCTCTCGGCTCCCCGCCCCGCCTTTTGTGCATCCGGGTTGCCGGTTGCACTTCCGGGGCGGGGGGCGGGGTCGCGCTGGCTCCGCTGTCCATGGCGGATTGCCGGTGTGCGGGCTGTCCCCCTCGTAGGGGCCCCATCCGGGCCCGCTACACTTGCCCACAGAATTACACATGCTTCCAAGCAGAGATTTGCTGGATTCTCATGAACACCCTAGAGAAAGGTAACATGCCAGTACTGGGTCAAAACCCCAATAACATAATTAGTTATGCTTGGAAGGATTCAATTTTTAATTCATAAAATGTTGATTTCACTGTGCACACGCAACCAAAATAAACTATTTCCAGCAATATTACGGTAATAGAAATTTACAGATAGGCAAAATAAGAAAAATACTGTTTGAGAACATATTAAAGTTGATTTAAGGATATTTACTTTGTAACATTTTGACATGTAATGTTGGCAATTTGTTTAACTTTTATAAAGTTTTAACATTTTGAATCTCAACATATAGTGTTGTTAAATAATTATTGTCTGACTCCCTTACTGGCTGAGCCCCTCCATTTCCCAGAAATGTGAAAATTTATAATAACTGAAAATTAAAACATGCTTTAAAATATTGATATTATCCATCAAAATTACATTTTAAAAAAATCAAATCCATCAAACCTCGTTAAAGGTAAGGAAATGCAAGAGGCTGTGTCCACTATGGTTACTGTTATAAAACCAGAGTTATTACCAAGTACTAATGTTGCTGTTTAACCTATATTTACTGGGTCAGTGATAGGGTACAGTTTAGAGTGCACTCAGGAAAACTATTCACAAGTAACATGTCAAAAGAAAACTTGTGACATCTACATGAAAAGAGTATTTTACCTGTCAGGTAAAATCGTTTCAAGGGCAGAAATGAAGTAAGGAACAACAACATCAATCCCTTTTAGATCGCAGCAGAACAAAGGAGGAGAGTTTAGAATAATGCTGGCCAGCACTGGATGGCAAATGAAATCTGCTATCTGCAAACCCTGAATTAAAAGCATATAAAATCTGAAAGAGAAAGACAGGATTAAATCGTTTGTACAAAAAGAGCCTTTGCATTAGCAACTAGACTGGTCATTAGTCAATATCTATTTTAACCTTTTAAATTAAAAGACAGACCAAAATTTTTCAATAACCAGGAGCCTACAGTGACAAATAGTTCTGTGGCACCTTAAAGACTAACTAAAGTACTGAAGCATAAGCTTTCGTGGGCTAATACCCACTTCGTCGGATGCAAACAGTGGAAGACAGTTATGCTCCTGAATCCATATGCACCTAAGGGTGGCATTTTCAAACGCTCCTAAATGACTTAGGAGCACATATCCCATTGACTTCAGACTGCAAACCCTGATGGAGTAATATACCCAGATCAAAGTATTTCAGCTTCGATTTGTGAAAGTTCATATATTGGAAGGTGATGTTGGTCACAAATATAGCACAGGCTTGAGTCTTACCAATTTTGTTTGAATTTGTGTTGTTCAAGCAGTAAGGATGCTAACAAGGCCTGGGCCTTGTCTTTTTCAGCATAGGTAAATATTTAAGTGTGAAATTTCTTAGTAGAATTTAAGAATTTTACATATTTGTTTCCATTAACATTTACGAAACTAAAGAAAAAAGTACAGGGCATTCAATTTAGCAATATAAAATGGAAAATAAAGAACGAGCAACATGCAAATAAAAATCAAATATAAAAAACCTAAATTTGGTTTAAATGATGACTTATCTAGCCTGTGATGACTTATCTAGCCTGTGATTCTATTGAGTCCTCATGCAAAGGTTTTGGTTTTGACATTCCTGCCTTTAAAAAAAAAATCTCTCTCCCCCACCTGTTGGTTGTATGAATCTTTCACAGAATACAAAATGTACAGTGCTCACTTTATTATTTTTGATTACAAATATTTGCACTGTAAAAATGATAAACAAAAGAAATAGTATTTTTCAATTAACCTCATAAAAGTCCCATAGTGCTATCTCTTTATCATGAAAAGAACGGTTACTTACCTCGTAACTGTTGTTCTTAGAGATGTGTTGCTCATGTGCATTCCAAGATGTGTGCGCGCACCGCGCATGCACGGTCCCGGAAGCTTTTTCCTAGCGGTACCCGTAGGTTCGGCAGGGGAGACCCCTAGAGTGGCGCCTTTATAGCAGAGTATATATGACCCTGCCGACCCGCTGCCTGCTCAGTTCCTTCTTGCCGGAACTCCGACAGAGGGGAGGCGGGAGGAATTTGGAATGGACATGAGCAACACATCTCGAAGAACAACAGTTACGAGGTAAGTAATCGTTCTTTCTTCTTCGAGTGATTGCTCATGTGCATTCCAAGATGTGACTTGCAAGCAGTTATCTTGGCAGAGGATCCGGAATTCATCTGGTTGTGGACTGTAGTACTGTCGCCTGCTGGGTGATGGCGTAGTGAGCGGTAAACTTGTGGACGGAAGACCACGTTGCTGCTCTGCAGATATCGAGAAGCAGAACCTGAGCCAGGAAGGCTGCGGACGTTGCCTGCGCTCTGGTGGAATATACAGACAAAGATGGTGCCAGAACCTTTGCCAGTTCATAAAACAACTTAAGGCACGAGATGATCCAGGAGGACAAGCGCTGTGAGAATACTGGCATACCCCTCATTCTTTCTGCTGTTGAAATAAACAATTGAGGTGATTTACGAAATGGCCTTGTAACCCTTCTACCGTGGGACAAAAAACCGGTAAGAAAATGTCCTGATTGATGTGAAAAGCAGAAACCACTTTGGGTAAGAAGGACGAGTGGGGACGTAGGTCCACCTTGTCCTTATAAAAGATTGTGTAGGGTGGTTCAGATGCAAGGGCCCTTAGCTCGGACACCCTTCTTGCTGAGGTAATCGCCACGAGGAAGAGCACCTTCCACGACAGGTAAGTCAGGGGGCAGGCTGCTAGGGGCTCAAAGGGGGGTCTCATGAGGGATGATAGGACTAAGTTAAGGTCCCATGGGGACGCTGGCTGACGTACCGGAGGGTACAGTCTCTCCACCCCCTTGAGGAACCTACCCACTACAGGATTACTAAAAAGAGACTTCCCCTGTATGCCTGGGTGAAAAGTGGAAATGGCTGCTAGATGAACCTTAAGGGAAGACACGGCCAGGCTCTGCTGTTTGAGGGAAAATAAGTAGTCCAGCACCAAGGGTACTGGGGCCGAAAAGGGTGCCGAGCCTTGCTGGGTTGGCCAAATAGAGAAGTGTTTCCACTTGGCCATATAGGTGGCACACGTGGAAGGCTTCCTGCTACCCAAAAGGACCTCCCTTACTGTGGAAGAACACTGCCGCTCAAGGGGGTTCAGCCATGGAGCTTCCATGCTGTCAGGTGTAGGGAGCGGAGATTGGGGTGTTGCAAGCGCCCGTGCTCCTGGGATATTAGCATTGGAAACACTGGCAGTTTGATAGGTGGAGACACGGAGAGGTCCGTCAGGAGCGTGAACCAGTGCTGGCGGGGCCAGGAAGGAGCAATGAGAATCAGGGAGGGTTTGTCCCTGCGGACCTTTAGGAGGACCTTGTGGAGAACGGGGAATGGTGGGAACGCATAAAGCAGACCCCCTGTCCATGGGAGGTGACCCATGGACCCCGGAGAGTGGCTCAGGAAGGAGCAAAATTGGTGGCATTTCCTGTTGGCCCGCGTGGCAAATGGATCTATCAGGGGAGCACCGCAGCAAAGGAAAATCATGTGTGCGATGTCTGAGTTGAGGGACCACTCGTGGGAGAGGAAGGCGCAGCTGAGCCTGTCCACTAACCCCTTCTGAGGTCCCGGGAGGTAGGAGGCCTGCAGAACTATTGAATTTGTGATGCAAAACTCCCACAGTTCCAGGGCTTCTTGACAGAGGGGACAGGAGCGAGCTCCACCCTGTTTGTTGATATAAAGCATTGTTGCGGTTTTGTCTTTCACGACTGATATGCATTTGCCCCGCAGACTAGTCTGGAACGTCTGGCACGCCAGGCGGACTGCTCTGAGCTCTCTCACATTGATATGTAGAGTGAGTTCCAGTTGGGACCAGCGGCCCTGCGTCCTGAGATCCCATAGGTGGGTATTCGCCCACGAAAGCTTATGCTTCAATACTTTAGTTAGTCTTTAAGGTGCCGCAGGACTTTTTGGCACTTCCAGACTAACACAGCAACCTCTCTGATTCTTGGCTCCAATGTGGAAACTACAGAAACTACAGAATCTGAACTAAACCAAATCAACCTTCTGCTTTTTTCATCATCTGAGTTAGATGCTGAAAATAAATATACGTTGGTCCACACTGCTTTGGATTGTTATTGAGCAGAAGCAGTCATCAGCAAGGACGCATGTCCTCCGGAATGGTGACTGAAGTATAACAGGCCATATGAATCTTTAGAGCCGGGGTGGGCAAACGTTTTGGCCCGAGGTCCACATCGGGGTTGTGAAACTGTATGGAGGGCCAGGTAGGGAAAGCTGTGCCTCCCCAAACAGCCTGGCCTAAGCCTCCTCCCACTTTCCAACCCCTGACTGCCCCCTCAGAAATCTCAACCCATCCAACCCCCCTGCTCCTTGTACCCTGACCACCCCCCAGGACTCCATCCCTTATCCAAACCCCCTACTCCCTGACCTGAATCCACAGCCCTGCCCCTAACCGCCCCCTGGGACCTCCCACCTGAACCTCTGCCCCATCCAACATCCCCCTGCTCCCCATCCCCTGACTGCCCCCTGGAATTCCCTTATTCAGCCCCTCCCCCCAGCTCCCACCCCTTTACCATGCCGCTCAGAGTGACAAGAGCTTGTAGCCCTCCCAGAGCCAGCCATGCTGCTGCAACACTGCCCATGGGCCAGAGTGCTGACGGCGCAGCACGCTGAGGCTGCAGGAAAGGGAGTCAGTGGGGGAAGGGCCAGGGGCTAGTCTCCCTGGCTGGGAGCTCAGGGGCCAGGCCATAGTTTGCACACCTCTGCTTTAAAGCATCTGGCATGAAAATATCTTGTGATGCTGGCTACAACAGTGCCATGTAAATACCTGTTCTCACTTTCAGGTGACATTGTAAACAAGAGCAGACAGCATTATCTCCTGCAAATGTAAACAAATTGGTTTGTCTGAGTGATTGGAAGTAGGACTGAGTGGATTTGTAGGCTCTAAAGTTTTACACTGGTTTAATTTTTGAACTCTGTTTTTTTTAAAACACAATTCTCTGTTTCTAAGTTCAACTTTCACAATAAAGAGATTGCACTACACTACTTGTATTAGGAGAATTGAAAAATACTCTCTTGTTTTTTACAGTCCAAATATTTGTAATCAAAACTAAATATAAAGTGAGCACTGTACACTTTGTAACTGAAATCAATATATTTGAAAATGCAGAAAACATCCTAAAAATATTTAAATAAATGGAATTATAATATTAACAGTGTAATTAATCGCACAATTACTTGCTTCACAGCCCTAATCACAATGATTCTAGATGAGAACATCTCATGAAATTTCCATATTCAAATTTAAGCCTACATGGCTTCAATTTTTGTAAAGCTGGAGACCATACAGAAACATCTTTCAATGTCCAATACACAAATATGAGTAAAATATGTGTAAGACACAAATCAGTCTTACAGTGTATAAGAGAAAAGATTACCATGAAAGAGCCAAAGACCATCGAAAGGATTCTGCATCCTCAAGAAAACCCCGATATAACTGAGGTCATAAGAGGGGGCAAGAAATTCCCCCTTGATTGAACGGAGGTTCCTAGATGCAGCATCTTTAAAGATCTGAACAATTATCCACTGATTGACATTGCAAGATTCAGGAGCAAACTAGATGCTGTTTATTCAAAATAAATTAGATTTTCACCAGAAAATTATAGCAATAAAGCAATCGGAAGATACTTTAGTACCGGGATAAGTAAGCTGGCAGTATATCCTCCCCAGTCTTCTTGCTACAGAATATCCTACATAGCGTTCCACATGCCTCTGCTCTTCCTGCTTCATAGTTATCAGGAAATTCACTTGCATCAAATGTGGAATTGGACGTCATGGTGTCTGTGGACATTTGTGATCCTTTCCGACGAAACTCCATGCTAGCTTGGGTTGCTATAGCTGGAAACAGAAAAAGTAAGAGTTTTCATTGTGTTTGTCAACATACAAAACAGGCTCATGGGATCCAGGACACAAAGATCACGTCAAATTTAATGATTATGATGAATCTGCTAGTTCACGGTATTTGAATCTGTTTAAACACTGCCTCTGTTTAAAAACCTATTTCAGGGTATTTGATTTCTTCCCTAACGCAGGAGTGATATACATAGGGTCTGAAGAACTAAAGTATACTCACCCTCAGCATTGTGTACTGAAGAGTACACTTATGCTGAGTAGGTGCGCATCAGTCGAATTCCGTGCCTTGTGCACAAGCAAAAAGATCCCCTCATCTTGCTTCCTGACTCCTCTTCTCCCTTAAAAATTAGACTTCCTAATTTCCCTTGCCATCTCTTAAGATATCTTGTCATGATCTGAAGTTGTTCCATTCCCCTCCTGCCCCGCCAAAAAGCAGATAACTACTTCTATGCTTCCTGACTCCCTAATTTTTTTGGCTGCCTCTTGAGAACAGAGCTACTCTGGCCCAGATTATCCCTCTGGCCTCTACTGTTAAAGCAAGTCCCCTGCCTATTTCCAGAAGTCAGGAAGAGGACAGGACCCATATCAGAATGAAAGGGATGGCTGGGAGAGAGGTGGGACATGTCTGAATGTGTTGAAAGTTGCTGTTGTGATCTGGTCTTTCCATCACACAGTGCCTGTAATTGCCATGGGAATCTTTGAAGTTAGCCAGTCCTGGGTGTCAGCTACCAGGAAATTAGGCAGTTGCCTAGTGGCTACTTCATAGTATTAATGAAAGTTTTTAAATACACTCTTCAACATGCTCTACAAACATTTCTAAAATACCAAAATGACTTCGGCTAGCTCCATGGACCTAACTGGGATTGGCCATTCTTTAGCATTGTTTTCTTTTCCTAGAGAATATACCTGTGAGTGATATAACTAATATAGTTTATGAATTCCTCTTAGAGATATTCCTAGCCCCTACGTCAGTGACATGTGCACAACATGGAGAAAGCTAGTCACTTTGCTTGCCCCATTATTTCTCTGGCGTGGCAGCCAAGAAGGATGTACTATGTACTCCCTGGGCAACAGGAGAGCCACTTCCCTAAAGTGGAATCCCTAAAGACTGGAACAGCACTTTGCTTGCGATTTGTAAGAAAGGCAATCATGTGCCAGTATTACTTCAAAAACCAGAGAAGCTGGCTTGGTTTTGTTTAGGAACACATCAGAATTCCAGCAGTAACAGACACAATTTAGGGCCTGGGACATAGGGCGGGGGTGGAGAATCAGATTTGCAAAGGGTGAGGAGTTTGAAGTTATACAAATAGGAGTCTTGATTATGCTTTGCCAGTTACATTATTCACAAATTGTATGGAGGGTTAATTTTTAGAAAGTTCCCAACAAAAGTCTTTACTCGGTTTTTCTTTTAAAAATTCTTGGTGTAAACTATTTGATGTTTGTTACCTTAAAGATTTTTTTGGCATAAGTGGCAAATAAGCACAAATCTTTATGCATCTTCCCATGAGCCATATTTGTCCTAAATAAGCTATCCAGCAATATAGTATGGTTGGAAAAAAAACACTACATGCACAATGCATACAAATCAAACACTAGGTCTGTATAAAAGTAAGCTTTAAAGTTAAAAAATAAAACAAAACATGGTTAGTGCAAAGTCCTGAAATTCATGACATGATCACAGACTATAGTACATAAATGATGGGACTGATTCAGGCAGATTAATTTGCTTTTGCCAACAATCTTCCCCATTCAAAAAAACATACACACAAAAAAATTACTCGTCTTTCCCAAGTAAAAGTGCAAAAGCTACAAGAGACAATGACAATGACATTACAAATAAAAATATGGGATTATGAAAAAAGAAAAAAAACATGACTGCAATTAAGGAAAAGCTACTGGTTCCTACTTACAAGATTTATAAGAAAGAAGAATTTGGATAAAAGATGCTGCAAGATAATAGAAATAAAATGGAAACAAATCAAAAGGACAGCAGTAGTTATAAAATACTTTAAAGATGGTGAAATTGTAATATAAGTTAAGAAGCTTTTAGCTTTTTTAAAAAAATAGATTAAAAGCTTTATGACATAGCAAGCTTGTTAAACACATAGGAAATTGGCATTCAGATCCAAAATTATGGTTTTGAAAGTACCATGCAAAACAATGAACAAAGAAATCTACAAAATACTAATAATGTTTAGTTTTGTTCATATTAATGTACATTTGATCTTTAAATAAATGTATTAACCCATCCCAGCTCAAGCTATGCTTCTCCTGGACTATGCTGTACATGAAGTATATTACAGGACTACACTAGTACAATAGCATAAGACTTCTTACTTGGGGTGAACCCAGATGGGAAAGTTACTTACCAGTAATGTTGCTTGCCCCAGTTCTCCTCTTTCCCCTACCACAAATTTTTTATACTAAATTTGTTATGGCTCCAGCTTCCCGGAAGCAAGATGACAAAGAATCCTGAACAAAGGGCAGTATAAGTGTACAAGCCTGCCCAATTCCAGCTCAGTCAAGAAACTTATAAAGCAAGAAATAAACAGGTAGCAGAATCATGACAAAGATTCAATACCTTAGAATGAATTCCCAAGGAAAGGTGGAAGAGAGGGAAAACTTCAAACAATTACCAGTAAGGGAAAAATTACTTACCTTGTAAAAACTGCTTTTCTGAATCTTTTGGGACAGATCAGGAGCTGAGATGCAGTCCCTCAGTGCTATTCTGGAAACAAACAGCTGGGAATTTCCACAGCTGGACCCTGTCTCCTCACATCACATCCCTTGGAGTAAGACATATTTTGAGAGCAGAGAGGAGCCAGAAAGGAGCATGGCTTCAGCAAATTCTACTCCAGCAATCCCCAGCTGGCCGATGGCTTTTGGGGGACATTACCAGTCACCATACTGTAGAGGAGACATAGGGATGCTCTGTAGCATATTGGGATCAGTGAGTTGCAACCAGTTCCTTGGTGGCTCACCATTTCAGCAGCACCTTCTGTGGATACACAGCTGAGAATCAGCCCCTCTTCCTCCAAGATTCACCTGGTCTTAGCACATTAGCAAGAGATTGGTGCAATTCCTGTAGTTTTCAAGGGTCTTTTCATTCTGTGAAGGCACATTCCCAAGTTTCTCTACTGGCGGTCATGTGCCACCCTGCTGAATATCAGTACAGCTTACCAAACAGCACACATTTCCTTAAACTGGAAGGGAGACAAAGGCTTGGGACATTCTCTCTCATTCTCTCTAAGTATCTAGGTTCTGCTCTCTTCTGGACCCAAAAACAGTAAAGTTCCTTCTCTGGCTTCCAAATGGAGCCTCTAGGCATTGTAATTCAGGCAAGCAGTTTGGGTGGTTTGTTATGTTCAGTCCACCTACAGTACCAACTTTGTGCAAATATGCTAACTACCGACAGTTTGGGGCTTTTGGTCACAATGCTGTATACACTTATTGAGGTGGTGGCGGTTCTCCCTGGGATGTATCTAATGAGGTGTAGTTCAGTACTTTTGATACCCTAGAGCATCATACTGAAGTCTAGCAAGTGGGTGTCCCTTGAACATGGAGCCGTAACAGGCTTAAGAGCACTGTATATCCGAGCTCAGTGCCAGCACACCCATCTTTGTGTTGATGTAGATCAGGCTACCCACATTCCTGCTAAGCTCAATAGTTGGAACCGCACTACTGCAGTGGTTTGTGCCATTGCTTGCAGAGTTAGGGACTCTACCAAGCTTAAGTTCCTCAGTGCACTAGGGGTCTTGCTGCTGGATATCAGAGGTATTGAGTTCCAAGTCATTAGATGCACACCAAGGAGAATCACTACCATCTCAGTTAGCGTAATCTAACCCTACATTTCTAACCTACTAGGTAATCTAACCTACATTGGTTGGGGTGACATTTGCCAGTTGCTGGACTTGACGGGAAGGCAGGACTAGAGATACAGAAAGATATACAATGAGGTGTGTCTGAGAATGGCTGAAGAGTTGGAACAATGGTTGTTGACACATAGCATCTCTCCAAAGAGGATCCTTTGCTGGTCACAGTCAAGGAGGAACAGTCTGGAATGGTCAGAGCTGCATACATATTTCTTTGAGGTGTGCGTGTCAGTATGTGGCCTGGTTTACGATGTACCTCTTGAATCTTGCAGAGGTTTTTGGGGGGATGAGGAGAAAGAGACGGGGGGCATACTTTCCCTTCATTTTCTCATTTCCTATTCCAGCACCCTACAACAGATTCTTTGTACTAAGGATATCCATTGAACAAAATAGCTTGTTTTTTTTGGTTTGGCAGATTAAAAAAAGAAAAGAAAGAAAGGTTCATTTCAAACCAAAAGAAATGGTTACTTACCCTGTGCAATAACTATGGCTCTTCAAAAGGTGTCTCCCTATGGGTGCTCCACTGTAGGTTTGCTTGTGCCCCCTGTGCCTTTAATCAGACATATCACATAGCAATGTTGGTTCAGCCCACGCATGCATGTTACTTGGTCTCGTGCTCCATGTTGTTTCTAATGCTGGTGAACCACCCTCAGTGCCTTCTCCACCACGAAGCTCCAGAGCAGAGAACTCTGAAGCAAAGGGGAAGGAGGGTGAGTAGTGGAGCACCTGTAAGGGGCACATCTTGAAGAATCACAGTTACTGCACAGGATGAGTAACCATTTCTTCTTGAAATAGCATCCTATGGGTGCTCCTCTTTAGATGACTACTGAACAGCTCCCTTTAAGGAGGAGGGGGAGGGAACTTGTACAGTAGAGGCAAAGACACTGAAGGTGAAAGGCATCCCCCAAGGATGGGTAACCTGGCCTGCCTCTGGAACACAGCAGAACACATTTCTTGTTTCTGGCTGCGGAAAACAGGTTTATCCAAGGGATGCCCCATTGCCAAAATATTTGTTGAAGTACAATTAATCTATTTTACACTCGCGGTCTTGAGATACAAGTGCCTGATAAGCGTATCCCCGGTTCAATTCTGAGCTCCCAGAAGGTAAACTGCTGTGATGATGAACTGATTACATATGCACCAATTCCAAAGCTTGATAGCTTTGATGTAGAGGTAAAGTAATCTTGCCCTCTTTGTTGGTTGGTATAGAACATGACATGTTGTCCATCATGACCTTTATGTGTTTGCCCTGATCAGTGGTAGAAATTGAAGAAAAATATATTTAATAGCCCAAAGTTCAAGGAAGTTGATGTGCAGAGGGTCACCTTAGGGGTCCACCTGCCCCATGCTGTGTGGGTGTGCAAATGTGCTCCACAACCAAACAGGGATGCATCTGTCATTATAACAACCACTGGGGAAGGGTAGGCAAAAGAGACTCCTACACTCATGTTTTAAGGGTATTTCCACCAACTGAGAGATTCCTTCAGGAAAGTGAGTACAGAAAGTAGTGTAGTTAGACTGTGTCTGCTCAGTGAGCCAGCCTGGAAGGCAATGCATTCGCAGTTTTGCATGGTCTACAATGAAAGTACCAGCTGCCATGTGTCCCAACAGCTAAAGTTCTTGACTGTGGTTTGAGGGTTTATCTGAATAGTGTTGATTATGTCAGATAGGGCTATGAACTTGTGCATTGGGAGATAATTCTAACCTTCTATGAATTCTAACCTTCCTATAGGGGACAAGGTGGACTTTGAACTGTTAAATTGTAGGCCCAGTTTGAGGAAGAGGTCTATGGCCTTGCAAATGGTCAATGACATTTGGTCTTGGGAACAACTTTTCAGAAGCTAAATTATAACAGAACACCAGAATTCCTTTTCTAGGAGGTGTACTAGGAGGGGAGGGATAGCTCAGTGGTTTGAGCATTGGCCTGCTAAACCCAGGGTTGTGAGTTCAATCCTTGAGGGGGCCATTTAGGGATCTGGGGCAAAAAAATCTGTCAGGGGACAGTACTCGATCCTGCTAGTGTAGGCAGGGGACTGGACTCGATGACCTTCAAGGTCTTTCCAGTTCTAGGAGATTGGTATATCTCCATTAATTTATTTTTATTTATTTATTTATTTACTGCTACTACTGATGTAACCTTTGAAAAGTCCATTGGGGAAGACGAGAGGCCAAAAGGAAGCCTCCTGTACTGAAAATGCTCATGATCAACAAAACATAGGAACCTTTTGAGAGATGGGTGGATCACAATATGGAAATATGCATCCTGAAATTTGAGGGCTGAGAACCAGTCTCCTTGATCTAGTTATGCAATTATTAAGTGTTACCATTATGAATTTTTGTGCTTTCACAAAGGTATCGAGTAGCCTTAAATCTAAGATGGGTCTCCAACTGCCTTTCGTTTTTGGAACCAGAAAGTACATGGAATAAATCCCCTTCCCTCTGTTCTGCCTGGGACCAGGTTCTACAGCACCCAAGAGTAGGAGATTCTATCTCCTACCTTAGAAAATGCTCATGAGACAGGTCCCTGAAGAAGGATGGGGAAGGGGTGCTGGCAAGAAGAGGAGAAATAAAGTGGATGGAGTACCCTTTGGAAACTATCTCCAAAATGCACTTATTCACATTGATAGACTCCAAAGCGCACTGGAATTGGTAAAGACAGATGCCAAAAAGGGAGGAAGGCAGGTGAATCATTGCAGTGAATGGAGATGGTAGCGCAGGACCTCAACCACCCCATCAAAATTGGTGCTTAGAGATGGAAAGGTGAGAGGTCAAATGTTGGGAAGGAGGACGGGATCTCTGCTAGATCTGAGACTTACTAGACTTTCTCTTGTGGGCAGATTATAGATCCCCAGAGAATACAAAGTGGCCACTGGAGTCCTTTAACATGTACAAAGATTTGTCTGTGCTGTCAACAAAAAGTTAAGTGCCATCAAAAGAAAGGTCTTTGACTTTATTCAGGACCTCCTTTGGAAATCTTGGGAGCTAAAGCCAGAAGGCTGTCCTCATAACTATGGTCATAGAAAACAGGCAGTATCAGCAGCATCAAGAGAGGCCTGAAGAGATGTTCGGACAAGCAGCTAGGATTCTGCAATTGCTCTCTATGTTCTGCTGGTAGATGCTCAATAAAGGAGTTCAGCTTGGTATAATTTTCTGATGGCAAAGTACAACCATACACCTGGTAGTTGGTGATTCTGAATTGTAAAGGAGCTGATGAGTATGGCTTTCTATCAAACAAGTCAAGGTGCTTATGATCTTTATAAAGGTCACAGATTTAGAGTGGTGCTGCTTTCCACATTTATTAACTGCCTTGACCACCAAGGAGTTAGGAGAGGTATGATAAAATAAAAATTCTGAGTCTTTAGAATGGACATACTATTTCTTATCTGCTCTCTTGCACTTTGGCAGAATTGTGGCTCAGGTGTGCCAGATAATGAGGCCTTATGAACCTTGCAAAGGTTAATAGGCAGGGTAATGAGGGCGGATGAAGCTGTATAAAAGATGTCAAGCAGCTTATGATGTGATTATTTAACATCCTCAACAGAGATCTGTAAAGATCCACAACTTTCTTGACAAGGTCCTGAAACTGCTTAAAATCATCAGCCAGAGATGGTAGAGGTGGCATAAACACTTCATCTATGGATGAAGAGGAGGAGTTGTTGGCTGATGGAAGAACCTTATCAGTCATAGCTTCCTGTTCCTCAATGGTGTCTTCCTGAAATTGTGATCTCTTAGCGAGCAAGGGTGATGAAAGTTGTCTATCTTGGTCAGGTGGTGTTCAAGGTGCTAGAGAATTGCTGGTGATAGGCTGCCCGGGGGGACCCAGTGTGGCCAAGAGGGTGACACATATAGCATGGGTGGAGACATCCATTGGTATGAGTGCTCATACCAACAAAATGGTGGTTGTTGACATCTCTCACAAGTGAGATTAATTTCCTCATAGATTCTGGGGAAAAAAAAAAAAAAAAGCCTCTCTAGGGATGGAGAGGAAAGCCTTGGACAGATATTTGAGAAACCAAGGCCTGGCCTTCATCAAAATCTACCTCTTCCAAATCACTCTGACATGGTGGAGCACCTGAAGCTATCTGTACTGGACAGGTGTTTGGGGATCTAGAGGTCTTCGGTAACGAGACCAGATCACAGCTGAGCAATGGTGAGCCAGACATCTCAGACACGGCTAGGTCTTAGGGAAAACTAAACTCCTGTAATACACAGAGTGTTGTAGGTATAGTGTTCATGGCCTGAGCCAAAGTAATGGTGGCTGAGGGAGTTGACAGTACTGAGAGTCTCAAACACTCCAAGGGGAGTCAAGATGGGGCCTGTGTGGACATCTTCACTATCGAGTGGGCAGAGACTGACAGCTTATTGGAGCCGGATAGTTTTAAGTCTTTAAGCTTAACAGTGCCCTGATACCTGAGGAACAAGCAGCCTCGTAGGTATTGGGTCAGAGACTGATGAGTGCCAAAGTGGCTGGAGTCATCAGCAACTGCGACTTCTTTGAGGTAGATTCCCTACCTGGAGAACTCTATGCATGGTCTTCAAATATCTTATGAGAAGAATCTTGGTTTGTCCTCTTAGGAGTGAGGCTCAGAGGCAGCAGAGGTAGCGGACTTATTTTGCGACTGACATATTGGAAGAAGTCATCCCCCTTGCATGGATCAGAGGTTGGGCACAGCAAACTCCCCATCACACGTAGCTGAAGTTTGATGTCCCTATTTTCTCTGGCTTTAGAATTTAATTCCACACAGAAGCTGCACTTTTAGGAAACATGAGATTCCCTGAGGCAAAGGATACACTGAGAACGTCTTTCACTATCTACACTGCAATTTTATAGCCACGCAACCCAAGTCTTCTGACCTGGGCTCTGAGACTAGGTGTCATAGGTCTATCATCACAGTTAGACATACTACAAGAGGCAATCAAATCTCTCTCTCATTTACCGGACACACAGGATATCATCCCACATGCACTAGAGAAATTTAGTCTAAAAAGATAAATTGTCGAGAGGGCTGATTAAAACCATTACATTTTACTTGACACATGGTCTGGAGAAGTCAGCAGAGCAAAGCTCTATTAAGAAAACATACTCAGCAAGGACTGTAGCACTAAGAGGATATCCTTTCAAAGGGTTTCCCAAAAGCCCAAGAAAAACCCATTAGCAGTTGACATTACATAACTAATAGGAAGCATTTGTTCTAAGTCAGCCATGATAACAAGCCAAACAATTACTGAGATTCAATGCATCACCCATCTGGAGTTTCCACACTGCTGAAGGTATCTGCTGCATAAAAAGTCATACAGAATTCCTCACTGAATTTAAAATTACTGAAGCAGTTACAGCATACAGAGGAGAAATGAATATCCATTGCTGATCAGGTAATTAGCCACCAGCAGCTAATGGACAGTTCTGCTGACACAAAGACGAACTGGACATCAGATAGATTAATGAAGGAACAGTCCCTGGAGAATGAGACACAAAAAACTGACTTTCCCCACAAAGCAAGTGCCTGAATCTAGAACAAATCACTTCTCCTTTACCTCAAGACTTCATAAAAGGAAGAAGGGAAGGGAAGTCTTTAGGATGCATATTATGAAGCAGTAGATCTTAATAACAGACGGAAATTTTTAGCCAGCTGGAATGGAACTCAGTCCATTGAGTTCCTGCACTAACTGACATAGGACTCCCAAAGCACAAGAATCTTGGCTAGCCAGCTTCTGAATCTACAAGAATCTTGGCTAGCCAGTTGCTACTTCTGAGTCAGAATGCAAGAGATGTTGAGAGATAGGCCTAAGAATGCAGTGGCAAAATATCCTCCTGGGCCATGAGACTAGATGTACTCAGAGTCAGATGTACTCAGAACTATACAGAAGTTACCCTGAAGTGGAGTCTCATTAATGCTCTTTGCTTGAAGGAAGACACACCAAACATACCCCAAAGCAGAAGCAGACAAGAATGGAGTACTTGAAAATAACTTATAAGATGTTGCAGGCTACACTCAGCTGTGCAAGGGGCATCATTGAAAGCTTTCCCAATTACAGCAAAGATTAATCTGAACTGGAAGAAAAGGGCAGTGATTGCATTGCATTCACTGTAAAGGAGGGTCCAAAATCAGAGACCCAGAGACCCTGAAAACAGAGAGGACTTATTACATTTGGGTTTACTTTTCCAGCTGCTGTGGTGACTAGTAATCTGTCATTTAAACAAAGACTGCAGAGAGCTCTCAGCTCAGGGAGGATTTTGGAAGCTGGCTGTCTAAACAAGCAAAAAAGTCATGCCATATTGAAGTATCCAGATGAACTGTAGGAACAGCTCATGCTTGCCAAAATAGGCAGGCTAACCCTAAGTTCCTCTCTGGTCACAAGAAGGTTAAGTGGAAGGGACAGTTTTCCTGCTAGATCCTTAGATGTCTTTCCTGTTTGATCAAAGATGCTTTTCGCTGTGATCCAGCTGTGGAATCTGTAGGAAAGATCATTTGCTTCCTGTCCAACCCTCCCCCTCCCTTTTTCTCCCCAACATCTGCATTTTTCTCATTATTGCCTTCCCTTTGGAACTTGAGAGAGCTAGAGAGAAAAAAATTAAAGTGGTGTCATGAGATATGAAGTTCCAGGACAAGGAGACAAAGAACTGAGGGGAACGTTTATGGGCTGGCTCAAAGCAGGACCAATCTCCAATTAAATATCAGATCAGCTTAACATATCTGAGACTGTATTTCATGGAAGCTAGCCAGTTTAATTGCTATTGAATCCCACCTTTAAACCTAAATTGCTAATACAAACCTCTCCTACCCGGTTATGGATTTGATTTTTTAAGCCACTAAATCTGACCTATTACATGAAGAACACATTGAACAGACCACCACCAATACAGAGAGAACTACTTCTGCAATATGTCATATCTCAAACAGATCTAACCATGGAGACCAGATACTCCATAGTACTGAAAATAAATCTAAGTTAGGGGGACTGAAAACTACCAGTCTCTTGATGTGGTTAACGATCACTGAAAGGGTATGATTTTGCTTGAGTTTTTGCTTTTGTGAAGATGTAGAAGTCCTGTTCTCCCATACTAAGGCCAAGTGAAGTTACAGGATGCAGAACGTCATCTGCAATGATGCTGTCAGTCTTTTCATATATGAATTAAAGCACTTCCATTATAAGAAAAAACTGTTCTTACTCAAAGTGATGCTTTTCCAAGATACAAAAGGAAATTCCCTCACTACACATCATTTCTTTTGTTTAATAACAGCCTCCCAGCTGACGCAATAGAAACTGCTTGGTTAGCTAATTAGTAACATTTGATTTAACAAGTATGTACTATAAAATCTAGGTGTATTTTATTTCTAAGATAAAACCAAATTCAAAAGAGATATCTCTGATGAGCTGCTAGCAAAGGTGCCAGTTTGGGTTAGTTCAGCTGGAAAGGGTTAACCATAATGCAGTGCTTTATCAGTAAATATTAATCTTGCAGGTAGGAAGTGTCAGTAAGCAGGGGAAAAGTTACATATATTTGATCAGCAATATTTACCAGTCATGCTGCTGTCTCTATTTATTCCATTATGAAGTTTACAGTGAACAAATGCTGCATCAAATAACCATGATCCAAAGAGGTTCAAGATGCTGTTAACCTTTGGCCTGCGGGGAGCTGGAAGTGGTCGAGGCTCTGAACTAGTCTGGTTTGGGCTAGACAATGGAGACGTGGAGGACGACGGCTGGTGCTGCACTTTTGATGTGTGAGCAGTGCTAACCTATTTGAATAAAAGAAAAAAAATTCGACATTAGGAATTTTTAAAGCAATTTTATATTCCTTCAAACACAGATGCAGAAGAAACCATCAAGAAGATCAAATGGAAAAATATTGAAGTACTAAGCAATATCTTACAGTGCTGGTTTTCATTGTTGCTTTATTCACAGTCACGGCCCGATGCCTTCGGTTATGAGGTGGAGTTGTGTTGATAGCAGTATTCTGGGGCATACTCAACCTATTTACTGGGGTGGGGGGAGCACTGTCTGACCGGGGACGTGAAATGCCTGAAGAACAAAATAAAGCAAATCTCAGCGCAAATTACTTTTAGAGCCCTATGGCATAATCTGTATGATTATATATTAAGGCATTCTGTAAATCATTAGCATAAAAGAGTCCCCCAAACACCAGAGGGTTAAAAAGAATCTATCATTCAGTATTAGTAGAGATTGACAAGCAGCCCAGAAAAGCATGAGTTAAATCTACATGACAGACCACTGCTTATCAAAGGTGAGCAAACACCCACAGAAGCACCTAAGACAGGAGGAGGAGTGAGGGCACCAACAGATGGTAGAAGGGAATGCAGACTTGTCTGTAGAAGCCACTTTCTTTCTAGTCATGGGTTCAGAACAACCAATTAACTTTTACTCTACATAGAGAGGTCTGAATAAAACTAACAAAGGACAATCCACTTCATCCCCACTTCAGTGCAAAGCCCCCCCACACACACACCCCTCCCTCAACATCTGTCTTAGAAAATGTAATGGGCAATCATTGTGGGATAGATCACTTAGTTTCTCTGCAAACCACAAAGCTTAATATCTTTAAAGCCAGTCTGAGAAACCAGGATACAAGGTGAAAGTGTGCTTCAAGATTAGGGAAAAAAAATTAACAATAGGCTATGGCAGAGCATTTAAGAACATAAGAACAACCATACTGGGTCAGACCAATGGTCCGTCTAGCCCAGTATCCTGTCTTCCAGCACTCAAAGGGAATGAACAGAACAGGAATTCAAGTGATTCATTCCATCATTCAGTCCCAGCATCTGGCAGTCAGAGGCTCAGGGACACCCAGAATATGGGTATGTATCCCTAACCATCCTTGTTTATATTGATGGACCTATCATCCATTAACTTATCTAATGTTTTTTGGAACCCAGTTATAGTTTTGGTCATCACAACATCCCCTGGCAGAGTTCCACATGTTGACTGTGCACTGTGTGAAGTACTTCCTTTTCTTTATTTTAAACCTGCTGCTTACTAATTTTGTTGGGTAATCCCTGGTTCTTGTGTTTTGTGCAGGGGTAAGCCACACTTTCTTATTCATTTTCTCCACACATTCTCTGTAAGATGATTAAGATATTGAACCTGTCCAGACACTAATCACAGACACAGTCTACCAATATTTTCAGGACAAAGAGAAAATGTTTAGTTACCACTATCATGGTTCATTAGCCATAGTTAGTTTGAATAGTTTAAAAAATTATGTTTTGTGTGGGTAGTCTAAGGCTCCATGCCTGAAAAAGAAAGCTATACAGAAGCAATATTGTGTATCTGAAACAAATATTTGTAGTTAGTCCACAAGCTTCTGCTCCCAATCCCCAAGTGACAACCCTGTCTTCTGCATTCCAGGCTGTGATATATAATTGGAATCAGGGAGCTGCAGTTGGTCCTTATTCACTTTCACCTCTGAACTTTCACTGTATAGTTTCTTTGACACTACTGGACGAGGCAGTTTTGCTAGGTTAGCTATTAGGTAGCAACAAAAGTCTCAAGACCAACCTCCCAATCTAAGCCAGGAGTTAGCCAGGCCAAAGTCCATTTTTCACATCTGGGGAGAATCAAATACGTGGGAACAGGCTTAGAAATGCACAATCAAGCACGGTCTTGTAAAGATCCATCTTTCGTAAATATTTATAGCAGTGAAGCTTCTTTTAAAATTAAAATGTAAATTCTAGATCTGCACTATTCAACAACTTACAATAAGACTGCTGTGTAGAAGGTCACTGATCTATTATTTACAAGGCAGTACCATGTTATTAATAGACATTTTTATCAAACTGCTGAATTATAAATTCTTCACATGGAATATATTAAAAATAAAATCAGTCCCCGGACATTTCCTAAATCAAAGCAAGAAAACAGCGTAGAAAGTCAGGAATGCAAGATTCGGCAACATTATCTAGCCAAATTGATGAGGATAGCATGTCATTTGTTTATTTATTTATTTATTGTATTTACTTTTACCCTGAAAATTAGAATCATAGAATATCAGGGTTGGAAGGGACCTCAGGGGATCATTTAGTCCAAACCCCTGCTCAAAGCAGGACCAATCCCCAGCTCAATCATCCTGAACACAATACATACTTCAAACCCTTAGTCAATGAGTAGAATCAGAGAGGTAGCCGTGTTAGTCTGGAATAGCAGAGGTAACAGAGTCCTGTGTCCTTAAAGACTAACTATAAAGTATAGAACATAAGCTTTCGTGGGCTAATACTGCTTGCATTCGACGAAGTGGGTATTAGCCCACGAAAGCTTATGCTTCAAAACTTTATAGTTAGTCTTTAAGGTGCCACAGAACTCTTTGTTAGTCAATGAGTAATGTATCAAGACTATTTTTAAAGTATGTATGAATATAAACAAATTCAAAAGCTTAACCCATGTAAAACAAAGGACAGTGGCAGTTAGCCAATGTGTAATGTGACACCTCTGCCTGCAGTGGGGCAACATGCAGCACAATACACAAAGCCAATATGATTTACAGTGTTGAGAGGATTATTAATTTTATAATTACAAAGAAGCAGTATTCTGTTTTAAGCAAATTAAATCAAATGTTCAGTTTGAACTTTGTGCTTGATAGCAGTTAAACAAATTGTTTAAAGGCTCACTACTGGCAGGATCCCAGGAGCATGATTAACCTCTCCCCCCCCCCCCCCACTCTCCTCCCCTCTCCCCCCCGTCCCCCCGCCCCCGTAAATGTCTAAAGGGCACCTCTTTCATACCAGAACAAACTTGAATGGAGTCTTACAAAGTGAAAGTGGCTTGGAGCACTCTGTGTTCCCCACCAGAACTAAACCTATTTTTGATTTTTAAAAGTCCACATTCCTCAAAGCCCAGCTGCTATTAGATCTTGCAGTGAGGTCATAATTCTTCATTTATGAAATCATGCTTAGCATGGTTATTGCAGCACAATTGCAATGTTATGACTTTACTGAAGCTCAGATAAGCAGAAGTGATAGTTTAGGGATCAAAATGTTGTAATCCGTAGCAATTCTGAGTAAGATTATGTAAAACAGAAAACATATTAATACAAATATTTATTTTAAAATTGATGCATTTGGAAGGTTGTTCGTTCCAACGTGAAAGTTTTACATCTGTTTGCAAAGTCGCTGCAATTTATGTACAATGTTTTAAACATCAAATACTTCAGAGCTTTGTTTAAAAACTAAACACAAAACGAAGAACAAAAAAACAAAAAAACCCAGCCCTGTGAGCAGCACTTCGACAAACCAATGGATAATAAAATTGGAACAGATTTAAATTTAGACCTTTTCAAAACGATAATAAATAGTTAATATTTTAAAGTCACCATACCATAACGTCCTTTTAACAAATTCAAATATTTCCTTGTTATACAAAAGATTGAAACACTTTTACAAATAATGACAGAATACTGCAGCTTTTATAACTTTGTTTGATGCATTAGTATTAGTTATCAACCCTTCTGCCCAGATTGTTGCTACCAAAACGAGTGCAACAGGAGTCAAGACTTAATACCATATCTGGGTAATCTTTCACACCCACTGTTCATAAAGGCTGCAACTCCTAGAGAAGAAAGAAATTAATTTGCTGCTTTCTGCAATATATAATAGAACCAATAATGAAGCCATTCTTTAAAAAATGAAATATATGCTTACTGAATTATATTTGCAACAAGCAACATGCTAGTGCAAACGGATTACTAGTATACTAATGTTACATGTTAATATAAACAAGTATTACTAGTCAAAAGAATATTGGGTGCTTTACGGCAGTACGGCAGATAAGATTTTTTAAAAAAATTTGAGGGAACTAAACTGTCCAGGTTCCTTCAAAGAAAGAAATGTAAACTAGGTAGCATGATGTTACAGATTATTTTTTTCCCCCTGAGCATAGTAGTGACATGTATTTATTCTATAGTGTGCCACAACCCGTTTTATCAATTCATACTTCTGGAGTCATGACATTATTTGTTTGTTAATATTAACATCAGTCAAAAAGCAGAGAAGGGCAGTAAAATCTGAAGAACAATATAGCACACAAAACTCTGAGGAAGTTTTAAGTCTAGATAAACCTTCAAGGAAGGCAAGAAGCATAATACCTAAAACTCTACATAAATTATATAATGTTACCAAACAACATTTTTAAACCCCTGGGGATCTAAACTAGACTCCTAAGAGGCACCCACATGAAAGTGGCTTGTTTTTCACCGTGCTGAGCACCTGCAAATCCGATGGACTTCAACTACTGTGACTGTATTGCTACTGCAATACAAATTAAGAGATCAATGTTTCATAGTAATAAGCACTGTGCCTCAAAAAGCTTTATAAATTAAATTATTGGTGCTCAGAGCCTCTGAAAAACAAGGTGACTTAGAAGCCTGATTTTGGAGGCCCAGTTTAAAAATTCTGGCCATACTGTATTAAGCCCATCTTTTCAGAACTGTGAACACATTTGTAGGATGATTCATGCAAATGTAATAACTATGCACATAACTAGCCAGTTAGAAGTCTCATTTGCCATTTGCAGGTAAGTGCGCTGTGAGAACGTGGGCAATAGCGTTAGTTGTGCATGAAAAAAACAAATGCACACAATTCTGAAAATCCAGACCTAAAAGCATTAACAAAGATTACTTGAAGTCTTGTATTAAATTATGACAGATAGGCAATGTTCTAATTATACACAAACAAGTGTAAAGATTACCTAGGAACGCATCCACTAAACTGCTGATCCCACGCATGGCACGAAAGAATATATGAGGCAGATGTTTAAGGCAGGGATACTGATTCAATTCTTGAGTCATTCCACTCACATTCAGAAACTGCTCCTGAAATTTGGGGGTAGAGCTTATAATGGCTGGGTTACTCAAATCCACTGGATTACTAAAAAAAAAAAAAAAAAAAAAAAAAAAAAAAAGATATTTTAGTGTAAATTAGTGCAGTTAAAATCTTAACACTCAAATATGTGACCTTTGGTAGTCGGACTGTGTGTAACTTAAATTTTTTTTTTAAAAGGACACTCAGTTTAAGATGGTTTGGTTTTACAAAACTAATTTCTTTGCCAACAACGTAGGTTATAAGAGAATTGTTTCTAGTTATTCTCTCAGCATAGACAATGAAAATCAGTTTCACTTTCAGGCTCTTAATGCTACAAAATTTTGGTTTCTAAGGCTGCAAGAGCATGCTTCATATTATAATTATTATAATATATTTTTTTTAGAAAGCATAAACATTTCTACTGACCTGAAGTGAATAGAGCTACCATCTCAAAATTAAACCTGGTGAAGATCTAGAGAATACATAGTAGATAACAATCCTGAAATTGCAGAGGGATGGATCTGTTAGAGAAAAGGTCTTTTCCATCCAAATTCTGACTAGCTAACAGTATCTAACACTGGCTAAGAGCCGCAGCCCTAGTTAGAGTATTTCTACTAAAATGATAGACAGTGAATAAAATATTGACATTAAGCATTATAGAGCAGTGACCAAATCTAATGCTATGCTTTGTAGAGGGTTGAGAACAATGATGGTACTGAAGAATATTTAAATTGCTGCCATCAGATTTCAGACCTGCTAAAAAAGACCACAAAGAAAAAAAAAACTTATGCCTTTTTCTTTTCTTATGGTTGATACAAAACCCTGGAAAGCATGCTGACTGAAGTACTGCTCAGTTGAAGCCCACATCATCTCTGGCTTGTTGGGTGATGGCATAGTGCAGAGCTTTCCAAACTGTGTGCCGCGACACATTAGTGTGTCGGCAGCAGTGTGTAGGTGTGTCGCGGGAACTAAAAGCACTTCCCTGGTCAAAACTGCTGGAAAGCAAGCTGCTGCTGCTGCTGGAAAGCAAGCTGCTGCTGCTGCAGGCTTGGCCAGTGCCGGCCAGCAGAAGGGGGGTGGGAGGGGGCAGAAAGCCCACTCCCCTCCCTCCCCCTGCAGAGACAGTCGGGGGAAGGAGGATTGCACCGCGGCCGCAGCAGGAGACTCTGTGGGCCTTCCATGCAGGTGCCGGGAGGGGGAAGGAGGGGAAGAGCCCAGAGAGCCTCCCCCCGCCCTGCAACCTGGCTCTGCCCCCCCCCAAGGGTCCCCCGGCCTCCCCTTGCTGCCCCCTTACACCTTCTCCCCAGGAGCAGAGCGTCCCTTCTCTTCAGTTCCGTGCAGCAATATGCTGCCTCCGTTGCTGCAGGGTCCTAGCGCCCTCCTACTTCTGCTGCCTGTAATAGGGGTGAGTGCGTATGCTGCTGCTGAGGGGTGGGGGCAGGAAAGGAGGAAGCTGACCCAGAGCTTGCTGCTGCTGGCAGGGAAAGGGCTGGGGGGAGTCCTCCTCTCTGGCTTCAGTCCCAGAGCAACCTGCCTACACCCATCCCAAACTCACCCCCAGCCTGCCCTACCCCAGAGCCCACACCCCAGCAAGAGCTTATCCCCCTACACCCCAATCCTCTTATTCCACCATATATTGAAAAGCTGTGTTCATCCCATCAACCTCATACATCCCATTAAAATGGTAAGTAGTTATTGGTGTTATTCAACTTTTTTTAATTCTTGCACATATTTACATACTGTTACTCATAAATGACAACAATGTATGTTATCTTACAAATCATATATTTTTAAAAATATAAATGAAAGGTTTTCATGAGATATGTTGTGTCCCCATACATTTCATTATTACATTTTTTGTATGTGTCCGTATCTCTTATAACGGGTTAGTTTAACCTCCGGTTTGCTAGTAAAACTGAATTACTGTGTCGCGAAATGATGCATGTCTAAAAAGTGTGTCTCCAACATGAAAAGTTTGGAAAGCTCTGGCATAGTGTGACGCAAACATGTGGACTAATGACCAAGTTACCACTCTATAGATACCCTGATTGGAATTTGTGTCACGAATGCCACAGACAATGCTTGAGCTCTTGTAGAGTGGGCTATCAACCGAGGAGTTGGGAGCTCTGTTCAGTCATAGAATGAATGGATACATGATGACATTTTCTGGGTTGAGAATGGATGACCTTTTGTTCTATCTGCAATGACTATGAATATCTGGGCAGTCTTCCTAAAGGGTTTGGTCCTCTCTACACAGGTTAGCACACGCCTCACATCCAGCGAGTGGAGTCTGTTCCTCTCTGGGTGCATGTAGCTTAGGAATTGTGAGACCACCTTTGGTAGAAAGGATGGTGTGGCCACAGCTGTACCTTGTCCTTGAAGAAGTCAGTATACAGTGGCTCGGAGATAAAAGCCTGAATCTCCGAGACCCTTCTGGCAGAAATAATGGTGACTAGGAAGGCCACCTTCCGAGTCAGATAGAACAGGGAGCGTATTGCCAGTGGCCCGAATAGGGGTCCTGTTAGCCTTGTCAGCACCATATTGAGATACCTGTGGCTATAGCCGTTCACAGATTGAATCTGAGAAGACTGACTGGCCGCCCACCCAAGGGTGAAATGCAGAGATTGCAGCTAGATGGACCCTCATGGATGATCCTGTCAGACCTTCCTTCTTTAAGTGAAGCAGGAATTCTAAAATGAAGGGCAGTGATGATTCAGTAGGCGAAACACCCTTCTACACTGACCAGCTTGAGAATCTCTCTCACTTTGCCAGGCTTCCTGCTACCCAAGAGCACCTCATGAACCGGCTCTGAGCAAGCCCATTCCGCTGGGTTCAACCATGGAGCTGCCACACTGTGAGGAGGAGAGATCTGAGGTTTGGGTAACATAGGCGAGGGAATAATGGAGGCAATAATGGAGGGAACAGAGGGAATAATGGAGGCAAAGGAGACCATGCAGAACTTGAGGTAGCATTGAGGTTTCACAAATTGAACAATCATTCTGAGGTCGCTGTGATACTTTATGGAATATGAGAGAGATTTATAGTACTATTGATACCAATATTATAAAAAATTGCAAGGAATCTGATCAGATATGCCATGTAAGGTATCCGTGAAAATGTTATGATGTGTCAAATTATGATAACCTTGTTTCTGTGTTTGTATTATGAGTTATAGATATGTATGGTATATCTGTATTTCAAACTTGTTCTGTGCATGTGGGTGGCACCTCAGAGAGATCAGCTAGGCAGTACTTATGACCTTTGATGGGCCATCAAGGATCATCAGCTGTACAATGAACCCATTGAAAGGAGCCAGGGAATACACTTTATGAGTCAGCAGGACTTGTAGGGGCATGCCTGTGGACAGAGAAGAACTCTAAGGCTTTTCCATGTTCTGTGAAGCTTGTGTTTGGGACACAGGACATGGCAAAAGGATTATAAAGAGCAGCTGCATTGTCTCCATTTTGTCTTCATTCTTGCTTCTTACCTCTGGCGTAACTTTCCTACAAACAAAGCTCTGAATGACCAAGCTGTGGATGTGTTCCAGAGGGACTTTCAAGCTAACAAACTGACCAATATTGCTAAGAACCTGATATATGGACTTTGAAGTATCTATGGGTATCTGAGTGATTTATCACTTAACTCTCTTATTGTTCTTTTTTCCTTATAATAAACCTACAGTTTTAGGCACTAAATGACTGGCTGGCAGCATGGTATTTTGGGTAAGATCCAAACTAACACTGACCTAGTAACATAGCTGACTCTTTGGGGGTCAGAACATTTTGTAGATGTGAGCAGAGTTTTTAAATAACTTCTCACTGTACTGGACCTAGGTGCTGATTGGGAGCCAGAAAACTGGAATACAATAAAGTGGGCAGTGTGTTTTCCTTTTTTTAGCTTCAGCATGGGGGGATCAGTAGCACAGTTTGTGACTGGCTGCTGAGTTTAACTTCAGCATTAGCCACCAATTTTGGGAGTGTCTGAACTCTTTTGCAGCCTGCTCTGACCTTGGTATTTTCAGTGAGGGCTGCCTCAAGCACCCCAGGTCATAGTCACCATAGGCCTTTGGGATTAGGAAGTAACCGGGAGTAGAAACCCCAACCCCTTAGTACTGGTGGGAACTCCACCACTGCTCACACGGATTAGGAGGGACTGCACCTATTCGGCTAGAAGTCTCTCATGAGAAGGGTCCATGAAGGAGGACAGGGTGGGTGAGAAGGAGGGGAACAACTGAACTGAAGAGTATATCCCACTTTTACCATGCATAGTATTCAGCAATCTGTGTTAATGCAGGCCCATGACTGATAGAAGCGGGACAACCGGTCCACAAATGTAGGGGAAATAGGATCCAGACACTGTCCTGGTATGCCATCCCCAGGCATACCCTCAAAAGGCTTGCTTAGACCATGCCCTCTCTCAGGGAAGGGTACGGGAGAGGACAGGTGCTGGGGCAGACAAGGATTGGGACAGAGAGCTCCTTCTATAGCCTCTGTTCTTTCTCCTACTGTATTCCTATCTCTTCTGCGGAGGGTAGAGCCTGGCCATTGGTTGGGGCTTATAGCGCTTCCTAGCGGGAGCTGGCGTATGCAGACCCAAGAATTTCAGAGTAGCTCTTGAGTCTTTCAAGCTTTCACATCAGTTTGTTCCAAAGAGAGTGATTTGCCTTCAAACAACAGGTCCTGGATTGTCAGCTGGACCTCATAGACTGAAGACTAAAGACATGAGCTTCACCTCATGACCACCACCAAAGCCATGGAGCAGCCTATCGTGTCCAGAGCTGCCTGGAGGGATACCCTGGTCACCGCTTTGTCTTCCTCCACTACGGCCAAAAACATACCCCTTTATTCTGGCAGCAAGAGCTCCCTGAACTTTGCCATAGCACTCCAGAAATTAAAGTCATACCAACATAAGAGCACGTGGTGGTTGGCAATCCTGAGGTGGTGGCTTAGTAGAGCAGACCTTTCTGCCAAAAAGATAGAGGGTTTTTTGGCATCTTTGGCCTTAGGGGTTGGTCCATTACCTGTCTCTCCCTTTTTTTCACTGCTGAAACAACCAGCAAGCCTGTTTTGGGGGAGGGGGTTCAAAATACAAAAATGTATACCCTTTCGGAGGGACAAAGTACTTCCTCTCCATCCTCTTAGCAGTAGGTTGGAGGGATGTGGGAGTCTGTCAGAGAACTTTTATAGGCTCCAGGATGGCATCCTTCAATGGCAGAGCTACCCCTGATGGTCATGAGGCCATTATAATATCCACTAAGGTGTGGGAGGATTCAGAGATGTCCTCTGGTTGAATGCCCAGGTTCTGGGCTACCTTCCTCAGGAGTTCCTGGTGCACCCTATAATCCTCCTGGGTGGGCACCACAGCTTTTCCCACCACCACCTTGTTGGGAGAGAAAGATGTAGAAGCCTGCACAGATACCTGGCCCTGTATTTCTCCCTCTGCTCCAGATGGGTCCTCTGAGGGGGAATCCTCCTGCTCAGCAACAGGCTCGGCACATGGGGACTGATCCCTGTTCCAAGAAGGATGGCTGGGGAGCTCGTGCCTCCAATATCGCAGAATACAACCTTATGGACTGGGACCTCTGGATAGATTGGAATGCTCAGGGATTCCAAAATGGCTACAGCAGGGGCATTTGCCATTGTGCCGGTGGCCATGCGACCGGCAGCATGCTTTGGCCCATGTCCACTTGCAGAATGCTGCCTACTGGAGCAATGTCTCCTCCTGCGTGAGGCCTAGGACTCTGCTCCCTAATCAGAGTCAGAGGAGTGGCTTCTTGGCAATCAAGGCAGAGCAGTGCCAACCAGTGCCAGAGAGTGGTGCCATGAAGGAGGGGATTCGTGCCATGCCATCATGACCAGCTTGCCCTTCACCAGCACTCAGTTCTGATGCAGCCACTGACTGCTCCTGAATGGCCAAGGATGGTGGCACCACAGGGGAAAGGAGGTCCCTCATAGCCTCCGGCATAGATGGTAAAGACAGGGCTTTTGTGCCGCGGTGGCTTTCCCTTGGTGGGGAGTCCAATGGTACCAGACTCAACATCCTTTCCAGGGCTGGAGTCAACGATTTCGCATGCTCTGTTGGCGCCTCCAAGTGGCCCAGCACAGATTGCACTCTACCAGAACCCCTATTGCCTGCAGACTTTAGGGTTGGAGAACTCCCCCAGTCGGTCTTTTTCTGCTTTTTCTTAGGCACCTGCAATTATGAGCGGTACCGAGAGTCCCATGCAGGAGTTGATTTCCTCTGTGCTGGGGACTCATGTTGGTGCCGGGAGCCCCAGACCATCAGCTGAGAAGTCCTTTCTTGGTACGGGGGATGCGGAAAGGCACTGTACCACCCTCAGAGACACCAGGGCACTTCTTACTGACCTAGAAGTACACAGTGCCGATTCCACCCGAGTCAGCTCCAAAGGGGGATGGAGTGCTGCCTTCGTATGGGAGAACTTAAGTCTAGTGTCTCTGTCCTTTTTTATCCCGAGTTCGAAGGTCTTGTACCATTCCTGCACATGGGCCTCTCCCAGGCACTTAAGATAGCTATCATGTGGGTCACTAACCGGCATTGGTTTGTGGCATACCACACACGGCTTGAACCCTTGGAACAGAGGCATACTGTGGTGCACTGTGACCTAGTCCCACTATGCAGGGATTCCACTACTTAGTTAACTACTAACTTAATCCAACAGTAACTACAGTTTTTACAGAACACAAGAGACAAGCTGAAGTTCCAATGACCATCACAGGTGGTAAGAAGGCCCCTAAATGCTGGGGCTATGAGGGCATGATTCTAGGGGCACCAGAGCCAACCCGACAGATAACACTGAGGAAAAACTTTCCCCACAGCAGTACATGTGGTGCATGCACACCTACATTGGAATGGACATGAACAAACACTTGAACAACAACATCAAGAAACAAAAAAAGGATGCACATCCATTTTTAAAAACGAGCCACATAGATTATTTAATACCCCACAGAGATGAATGGAAGCAATTCACATCTCCTAGAGCTATCCTGCTTACCATCTCAAAAGACAAGTATCTCTGATCACATTTGCAATTTTTTCCTCCAAAACACAAGTTAGAAATTTTCTTTAGGCAGACTCTTAAATTCTGCAAAAAAAACAGTATATTCAAAGAACACTTTTTTTCTCATACAACTAACTCCCACTCACAGCCCCTTTTTTGTGGCGCTGTTACAATGAGCACTTTTTGTAGTCTTTATTCATTTCAGACACTTTACATTAGTTTTCTCTCCTTGCTGGGATAACTTCACTCACATCCAACATGGATTTGTTGATATTCTTGCACGCTTTATACCATGTTCATTTATAAGTATTGTATTACCTCAGCATATGTAAAAAGCGAAACCAAGTCTGTGCAATGCATTCGTTGTCCATTTCAGGAGGAATCAGACTGGCATCATCATCAGGAATTTTAAATGGAGGAAATGAAGGTCCATATGTAAAACGTAGCAATCTAGAGGACAAGTCAGTAAGGCTGTCATTGCATTAATACTTCTCACACTTGCACTGTATTTACATTTGTAAAAAGATGCATCATATATTGCTTTAAGCACATGTAAAATAAAAACCAATTATCAACCTTACTAAATAAATCATGAATTTTTACACAGCCATCCATTCAAAATTAAAAATCAATCCATTTAACTCTATCTCACCCTTCTAAAAAGCTACAGCCTATAGACTTGGAGCAAGCCTGAAGTTCAGTGTGCTTGGACTCTGTGAACTAAGAAGGCATTCCAGATACTGGGGCCCTCTGTGAAAACACTGTCAGCACACCCTCACTGTTTAAAACCAGGGGACTACCAACTTGTGTGCCATGTGTTTTTTAAACTGATGAGGTATCGCACAAGGAGGCAGTTTCTCAAGTATTTAGATTCCAAACCACTTAGGGCTTTTATTGATTTGAATCAACACATTGAATTACACCTGGAAACAAAGTGCCAGTGCAGATCCAGGTATAACGTATGCTCTCCAGGTGCCAAGCTTAGCATGCAGACCCACTACAATCTGCAGACACTGGAGTCTCCAAGTGGTTTTAGAATTTTAGCACCACAGAGTACATTACAATGATCCAATCTCAAGGTGGTAAAGGCCTGAAAAGTGAGGTCACAGTTGGAAAGAGTGATAACCTTCTGGCCAAGCAGTGCTGGAACAAGCCTCTCTTGTGCTTTCTGACCATCCAAAAAAAATTTAGGATCCAACCCACCACCTCCAATTCCTCTATCTTACAAACCTGTGAGAAATGGCAGACAGATTCCAATCAGAATTGTCTCATTCTTCTCCAAATTGAGTTCCCACAACCTCAATCTCAAGTTTTTACACTTCTCAAAATTATTCAAACTTTGGATGTGTTTCACAGATATTTTCCAAGCCAGCAAACTCTGACTCAAACAACTTTCTTCTCTTTTGTTTCTTTTCTATATAATAAAATCTTTAGTTTTAGATAATAAAGGCAGAGTTGTATTTTGGGTAAGATCCAAACAAGTACTAATCTGGTACTGCGTCTGGTCCCTTGGGGATAAGAACAACATTTTGTAAAGTGAACAGCGTTTTAAGTAACTTCTCATTTTACCGTACTTAGTCATAGATCGGGAGCCAGAAACTGGAATACAATAAAGGGGGCTATGTAATTAATTTATTTTTAAGCTTCTGGGGGAGCATGGAGGAATCAAGCGCACAATTTTGTGACTGGTTGGTGAATCTAACTATAAGGTTAACCATCAGTTTTGGGAGAATCCGCTCTCCTTTCGCAGCCTGCCCTGACCTTGGCGTTTTCAGTCTGGGCTACTCTAGGCACCTCAGGTCACAGGCCACACTTTTCATAGCAGCAAATTTGTTATACTAGGAAGAGAAGGAAAAAAGGGAAGAAAATCCGATATAAAGGCTTGGCTACACTGACATTTTATAGTGCTCTAACTTGCTGGCTCAGGGGAGTAAAAAAAAAAACACACCCCTGAGCGCAGCAAGTCTGAGCACTTTAAAGCGCTAGTATGGACAGGCTCAGAGTGCTCTGAACTAATCCCTTTGTGGAGGTGGATTACCAGGGAGCGTTCCCGCAACAGCGCTTTGAAATTTCAAGTGTAGCCACGCCATAAGAGGCCAAACTGTAGAACAGCAAGAGTAATATCCAACTGCATGAGTATGCTTTTCCTGAAATTGTATTTTCACACCTAGACATTATAGTGATTTTCACCTGGTAACTGCTGAAGACAGATTCATGATGGGTAGTGATTTAATTGCTTTCAAAGTAAGAACTAAGTTAAGGTTTAATTCTTGAACCAGTTCCTCTAACACAATGAAGGTATATCTTCACTGCTGCAGTTTTAACCCAAGGTCACCTACCAAAGTCTAAGCAACCACACTGCAAAGCCTGACTCGAGTTAGTGTACTCACTGGTGCTACACTTACCCATGTGTCTCACTAGGTGTGCTGGGGGGACAACCTATGGCCCTTGGTGCTGCAATATGCGCAGCTGCTCTGGAATTCTTTCCCAGTGAATTGTGGGAGAACTTGTCTGTTTTTATGAGCACATGGGGCAAATTGTGGGAAGGCACTGGAAGACTACTTGAGCAATTTAGCCTATGTCCTCACTGTAAAGTAGGTGGGTTACCAACTCAAGTGAAAACAGAACCGAAGCCTAGCCTATACTCCATCAGGGCTAGCCAGCCTGGATTTAGAGCACCACTAAATTTGGGGGAAAATTTTGTTTTCTGGTGGGAGAGGTGGTAAAGGGCAACATCTCAGAAGAATCCCAGTTAACTTTGAAGTGAAGAAATACTCTTATATACCAAAATATTAAGATTTTACATACACATGCATTCCTATGTGATTAGCCAATCACCACTGTTTTGATTCAGGAAACCTACTCTGAGCATATTACTAGGAGCCAAAAATCAGGAAAATTGTTTATTAAAAAGTCACTTTGCTCTTTGAAAGTTGGATTAGAACTTCTTTGGGCTAAAGGTACTCATGCAGACTTGAAGCAAGACTGAGCTTTAGGTTACCATCAAAATACCTCAGCTCTCTATATATTAGATTTAAATAAGCAAACAAATCCACAATAGAAGTAACTACATTTTACACAAATGTCGCATAGAATCCACAGGTTACTCTATCAGTGGCATTAAAACTGTTAGACATCAGATGGCAGTAAAATCCATAAAGCGTATGGAGCAGCAGTGGAACAGAACACTGATGCATGCTTTAAAGGGAGCTACAACTGTTGTTTACAAACCAATGAATCATAAAAACACATCATAAATGTTATATAATCCTACATCTAAGCAGCTAGAAATAGCCAGAAGAATTGTTTATTTAATAGACTCTCGATTATCCAGGATTGGGTTAACCAGGATGTGGATTAACCAGGACGTCAAAAACAAACAAACGCGTAACTCGCAGGGCTGTCTCTGGCTTTGTTGCTGCCCCAAACACACACAAAAAACCCCACCAGGGCACAGGGCAGCCAGTGAACCAACACCCCCTCCCCGCGGCGCGGGGTGGCTGGTGAACCAACCCTCCCTCCCCATATTTCCTATAGATAGTGATTATACAGGATTTTATTAACCAGGATTAATTTTTTTCCCTATCATCCTGGATAATCGAGAGGTAGGTAGGTAGGTATGTATGGGGGTGAAGTAGGCAAACTACGGCCCGTGGGTCCTTCCTGACCAGCCCCCAAGCTCCTGGCCAGGGAAGCTGCTCCGGCCCCTCCCCTGCTGTCCCCCCTTCCCCCCCTCCTCCCGCTACAGCTGGGTAGTGGTGCAGCTTAGCTGGCTCTGGTGGGGCCTGAGCTCCTGCAGCACTGAGCGTCTTGGTAAGGGGGTGGGGCTGCAAGTTCCTGAGGGGCAGCATGACTCGCTCCTGAGCAGCATGGTAAGGGGGTCAAGGCTGGGCCAGGGCCTTGGATAAGGGACAAGGAGTCTCAGGGGTCTGTCAAGAGATGGGGGTGTGGATAGGGGTTGAGTCAGTCAGGGGACAGGGAGCAGGGGGGCTTGGGGTTCTGGGGAGCAGTTAGGGTGGGAGGTCTCAGGAGGGGGCAGTCAGGGAACAAGGGGGCTTAGATAGGGGGTGCGGTCCCAGGTGGTTGTGGGGGGTCTCGGGAGGGGGCAGTTAGGGGACGGGGGGGGGTCGGATAGGTTGAGGGTTCTGAGGGGGTGGAATTTGTGATGGGGTGGGATAGGAGGCAGGGCCAGGCTTCCCTACTCTACCCAGCCCTCCATACAATTTTTAACCTCAAAGTGGCCCTCGGGCCAAAAGGTTTGCACGTCTGTATTGGGAGAAGATGAGCAGCACTCAGGTGGTGAAAGAACAGGTTAAGGACTATTTAGAAAAGCTGGAAATGCCCAAATCCATGGGTGCTGATGTGATTGCAGAGATATTGGCCATTATCTTTGAAAAACTCATGGCGATTGGAGGAGATCCCAGACACTTGGAAAAAAGGCAAATATAATGCCAATCTTTACAAAAAATGGAAGGAGGATGGTTTTGAGTTCCCCAGATTAATCAGCCTCACCTCAGTCCCCAGAAAAATCATGCAGCATGTACTCAAGGAATCCATATTGAAGCACTTGGAGGAGAGGTGGTGATCAAGAACTGTCAACATGGATTCACCAAGAAAAAGTCATGCCTGACCAATCTGATTGCTTTCTATGATGAGATAACTGGCTCTGTGGATATGGGGAAAGCAGTGGATGTGATATACCTTGACTTTAGAAAACTTTGAATAGTCTCTCACAGTATTCTTGCCAGCAAGTTAAAGTAGCATGGATTGGATGAATGGACAATAAGGTGGATAGAAAGCTGGCTAGCTTAATGGGCTCAGAAGGCAGTAATCAACTGCTCAATGTCTAGCGGAAAGCTGGTATCAAGCGGAGTGGCCCATGGGTCAGTCCTGGGGCCAGTTTTGTTCAACATCTTAATGGATAATGGGATGGATTACACCCTCAGCAGTTCACGGATGACACTAAGCTGAGGAAGAGGTAGATATGCTGGAGGGTAGGGATAGAGTCAAGATTGACTTAGACAAATTGGAGAATTGGGCCAAAAGAAATCTGATGTTCAACAAGGACAAGTGCAGAGTCCTGCACTTAGGACAGAAGAATCCCATGCACTGCTACAGGCTGGAGACTGACTGGGTAAAGGCAGTTCTGCAGAAAAGGACCTGGGGATTACAGTGGACGAGAAGCTGGATAAAAGTCAACAGTGTGCCCTTGTTGCCAAGAAGGCTAACAGCATGCATTAGTAGGAGCATTGCCAGCAAATCGAGGGAAGTGATTATTCCCTTCTATTTGGCATTGGTGAGGCCACATCTCGAGTACTGCATCCAGTTTTGGGCCCTCTGCTACAGAAAGGATGTGGACAGATTGGAGAGAGTCCAGCAAAGGGCAATGAAAACGATTAGGGGGCTGAGGCACATGACTTATGAGAAGATCCCGAGGGAACTGGGCTTATTTAGTCTGCAGTAGAGAAGAGTGAAGGGGAATTTGATAGCTTTAAACTATCCGAAGGGGGAATTCCAAAGAGGCTGGAGCTAGATTGCTCTCAGTGGTGTCAGATACAGAACAAGGAGCAATAGTTTAAAGTTACAGTGGAGGAGGTCTAGGTTAGTTTTTTTTAATATCCATTTCACTAGGAGAGTGATGAAGCACTTGAATGGGTTACCTAGGGAGGTGGTGGAATCTCCATCCTTAGAGATTTTTAGGGCCCCGCTTGACAAAGCCCTGTCTGAGATTATTTAGTTGGGGTTGGTCCTGCTTTGAGCAGGGGGTTGGACTAGATGACGTCCTTAGGTCTCTTCCAACTCTAATCATCATCTTCTAAATACATGTGATGAGAAACTGTACAGCATGCAAAACCTAGACATATATTTTCAGATTTTAAGCAGCACTTGGACAGCAGAAGTTTTCCTAGAGCTGAACTGAAAGCGACTGTAGACAAGATAAACAATCAGAACAATGGAACGTTATATGTAACAAAACTAAGTAACATTGTAATGCTTTGGATAACAGAGATATTAAGATTATACACAAATACAAAAAGGCAATACACTGAACTGTTTATTTATGGAATGCTAACATTTACTAAAAATATGGACAGTAAAAAAAAAAAAAAAAAAAAAAAAAAATCAATAGAACCAAACTTCATAGATATTGAAGTTTACCTGGTTTTAGTGGGTATTTGCCTTCCTTACCAAAAGATTTTGGAAGAGCTGCTCATTATTCAAATTTGCTACTGTCTGCAAAAGTGTGATCAACCATATGATACTGTACCTGTAGTTATGAAATAATGGACATGAAGTTATTCTTCAAGTATTGGAATAGATTTGTCTCTTTGAAACTGCATTCCATAAATGAACAGAAAATACAGAGCTATGAAAGACTCCATTATCAAAGAAAACTGGCTGAACAACATACACTGTAAGTGTGTTTATCTCAATGTCAGTTTCTTTTGAGGTTTCACCTACCTGGAAGTAAGGGCACAGATAACCTTGCTCCACTGCTCCACTACAGCAGGGTGATGCCGCCAATTGGCCACCATTTCTTTGGCAGTTTTCCAATAAGGGGGTGTTGGAAAGCACCGAGTGCAAGCTAGCAACCACACTTCAAATAGCACACCAATCAGTTTCTCAGCCAGATTCTCAGCAATGCCACCTTATGCAGGAACAAAAAACAAACATTTAAAGCCATTTAAGATGCTAGATCTCTTTCAGCCATCTCCCCTAGGAAACCCTATTGATCATAAAGGAATCTCATGGCTATTATGCTCATATCACTGAAATCTATACAAATTTGATGTTTAAATACCCTTTAATCTACTGTGATCTACAACAATACCATTTGCTTACTTTCTACATGTGCATCCAGGTTTTTAAAAAGTCCAAATGTTGTAATTGATAGTGTAAAGCCAAACCATGTAGGTAAGGCGAACACCTGTGCAACAAGGGATTCGCCTACTTAGACAAATTATCACAGTAACACATCACAGTGTGTGTGAGAGAGAAAAAAAATCTGACCATGTATTTTTTAGTTTACAGGTGGGTAGGTACTGACATGTCTTCACACTGCCTCTAGCTAGGGGAGAAGAAAGATAATACAGAGCTGACAGACAGAACTATGGGGACCCCCAAGACAGAAGACCCAGTAATCTAAGTTTGTAGTTGGATGGACCATCAGATGTCTTGCAGAGTATGTTTTAATAATTCATACAGAATGAAAATTGTTTAAGCAGGTTCAATTTCAGACCATCGAACTTTAATTCAGAGTTTAAAAACTAGAGATGGATTGTTGTCCTTACATGGCCACCAGCAACTTTTGATAGTCTTTCAACATGAAAACAAACTACATTCAGGGGCCAAAAACCCTTACATCTGTAAGAGAAGCAAATGAAAAAGTTAAGACACAAACCTTGCACAGTGGGAGCTGCCAGAAGAGTGTCATTAATCTGTAGGAGAAACAATAATAAAACCTCCCAAGTTTCTCGAGCCATGACGGTTGACTCACGAGCCAATTTCTGGACAGCCTTCAAAACCTGCAAGCATAGTCTATTCTGACTGGACCCCAGGTCCTGCCTACAAGATAAAAACACTATTTGAGTCTCTTAAAAATAAATAAATAAATAGAAATGAATCTATAGCTTTGAGATTGACTACAGTACCTAACATTCACTGTGTTATATGCAAAACATGTAAATTACGAAGCTTACCAGATAAACACAGTTCCCAATCTTCCCCCCTCATTCATCCCAGGAATGACGACTTTCACCTACTCCTTTCTATAGGCACAGCATCCTTATTTAATATGTATATTGCACTAAGCTCAGTCATTATGGTGATCCTATTGTGAAATATGCTGTATAAACATGGACAGTGATATGATCCTCCTCCAAAGAGCTTATGATGTTAGAAGGGTATTTTGAAATTAGATTGGCAAAGATGAAGGCACTGACTACCACATTAAGTATTTTTTTAAATGGCACAGGGAGAGCAAAAGGGATCTGGACTTCCTCTTTGTGGAGGATATGCAGATTAGACTGCCTCAATACTTCACACTTCACCAAAAAGGAGTCCATCTATCCAAGAGAATATATCCTAGAGAAGACAAAGATAAACGTGAACATAATGGAGATGTCCGAACTCACTTATAGCCAGATATCTAATTCAGAAGAGAAGTGTTGTATTGGAAAGCAAAAGAGAATGGTGCTGGCAAACCAGTTTGGCTTCTTCGCTCCCTCCTCCAACATGTCCTATCCCCAACAGGCCATAAGCCTAAAAAAAAAAAAAGCCCCAACTGACTCCCAAGTTTTTAAAAATTCTAGAGAAGTCACTGGAGTAGGAAAAGCAGATTAAGGAGGTCCTCTGAATATAGTGAAAGCTTGTTCATGGAAACCAGAGGGTTTTTTTTTTTTTTTTATAAGAACAGATTTAAAATTTTATTAAAACTAATGTTTGAAATGAAAATATACACAAGTTAAGAAGTAAGGTTCTGGACATCTGGGGTCAAGCTAGGGTTGATTGTAGGTAGCAGGTATAAGGTTTACAAGGTACATAACATATTTCATATCAAGCACAGATCCAGATTGGGGTTTGAGAGTTTTTTAAAGCATCAGTGTATAGGTGTGTTCAGGTACGCCATCCATGGGATGTAGTAAGAGTCCAAGTCAGTGGTGGTATAGCCAATAAGTACACGGGTGGGGTGCGTCCCTCTGTTTGTCAGGGGAAGGAGGGGTGGGTTATTTCCCTGGTCGGCGATCTCGGTTACTCGACCTGGTACTGGCTATGTATATGTCTCTGGACCACCTGATGGCATCAGACACCATCAGCTGTCACATGAGCCGGGCGTAGCGCCAACCGACTCCGCACACTCAGTGTACCGGCTCATTGTGGGGGTCCCACGCCCCCAGGGCTCCAACAATCAGGGCATTGTGCTGCACCTGATAGCCCTGCACTCTCAGGGTGTTGGCCAGCCTGGTGTACTTTGACAACTTCCATGCTCGGGTCTCCACAAGCTGCTCAGGCTTGTGGAGGAGAATGCACAGCAGACGAGCAGAGAATCCATTCTCCCCGGAAGCCAAGAACTTTTCATCACTTTGGAACCAAAACCCTCCCAAGGCACGCTCCCGGACCATGAAGCCAGAGAAGGCACCTCTGGTGAGTGCACCTTTGTAAATACAGGATTTAAAAGTAATTGTGTTTAATGTTTCATTTGCCCTGAAGACTTGAGATGCATTTGAGGCCAGTGCACCTACTGGAAAAGTCTGTTAATGCGTCTGGTGATGAAGCGGGAATTCTCCAGGGACATCTCCATGAAGCTCTCCTGGAGGTACTCTGAAAGCCTTTGCAGAAGGTTTCTGGGGAGGGCTGCCTTATTCCGTCCTCCATGGTAGGATACTACCACACCAAGCCAGTAGCAAGTAGTCTGGAATTACTGCAGCACAAAGCATGACAACGAATGGTCCTGGGTCTTGGTCGCATTCAAGCAACATTTGGTCTTTATCTCTCTGTGTTAGCCTCAGGAGAGTGATATCATTCATGGTCACCTGGTTGAAATATGGGAATTTGTTTAAAAGGACAGCCAAAGGAGCCCGTTCACGTGGAGCTGTTTACGTTTGGCTAAAAGTGATCATCCAAGAGGTAATCCAGGAAAAAAAGGCGCAAAATGATTGTCTACCCTTGCTTTCACGGAGGAAGGGGAGACTGACTACATGTATCCAAAACCACCCACGACAATGTTTCTGCCCTATCAGGCATTGGGAGCTTAACCCAGAATTCTAATGGGGAGCGGAGACTAGGGGTATGTCTTCACTACAGCAATAGGTCGATTTTCTTTAAGTCGATTTTTAAAGCAGACTGTATAGAGTCGATTCTGTGCGTCCCCACAAAGCACAGCAAGCCGACAGTGTCTGTCCACACAACTTTTGCAAGCGTCGACATAGCGAGCGTTGCACTGTGGGTACCTATCCCACAGTTCCCGGAGTCCCCCTCAGGCACCATTTCAAGTGCTGCACTATGGGTAGGCATTTCATAATTTCGCACCCTTTTTCCGCGCCGCTGACCCCCATTTCGAGCGGTGCACTGTGGGTAGGCATCCCATTATTCGCGCCCTTTCTCCACGCTGCGCTAACGCCATAGCACTGCAAGCATGGAGCCCGCTGATGCCACGGCTGCAGTAATTTCCGTTGTGAAGACCTCGCGCACGGTTGTGGATTTCATGCTGTACCGTCTGCAGAGGAATGCGATCCGGACAACTGCGCTTTCTGGAACCTGATGACAGTGATGAGGAGATGGACCTGGACGTGCACAGCAAGGACGACGGGGACACTGACGTTTTTGGAAGTAGGGCGACTGACAATCTGGCAAATTGGTGGCAATGGGGCAGGCTCATGCCATCGAACGCCGATTCTGGGCCAGGGAAACAAGCACGGACTGGTGGGATCGCATAGTGCTGCGGGTGTGGGATGACTCCCAATGGCTCAGAAACTTTCGCATGCGTAAGGGCACGTTCATGGAACTTTGTGACTTGCTTTCCGCGGCCCTCCGGGGCAAGAATACCAGAATGAGGGCGGCCCTTCCAGTTGAGAAGCGAGTGGCAATAGCCCTCTGGAAGCTTGCAACGCCAGACAGCTACCGGTCAGTCGCGAATCAGTTTGGGGTGGGTAAATCTACAGTGGGCTCTGCTGTGATGCAAGTAAGCAGGGCAACCGTTGAGCTGCTGCTACCCAGGGTTATAAACCTTGGAAACCTGCAAGCTACAATTGATGGCTTTGCCGCCATGGGATTCCCTAACTGTGGTGGGGCTATAGATGGCTATAGACTCATATCCCTATCCTGGCACCGGACTACAAGGCCGCCGACTACAGAAACCGGAAGGGATATTATTCTATGGTCATGCAAGCACTGGTTGACCACAAGGGACGTTTCACCGACCTGTACGTGGGGTTGCCAGGAAAGCTTCATGACGCTCGTGTTTTCAGGAACTCTAGGCTTTTTAGACAGCTGCAGCAAGGCAATTTCTTCCCTGACCAGAAAATTTCCGTGGAGGGGGTGGAAATGCCGATCATTATCCTTGGGGACCCAGCCTACCCCCTAATGCCCTGGCTTATGAAGCCCTACACAGGAGCCCTGGACAGGGGTCAGGAGCTGTTCAACTGCAGGCTGAGCAAGTGCAGAATAGCCGTAGAGTGTGCATTTGGCCGTCTGAAGGGGAGATGGCATTCGTTACTGATTCGCTCAGACATCAGCGAGAGAAATATCCCCATTGTTATTGCTGCTTGCTCTGTGCTCCACAATCTCTGTGAGAGCAAGGGGGAGACGTTTATGGTGGGCTGGGAGGCAGAGGCAAATTGCCTGTCCACTGCTTACCAGCAGCCAAACAGCAGGGAAAGTAGAAGAGCGCACCAGGGTGCACTGCGCCTCAGGGACGCCTTGAAAACCAGTTTTATGAGTGCCCAAGATGGCGTTTGAGAACCTGCTCCCTTGCTCTTCTCGGCCCTAAGCCTGCTGTCCTTGCACCCTCTTTCCCTCCCCCCTCCCCATGCTTGCAGAGGAAATAAATTCATTGTTTTAAAAATCATGGTTCCTTTATTGCTTCATCACAAATACAAATACAGGGGATCACTGGCAAGGTAGCCCGGAAGGGGTGGGTGAGGAGGGAAACCAGCAGTCGCACTGGTGGAGGAGCGGACGGACAGAGGGGGGGGGGGAAGGGGGAGAGGAGGGGGGGCCAAGACACAGCAGCTTTTAAAAGTTTTCAGAGAACCTCATCCTGCTGCTGCTTGTGCTGGCTTGTGGGGTGGAGTGGGTCGGTCCACGGAGCTTTCCCCCCCCCCCGGGTTCTCACCCAGCGTTTGGGTGGGGAAGCTATGGGAGTTGGGAAGGGGGAGGTGGTTAGACAGGGGCTGCAGAGGCGATCTTTGGCCCTGCTGCAGCTCCACCAGACAGCACAGCATGTTGCTTTGGTCCTCCATTATCCGGAGCAAAGCATCCATGCGTCTTTCTTCACGCTCCTGTCACTGCAGCCACATTTCTTCCCTCTTTTCTGCTGCGGCTCTCGATTCCTGCCTGGACTATAGCAATCTTTCCCTCCATTCTGTCTGGCAGGCTGCCTCAGCGCAAGAGTTATCCAGTAGTTCAGTGAACAGATCATCGCGAGTTTTCTTTTTACGCTTTCATATCTGCGATGCACGGCGTGAGAAGCAGGACGGGGGATTCTGAGATAATTGTGCATCTGTGGGCGAATGTGGGCAAAGAAAGTTTGAAAGTTATGAGACAGATACATTCAAGGTTATGAGACAGATGCAGTCTCGGATGGAACACAATAGGAGTACTATGCAATTGGCAACCTCAGTATTCAGAGGTGTGATATGATTTCTGTACAAGGTCATATTCTACACCTAAAAGTGACTGAATGGCTCACAGAAAAGTCACAGCATCTCACACACATATGCGTGCCTCAGCCCAACACTGCTTCTGAAATCACCGTGCAGCCAGCCATGGTAAGTTTAAATCCATATTTAAAAGAAGCACTTGGATATTCTAGAGTAACCCCACCACCTTCCCCCCACCACGTGGAGACCTCCTCCCCTCACCGCGTGGCTCCCACTGAACCGCGATCTGCAAAACAAAGCCAAAAATCTCTCGCTAAGGGCTGGCTGGGGCTTTTCTGCGGAGGCAAACGCTTGCAGACTGACTCTTCAAATTCCCTGCTAGCTACCGCTTCGGGCTGGCAGGGGGGGGGGGTTGGTTGGGAGCATGTTCGGTCTTAAGCGGAAGCAACCGCTTGCAGACTCTTCAAATTCTCTGCTAGCTACTGCTACGGGCTGGCGGGGGGGCAGGGGCGCGTTTGGGGGGGGGGGGGGGTCGGTCTTCAGCGGAAAAGATTACTTTGCAGTTGGGAATCTTTATCTCCCTACTAATTGCAGTCCGTATTTCAAAACAGGCAACCATGAATGACATCACTTTGCTTAGAATTTCTAAGAGATAGAGAACGTATGCTGATTGAGTCACTGCAAAGTCCTGGTCCATTCGCCGCAATGCTAGCCTGCTCAATGATACCAGACTATTTACTACTTTCGTGGTGTGGGATGGTCTCCTACCATGGGGAGGGATGGGGGGGGGGGCAAATAAGGCAGCTCTCCCCAGAAATCTGTTGCGGAAGATTCATCACTACCTCCTGGATAGCTTCATTGAGATGTCCGCAGAGGACTTCCAGTCAATACCGGAGTATAATGACAAGCTCTGAGTAGAAACTGACCATCAATGAAAGCACGCTAAGTCCTTAGGGCAAGTTAATCATTAATAAATGTTGCCGTTAAAAATCATGAGTCATATAATCCCTTAGAAAAAAAACACTTACCCCCCTAGGAGGCTTGGGAGGGTGCTGGCTGCAGGGTGATAAACAGCTCCTGTCTGTCTGCTAACACGGTTTCTCCGCTGGCCTCCTGCTGCTCCGTGATATTTCCCTCTTCCTCATAGTCGTCCTCATCTGAATCGTTCTCGGCCCTGACGATTATCCCATCGGTGGAGTCCACGTAGACCGGTGCGATGGTGGTGGGGGCGCCCCCCCATTATCTGATTTAGTTCATTGTAGAACCGGCATGTCCACGGCGCGCCCCCTGATCGTCCGTTTGCCTCCTTGGCTTTCTGGAGCGCTTGCCTCAGCTCCTTAATTTTTACGCGGCACTGTGTGGCGTCCCTGTTGTGGCCCCTTTCCAGCATGGCCTTGGAGACCCTGGCAAACGTGTTGGCATTCCGTTTGTTGTTGCGGAGTTCCAACATCACGGATTCCTCTCCCCAGATAGCGATCAGATCCAACACCTCATTATTGGACCATGCTGGAGCTCTTTTCCTCTGGCTGGTCTCCAGGGCAGCTGAGCTCTGCATGGAGTCTTGTGATGCTGAGGTCTGCATAGCGGCTTGTGCTGCTGATTTCTCTGAATGGCGACTGAGCTGTGCAGGTGAGCTGGCCACACTGACCAAACAGGAAATGCTATTCAAATGTTCCCGGGTCTTTTCCTGTCTACCTGGCCAGAGCAGCGAGTTGAGAGTGCTGTCCAAAGCGGTCACAGTGGAGCAGTGAGGCAGTCCAGAGCGGTCAGAATGGAGCATTGTGGGACAGCCTCTGGAGGCCAATAACGTCCCATGCATCCTCACTAGTCCACAATCGACCTAGAGAGGTCGATTTCAGCGCTACTCCTCTCGTTAGGGAGGAGTACAGAAGTTGATTTTGAGGGCCCTTTAAATCGACACAAATGGCGTCCGTGGGGACGTAGTGGGGACCTGCCCTAGGAGACTGTGGGACAGCTATCCACAGTACACCGTTCCTTGAGCTGATGCTAGCCATACTATTGAAGACGCACTCTGCTGACAATGTGCTTAGTGTGGACACACACAACTGACTATATAAAATAGTTTCCTAAAAATCGACTTCTATAAAATGGATCTAATTTCATAGTGTAGACATACCCTTAGACTATCATTACTAGGTTCTTTACAGATTCACGTAGACAACACTGTAATGATGCACTTGGTTCATGCTTTCAAAGTTTTCATCACTGCTTTAAAAACATGGGCTAGGGCCTAGGTGCTATCATAGTACATTTTTTAAAAACTGACAAAACAGAAGCCTAATTTTAATGTTATTTTTCTCAGTCCTCAACTTTTCCCTTACCCTTCTCAGAGGTAAATATCTGAAAATTAAATAGAATTTAACTCTGTAGTAAGTTTAATATCCACAGAAGGATGGTCCAGTAGTGAGAGCATTAGCTTAGTAATTGGGAGACTTTCTGGTTGTTGAGGCAAAGCTTCAGAAAGATCAGACACCTCAACATACAGCAATTACAAGAGGAAGCTACATAAGCGCAGCTCTGCAACAAACATCAGAGCTGCTCTGCCTTATTTTGCTGGCTTGACTATTAATGTTAATGTAAACAGCAAATAGGCAACTCTTCAAAATACTATATGCTAGCAAAAATACCCAGCGTTGCTCGGGTCCGTCAGAGGTGGGGAGGAGGCAGAGAGCTGAGCAAGTGTGGGGTCCGTTGGAGGGGGGAGGGGGCAGAGAGCAAACCTGACACCCCCCGACCAAACCCGACACACCCACCTCACTTACCCCTCGACCAACCCCGATTCACATTTTTACCCCCCCATCCAAATCCGTCACCCCCCTACCAACCCCAACACCGCCACCTCACCCCCCGTAGACCAAACCCGACACACCCACCTCACTTCCCCCCAAACCATACCCGACACCCCTACCTACCACCACAAACAAACCCGACACCCACACCTCACTTACCCCTCGACCAACCCCAACCCCCCTCCTCACCCGCCCAACCAACCCCAACCCCCCCCACCTCACCCCCCACCCACCCAGACACCCCCACCTCACCCCCCGACCAAACCCGACACCCCTACCTCACTTACCCTCTGACCAAACCCAACTCGGGTCCGTCGGCGGTGGGGAGGGGGCAGAGAGCTGAGCGAATGCGGGGTCTGTTGGAGGGGGTATTATGACATCATAACTATGTCACAGAGAACAGCAGCTGCCCAGCTGATGTGATTGGCCTTTAAATAATTTCACCCCTGGAGGGAGTCAGAGGTGAGATTTTAAAAATTTTCAACTCTTACCCTGATTAGGACCCTAAGACCTATAACTGTACCAAATTTCAAGTCTCTAGCTCAAACGGTGTGGAAGGAGTAAGTGCACTTACATACATACACACATACACCATTTGACTTTTATATAGATTAAGCAGCTTTTGCCATCTTGGGTACATCAAAATGAAATCACCAAGCCTGGTATGATGAGAATGACTCAGAAATCCAAGAGCTACTAATTCCTCCTTTGCTCACCCCTGAGTCCTTCCCCCCTGGTTATTTTCAGTAAAATCTGACAGGTCATGGCTCCCATTAATTTTTGTTACCTGCAACTGTCCATGACTTTTACTAAAACTAACCATGACAAAGTCTTAGCCTTAGTCACGAGACCACAGACTTCCATGCTGCTTTGAAAGATGTATATGGCTCCACACACACTAGAGTGCCTTTAAAGAGTACAGACAGCCTATCGCTGATCACCAGTAAAGGAGAAATCCTACCAGTGATGCCAACAGCATTTCAGTGATCTTCTGAACACTACAGACGAGGCACAAATAAGAACAGTGGATACGGCAACATCCTTTGATAGAGTCAGCACTGCAATCAGTGCCATGAAGAACTGCAGGGATCTGATGGTATTCCTGCAGAAATAGTCAAGCACTGAGGAGAGGCCTTACTGAGGCAACTACATGGAGATTCTCTCAGTATAGGGAGTACTGAAGAAGATGTACTGCATGGCTTCAATGATTCCATCATTGTCACCACATACAAGAGGAAAGGTGAAAGTCCAACTTTGGCAACTATCACGCTATCTCATTACTTATGAGCACTGGAAAGATGCTGGCCAGAATACGCTTTGATTATCTGCTATGCAACATCACTAATGGTGTGTTGGCAGACTCACAATATTGTTTCAGGACAATGTGAGGAACAGCAGACATATTTGTAGCTAGTCAGATGCAGGAGCAATGCAGAGAACAGCAACAGCATTTGACACTGACAGCAGATCTGGACTTAACTATTACACAAGTTTGGCTATCCAGAAAAATTCACCAACATTCTGAGGCTATGGCATAATGACATGCTCAGACGAGAATGTGCACATTGGTTCAGTATGATCCATTTCTTACCACAAATGTTAATTTGAGCTGCATAATTAATCCAATCTTGTTCAATGTCTTCTATGCAGCAACACTTAGTGATGCTACAAGAAACCTGAATGCTGGTATCAGGATAGATTTCCTATCCTCTAGAAAATTAATCAACAGATTACAGACAAATTTGTAGAGTCTATAAACAGAGGCTGACAATCTAAATGAAAGAAGTAATGTATCAACCTGCACCAGGAAAACCCTACAAAAAACCAGAAGTCACCATCTGCCACACACAATGAAGTTATAGACTTCTGCTATCTTGGCAGCATATTGGTGAAGGATGCTACTCTAGACAAGGAGATAAGAAATTGCATTAACAAAACCAGTTCATCACTGGCAGACTATCAGGCAGAATCTGGTAGCAATACTGTATTAAGCTTCAAACAAAGATAAAAGATTAAAGTGGTTGTGCTGTCCGATTTGTTATGTAAGCCTGAGTCCTGCATCACATCAAACTTCTAGATAAATTCTATTTTTGACAACTGCATACCATACTCTGAATCAAATAGCAGAATAATGTTACAAATAAAGTTCTGGAATGCAACCCCTCTACAGGGACTGAAGCCATGATCATCACAGTTACACTGGGTTGGTCATGTGTTCAGTATGGATGACACCAGAATGCCAAAGCAGCTGCTGACAGCAAACTGGAAGTAGGTAACCACACACAAGCTGGCCAGAAGAAATGAGTCACAGACACACAAGCATAATTTGAAGCAGTACATCATTGACATCAACAGTTGAGAGTCTCCAGTAATAGACAGATCACCTAACAAGCAGTAGTCAGAAATGGGGTTACTCAGAGACTAATCACTGTATGGTTCTTGAGGCACAGAGGCGGAGTTGTAAACAGCAGTAGCTTCAGTGGACAGACTGTAATCCCTTCCTCGATATTGAGCTACATGTGCATTCAACGTAGAAAGGACCAAGTATATTAGCACCATCAGCATCATCTTTGATCATGGACAACCACCACCTATTCAAGAATCATTTACCTCTTAGCTACAGAGCCACACTGGGAGCTCATGTTCCCTTGGTTATCTACCATGATTCTAAGTGCTTTTCAATGTCATTGCATTCCAGGATACAGTCATTCACCTTGTATGACCTACATTCTTTGTTCCTATGTAAAATGACCTTGCATTTGACTGTAATACACAAGTTTCTCATTTCTTAATCTGCGGTCTCACGTGCTTTGCACTTATTTGGCACAGAGCCTTTAGTATCACCCTCTGTTGATTCAAGGGTTTTGAATCCACCAAAGCTCAGCTGGGTGATCTGATGCTGTCCAAAAACATTTTTCAATCGTTTTCCCAAATCATGCAACTATCCATAGACATAGTTCTGTAAGAAGTTTTCAGAATAGTTAGTGTGTAAGTCAAGGACTGATTTGCAAATTAAGTTGTCTAACCATGGCAGCAAAAGAAGCTGCAAAGTTCACAATTCAAAGCTGTAACAAATAAGAGTGGCCACCTCCCTCCTAACTTCAGACCCAGTTATGTTTTGCCACAGAGACAAGTAATAAGTCAGTTTTATTCTACACAAATCTTACTCTTGTTTGGTTAGCGAATAAAAAAAAACTCCTGGCCTTTCTGGAAAAATAGCTACATGACTATAGCTGAGAAGTCCAGACCCCCATCTCTTCCCTCTTCAGATCTGCTTCTCACCTTGGTATGAAGAGATTTTGTAGATGTTTCAGAATGCTCTGAACATAAAGGTTTGGTTCCTTAATAACAGGTAAAGGAATGGAGTCTTTAGGTAATACAAGAGCCATAATCCAGTCAGTATATACATCGACACAATACTTCACAGTATCGCCCTCCAATGGGAGGGTCAGTCCATAACAAACCACCTCCATGGTCCATTTTACCTAAACAAAGAAAGGTGACATCATTGAAATACTATATGTACCAAACATAAGAGCATGTCTTCATGTTCCTAACAAGCCCAATGACGCCAACACGACGTCTTTTTAGCTTTCAGCAATAGTATGTGAACATAAGCATCCCTTCAAAAAGTATTTCAGGCTGTGTGTGTTTACAACATAGTCAGACCCCGCAATACTGCGACGATCAGGATCCAAAAAAACTGACTGCGATAAGCACGGGGTCGCGGTATTGCGGGGTTCCGCTGCATCAAAGCAGCACCTGCCGGCGCCATCAGGAGCCAGCCGTATCCCGCACTATAAACGGATTCGCCCTATTGCGGGACGCGGTATTCCGGGGTCCGACTGTATATGTAAAGGGACAGCTTCCCTTAAGGAACAGGCTGGAGCCTGCAGCTTGGGGATAATGAAGGAGGCCCTGCCACACCCTGTGGTCAATCAAATAAAACGGGAGGGCAGGGAGCAGAGCCAGGCAGGTTTGCAGTCACTCTGGACCTGAAACCTTATTATAACCACGGTATTTGGTTAGTGTATGTTGACATCTCCTTGCCTTGAGCTGCAAAAGCAAACCCATGCCTCCCCAATTATAGGAATTAAGGCGGGGCACACCCACACCACCACAAGGGGTTTGTGGGGATGGCTCACACCTTTAAAGAAACTTTTTAAACATACTCCAGTTTACAGATTGTAAATCATGCTACCTACCAGACTTAACATGGAAACTAAAGCAACACACAGTAAAAGCTGTTTTATCCAGCACGTTGGGGAAATGGGGAGTGCTGGTAAGTGAAAAATGCCGGTTAACCAATAGGTAGTTTGGGTGCAGGAAGGAGTGCAGACTTGGGGCAGCAAGTTGGGGCACAGGAGGGGGCTCGGGAGTGCAGGGAGCCAGATTCCAACAGAGGTGTGGCAGGTGGCTCTGCCTCCACCTGTAGGCGTCACCCTCACAGCTCCCAATGGCCACACTTCCCATCCAATGGGAGCTGCGGAGCTAGTGCTCAGGGTGGGTCGAGGGCAGCGTGCAGAGCCACCTGCTCTGTCTCCACCTAGGAGCAGCCAGGACACACCACCACTTGCAGGGAGCTGCCCAGGGTGAGTGACCCCAGATCCCCACTCCCACACCACAACCCTCCGCTCAAATCACCACCCGCACCCAAACTCCTTCCCAGAGCCTGCACTCCGCACCCCTTCCTGCACCTCAGACTATAAACTAGAATTTCAATTATGATCAGAAATGTCGGTTTATAGAGCTGTCTGGTTGGTGAAGTACTGGATAAAACAGCTTTTACTGTACTAGCCTACAACAGTATTCATTGGAGGGGGTGAGGGATAGTTCAGTGGTTTGAGCATTGGCTTGCTAAACCCAGGGTTGTGAGCTCAATCCTTGAGGGGGCCATTTAGGGATATGGGGTAAAAATCTGTTGGATGATTTAATTGGGCATTGGCCCTGTTTTGAGCAGGTGGCTGGACTAGATGATCTCCTGAGGTCCCTTCCAACCCTGCTATTCTATGATCAGCTTCTCTTCCAACTAAATTTGCACTTTATAACAATACATCATTTGCTACTGTTGCTAGTTGTCTTCTGCTGCCATTTGTTATTAGCATGATGAACTTCATGAGGCTGTGATGTCAGTGTATTTCATTCCCAACAAGATAATCAAGACTAAGCATTTTCAGTTTACATTAAAGGTGGCATTTTTAGCCTACCTGCAATTTGACAACAGCCCTTCATACTTTTTAACAAAGTGCAAGACTGAACAACAGACAGCTTAAATATATTGTTACGAATATTAAATATCCATAGTACCGAGAAAGAAGAATATGTATACTGTAGTAGGTAGATAGTAACATATATAACATATTCGTTATATGACTGAGAATTGACATTCAATATTTGTCTATTGTGCCATAGGTTCTAAGAAATTGAGCCAAACTGACAAGAAATTTAGCAATTAATAAAATGTTAATAGCTCTCCAGATAAGTAAGGTTCTCCAGCTATGTATTTTATAGAAAACATAATTTACTTATGCTAAGAATTATCTGTTGGGAAAAGCCTTCTACAGAACATTAGTTTAGGACTTGAAATGTACTTCAGAAAGCTTAGATTATTTTAAAAAAATTCAAAGTTACACTGCAGAAAGCTACATAGATCAGCTACATTGCAGTTAATGTGTGAACAGAACCAGACCCTCTGTAGAGAAAAACACTTACTTCTTTATCTGTTTTTAACAAACTCTCGCTCCCAGCTGCCGATGGTGTATTTAAGGCTTGTCCAAGAGGACGCACCACTGCATTTGCCACCTCTCTCCCCACATTATCAGGATAGCTGTGAAGTACACTGGTGTGACCCTGATCATTTTGAACAACAAGATGCAGGGATCTCCACTCTGAGTACATAGTGCCTCTATACTACACACCAAGCAATACCTGGAAGAAGAGAAAGAAGCAATTATTAAATATGCTTATGGTACACATTAACAGAACTCTGGCTAGACAAAGAACATAGCCCATTACACATTTAAAAATGCAAATGAATGCTTCATGCCCATGGAGAATTGGGAAGGGGTGGGGAAATCAAACTGCAGCCATTCAACTCCAAGAGGGCTCTAAGGTAGCCCAGTGAACCAGTAGGTTGACTATATGGAATATGTTCATAAATGTTGATTTTAATTACAGGTAGAAATTAGATATCAAGACATCAATCTTAAGACCTCTCCTGCATCATATCGATGGTCCACAATCACTTGAAATGACCCCTGTTCTTTCTCAGCAATTATGGAACAGACACTGCTCTTACTCTAACACTTAACTTGAATGCAGGTCAATTCCAGAAGTACTCAGTGAATTTAAGTGCAAGCTCCAGTGTACATTCCTACACATTAGTTCCTGGCAACACCCATGATGCCAATGAAAGGACACGACAGATTTTTTTTTTAAATGGCGGGCTAAAAAAAATGTCAGCATCCAACAAAGTGGGTATTAGACCACGAAAGCTTATGCTTCTAGACTTTTGTTAGTCTTTAAGGTGCCACATGACTCTTTGTTGCTTCTCTACTCATACAGAAGCTGTATGTTAGGGTACCTAATCAATTTGTTGCTCAATTCTGAACCTTTCCAATATATCTTTTTTGAGATCTTCACACAGTATGCAAGATGGATTTATAATGTTGCACTCTGATATTTTCTGTCTTACTACCTACCCCTTTCCTAGTGGTTCCTAACACTTAGCTTTGATTACCACTGAACATTGAGCATATGTTTTCATAGAACTATCCACAATGACTCCAAGATCTCTTTCTTGAGTAGTAATAGCTAATGTATATTTGGGATTTTGTTTTCCAATATGTATTACTTTGCATTTATCACCATTGAATTTCAGCGGCCATTTTGTTGCCCACTCACCCGGTTTTGTGAGATCTCTTTGTAACTCTTCAGTGTGCTTTGGATTTAACTATCTTGAGCAATTTTGTATAGTCTGCAAATTTTGCCACCTCACTGTTCACCCCTTTTTCCAGATCATTTATGAATATGTTGAACAGTACTGCTTCCAGTAGAGACCCCTGGGGAACACTTATTTACCTCTCTCCACTCTGAAAACTGACCATTTATTCCTATCCTTTGTTTTCTGTCTTTTAACTATTTACTGATCCATGAGAGGACCTTCCCTCTTATCCCATCCATGACTGCTTACTTTGTTTAAGAACCTTTGGTGAAGGGCCTTGTCAAAGGCTTTCTGAAATTCTAAGTACACTATATCCACATTTTTCTTTACCCCAAAATAATTCTAATAGATTGGTGAGGCATTATTTCTCTTCACAAAAGCGGTGTTGACTTTTCCCCAACAAATCATGCCATAACTATTGTTTAAACCAATTTGCCTGGAGGTACACAGAAGTCCTGGGAGCACGGGGGGGGGGGGGGGGGGGGGGGGGAGGGGAGGGAAAGGAAAGGAGGGGGAGTATGTCAGCTCATCTAGATAGTTGCCGAGTTTCACAACAGGATACATAAAAAGTGCTAGCAAAAACAGTACAAAACCAAAATTTCATACAGAAAGTGACTTGTTTAATACTGCTCTATATATTAGGTCAGAGTCTTTCAATATGGAGGTGGCGATCCATGGGGGGGTGTTGCGGGATAGGTTACAAGTGGGGCAAATCACAAGTGCACAGCTGGCATTAAGTAGCAAGAATGGGTCGTGTGAAGCTTAGATTCATGCTGAAGCCTGACCCCCTGCGACCCACGGCTGAAATCAGACTCTGAAAAAGGTACAGTAGTCTGGAAAGGTTGTGAATCACTGCCCTAGTCCATCTTCCAGGAAACTAAGAGGTGAAGGTTAAAGTGTGGCTTGCCAGCCAAGAGAAGTAAAAGCCCATTTGTTCAAAACATTTGCACTCAACCTTTCCCCTAAAAGCGACTCTTGGCCTAGTACCAAACACGGCAGGGCTTGCAGATATACTAGTCCTTTCAAAGAGCAGGCTCACTACCTAAACAGCTGTGTAAATTAGGAAAGTCTCAGGATAGCCACCCCCAGTGCTGGCTTCCCAAAGAGCACTGCAGAAAGCCTACGTCTGATATTTATTTTGCTACTTTCCAGAGTCAACTGCTGCCTGGTTTGGGGCAGGAGCCAGATGCACTGCAGATTAATTCAATATCAAACACATGAAGAGCATAGAGTCTGCAGGAAACAGATCCCTCCCTACGCTTTCTTAAGAAAGCCATTTTTTTAAAAAGTGGTGGGAGCACAGCAGCCAGAGACCTAAAGCTTGGAGAGAAAAGGACTATTACAATACCCAGCTCTTTGAAGGGGAAAATGGATGAACCACAGGTAGAAGCAGGGGAGAGGAGATCAGGAAAGCAGAGAGTATCAACTAGTCTAGGACCAAGGCCTTGTCCACATGGGAAGTTATACCAGTAGGCAGGGCTGTCCTTACACATATGCAAACTATGCAGCTGCATAGAGCACGAGGAAATTTGGGGCACCAAATTGCCCCTAATTGCCTCGTGTCCTACGCAGCTCTGGGCTGCTCCTGCGGCCAGCCTGATCCCTTGGCTGGCTGAGCCTGCCAGGAAAGATGCCCCCACCCCTGGTCTGCCCCAACCCCACCCCCACTTCACCCCTTTCCCAAAGCTCTGCCCCTGCTCCACCCCTTCTCCTGAGCTACATCCTGGGAGATTGCAAGGGTCAGGCATGCCCTGCAATCCCTGGGTGGCAGGAAGTGGAGTAACATTGCCCCAACCTGCTCCGCTGGGGGGCAGTTTCTCCCCACCCCCCAAGCCTGCTCCTACCCCTCACAGATCTTGGGAGCAGCTGCCCCCCCCCCCCCTCAGGCCTGGTGACATCCCTCCCCTTCAGAGGGGCTGTGTAGGGCACCAAAATGTCTAGGGACAGCCCTGTCAGTAGGGCCCAGTGCTTAGGGTGCTAGCCTGGCACTCAGGAGCCTTGAGTTCATTCCCTGCTTTGCCACACACTTTGTGTATGACCTTGGACAAGTCACTTTGCAACACCTATTTTTGACAGATGGAGACCCAACTCAGAGACTATTTTAGTGTACTTCCCTACCTCATATGGGGTATTATGGGGATAAATACAGTCCAGATACCACAGTAATGGATAGTGTTATTCTAGACCCATATGAACAGGTACCTTAGTAGAGGAGAGTTATTTTCATTTTAACTTAAACTTCTTCACAAGAAACATATGGTAACCCTACCCCCCCTCCCCCAAAAAAGGGCTCATACTGCAGTAAGTGTACCCACAAACTGGAGGGAGGTGTTATATCAGTACAAGTTCATCAGTTTAAAGTCACACTTTAGGTTATACTGAAAAAAAAATTCACATGTACACAAGGCCTATGTAATCAGTATGCCAGCTCTGGAGGGAAAAAAGGAAATCCCAAGTCCTGATTATTCTGAGAATCCCTCATTCCACTCTTGGGGAAGGGAATAACTGAAACTAAGAGCAACACTCCCAGGAGGTAGGAGAAATGTACAAGGAGAGGATACAATGTTGCTGTGTGTAGGTAAAAAACAGTCCTGGGCACAGGACAGGAATCAAGAAAGGCAAGGGCCTTCTCCAGTGCTCTGTACTAACAGCTGACTGCCCGATCTTAAGGATTTGCAAGTTGATGTGTCCTATTACAATATTTTAATAGATTCCCAGTTTTAATCAAGTTCAACAAAAATATTTTAGCTTTAAAACCTCTCAATTGCTCCACTAAACAATTATTTGTACCTCCTCTGTAGTTTTAGTGGCTTTATAAAGTTACAATTCAAGAACACACCAAAATATAAAACAATTTAGTGTGGGTGTTATCACATAATCACATCCTTGTTACCTCCTACCTGATTCCTGACTATTTATCTATACCTGCCTCTGGACACTTCCACTGCTTGCATCTGACGAAGTGGGTATTAGCCCACGAAAGCTTATGCTTCAAAACTTTATAGTTAGTTAGTCTTTAAGGTGCCACAGGACTCTTTGTTACCTCAGATATTGTGGAGCACACCGCAAACAGCAATTACAATTGGAATCGTGGTTTTGCGGAGGTCTAACCTAGTCAGCAAACAGCGGCAGCAAGCTTTTAAACCTCCAAATGCACATTCTACCACCATTCTGCACTTGTTCAGCCTATAGTTGAACTGCTCCTTACTAATGTCCAGGCTGCCTGTGTACAGCTTCATGAGCCACGGCATTGAGGGACAGGCTGGGTCCCCGAGGATAACTATAGGCATTTCAACATCCACAACACTAATTTTCTGGTCTGGAAAGTAAGTCCCTTCCTGCAGCTATTCAAACAGACCAGAGTTCCTGAAGATGCGAGCGTCATGCACCTTTCCCAGCCATCCCATGTTGAGGTTTGTGAAACAGCCCTTGTGATCCACCAGTGCTTGCAGCATCATTGATAAGTACCCATTGCAGTTTACATACTGACTGCCAAGGTGGTCCAGTGCCAAGATAGACAGAACGCATATCCCTATCGTCCCACAGTTAGGGAATCCCATCGCAGCAAAGACATTCACAATAACCTGCACATTTCCCAGAGTCACTACCCTTGATAACAACAAATCAGCGATTGCATTGGCTACGTGGATCGCAGCAGCCCCCACAGTGGATTTGCCCACTCCAAATTGATTCCCAACTGACCGGTAGCTGTCAGACGTTGCCAGCTTCCACAGGGCTATCGCCACTCGCTTCTCAACTGTGAAGGCTCCTCTCATTTTGGTATCTTTGCATTTCAGGGCAGGAGACAGCAAGTCAAAAAGTTCAAGGAAAGTGGCCTTACGCATGCAAAGGTTTTGCAGCCACTGGGAATCATCCCATATATGCAACACTATGCCATCCCACCAGTCTGTGCTTGTTTCCCAAACCCAGAATTGGCGTTCCACAGCATGCACATGGCCCAATGCCACCATAATATTGCAATTGCCACATGCCATTCTTCCAGGAACGTTTGTGTCCATGTCCTCATCACTATCATCATTGGGCTGTTGTCGCTTCCTTGCCCGGTTTTGCAGGTTCTGCACTTACTGCAGGATAATGTGCAAGGGGTTTAAAATGATCACAACTACAGCAGTAAGCTGAACGGGCTCCATGCTTGCCGTGCACAGGTAATCCAGGAAAAAAGGCACAAAACAATTGTTTACCATTGCTTTCAGAGGGAGGGGGAAAATGACAACATATCCAAAACCACCTTGCTCAGCCTGTAGTTGAAATGTTCCTTACTACTGTTCAGGCTTCATGAGCCATGGAAGCAAGGGGTAGGCGCGACCGCACAGTGGGGGGCAGCCTGAGGTAGAAGCCTCCAGCTCACAGGAGAGCAGAGTTGCAGCGGAAGCAGTGGAGCCATAAAGCATGTACAAGGATGGCTATCAGTCCTATTGCACCGTCTTCTGCAGAAAAAAGGCACAAAACGACTGTTTGCCGTTGCTTTCATGGAGGGATGGGGACCAACGACATGCACCCAAATCCCCGAGACAATCTTTTTACCCAATCAGGCATTGGGAGCTTAACTCAGAATTCCAATGGGCTGCAGAGATTGCAGGAACTGTGGGATAGCTACCCATAGTGCACCGCTCCGAGAGTCGATGCGGGCCATGGTACTGTGGATGCATTCTGCCGACTTAACGCACTTAGTGGGGACACACACAATTGATTGTAAAAAAAATCTCTTCTGAAAAATCAACTTCTATAAATTCGACCTAATTTCATACTGTAGACATACCCTTAGAACCACTTCAATCAGAAATTGTTTTGCCAGTTGAAAACTAGACATCCCAACTGCTTTTTAGCAAGCATAAAACACTGTTTTCTTGCTCTTGCAGTTCTTGTGAGAGGAGGGGGGGGGAAAAACACACACAAGACAGAAAAATCAAGAGATTTGAGTTTTATTTCCTGCTCTGACAAGCCTTGGGCAACCAACTGTGGCCAAAATCTTAAACTCTGGCTAACTCAAGCTAGGCTTCTAAATCTATAAGGTATTTTTTTTTTTTTTTTTTTTTTTAAAAGCTAAGTGGCCTGGTTTCCCGAGGTGCTGAGCACCTACAATATCCAATTACTTCAGTGGACTTTACACTGCCAACTTCTAAATCAAACCATTTAAATTTAGTCTACTAAATATGGAGATGAACTTTAAGATCACAAATTTCAAATGCTGTGTCTAGTCTCTGTAAAATGGAATAATGCATATCTACATCATAGAAGGGCTGGGAGATTTAACATGGTTGGTAAAACCATTAGTTATCCTCAAGTAAATTAAAATCCCTATAAGAGGGCAAAATATTATGACATGTGGAACTGCCTGAATTCCACTGGGACAGAGAAGCAAAGCCTTCATGGGAAGCTTCAGGAGGGTAACAAGATTGAAGCTAGAGTAGATACAGAATGGCACATGTATAAGACTAAATCCTGAAATCAGGATGGCAGCAGTTTGGGGGCCTTTGTTACAAACTTTTGAAGAGTTCAAGATGTATTTCCCACCTGCTTTCAATTCCACTTTAACTACTCCTGCCATGTGCTGCAATCTGTCCCTTTTTTAAAAAAAAAAAAAACCACAACGGTATTTACTGTCACAGGAGATGCTGTTTCTGCATCTAGGAACCTAAGGGTATGTCTATACTACAGCAGTTACCACTGCACACTTAAGGCACTGCAGCTGTGCTGCTATAGTGCCATAGTTATATGTGCATCCCACATTGACAGAAGGAGGTTGTCTCTTGATGTAAAGAATTCACCTCAGAATTCCATCAATCTAGCACATCTACACCAGGAGTTACATTGACCTAACTATGAAAAGTGTTCAGGTCTGTGACCAGAGCATAAAAATGTAGCTAAATTGATGTAATAAAGCACAGAAAAAGCCTAAGTCTCATTGAATGTTAATGGGACTTAGATTCCTGAGTGCCTTATCAGTTTTGAAAATTCTACCCCGGTCTTGTTTTTGCCCTCCCATTTATAAATCACACCACCATATTTCTCCCTACCACATTCATCTCTGTCAATTAAGTGCGATTGAATGACATGGTTGCTTCTGACGGTAAGGGACAAGCGTCAGCAGCCTTGAGGCTCATTTCCGGTTTAGGTCTTGTATTCCTAAAAGCTATCTGCAGGGATATAGAAGGGATTCGCCCCCCCTTCCTCCCAGAGTATTCTGGATTTGTTTTAATCTGCTTCCTCTGAAGCAACAGGGACAGCCATTGCTGAAGATGGGACATTGGACAGGGAGAGTGAGGGCCCTGAGATGGCACCAAGCCTTCTCTCTCTCAAGTGCATGGCTGGCCAGTTCTTGCTCACATACTCAGTATCTAACGGATTGCCATATGTGGGGTCAGAAAGGAATTTTGTCCCAGGCCCCATTGACAGTGACTTTGGAGGTTTCATCTTCTTCTGCAGTATGTACATGCGGGTTACTTGCCAGGATTACCTGGGTATACCTTTCTTACACGTTTCTCAACAATTGACAGGGCCATAATGCATTAGTGCACTTCAGTTCCTCCTTCTCTGCCTGTGGCACATAACAGTCTAGTCTCCAGAGAGGCACAGTATTTTGGTCGGATTTCAGTTGTTGGGTTTAGTGTGTAGGTGCTGGGTGGTGTTGGTGACCTGTGGTATAGAGGACTCAATGGTATCGTGGTTCCTTCAGGCCTTAAACTCAAGAACTATGACTTTTCTCCTCCAGTGCAATCCCCTGGATGTACCAGGGAGCAATGCTGACGTGGATCAGCTAGAGATAACACTTCATCTCTAACAGGATTGGCTGAGTTCAGCTGAACCACTTCAGCTTGGTCCACTGGAACCTTCAAAGGAAGACCACAAGTGGTGGTGGGGGGCTGGTGGAAATCTTATAGGTTAGCCACAAGAATGAACACTTTGCTATAAGTAGGTCGGCTGAAATTTGGTAGATAGCACTTTGGCCAATCCCAATTCTTTATAACCCAGCTGCATCATTTCTTCTGTCTCTCGTTTTAATAATTATCTAAAAACTTGGAGATAACCTTAATACTATAAAAAAGAATGGTCAGTCTGGGTCTACAGTCATCTTCTATGCTTCTGCCATCCTCATAACTTTACCATACAACAGTAGAGTTCACGGATACCAACAGTTCTGAATATCAACTGGAAAAATCAAGAATCATGAAAATATCCCACTGTAGTGAGATTTCCTGAGCAGCAGCAACAGAGGAAGACACTAAAGTTATTCACCAAGGAATCTAAGGAGAAAGTAACAGAAACCTTCTTTTCTCCATCCCTACACACTGTACTTGCAGTAATCAAGGAGCTGTGAACAGCGAGAGAGAAAGCTTGCTCTTCCTTTTGACAGCTAGTTAAGGCAAACCTTCAAATTTATAACACTTAATAGTCTGGAGCCAATATAAAAGATGGAGCTCCCTTCCCACAGCAGGATTCAGAGCAAGCACCTTTGCAAAAATCCCAGCTTTGTTCTCCCAGCAGCTTGGGTCATGGGGCACCTGTGTTTCCCAAATGGTGCCAGTCCAGGGCTTACCCAAAGAGGGCATCCTCTTTTGTAGCTATTTATGGCTAGCGGTGCCTGGCAATTCCAAGGTATTCCTCCAATGCAGTTTTATATTATAAACCAGTTGAAGGCTAAACCCTGACTCCTAATAAATACCCTGCTCAAACTCTTTTTTCTAGTTCATTGCCTCATGCCCTGTCCAAGGGCACTTCTCTATTCACTACCCTCTTGCTCTCATTGTATCACTTCAGCCTAAACCAGAACCTCTACATCTCGGGCATATTGGCAAATGCCTGTACTAGGCAGCTGCCTGCGCCGACTGCAGGCGGCAGCTGAGACACGCCACCCCCGGCCAGTCCCCAGGGACCTGCTCCGCCGCCCCCAACAGCAGGGTGCCCACGACAGGCGCTGCCGCCCAGATAGAGATGAGCCGGGCTCGGGAGCAAGGGAACAGGAACGGCACCCGCTGCGGCAGGAGCCGCGCCCCTCGCTACCCTGGACCCTGCTAAGGGCGGGGCGGGTCCCCGGGCCCAGAGCGCTGGGGCCACGCAGCTAGCGCCTCCCGGGCGGCGCGGGCCTCGCTCAGCGGGCTGATACCTCAGCGCGGGCGGTAGGCGACACCCCGCAGCCACCGGGGTGAATCCGCGCGGGGCCGGGCCCAGCCTTCTCTGGCAGCCAGCCGCAGCCCTTCTACGCGGCAAGGCCCCACTGCCACAGCAGCGCCCACAGCCCGAGGGCGGACACGGCCCACCCGCGGTCCGGGCCTCCCCAGGAGAGCTGGCGCTGTGCGGCCCAGCCCGCTCTCCCCTCAAGGGCGGCCGGGGCTCGTCACTGCCCGCCCAGAGGAGAGGGCCAGTTACCTGCGCCGATGGGCCCAGCTGGCATGTCGGGGGCAGGGCACCACTCCACCCTCAGGCGCCTGGCTCCATGGTGCCCGCAGCGGGTGAGGCCGGGGACACAGCAGAGGAGGCTCGGCTCGGCTCAGCTCTCTCCGGACACTTCCGGCAGCGCCAAAAAATTCACCTTGGGGAACCCAGCTTCTCGGTACACAGAGCGCGTGACACCACACCACACTGACTGCTTCGCGAAATAAGTTCCCTCTTTTCTGCGCGCTACTTATTGGGAAGTGCGCGTGCGCGTGACATTTTACTCGCTGTGAGGTCTCTGACATAGTTGTGTGCGCATGCGCATTTTATACTGTCAACCCGCTTTCTCCACCTTTATCTTATTCTTAAAGGGGCAGTGCGCACTTTGACAGGCCCTGGACTGTTGCCTCACAGGTTACCTTTACACTAAGTACTAAAAAACCTTCCTTGACCAGTTGACTCCCACACCTGCCAACAATGCCGTTCAAACTGTTATGCTCTGCTCAGCTCCCCAGACATTAAGTTTCCTCAAGCAGCATTCGGAGGGAGCCACTTAATTGTAATTTGTGACAAATTTGGAGGAATTTGCTTAACATACCCTTGAATTCCCTGTAAGACCTCTTTCTTTGGGGCACTTTCCATTTGCAGAGTGGCTTCTATATTCCTTGGGTTTCTGAAACTCCTGCATTACTGGGTATGTGTGTTTTGTGGTAGGGCATATTATGCCTCTGAAGACTTAAAAATTAAGGATGATAGCAGGGACAGAAAGCCCCAAGATTCGTGGTGAGGGTTATAGGTGGGGAGGGAAGGGCTAACCAGCAGATCCTAGAAATAGCTACAGCTTGTTAGCTTTCAGAACTCACCCTGGAACATGTCAATGGACAAGAAAGGTAGCTGGAAGTGATCAGGCAGCAGGTTTTGGGTGTACTGTGTGCAGCAATGACTCTTCAGGCTGGTCTGGGTTTGAGTTATGCTTTGTTTAAAGATGTCCTAATCTGTCTAGGGTTTGTCTGATGTTCCTCTGAGAAAAGAAAAAACCTAGGATATGATCCATTAAGCAATTTAGGAATGTAAAACATCCCAGAAGTAGGCACCTAAGTCCCCATTACTCCTGGAGGAATTCTGCAATGCAGAATTTTGCAGAAATTAACTTTGTGCATGGAGTATTTCCTTTCCCCCATAGAAATGGGCTGTAGTGCTGCTGGCTGTCACTTGGATCACTGGATGCAGCAGAGCCCAGCTCGCACATAGAAGACATTGCTGTGGGGAGTGGGAGGGACTGGGAACCAGAGGAGTCCTAGCAGTGGCAGCTGCAGTTCCCAGCATGCCTGGAGGGAAAGAAACTCCATGCAAACCTTGGACAGAGCATCAAGCTGTTTCTCCCTCTGTATCCCTGGGCTAGAGTGCAGGTATCTAGGCAAGGGAGGGCCTTGCGGCTAGGTTCTGGGGGGAGGGAGTGTAGGTATCTGGAGGGGGGGTGGGACTGGGCTCGGGGAGGAGGGGAGTTGGGTATATTGGCTGGAGTGGCACCATGGCTGTTCTCTGGGGGAAGGGAGGTTGTGGGTGTCTGGCCACTACCTCTGGTGGGGGGGGGGGGGGTAAGCAGGCAGAGAAACAGGAACTGGGTTGTCATAGGGATTTCATTAACTCTCTTCTCCTGGAGGAAATTTTGTGTCAGTTTTGTTACAGACATACTTGCTGACAGGTATTTTGAAATAAATTATCAAAATAATTGAAACTGGTATGTTATAGTGTATGTAGTGTTATTTTGACAAATTTGCAGAATTTTAAAATGTTCTGTGCAGAATTTTTATTTTTTTGTGCAGAATTTTTATTTTTTTGGCACAGAATGCCCCCATGAGTAACCCAGGCACAGCATTACTGCAATCCATGAAACTCCCACTTGGCTTCTAAGTAATGCTATAGGAGCCTTAGTTCAGACAGAACCTAACTTTCTGCTTTAAAAATTTCCTTGGTGTCTAAGTTTTAGATCCTGGGGCATGATTAATAAAGAATTAAAGGAGGGTAACATAATTAATGCCAATCAACATGGGTTTATGGAAAACAGATCCTGCCGAACTAAGCTGATATCTTCCTTTGATGAGATTATAAATTTGGTTGATAAAGGGAATATTATTGATGTCATATACTTGGACTTCTGAAAGGCATTTGACTTGGTACCATGACATTTTTATAAAAAAAGATAATAATATAAAATTAACAGCACACACATTAAATGGATTAAAAGATGGCTAAATGACAGCTCTCAAAATGGAATTGTAAATGGGGAATCATCAAATGAGTGAGTTTCTAGTGTGGTATTATAGGTATTGGTTCTTCAGCCTACTATATTTAACATTTTTATTAATGACCTGAGAGGAAATATAAAATCATTATTGATAAAGTTTTCACACGACACTGTGTAGGCATAACTTGGTGTGAGTAGATCTTAGTTACCAAGGCTAAGGGAGAAGATAAGCTGTAAAAATAACAATAAAATGTAGCGGTGGTAAAATGAAAGATGTGCTGAAGGAGAATAAGTAGACAGGGAGGAAACTTACAAAATATGTTACGTATAAGAAGCATGTGAACACAGCATGATATGTACAGAGATTAATTCTGAAAATAACTTTACCAATCCCAGAGTGTGATAAAATGTGCAAGGGAAGACACGTGTCAGAATACAGTTAATCCTGTATATAAAGTCCCCAGTACCCATATTCTTTGGATTTGTGCTGTAACCCTGTATCCTTCCTCTACACTTAAGCCTGATCAGCTCAATTGCAGTTTGACTGTATGCCGATAAAGCATAACCGGTGGAAATCCCAACATACAAAAATTGGGGGAGTGGTAAATAATGAAAGAGAACACATCACTGGTACAGAGCAACTTGGATCTCTTGCTGAGCTGGATGCAAGCAAACTGTATATTTTAATATGGCTAAATGTAAATGCATACATATAGGAACAAAGAAAGTCAGGCAAATTTACAGGACAGGGTGGGGACTGTATCCTGGAAAGCATTGACTTTGAAGAAGATATGCGGGTTGTGGAGGATAATCAGCTGAACATGAGCTGGCGTGGCCAAAAGGGCTAATGTGATCCTTGGATGCATGAACAGGAATCTTGAGTAGGAGTAATGAGGTTATTTGATCTCTATCTCTGGCATGGTGCAACTGCTGCTGGAATACTGTATCCAGCTCTGGTGTCCATGATTCAAGAAGGATGTTGGCAAGGTTTCAAAGAGGAACCATGCAAATAATTAAAGGATTAAAAAGCCTGCCCTACCAATTTCACAGTCACAGGATTTTAAAAATCATAAACATAATGATTTCAGCTATTTAAATCTGAAATGTCACAATGTTATAATTGTAGGGATCTTGACCAAAAGAGTTTTTGTAGGAGGGGTTGCAGTACAGCTACCATTACTTCTGCGCTGCTGTTGGCGGCAGCGCTGCCTTCAGAGCTGGGCAGCTGGAGAGTGGCAGCTGCTGACCAGAAGCCCAGCTCTGAAGGCAGAGCCTGGGGTTTCCTTACACACACACCCTGAATTTTCCCAACACCCCTCCCCCCCCCAGTTTTGTGAACTAGTTAAATGCAGTGTTGCCAATTTAGTGATTGTTTGGACATTTAAATTGAAATTGAAACATTAATAGACACTTTAAAAGCATATACAGTGTATGATACAATTCGTGTATCTGGAATTGGGCCAGCTAGTAAGCTTAGGAAGGACTAATGACCCATCAGAGCTTGGCAGAGAGCAGGATGTTTTTATTATACTGATAGCTAAGTTCAAAAGTGGGGGGGTCACACTCACACATGCATATTCATGCTCCCTAACAGGCACGGCACTGGAGATGTCAGGATCCTTCAAGGTAAGTGTCCCACAGTGCAGAAATGGATGGTGTGATGAAGGTAAGTTTTCCCAAGGCATGAGGGAATGCAATGCAGCAATTTATAGAGCTTGGTTCTCCGCTGTGTTAGCGGCAGCTAGCGCTCCAGGCCCTTTAAATTGCCCCCAAATCCCTGGGCTCGCAGCCGCCTCTGCAGCTGGGAGCTCGGGGTGATTTAAAGGGCCTGGGGTGCCCTGATACTGCTACCACAGCCCTAGTCCCAGGCCCTTTAAATCCTCATTTAAAGGGCCTGGGGATTTAAAGGACCCACCTCTTCTGGTAAAGGCCACACCTCTTCCAGTTGAGCCCCTCCTCAGGACTCCAGAGTACCGGTAAATCATTTAAGTTACTTTCACCCCTGAGTATAGAGTAAAAGCACACAAAAGACCAGATTTCATAGAGGAGACCAGTGTTTCTCACATTGGGGATCCTGACTTAAAAGGCAGCTGCAGGGGAGTAATACGGTTATTTTAGGGGGTATTATTTAGGGCTGCAGTATTGCCAGCCTTACAGTTGCTGCTCTCTGGCCACCCCACTCTGAAGGCAGTGCAGACGTAAGGGTGGCAATACCATACCATGGCATCCTTACTTCTGCATAGAGAAGCAGCTGTTGGCTGGGTGTCCAGCTTGGAAGGCAATGCCCCACCACCAGCAGCGCAGAAGTAAGGATGGCAATACCATACCATGTCACCCTTACTTCTGCATAGCTGCCTTCGGAGAGTGGCAGCTGCTGACTGAGGGTGCTGCTGCTGGCAGCGGCTCTGTCTTCAGAGATGGGCAGAGATACTGCCGTCCGCCACTCTCTGGCTGCCATACTTTGAAAGCAGTGCCACCGCCATCAACAGCAGAGAAGTAAGAGAAGCAATACTGCAATCCTGCCTATAATAACCTTGTGACCCCTCCTCCAAATTCCTCTTTCGATCAGGACCCCTATAATTATAGCACTGTGAAATTTCAGATTTAAATAGCTGAAATCACTACATTTACTATTTTAAAAATCCTATGGCCATGAAATTGGCAATAATGGAGTGTGAATTTGATAGGGCCTTAACTACAGGATTGACTATAAGCATTGTCTTTGATGTGAGAGTAACCAGAATATTTGGTGAACTTCAATATATCGCAACTATATATCACTTACTTAAGTTCAGTTTATCTTGGTGGCAGGACAGTCTGGACTGCCCAAGGGGATTGTCTTTGACTCCATGGTAAAACTGTTATAGTGCTTTAGGAGTTTACACTTGTCACTGGGCAGGTGAAATCCAATTATCCTATATAATAAAAAGCTAGGGAAGTTTATGTGAAGCCGTCATGCGCAGTAGAGACAGCCCAGACGAACGGCATGCTGGGAGGTGTAGTTTGGAAACACAACATGGCCGCCGCGCGTGTGCCGCCGAAAGGGAAGCAGGGTCTGGATCAGAGGCTCGGGGAGCGCGGGCAGGAGGGTGGGTGGGCGCAGGCAGGGAGCCCTTGGAGTGGGGGGAGCCCTTGGAGTGGGAGCTGAGCGAGCGGGGGGGGGGGCTGAGCGAGCGGGGGGGCTTGGAGGGGGGGAGGAGGGCTGAGCTAGCAGGGGGAGCCTTGGAGTGAGGGGGAGGGGGGCTGAGCGATCGGGGGGGGGCTTGGAGTGAGGGGGAGGGGGGATGAGCGATCGGGGGGGCTTGGAGTGAGGGGGAGGGGGGATGAGCGATAGGGGGAGCCCTTGGAGTGGGGGGAGAGGGGCTGAGCAAGTGGGGGGAGGGGGGCCGAGCGAGCGGGGGGCCCTTGGATTGGGGAGAGGGCTGAGCGAGTGGGGGGGGGCGGTGGAGGGGGGAGGGGGAAAGAGCTGAGCGAGTGGGGGGGGAGGGGCGCGAGCCGTTACTGTTGGCCCGTGTATACGGGCTTTTAGACTAGTAGAACATAAAACCAGTTTGGGTGCTCTGCCCTACTTCTTGACAGTCTGCTCTGAGGTTGGCACTCATGGTCATGAGGCACTCCAGACAGTGTGACACGTCTCTGTAGCCCTGCATTAGGCTCCTATCTCTGCGAGAGGGGAGGAACTTGTCACACACTCCTCTGGTTGGCATCTCCCCACCTAGTGTGTTGATTTTTGTGGACCACAGTCTAAATTGAATCTGTCTTCCCAGTCACTGTACAGGGCACCTGGGCATCTAACTCAGCTTTGTGAATATAAGTATCATCCCTGTGATTTTCTAGATGCTTAAAAGTTAGGGACTGTGATCTCAGAGCTCCCCAATACCAGACGGAAAAGGGCTCCCCCTCAATATGAACAATAAAACTCAGCTAACCTGACCAGCTCAACACACCTCACACCCTGTCAACATCATATTTATTTGAAAGGTGTCATGTAAGACATCATCTGAAAACACACTGGTCATTTATACTCACTGTGAAATGTCTATAACAGCACTGTAGGTGAAATTATGGATATTCCCTACATAAACAATCTCATTGAAGCCCTGAGAATTGCTTTTGTTCAGTGTCCACTCAATTTAGTGTGGTTTGAGGATTTTTTTGCATGTAACAGTCACATATTGTAAAAGCAACAAAGAGTCTTGTAGCACCTTATAGACTAACAGATCTTAGGGATCATGAGCTTTCATGGGCTAAGACCCACTTCATGATGAGATCTGTTAGTCTATAAGGTACTACAAGACTATTTGTCGCTTTTGCAGATCCAGACTAACACAGCTACACCTCTGATACTAGTGACATATTGTAGTAACTCCTATCCTGAATCAGCAAATTTTCAGAGATGTGAGACGTGGTGTTTTGGTTTCATTCACATGCAGCGGTAATCTAGAGAAGTCACCTAAACACAGGGACCCAAAGGGGAACTGAAGAAGAAGTCTAGCACTTCGAGTATGAAGTCAGAATTTTTGGCTTGTTTCCAGTCTTGAAGCTGGGGTAGTGCTTGTGTTTGATGGCCTTATTCAAGTATTCTGGGTCTATATAAATCCTTAACTTGTTTGGGTTTATTACAATGTCTACACTGTTAATCTATTCAGTCTAAATGTGCTCATTCACATCTAATTTTGCGATCCAGTCAAGTTCGGTTTTATTTTTCAGTGCTAATAGGACTTCCTGTAGTACATGCATTATATCCTTAATACAGCACTACTATGTTAAATAACTCATTAGATTCTTTGAGAACAAACTTGTCATCCTGTTCTATAGGAAAGAGTAGCATGCCTCAGTTTCCCCTCTTTCAGGCCCAGCTATTAATGGTCAAACACAATGTAAATCTTTGACATTCACACCTCTGCTGCAAGGTGTGATGCTGGCAGACCAGAAGTCTGCCCATGTCAAAGCACTTAGCCTCACTGAAAGCTTACAAATGTATAGCTGGAAGCCAGGCCAATTCACTTGTGTATTAGTGTAGATTAAAGTGATTGTTAAATGTACAAGTGTATTTGGAGTTTAAATATCATGAAAACTAATGGGATTCTGCATGCCTTGTTTTCATTTATCTGTATCCAGTTATAATGTAGTAATAAACATTTACATTGTATATCCCCCTCTAACTAAATAACTTATCAAACAAGAAAAAAGTCCTGTGGAATGCAAATGAAAAACTTTAACTGGAAAGTGCTCATTTCAAAGCAAGTAGTCAGAGTGTGTGATGAGTGGAGATTAAAGACTCTAAATGTATTCCACTCTCTCCATCATTAAAGAAACAGTCCATGTGGGCAGTGACCCTCTATCAGCTTGTTTTCTGTGAGAAGAAGCTATAAGTGTGGATTCAGGATAATATCCTTCATCTCTGGACTGTCTGGATTCTAACAGGGCAGAATAACTGAATGAGAAAATAGAGCTCCCAGAGTTATTCTGGGTAACCCGGAGAGACTTTTGGGAAACTTGCAGATTACTACATTTTTTTTATCATTTGGAATTACAGACTGTGATCCCCTGTACATGTATTTTATTTGCTCTAACCTCTCAATAACTCTCATTCTGTTTTTTTAGCATTGGCTACCAACTTTGTGTTTGGTGTGAGACCTAGGATGCAAATTGACCTGGGTCAGTGATTGGTCTCTTAGGACTTAGGGTAACCTGGAATATGTTGTGACTTTTGGTGTAAGTGACCATTTATCTAATAGTTCAGCTTGCCCGGGTGGTAAGATAAACTGGACAGTCCAAGGGGACTGCCTGTGACTCCATTACAAGACTATTGGGAGTTCACATTGGGTACTGAGTTGGTGAAATCTTGTTATAGAACACACCAGTCTGGGGTCTCTGCTCTGGTTTTGACAGTCCTGAGGTAGGTACTTACAGATGTGAGCCACTCCAGACACTACAGCATGACACAAGGGTTTAATTTATGGCTAACAGAATATAAATACCCCTTCACCCATCTCAGGGCTCTCAGGGCTCCCTGCCCCTTCCTTTTTGAGTGCTTCCAAGCTTTCCTCAGCCCCTCTTGCCCTCCATAGAGAGCCTTTCCCACCACTTGCTATATGTCTCAGTGTGCTGGCTCCTACTGGAGGGAAGGAATATTTATTTTCTGCTTCCTGTAAGTCACATGTTTGCTCCTAGTCATGTGTCCCAGGTTTACAGCTCCAAACAGTTCCTCTGGAGATTATATTTCCCAGAATTTTCAGCATTAAATAGCCAAGTTTCCTAACAGGCATGCTGTGATGGTGCTGCTCCTGGTGGGACCAACTGTGAGTGCCAAATCAGGACAAATTGCTTCCAAAAGGGCAACTAGAGCCCAAAGCTAGGGTTTTTCCACTCTAAGGTGAACCAAACCAGCCAAACAGAAAAGACTTTGGTTTCGCCCCACCGGCTAACCACAAGTCACACGAGCAATCCCCTTAGACACTCCAGCTTCCCAGTATCACCACCAGCAGCCACCTATCTTGGGGACCAATGGTTATGAAAACCAATACTCCAAATAAAGAAAACGGTTCTCCCCAATTCCGAAGAATCAGGCCCCAGACCCAGGTCAATGTACAAATCAGATCTTACCCACAAATCACGCTGTTGCCAATCCTTTAGAATTTAAAATCTAAAGGTTTATTATCCAAAGAAAAAGGTATAGGTGAGGGTTAGGAATGGTTAAAAGAAATCAATTACATGCAGTAATGGCAAATCTCAGGCTTTCAGCAGTGGTAGAATAAACTGCAGGTTCAAATCAAAGTCTCTGGAATGCATCCCCTCCAGGATGCATTCCATCCTTTGGCCAGAGCGTCCATGTGTAGCAAAATCCCATCCAGAGGTAGAAGCAAGGCTGGAGACTGGAAACTGATGACAAAATGGAGGGGCTGTAGCAGCCTCATTTATAGCTTTTTCCAGCTGTAAGGACCTCTCTCTTCCTGCTGCGAAAAGTCCAGCCCCAGCCAGTTCTGGAGTCACATGGGCAGATCATATGACCATGCATTACTCAGTATTTGCAGGCAGCGGCGGCCATTATCCACTATCTATCTTGCACGTTCTCTGGTAGACTTTACATGTGGATTGGAGCATTCCAAGATCCCAGAGTCCATTGTCTAGCTGATAGTCCTTAATGGGCCATCAGTCAGCTTAAGCCAAACTGACGCCCCTTGTTCTTATCAATGGCATAATTATAATCAGCAGACCATAACCTGGTCGTAGACACCTTATATGACCCTCTTTACATAAGATTTGGTGCCCCTGCAGGACCTTGGTTGCATCAATGATCTATAGGATCCCAAATAACTTCAGTAACGTGACATGCATAGTCACACATGTGCCCAAAGGTTCAGTGCCCTGTTGTAAGCTATATACCGATCTGACAACCTGCACTTGCAGACAGTTCTTTAACACAAACAAACATGGGCCTTCCTGTTCTGCTACTTCAAACCGCGAAGTGGCATCTGTACTCACATAGATGTGCCAGTGTAGCTTTGTGACCAAGGCTCATTTTGTGCCCACTTAATGAGATGAGATTGCTTTGATCTGTTTTAAATGTGGTAGTCCGCTATATCCTTCCAGCTGTGTTGGGGAATTAGCCTGGCCGCAGGGTTCTCACATTGCAGCCACAGTGGAGACAAGATACAACAGTTATTCCCACCCGGTTGATGGGTAATAATGAATCTATGGCTCAGGCCCTCAGGCAGGGGCTGAGCAAACAGGTAAACAGCAACCCTAGGCTCCTGGCTCCAAGGAGCCTTTGATTAGCATGCCAAAGAGGAGGGATATGGTTGACTATGCTTCCTGCCCTCCTGCTGTTAATTCCAGCTCACATAGAAGCCAAAGACCACTAATAAGGGGCCTGAAAGGGGATTTATCACCTACTAAAAATCCAACCCACAAAGAGGTTGAAGGCACCCATAAGGGTGTCTTCCCCTGGCTACCTAAGAGATGTTTCGGGAGTTGACTGCACTTCTTCCCTCCATCTATATTTCCCAGTACCAAGGAGGCATGTTGGAGATGACCATGCATCTATCCCCAACCATAGTGAATCCAGTCTAGAAAAACACTGAAGACTCTAAGAGAGGTATTTGAAAGGTGAACGTGCACCTATTCTTAATTCCGGTAACCGAAGCGGGGGATGGGTAATTGACTGTAATTCAGTGCAGGGTGACTGAAGACTCTAACACAGGTATTGGGAGGTGACTGAACACCTATCTTTCATTCCCGAAGGAATCTGAAGGATCACTGAGAACTTCTACTAGTGTTTGCATTTAGTGTGGAAGATGCCTCTTCAGTATGTAGTGGTATAAAAGCCCTAAGGGAAAGATACTCACAGATTAAATATTTCTGAGTGCCAGAGTGAACAAGCAATTCTGGTGACTTTTAAGGGGAAAATCTGAACTTTGGAAATGGAGGTTGTTCATAACTCTGAAATGTTCGTGACTCTGAACAAAATATTATGGTTGTTCTTTCAAAAGTCTACAACTGAACATTGACTTAACACAGCTTTGAAACTTTGCTATGCCAAAGAAAAATGCTGCTTTTAATCTTTTTTCAAACTTTCCCTTTATTTTTAGAAGTTTACATTTAACATAATACTGCACTGTATGCTTTTTTATAATTTGTCTCTGCTGCTGCCTGATTGCATACTTCCAGCTCCAAGTGAGGTGTGTCTGTAACTCTGGTGTTCATAGCTGAGGTTCTACTGTAGCCCTGTTTATTTATGTGCAAATATACCAGCCTAGCTCACTATGTGCACTGCTGCTCTGGCAGGTATTGGAATGGGTACGTTCTGCAGTAGAAGGCAAGGAGGTCCCATAGAGGGCTCCCAAATTATTTAAAACCCAATTCCTAAACACCAGAGATCCCCAACACTAATTGTTCTACCGCTTGTGCTAGCAGGTGGTTCTAAAATAACCTGCAGATGCTAATTTCTTTAATAAGGCAACATATTCTAATGTCGATTCTGCTGCCTGGCAATAGTTTCTGAGTGTCTGGATCAGGCTTAGCAAGGGGGTCTCATGCTCCACAGGGGGAGCCGTGATAGCCCCAGAACATTCTTGCCTACAGCTGGAAGGCAACAGGCACAGAAGAAGCAGCTGTTCTTAGAGCCCCTGTGCCCATCTCAATGCCAGGCACTTTCAGTCCACCAGGCATTCTCTGGCAGACTTTTAAAGGGCCTATCCACATTGTGGTGCCCCTTCAGTAATTGACAAGCCCAAGGAATATGCTGGGAATGGTCCCCAACATGTTCATGTGCCTCTTAGCAGCTAAAAAAAAAAGGTCTGTGACTCCTATATTTAGATCTTGGCTTCCTGATTTCAGCCTATGATGCAGAACCATAGAATATTAGGGTTGGAAGGGACCTCAGAAGATCATCTAGTCCAGGGGTGGGGAACCTCTGGCCCGGGGGCCTTATACGGCCCGCCAAGTCATTCCATCCAGCCCGCGGCGGGTCACGGCTGAGTCAGGCACTGGGCACGGGGAGAAGACATGTGCGGGCTGCCAGGCGGGGGGGCGGTGGCCGCCGCCGGCCAGGGACACGCACGGGCCGCCAGGCGGGGGTGGCTCCGTGCTGAAGCGCCTGGGGGTGGGGGCAGAAGACGTGTGGGGCTGCCGCCGGCCCCGTGCTGAAGCGCCTGGGAGCGGGGGTAGAAGATGCGCGCGGGCCGCCAGGCGGGGGCGGCTCCGTGCTGAAGGTAGGGGCCGGGAAGCGCCTGGGGGAGCTGCGGGGAGCCGACGGTCAAGGGGTGGAGGCTGGGCTGGGGGGCAGGCAAGAGGCCGGTGGGGGGGCAGGGAGGCTGGGCTGGGGGGCAGGCAAGGGGCCGGTGGGGGGGGCGGGGAGGCTGGGCTGGGGGCAGGCAAGGGGGCGGTGGGGGTGGCAGGCAAGGGGGCAGGAGACTAGGCTGGATGGGATGGGCGAGGAGTGGGTGCGGGAGGGAAGGAGGTTTGGTGGGGGGGGAGGCTGAGCTCGGCGGGTCAGGCATGGCGGGCAGGAGGCTGAGTTGGGAGTGGGAGGGGAGGAGGAGGTTAGGTTCGGTGGGATGGGCCGGGCCAGGCAGGGGTGGGGGAGGGAAGGCGGTTAGATGGGTGGGAGGCTGGGCAGGGGTAAAGGAAGATGACCCCCTGGCCTACACCCAGGCTGACAGCGGGAGCTGACTGGGGCAGGTGGCAGGACCCCAGCTGGCAAGGGGCCAGCGGGGGAAACCCCAAAGCAGTGCAGGGCTAAGCACTACGCCTGCCACTGCTTTGGGGTTTCTCCCGCTGGCCCCTTGCCAGCTGGGGGTCTCAGCTCCCGTTGCCAGTCTGGGCTTCCTCAGGGGTGGGGTGGGGGGGACCGGCCCGCGAACGACATCATAAATGTGCAAATGGCCCTCGGCAGAAAAAAGGTTCCCCACCCCTGATCTAGTCTAACCCCCTGTTCAAAGCAGGACCAATCCCCAGTTAAATCAGCAAACACAGTTTTGCCCTATATCCCTAAATGGCACCCTCAAGGATTGAATTTATAATCCTGAGTTTAGGAGGTCAATGCTCAAACCACTGAGCTATCCTTCCTCCCTAAATGAAAGGGTAAATAAAAATGCATTAAAGTGGCAGTTATGCTACTTGTGTGTCATTGATGAGTCACAAGTGATCACACAATAGAAAGCATGTCATAAATATCAGGGTTGGAAGGGACCTCAGGAGATCATCTAGTCCAAGCCCCTGGTCAAAGTGGGACCAATCCCTAATTAAATCATTAATCATGTAGAAGCTGGGGAAGTGAATTTGCATCATTGGCCTGATAGGGCCAGTATCCCATTCCATCTGCCCAAAGCAACATACACTATGAGTGGAGGATGCATTTGCATTAGAGTTCATGGTTGTCAAATGTCATGGTTACTCTATGGTAGGAAAATTATTCTCCTCTTTGTCCATAAATCCCTTGTCATGATATTGGGGCCTAGAACAGGGCTACTCCCCAATGACAGCGGCACAGTTCCAGCAGTGGGTACCAGACCTCTTTTGTGAAAGGAGGGAGGGCTCTGCATGTATGACAGTGAGCAAGCTCTCCAGATTACCTCCCCCAGACATGAGTGTTTCCTACATCAAGCAATGGGGTGTCACTGGGGGAAAACAGACCCATTACAGCTAAACAACTAGTTATAGCTACTGTCACAACCCCCTTCTTTCACAGGGTATGAATTTGCAGCCAGGAGGTGGCCACACAACCCTGTGATGTTGGCATTAGGGCCATCCTGGCATTGCAGACATGAGAACTCTACATTACAAGGCTGTTTATGGTGAGGCCTTCAAATGGTAGTTCAAAATGTTAGGCGTGAGCTCCTTCACCTGAGGACTAGTCAGCCTAGCCTCCAGGCGGATTAATCAACTCATCTGGGTTGTGACTGGACCACCTGATTGGTTGGAGCATCTAATTGGCTGAAGGGAGCCAGCAGGCCTGCTTTTAACCCAAGCAGCAGCAGAAGACTGCTCAACAAATAGTTCCTCCTGTGTCTGCCTTGTTTCCTGTCTTGCTCCAGCTTTATTCCTGTCCTGCTTCATCGAAAAATTCAAGCGATGGGGCTGGTTAGTGGAGGGATCCTCCCCTTTTAACACCCCGATATTAGGTGTACCTAAACCAGATGGAACTTATAGGTTGGTGCAATTTCAACTTATAGGTTGGTGCATATTTACGAGCAATAAATAAGAAAGTTCTCGTAGATCATCCTATGGTCCCGAATCCTCACACCATCCTGACACAGATTCCGCCAAAGGAAGCTGTTTTTACAGTATTAGATTTAAAGGATGCTTTCTTCTCGATACCATTAGAAAAGGGAAGCTGGAAATTATTTGCTTTTGAATGGGAAGACCCAGAGACCCACTATAAAACCCAGTTAATGTGGACAGTGCTCCCACAGGGATTTGTGTCATCTCCTCATCTTTTTGGAACAGTATTGCAAAAAGATTTAGAAAGTTGGAAAGACGAGCATTCAGAGGTCGCCTTACTCCAGTATGTTGATGATCTGTTAATTGCAAGCCCTGATCTACAGCTAGGAAAAAGAGCCACTGAGTCCCTGTTAAATACTCTTGGAGAGAAAGGGTATAAGGTTTCACGGGAAAAGGCTCAGATATGCCAGCCAAAAGTTACTTTCTTAGGATACGAAATCGAGAAAGGGATGCGAGCTCTTAGCAAAGATCGGATCAGGGCAATTCAGGATATGCCTGCCCCAATCAGCCCGAAGGAGTTACGAGCCTTCTTAGGCTTGACGGGATTTTGTAGAAAGTGGATCCCAGACTATGGGGGCAAGGCTAAGCCTTTATATGAATCTCTCACTAAAGAAGGCCTCGCAAATTGGAAATGGACAAGAGAGCACCAGCACGCTTTTGAATTATTAAAAGCGGCTTTAATGCAGCCCCCTGCCCTCATGATTCCTAATTGACATAAGCCCTATAGACTCTATGTACATGAGAATAAGGGCATTGCCTCAGGAGTCTTAACTCAGCTGGTAGGTCCGACCTGGAAACCTGTGGGCTATTACTCAAAGGTACTGGACCCTGTAGCAAAAGGATGGCCGGCTTGTCTGCGAGCTGTGGCGGCAACCGCAACAATCGTAGAGGAAGCTCAAAAGATAGTCATGGGAGCAAATGTGGACATACACACCCCTCATGGGGTTCCCCAGATTCTTGGAGGAGAAGGCGGGAAATTCTTAAGCCCTTCTAGACAGTCCCGATATGAGATTTTCCTGCTGTCTAACCCAGGGCTTACCTTTAAGCATACCACAGCTTTGAATCCAGCTACCCTTCTCCCTGAGCCGGGACCACCTAACCATGACTGTTTGGAAGTACTTACAGAGACTGTATTGATTCGACCCGACCTGAAGGATGACCCTCTTAAGGATCCGGATGATGAGTTTTTCGTGGATGGATCAAGTAGTATGACAAATGGCACTAGACACACAGGCTGTGCTGTAGTAACTTCAACTGAAACTCTATGGAAGGAAACGCTCCCTGCAAGCTGGTCGGCGCAAGCTGCAGAACTAACCGCTCTAACCCGAGCCCTCGAATTGGGAAAAGATAAAAGGGTAAATATCTTTACTGACTCTCGTTATGCTTTTGCCACTGTACATGCTCATGGACTATTATGGAAAGAACGTGGCTTTATCACAGCTTCGGGACAAAAGATAGCGAACGGACCACAAATCATAATGCTGCTAGAAGCCCTCAAACTGCCTAAAGAAGTCGCTGTGGTTCATGTCAGAGCCCACGGAAGAGCTATGGATGTACACCAAAGAAAAGGAAACGCTAAAGCAGACATAGCTGCCAAAGAAGCAGCATTAATGGGAGGCGACGCAGGATTCCAGGGTGCTGCACAAGAGATTCCAGCATATCTTGAAGACTGTGTGGTGCAATACTCCCCAGAAGATGACAAAGCAGCGCAAGAAAACCTTGCTGTGAAGAACAAGAACGGCTGGTGGGTAGCACCAGGAGGGAAAATCATGATACCTCGGCCACTGCTATTAGAAGTGCTCTTAAACTTACATGCTTCTACCCACATGGGAGGAACTGCTATGGGAGATTTGCTGGTACAACAAATAGTGTCACCAGGACTGTACTTAGAAGCACAACGAGTGGCAACACAATGCCCAACGTGTCAGAAGGTATGATGATTTGTATGAAATGGGCCGAATAATGAGCCGCCCATCCGCCAAGATGTTCTCATTTTTAGTTGCAAATGTAACGCCAGCTGCCCAGTGTGTCATTTTTACAGGTGCGACTCAGTATATCCATGATCTTACAAACCAAGAGTTGGTCTGTAATCAGACCACCACTCAGTCATTTGCTTTTGCACCCATGCTTTTCCCCCCTGGCTGGTTTCTTCTTTGTGGTCGCACCGCTTACTCATATGTACCAGCAAATAGTTCTGGTGGGCCCTGCACAATAGGGAGGGTGGCACCTCTTATTCTTCCCCCTCCCACACATAATGCCAAGAGATACAAGCGGGGAAGCATACCATTAGACTCTACTTGTAAGTCTGACGTTACACTATTTTCGGAGGGAGAAGCAGATGCTCTCATTTTTTCTCTTGTAGGAACCGACGCATTGGTATGCATAATTACTATGCTATAGTCCGCTTGGCTTGTACTGTAGCCAAAGCTTTAAACCTCACTTCCTCTATATTAGCCCGTCTAAACCAAGAGATGGGAGAAGTCAGACAGGGAATGTTACAGAATCGCCTAGCTGTCGACTATCTGCTTCTTAGACAGGGACATAGTTGTTCTGAATTCCCTGGCCTTTGCTGCTTTAATATCACTGATCAGGGGACCTCCATTGAAAAGGACATATACAAGTTAAAAGAGCTAGTACATGGAATCAAACAAACACAAGGTTTTGATCTTTGGTCATGGTTACCTGATGTTAGTGGATGGGTAAAATCTCTCATAAAAGGAGGAATATATTTCATATTAATAATACTAGTTATAGGATTTTGTTTTTGCTGTGTTATGAATTGTATCCCATTACTGTGTCAGCAATCCCCACCTAGATGAGCTAAACAGGTTCCGCTCCCAAATGAAATATAGAAGAAATCATCCTTTAGAGGAGGGAATTGTAAGAAAATATCTGGAGTGTTAGTAAAATCATAAGTATTATAGAATATAGTTTTTAGCAAAAGCTTTGAGCTGCCTCAACCTGCTAGCCTGTTCCTAAGTAACCTGTTATCTCGCTTTATGTATTCCTGCCTAAGCATGTCTCCAAAGGACATGAACTTTATTAACTGCATGTCCTGTCTTGAGCTAGTCTCAAGATCTTATCTCGTTTGCTTAGATGTATCCCTGACTCCCCTTTTTGTTCTATACATTATTGCATTCTTGTCTTATCTGTGCTACCCCAGAACAGGAACCAGCATGTCTGTATGTATTGTTTGAAGTTTGTTACATGATGAATAAGCGGGCCATGTTTCAGGACATACTGGACAAGGGAGGCGAAACAATATGTTTTGAACCAGCAGTTGTAAAGATAAATGAAACTCTTGAACTCTTTCCCTTGTCAAGTTTGTTAAATTGTTTGGGGCTCATATTGCCCCTCCTTTATGTAAAGTATCATATAAAAAAGTTGTAATGAGGTATAAGAGCAAGCCATTGATTTGAGTTTTTACTCTGTGGCTTCGATTTGCTAGCAAATAAAACTTATATTCAAAGATCATCTCAGCGTCTGCCTGTCCTTTGAAGGTATTGGGACGAGCCTCCAAAGGGACGAAGCCCCTTGTGCAACATCTGTGATTGTATTTATTGGTTGATAGTGGGTGTCTCTGTGTAATGGATGGCAGTTTTGCTAATGGTTGATATCTCCAGTGACCTGATAGTCAAACACTCACAGACACTACTAGTCTTCCAGAATGCGTTATTGTTGGCCCTGGTGTCTGACCACAAGCCATGGTTCATTATCAGCCAGTCTCGTACACTTAGCTAGCTGAATAACATGAGGCAGGTTTGCATTGGATCATCTGGTGCAATGTTCAAACAGGAAATGCTGGGACTGGAGTGAGCTTTGGCATTCCCATACTCTGATATAAGTCTACTTTTCTTCGCTGCCTACCGTGACACCGGTTCTCCTTCTTTCTCACCAATTCCAGTTTGGCCACTCAGGTGGGTCTAGCTTCTGCCATTGGGTCAAGCGCTGACCCCAGGACTGACTAGGCTGCACTAGATCAGTCACACACTTGGTGCAGCTACCTCTGGGCTGGTCTGAAGGTTAATGTGCATCACTTGGAGTCACACTGTATCTCTGGAGGCTGAAGTTAATTGGAGGATATTAATCCTTGGGTTGAAGCTGAGGTGGCCACCTTCTTCCACTACAGCACTCTGAAAAGATGTCTGACACCGGTCCTTCCCAAGGTACCAGTGAGTTCTGTGGGCCTCACTACAGGGAGCCAATCTGTGCAACAGTTGGCCCTGTGACCCTTTAGAGTACGGATTGTGGATGTTTTACTTATTGCTCCTATAACCTTCTGTCTAACCATGGTGCTAAGAGGGCAGAGGGCAGGGAAGGTTAGTTCTGTCTGTAAATGCTTTTTGGGGCACTTCACTCTCATAGAACCTGACCTCTGTGACTTTCCTCAGGCTCTGTAACGGGGCCGCCACTCACCCCTGCGGCGCCTCCCGCTGGTCGTCTGGGGAATCAGCTCCTTCTGCATCCAGAGCGCCCTCCACAGGTTGATGCCCCGCTCTTTTGCTGGCCCCGTGTCCTTCCCGGACCCCGGTGCCCTCCAACTGTGGGCGCTGCAACCCTGCAGTACCCCCTTGGTGTGAGGGTCTCCCCTCCCCAGGGGAACCCTCTACCCCCTATCCCCACCTCGCCTCAGAATGTGCCACTGTCAGTCACCACTTGCCCCCGCTCACTGGGGCGGACTGCAGTATCATGGCTTCTCATCACAGGCAAGGGGGGTTGGCCTGCTGTCGCTATCTCCAGCCCTGGGCTGCTCCCTGCAACCCTGGTACTTGTGGGTCGGGCCTTGTATCAGGCCCGGAGGCCTGGGGCTCGTGGCTAGAGCCCACCCAGCTCCTTCTGCCCTGCCCCAGCTCTGCCCTAACCCAGGTACCTGGCTCAGCTCCTGCAGCTAGGCCTGTCTCCCTCTGAATGCAGAGGAGACTGCTTTCCGCTGCCTCCCAGCCCTTATATCCTGGCTGGGAGTGTTTGGGGCGTGGCCGCCCAGCTGGGCCTCATGCCCAATCAGGCCTGAAAAGCCTGCTGGCTCCCAGCTTCAAACCCCCTTCCTGGGCTTCCAAGCCCCTTCTGGTAGGGGGCGGGTGGTCACCCCGCCACAGGCTCCCAGAGGACACAGAGCCCACTCTGGGCAGCCCTGAGCTAAGAAGAGAGTCTTCTCTGCAAGAAGTATATTGTAACAAACGGGTTCCGCTGGATCTGCTGCATGCCTCTTCCCCTGCTGACACAACAATCATCAAAGGGAAGAGTGTTACAAAGTGAAATCAAAACCTCTCCCACAGCAGCCTTCCAGTTTGATCACATTCTTTGAAGATAAGGTCCATTTGTCAAAGCTACCATCCCTGGCAGATATTTTCACATTTGAAAGAGCTCAATGCAAGTATGTGGGGAAAATGCCCCAGCATCTACAAACATGGCTTTTAAAAGTCCATGTGGTAGACCCAGGGCAGGCAGCAGCCAGAAGGACCTGTAATTAGAAGGGTTACTACAGGGGAATTGGGTCCACTTCCGCATACAACATCGGTCCGGCCCCCTGCATGGGAATGCGGACGGTCTGTCGAGGATACACTGTTCTGCGACCCAAGTAGCCCAACCCCATGGTGTTGCGCAGGTGGGGGGGTGGGGGGGGGGATGTGTGGTAGACCCAGGGCAGGCAGCTGCCAGAAGGACCTGTAATTAGAAGGGTTACTACAGGGGAATTGGGTCCAGCTGAGCAAAGCTGCCACAGCCAGGAGCAGGGCCAGCTGAGGCCAGTTAAGGAGGCTGCCAGAGCCCTTTAAAGAGACTCCTCCCCAGGGAGGAGTGTGGGAGTTTGAGGAGTGAGTTGGAGGCAGTAGGAGTAAGAGGAGTGAATTTGGTGAAAGCAGAGGAGTGTGCAGAGTAAGTTGAGGGAAGCAGGGACGGAGAGGCTGCTGGCAAGCAGGGGAAGAGAACAAAGGGTCCCTCCCAGGGGGAACCTAGCTTTCCTAGCCGGCAGGAGCCTGACCCTGAGAGAGAGAGAGACAGGGAGTGGGCTGCTAAGGAGCAGCAGAAAGACGGGGTCTGCTTCAACCTGGTCAGGGTGCCAGTGCTGTGCCAGAACCCCAAAGGACTTGAGTCAGGGGAGCCGAGGAGCCACCTTGTCACACATGGTGTCAGAGGTGGGATCTGAAGGGAATAGACTTGGTGGCCAGCCCCTCCCCCCATACTCAGAGGGAAGATGGAAGAGGTGGTGAAGGCCCTGGTCCAGGCCACTGCGGCCCAGCAGGAAGCTGTCCGGGTGCAGCAAGAGACCAACCAGTTGCTGATAACAGGCAGCCCAGGACCGAGCCACGTTGCAGGAGGTGATACGGCAGGTGAAAGCCCTGAGCACCATGGGCCGTTGGGGGCCTGACGACCGGCCACTACGGGCCAGCCATTTCCTGCAGAAGATAACGACAGGCGACGACACCGAGGCCTACCTGCTCGCCTTCGAGAGGACGGCCCTGCGTGAGGCTTGGCCCCGAGGACAGTGGGCAAGCATCCTGGCCCCTTTTCTGTGCGGGGAGGCCCAGAAGGCCTATTTCGACCTGGCACCTGAGGCCGCTGCGGACTACCCCCAGCTGAAGGCCGAGATCCTGGCCAGAGCGGGAGTAACGCCAGCCCTGCGGGCCCAGCGGTTTCATGAGTGGAGGTACGAGGTCGGCAAGACCCCGAGGACTCAGCTGTTCGACCTGATCCACCTTGCCCGGAAGTGGTTACGGCCCGAGACCCACAGCCCGGAGAAGATGATAGAGATCCTGGTGCTGGACAGGTATATGCGGGGGTTACCACCTGAGCTAAGGGGGTGGGTCCGAAAGAACAATCCCCCCTCCTACGACGAGCTGGTAGCCCTCGTAGAGAGACACCTAGCCTCCCAGGAGTTGTCACAAACTACCCCGGAAGGGCTGCGGGTAACTAGAAGGCCGGCCTCCGGACCAAAGCCCCGGATTGCCAAGACCCCAAGCCGCTATAGGGAGGAAGAAGAGGAGGCCGGGAGACGGCCTGAGAGCTTGGACAGACTTGGGGACTGGGGGAACGGGACTCGGGGGGTAGGGCCGAACAGCCCAAAAACTGGGGGGCTGTCCCGAGCTGGGAGACGCTGCTATGCTTGTGGGGAAATGGGACACCTAGCCGCCCAGTGCCCAAATCGGGCCGACCCCATGGAATGTGACTTGGGGGGTATGGGGGATCCGTGCGACCTGGTGAACCAAGTGGGGGTCGCGATGGCTCCCCATAGATATACCCGGCCCGTTAAAATGAATAGCATTAAGACCACCGGGGAGCGTGGTTACGCTGGTCTCCGGGATGTTGATCAGCCAGGACCAGCTGTCCCGGGCCAAGCGCTCGGTAGTATCCGGTGTGCATGGGGATATAAACTACTACCCCACCGTCTCTGTAAGCCTAGACGTCCTGGGACACCCCACGAAAGTAGTGGTGGGCATAGTCCCGAGGCTCCCCTACCCGGTCCTCATTGGTCGAGACTTCCCCGACTTTGACAGCCTGCTCCCCGGGCGGGGGACAGAAGGAATTAGTGCTGGGGTCCCGGAGGTGACGCCGAGGGGTCCTGGGGCACCAGCTTTCCGGGAATTTGACCCGGAATTATTCTCTGTGGGTGGGGGGTCCCGGAAGTCTCGGAAGGAGAGGAGGGCAGCCAAGGCGTTAGGGACAAGAATCCTGACCCAATACCGGAGGGCTGCACTAGTGGGGGAACGAGGGAGCCCCCAGAGAAGGAGGACCAGGCGGGCGGTGGGGGAGACAGACGCCGGGCCTGGTGCGCCCCAGGCAGCCCCCGAAGGGGAGGCGGAGGTAGATACCCCGGAGTTGGGGCCAATTGGCCTGGCCACGGAGAATTTTGGGCAAGATCAGGCCAACGACCCACTCTACCAAAATATCCGCGGCGAAGTGGTAGAGGTAAATGGGACCCCGGTGGAGGGGAAAAGTAAGGGCCGAGGACCGTATTATATAATCAAGGGGGACCTGCTGTATAGGGTAGTCCCGATGCATGACATGTCGGTGGAACAACTTTTGGTGCCACGGAAGCATCAGAGAGGCATATCGGACCTGTCTCACAGCCACCTCTTCGGGGGCCACCTGGGGGTGGAGAAGACCCTCGATCGGGTCATGAAGAGGTTCTTCTGGCCAGGGGTCCATGCAGCGGTCCGGCGGTACTGCGCCTCCTGCCCAGAGTGTCAATTGCACGCCCCCCAGCCCCACTTGCGGGCCCCTTTAGTGCCCCTCCCCATCATAGAGGTCCCATTCGAGAGGATCGCCATGGACCTGGTAGGCCCACTGGAGAAGTCTGCCCGGGGCCATCGACACATACTGGTCGTGCTGGACTACGCCACCCGGTACCCCGAGGCTGTGCCTTTACGGAATACGCTGTCTAAAACCATAGCTCGAGAGTTGCTACAGATCTTTGCCCGAGTAGGGATACCAAAGGAGATCCTGACAGACCAAGGGACTCCCTTTATGTCCAAGTTAATGAAGGACCTATGTGGCCTACTCCGGGTGCGGACGATAAGGACGTCGGTGTACCATCCCCAGACTGACGGCCCGGTCGAACGGTTCAACCGGACGTTGAAGAGTATGCTGCGGAAGGTGGTGAGCCGGGACGGGAAGGATTGGGACACCCTGCTCCCCTACCTCCTGTTTGCCGTAAGGGAGGTGCCCCAGGCCTCCACGGGATTCGTGCCGTTCGAGCTGTTGTATGGACGCCACCCTCGGGGCATATTTGACATCGCCAAGGAGGGTTGGGAAGAACAGCCGAACCTGGGGAGAAATGTTGTCGAACATGTAGTGCGGATGAAAGAAAGGATAGCCCAAGTCACCCCCATAGTGAGAGAACACAAGAGGCCCAGCGGACGTACTACAACCGCCGAGCGAGAAGCCGGAAGTTCCAGGTGGGAGACCGGGTGATGGTGCTGGTACCCACGGCTGAGAGCAAGTTGTTGGCCCAGTGGCAAGGGCCGTACGAAGTAATAGAAGGCGTGGGGGACGTGGACTATAGAGTCCGACAGCCGGGACGCCGGAAACAGGAACAGATCTACCACGTCAACCTACTAAAGCCGTGGCAGGAAAGAGACGCTCTGGTGGTTGCGCTGGGGGCGCCACCCCAGGAGGGCAGCCCACCCGGCCGGGTGGGGATATCCCCGGACCTGACCCCAAACCAGCGTGCAGAAGTGGTCCACATGATCCGGCGTAACCGGGATGTGTTCTCGGAGACACCGGGCCGGACTACTGAGGTGCACCACCACATCCTCACCGAGCCAGGAGTAAAGGTGCACGTTAAGCCCTACCACGTCCCAGAAGCAAAGAGGAAAGAAATCCGAGCGGAGGTCCAGAAGATGCTAAGGTTAGGGGTCATCGAGGAATCCCATAGCCAGTGGTCTAGCCCCGTAGTCTTGGTGCCTAAACCAGATGGCACGGTCAGGTTCTGTAATGACTTCCGGAGGTTGAATGACGTCTCACGGTTCGACGCCTACCCACTACCCCGGATAGATGAGCTGATTGACCGGCTAGGCTCGGCTCGGTTTATGTCGACCCTGGACCTGACCAAGGGATATTGGCAGATCCCCCTAACCAAGGCAGATAAGGAGAAGACGTCCTTTGCCACCCCGGAGGGGTTGTTCCAGTATACTGTCCTCCCCTTTGGGTTACATGGGGCCCCCGCCACTTTCCAGCGGCTAATGGATAAACTGTTGCGGCCCCATAGGCAGTACGCGACCGCCTCTCTGGACGACGTCATCATATACAGCCCAGACTGGGAAGCGCACTTGAGGAAGGTGGAGGCCGTCTTAGATGCCCTGAGGAAGGCAGGGCTGACCGCAAATCCCCCCAAGTGCTCGATTGGGCTAGCAGAGGCTAAATATCTCGGGTACGTGGTAGGGAGGGGCGTAGTGAAGCCCCAACTTAACAAGCTGGAAGCGATCCAGAAGTGGCCCCGACCTATCCGAAAGAAACAGGTCAGGGCGTTTCTAGGGTTGGTCGGGTACTACCGACGATTCATCCCCCATTTTGCCACCCGGGCCTGCCCGTTGACCGATCTGACGAGAGCCCGTGGCCCAGACATTGTGAAGTGGTCGGACGCCACTGAGGGAGCATTTGGGGACCTGCGGACAGCCCTCTGCACCGACCCCGTGTTGATAGCCCCAGACTGGAAGGAAGAGTTCATCCTACAGACAGACGCCTCTGAGGTAGGACTGGGAGCGGTACTCTCCCAGCTAAGGGACGGTGGAGACCACCCGGTTCTATTCCTCAGCTGGAAGCTCCTGCCCCGAGAACGGAAATACGCTGTAGTAGAAAAGGAGTGCCTGGCGGTGAAGTGGGCCATAGAGAGCCTCCGCTATTATCTACTCGGTCGACGGTTTACCCTAGTCACGGACCATGCCCCGCTGAAGTGGATGCATCAAAATAAGGACAGCAATGCGAGGGTTACAAGATGGTTCCTCTCGCTACAACCCTTCCACTTCTGCGTACAACATCGGTCCGGCCCCCTGCATGGGAATGCGGACGGTCTGTCGAGGATACACTGTTCTGCGACCCAAGTAGCCCAACCCCATGGTGTTGCGCAGGGGTGGGGGGTGGGGGGGGGATGTGTGGTAGACCCAGGGCAGGCAGCTGCCAGAAGGACCTGTAATTAGAAGGGTTACTACAGGGGAATTGGGTCCAGCTGAGCAAAGCTGCCACAGCCAGGAGCAAGGCCAGCTGAGGCCAGTTAAGGAGGCTGCCAGAGCCCTTTAAAGAGACTCCTCCCCAGGGAGGAGTGTGGGAGTTTGAGGAGTGAGTTGGAGGCAGTAGGAGTAAGAGGAGTGAATTTGGTGAAAGCAGAGGAGTGTGCAGAGTAAGTTGAGGGAAGCAGGGACGGAGAGGCTGCTGGCAAGCAGGGGAAGAGAACAAAGGGTCCCTCCCAGGGGGAACCTAGCTTTCCTAGCCGGCAGGAGCCTGACCCTGAGAGAGAGAGACAGGGAGTGGGCTGCTAAGGAGCAGCAGAAAGACGGGGTCTGCTTCAGCCTGGTCAGGGTGCCAGTGCTGTGCCAGAACCCCAAAGGACTTGAGTCAGGGGAGCCGAGGAGCCACCTTGTCACATCCAGCATTCAAGAAAATGTGACTTTTTATCAGGTGATTCACCCTTTGATGTTCCTGGAAGCACAGTTTATAATATTAGCCATAAGGAGTGTTTAGATCCAATGTCTCTTAATCAGGACCCAAACAGTGTCATTGCTTGAGCCATTGTTAGTTCCAGCTCTGGAATAATATATCTGGATTCTCTCTCACTGCCTCAGAGACATGAAAGGGAGGGAAAAGGAGACAGGGTAAGGCAGAGCATGAAAGGTAAAAGATAGAGAAAGAAATGAAGAGATCAAAATTGGCCAAGGACCACTCACAATATACTTGACACTTAGCCAATCAGAAATAGGACCTAAGTGCAGGGGGTTTACAAGAGTATAGCCTCATCTTTCCCCTCCATCCCCCCCAAAAAACATCCAATTGGGTTATAACTGGATTCCTTTTAACAGTCTCATCAAGGGAGAGCCTGGTTTCTGTACTAGTCACAACAACAAAATTCCACAGCAAGCGTGGATGAGTCAGACACTGGTCTCTCAACAAGGTTCAGGCGGGATGGATGGCAGAGTTTGCAGCCAGGGGCAGCTCTAGGCACCAGCGCAGCAAGTGCGTGCTTGGGGTGGCAAGCTGCAGCGGGTGGCCTGCCGGTCGGTGTCAGGGCAGTCAGCCAGCCTTCGGCGGTGTCTCTGCGGGAGGTCCGCCAGTCCCGAGGCTTCAGTGGCATTTCGGCAGTGGGTAGCCAAGGCCGCACAACCGATGGACCTCCCACAGAGACACCACTGAATCTGCAGGACCGGTGGCTCTCCCACAGGCATGCCGCTGAAGGCCGTCTGACTGCCACGCTTGGGACGGCAAAAAACATAGAGCCACCTCTGGTTGCAGCACTGCAGAAGCAGCAGGGGCTGATAGGCAGTTTGCTTATTGTAAGCTGGTAGGGCTCATAGACTTTAAGGTTGGAAGGGACCATCATAATCGTCTAGTATGACCTGCACCTTACAGGCCACAGACCCTCACCCACCCACTCTTGTAATAGATCCCTAACCTCTGGCTGAGTCAAAGAAGTCCTCAAATCGTGGTTTAAAGACTTCAAGTTACACAAAATCCACCGTTTACATGACTTTAAACCTGCAAGTCACCCAGGCTTCATTGGAAGGCAAAACACCCCCAGGGTCTTTGTCAATCTGACCTAGGAGAAAATTCCTTCCAAACCCCAAATACAGCGATCAGTTAGATCCTGAGCAAGACCCAACAGACACACAACTGGGAAAAAGAATGAGGAGTACTTGTGGCACCTTAGAGACTAACAAATTTATTTGGGCATAAGCTTTTGTGGGCTAGAACCCACTTCATCAGATGCATGGAGTGGAATATACAGTATATATACCTAACAGATCGATCGCTACCCGCCGATCCAGCGGGTAGTGAAGACAAGTCCTAGGTGGGAAAAGAGGGCAGATAAAAGACTAGGGACTAGGATTCTAGTAAAAAACCAGAAAGCCTTCCTTGTGGGTAAGTGAACCCGTTCAGGAGGCCAGGAAACAATTCAGGCCAGTGAGGATTCAGAGGCGGTTTCTAGCCCAAGTAGGGGTGTCAAGGTTTGCCTCCCCACTCTGAACTCTAGGGTAAAGATGTGGGGACCCCGCATGAAAGAAGAAATAACCCCCCAAGCTTATTTTACCAGCTTAGGTTAAAACATTTCTCCAGAACCCAAACTTCTCCAGTTTGGACTTAGAATAATGCTGCCACTACCAATTTAAGCCCCCAAAACCATGGGTTAGGGTAAATTGGAACCCCTACTTTAATCACCCCCAAATCTCCTCCCTTTACCTGGGAGAGACTTGAGAACAAAGACCAAAACCTTCACTTTCTGTGAGACGTGCCCGATCCAAACCAGGATCTATCCAATAGAAACAAACAGACAGAGTCTTAAAAGGAAGATTTTACTTAGAGAAAAAAGAAGCATAAATCCCTTGTACAGAAATCAATAGAAAAACAACCCCCTGGCATCACACAGCATAACTGATCCCTCCCTGGGAATTCTTCCTCTGCCAAAGCTTAACAGTAAAGAAACACCATGGATCAATTATCAAGTGATACAGTTCAAGCATACAATTCACTTACTACTGGACTTGACTTATTAGAAGATTATAGAAATGTAGAATAGAGACAGAAGGTTGGTTCGTCCCAAAGCCAGGCGAACAGCAGCACGAGCCGAGACAAAATGAAACTACAAAACACTCTCTTTGTCCCCGAGGTTGATTAGCATATCTGTTACTTCAGGTTAACCCTTTACAGGTAAAACAGTGATTCTAAGCTACTTTATACTTGTGACAAGGGGCAACCAAAGGGGCGGAGTAGAAATAGGTCCCATGGAGTTAGGGCAGATTGGTACCGCATGTGAGAATTTTGGGCAGGACCAAGCCAATGACCCCCTATATGCGAATTTGAGGGAGGAGGTAGTGGAAGTAAATGGCATACCTGTGGAAGGAAAGACCAAAGGCCCACAGCCATATTATGTGATCAAATGTGATCTTTTGTACCGAATAGTGCAAATACGAGGGGAAGAAGTAGAGCAGCTCTTAGTCCCATGGAAACACACGAGGGCAGTACTGGAGTTAGCTCACAGTCATTTATTTGGGGGCCATCTAGGAGTAGACAAGACACTTGATAGAGTCCTAAGAAGATTTTATTGGCCAGGAATACTCGCAGAAGTCCAACGCTATTGTACCTCCTGGCCAGAATGTCAGTTGTATAGCCCCCGACCTCACTTGCGGGACCCATTAGTATCTTTGCCTATTATTGAAGTCCCTTTTGAAAGGATAGCCATGGACCTAGTGGACCCTCTGGAAAAATCAGCACGGGGCCACCAAAACGTACTAGTCATCCTTGACTATGCCACACGGTATCCAGAAGCCATTCCTTTAAGAAACCCCACATCCAAGGCAATAGAAAAAAAACTACTCCAGGTTTTTGCCAGAGTGGGCATCCCCAGGGAGATCCTGACTGCTCAAGGAACCCCTTTCATGTTGAAATTAATGAAGGACTTATGTACCCTTCTCTGCATCCATACCATACGGACCTCAGTCTACCATCCTCAAACTGATGGCCTGGTTAAGCGATTTAACCACACCCTTAAAAGTATGATCGAGAAAGTTGTAGCACAAAATGGAAAAGACTGGGATGCCCTTCTACGATACTTAATCTTTGCAATACGGGAAGTCCCCCAGGCGTCCACTGGTTCCTCTCCCTTTGAGCTACTATATGGACGTCACCCATGCAGAATATTATATATCGCCATGGAAGACTGGGAAGAACAACCAAATCCTGGAAAGAATGTCATTGAGCACGTGACACAGATGAGAGAGTGAATAGCTCGAGTAACCCCTATAGTACGAGAACACTGGGAAACGCACAAGAGACCCAGTGGACATATAACAACCGCCAGGCGAAAGTACAGAGATTTCAGCTGGGAGAACGGGTGATGGTGCTGGTGCCGACAGCAGAAAGCAAACTCCTGGCCAGCTGGCATGGGCCATATGAGATAGTGGAAGCCATTGGGGAAGTGGACTATAAGGTCAGACAACCAGATCGTCGAAGACCAGAGCATATCTACCACGTAAACTTACTGAAGCCCTGGCGTGACCGAGAGACGTACCTGGTCATTCAGGGAGCTACTCCCCAGATGGACAACCCACAGGGACAGGTGAGGATATCCCCCGCATTAGCCCCAGAACAACGAACAGAGGTCATTGATATGATCCAAAGGAACTAAGATGTGTTCAGTACACAGCCAGGCCGTACGACACTGGTCCAACACCATATCATCACTATGCCCGGAGCAAGGGTGACGATAAGACCGTACCAGATACTAGAAGCTAAAAGAGAAGAAATTAGGACAGAAGTGAAGAAGATGCTGGAACTTGGGGTTATTGAAGAATCCCACAGCCAGTGGTCCAGCTTAGTACCCAAGCCTGATGGCACCATGAGGTTTTGCAATGACTTCCGGAAGTTGAATGAAGTATCCCAATTTGATGCCTATCCAATACCACATGTTGATAAGCTAGTTGATCAGTTAGGCAAGGCCTGATACCTAACCACTCTGGACCTGACCAAAGGATACTGGCAAATTCCCCTGGCCAAGAATGCCAAGAGGAAGACTGCTTTCTCTACACCTGATGGTCTGTTCCAATACACTGTCCTCCCTTTCGGACTCCATGGGGCCCCTGCTACATTCCAACAACTTATGGACAAATTGCTGTGACCCCATGCCAGGTATGCTGCCGCCTATTTAGACAACATAGTCATTCATAGCCCTGACTGGGAAATGCACCTAGGAAAAGTAGAAGCAGTACTAGATGCCCTGTGAAAAGCTGGCCTCACTGCCAACTCTCTCAAGTGTGTGATAGGACTAGCTGAGGCTAGATACCTCGGGTATGTAGTAGGAAGAGGCACGGTAAAACCCCAATGGAACAAAGTGGAGGCAATACAAGATTGGCCTCAGCCAGTCTGGAAATAGCAGGTCGGAGCATTTCTAGGGTTAGTAGGGTATTATCAAAGATTCAGCCCTCATTTTGCCACAAGAGCAGGACCATTGACGGACCTGATAAAGGCTTGGGGCCCTGAGATGGTAAAGTGGACTGATGCGGCGGAGGAAGCATTCGCAGATTTAAGGACAGCTCTTTGCTGCCATCCAGTACTCATTGCCCCAGACTTTGAGAAGGAATTCATCCTACAAACAGATGCCTCTGAGGTAGGGCTAAGAGCTGTCCTTTCACAGATGGTAGAGGAGGAGGAACACCCAATCTTGTACCTCAGCCGGAAACTCCTCCCCAGGGAACAAAAGTACGCCGTCATTGAAAAGGAATGTCTGGCAGTAAAATGGGCTATGGAGACTCTCTGCTACTACCTACTGGGGCAGCGGTTTACCCTCGTGACAGACCATGCCCCGCTCCAGTGGATGCACAGAAACAAGGAGAAGAACACAAGAGTGACTAGATGCACTATCCATGCAACCCTTCCATTTGAGGTACAGCATAGGGCCGGAAGCCAACATGGCAATGCTGATGGCAATGCTGATGGCCTATCACAACAGCACTGCCTCTCGTCCCAAGTTGCCCAAGCCCAAGTAGCCCAAGTAGGGGAAGATGTGTGATACAGCATGGCCAGAAGGCAGCAGGAGAATGTTAGAGGGGAGCCTTATTCCCTGTAGAGGGAAGCAAGTTTTCTACAAGTTGGTTGGAGCACCTGGAGCCAATTAAGGCACCTGGAGCCAGTCATAATATAAAAATCCACTGCTTCAATCAGACAGTTGGAAGGAGTTGGAGCAGAGAACAGTTTGAAGGAGTTGAAATAGAGTGTTTGGTGTGGGAGCAGAGAGCAGTTTGGAGGAAAGCAGAGGAAACTTTGGAGAAGTGTTGCGTTGAGCTAAGAAGACCCAGACCGTAGGTAAAGGGACACCTGGCTTGTGCAGAGAGAGGGCAGGAAACCCCACAAGCTGAAGGGCAGGAGAGGGATGTAGCCCAGGGGAAGTTCAAGTGGTTTACTGCTATCCTCCGGGGCCCTGGGCTGGGACCCAGAGTAGAGGGCAGGCCTGGGTCCCTCCCTCTCCACTCCCCTCCTTTAGGATACTAGTGGGGCAGTTAATATCCTGTTCAGGAGCAAGAAATGGCACCCTGAACCCCCTACACAAGACAAGAAAGCACAGGACCCATCATAATAGTGCTGATAATTTGCCACAGTATGTATATCTGTATATATTGTGGCAAGGGGGCCCCCTGGGCACCCCAGGCTCCAGTCCTCTGGGCAGTTCCCCCTGGTTGGGTTTGGCCTCTCGCTGGTGAGGGAGGGCTAGCTCCCTCCTGGGAGGGGCTCCTTCCTGCCTCCCTGCCTGCTGGCAGCCTCTCTGTATCTGCCTCTCACTCGCCTTTACCTCCTTCTGCTTTCACAAACTCACTCTTCGAACTCCTACTGCCTCCAAACGCACTCCTCACTCCCACACCCCTCTCTGGGGAGAAGTCTCTTTAAAGGGCTCTGGCTGCCTCCTTAACTGGTCCCAGCTGGCCCTGCTTCTGGCTGCGGCAGCCTTTCTCAGCTGGACCTAATTTACCTGCAGTTTCCCCTCTCACCACAACCTTCCAGCCCTGGGTTTACCACAATATATATATATATATATGTATATATCTATCTATCTTTCTACTGTATGTTCCACTCTATGCATCTGATGAAGTGTGTTCTAGCGCATGAAAGCTTACGTCCTAATAAATGTGTTAGTCTCTAAGGTGCTACAAGTACTCCTCATTCTTTTTGCAGACATAGACTAACACGGCTACTACTCTGAAACCTGACACCTGGGAAAGAATTTGCTGTAATAACTCAGAGCCCTCCCCATATAGGGTCCCATCACCGGGCTCCTTTGAAACAGTCTGCCACCCATGGATGTCGGAGTCCTCTCTCCTTGCTGTGGGTCCTCTCTCCTTGTTGTTGTCAACTACCACATTGATCTGACACTCTTGCTCAATGCTGTTGCTGCTGCTCCTCTCACTGTTGAGGGATGTCTCTCTTCAGTTACAGGACTTGGTGTAACTGCCTCTGGCTTGTTTTCCTCCTTCCCCACAATGGTCCCCTCCAAATCGTCTGAGTTAGGCAAGGTCAGGAATTCTTCACCTGTCTACTGCACCTCTTGTATTCCAACTCTGCTCCATCCTGCAGGCCAGAGGTATAACTATGATTAAGGCTGTGATTTTTTTTATGAAGGTCATGAACTCTGTGACTTTGCATGACCTCCATGACTTCTGCAGCAGCTGATGCAGCTGACTTCGAGGTTGCCCGAGCAACTGGACCCATGGCCCCACAGACAGCTGCTCGGATGCCCCACAGCTAGCCACAGTGGCTGCTTCTGGAGCAACCGATGGCCATGTGCTCCAGGGCCATGTGCTCTGTGGACCGCCCAAGCAGAAGTCCTGGAGGCACCCCTTGGGAGCACCAGAGCAGTGGTCCTGGGGGCCACACTGTGCCAGCTGCACCAGCCACTGCTCAGGCAGCCAGCTCTGGGGACCGTGCAAGCAGCAGGTGGTGCGCTGGTTCCAGGAATTGCTGAAGCAGCAGTCCTGGGGGCAGCCCTGGGGAGCCACTCTGGATATGCTCGGGTGGCCCTGGGTAGCTAGCTCTGGTCTGGCTGGTTCCAGGGAGTGCCCTAGCAGTGGTTCTGAGGTTGTCCTGGGGACCATCCGAGCAGCAGAGGTTCTGGGGTGGCTGGAACAGGGACCCCAAGGATCCAAAGAGTGGTCCTGGGAACAGCAGCTAGGAGGCAGTCAATCCCCAGCACTGGAGTAGGGCCCACGGAGCAGCAAGGCCCCAGAATAGAGATTTAGTCACAGTACTTTTGGTAAAAGTTAATGGATAGGTTACAGGCAGTGAATTTTTATTTATTGTCTGTGACCTGTCCATGACTTTTACCAAAAATACCCATAACTAAATCTATAATTACATATTATTGCCATAGAGAATAAGGCAAAAAGGAGTCATTAGATCATCTAGTTTGACCTCAAGTATATCACAGGCCATTAAATTCCACCCAGTTACCCCTGAATTAACCCCAATAACTTGTGTCTGACTAAACCAGAGCTTTGAGAAGGGCCTCCAGCCTTGGTATGAAAACATCAAGAGATGGAGACTCCACCACTTCCCTTGGCACTGCAGTTTGTTCTAACTGTTGTTTTCACAGAATATTAAACATTTATGCTTTATTTCTAATCTGGATTTTTCTGGTGTGAGCTTCCAGCCATTGATTCTTTTTCTGTCTTTCTCCACTAGATTAAAAAGCTTTTTAGCACTGGGATTTTCTGCCCATGAAGGCATTTTCTCCAGCTTTCAAATAACATTTATGCCTCTTTCCTGCACCTTCTCCTATTTTTCATCAAATGTGGACACCAGATCTGTATGCAATATTCCAGTATTGGTCTGAGTATATAGCATTGGTGAGGTAAAAGCACTTCCCTACTCTACTCACTACTCCCCTGTTTATCCATCCAAGGATAGCTTTATCCCTTTTTGCTACAGCATCACACTGGGAGCTCATGGGTCAGGCTTTTTTGTTTACTGTGATTCTTAAATCCTTTTCAGAGTCACTGCTTTTCAGGACACAGTCCCCCATTCTGTACATACGGCCTGCACACCTTTGTTCCTGAATTTATAACTTTGCATTTGGCAGGATTAAAAACTTATTTTATTTGAAAGTATCCAGTTTATGAAGCTTGATCTGTATGACTGCCCTGTCCTCAACATTATGTACCATTTCCAACAATCTTTGTATCATCATTAAATTTTCTCAACCGTGATTTCATTTCCTTCCAAATCATTGATGAAAATGGTGAATATTGTCAGGGTGATCCCTGCATGACCCCACTAGTCATAACCCCATTTGATGATGTTTCCCCACTGTTTCCCCACTGTTTCCCCACTGTTTCCCCACTGACAACTTCTTTGAGATCAGTTAGTCTGTTCTTACTCAATTTAACATGTACTGTAGAACCTCAGAGTTACAAACTGACTGGTCAAGCTCATTTGGTGCAATGTACCAATCAGGCAGCAGCAGAGACCAAAACAACAAACAAACAAACAAAAAAGCCACAACCAAAAAACAAATACAGTAGAGTAGTACAGTACCGTGTTAAACATAAACTATTAAGAAAGGGGAAGTTTAAAAAAAAGATTTGACAAAGTAAGGAAACTTTCTGTGCTTGTTTTATTTAAATTAAGATGGTTAAAAGCAACATTTTTCTTCTGCATAGTAAAGTTTCAAAGCTGTATTAAGTCAAATGTTCAGTTGTAAACTTTTGAAAGAATCACCATAATGTTTTGATCAGAGTTACAAACAACCTCCATTCCCGAGGTGTTCGTAACTCTGAGGTTCTGTGCGCTAAAAAAATAGCATTATGCAATATCAATAATTAGAATATTATGCAGTACTAAGTCAAAGATCTGACCTAAATCTAAGTGTATTATATCTACGCAACTACTTTTATCAACTAAACTTGTAATCCCCTCACAGAATTAATTCCGGTTTCTGTTTTCCATTAGGTCAGGTGGACAGCTCTCAGCTTAGCATTGTTCAGAGCCCTCTTCTCACTATTACCAACCACTCCAACCTCCATGAGGCAATGTTAAACAATTGCAGAGTGCACCACTTCTTTCTAATGCTGAACAAGGAGCTTCATCATATCAAGGAAACATTATTATCCCTAAGGTTTCTCTGGTTCTGTCTGTAACACTTCAGTGCTTCAGCTAGAACCTGCCTCAGCCCTATCCTGCCTGGTTTCCTACTACAGTTTTAAAGAAATCCTACATGCTCACTTATTCTATTCTTCCCCTTCCCCTCCATACAGGATGCCTCCATGCTCATTCAGCCTATTACTTCTCTTAGGCCTGGGCTACACTAGCAGGGGGGGTTCAAACTAAGATACGCAACTTCAGCTACACTATAGCTGAAGTTGAAGTATGTTAGTTCGACTTACCTGGCAGTCCCCACGGTGGTGAATCAACCGCAGCGGCTCACTCATCGACTCCGCTTACTCCTCTTGTGGAACTGGGGTTCCGGAGACGACGGGAGTGTGTTCGGGGATCAATTTATCAAGTCCTGACGAGACATGATAAATCGATCCCCAATACACCGAACACTACCTCCCGGATAGTATAGACGTACCCTTAGGGCTGGTCTTCACTGTGTGTGTGGGGGGGGGGATCGACTGCAGATACGCAACTTCAGCTATGTGAACCACGTAGCTGAAGTTTGCGTATCTCCAGCCGACTTACCTGCCATCCTCACGGCAGCGGCGGTCGGCGGCGCGCTTCCCCGTCGACTCCAGTTTGCGCCTCTCGGCGAGCTGGAGTTCCGGAGTTAACGGGGGTGCCGTGGGCGATCGATTTCTCGTGTCTTCACCAGACACGAGAAATCAATCGCTAACAGATCAATCTCTACCCGCAGATCTGGCGGCTAGTGAAGACAAGCCCTTAGACAGTTCTTGCTCTATTTTATGAAGGGAATTGAATTGGAAATACTATATCTGACCAGTGAATGGTGCCAGAAACCAGAATTTGAGCCAAGCTAGCTTGTTGGGATGTTATTTTTCTAATTATTTGTGGTATATTGACTGAATTGATTGAATGAATAAGAATAAGTTGACTGTGCACTGTGTGAAGAAGTACTTCCCTTTGTTTTAAACCTGCTGATTATTAATTTCATTGGGTGACCCCTGGTTCTTGTGTTATGTAAAGGAGTAAATAACATTTCCTTATTCACTTTCTCTACACCAGTCAAAATTTTATCTACCTCTAACATATCTCCCCACCCCCTTAGTTGTCTTTTCTGAGCTGAAAAGTACCAGTCTTTTTAATGTCTCCTCACTGGAATGTAAAATAAAAACAAACAGGTGTGCAAATCTCAGTGTCTGTCTGATAATGTAGGACAGGATTGCACTTGCTCCTCCAAAATGATGGTCACATTTAAAAAAACACTTAGGATAGCGTAATATCATAGTAATTCCAATCCTCTGCTATCCCCGATTTTTTAAATATGTCCACCCATCTCAAAAAATCAAGTGCCACCATCCTTTCTCTCACCATCAGACAATTAAATCTTCACACCAGCTTGTCTTCCTTTTACCTTCATTTTCACAAGGATTTGAAATTTCTCCTTATAAAAACAATTAGACAGTTTTCTAGAACAAGAATGTTTACTATTTCGCCAATTCTAAATTACTTTTAAACAAGTTATACTTGTTGGGTATTGAATAACTGATTTTAATGAAGGGAAGTTTGTTTGAGCATTCTTGTTGGAGATGGATCCACACACGGGGATACGCTCTGCTAAAGATCTATATTCAAACTATTTTGTTGGGAAATGTCTATTGAGAAAACAATTCCTAGCTCTTCATCTTTGTTTAGCAGAAGATATGAGATCCCTAAGTGTATGCTGTTAGAAACAGTGCTGAGAACATGAAGAAGAAATATTCCCTAATAGGGCTTCATATCACCAGTAATGCAGTGACAAACAGTAAAAAAAAATGTGTTAAGAATATAAAGGTAAAATCTTCAAAGCTGGTGTATTTTAATTAATTGCATCCAAATTAAAGCATCTAACCTGCTTGGATATAAGAGCAAAGTTGCCAATAGAGGAGGTGGCTAATCAGCACTCAAGCTCAAATCCAGTCTCATTGGCAATAAGAAGAAATAGGTTTCCTACTCAACAAATACAGGAGATTTGGTCTTAGACATGTAAAGTTAGACAGTACTTTGGGACTAATCAATCTTCCACTCTAGCTTAAATTGTAGCATAGTTAGGGGCTTTAAGTTTGTAATTAGCTCCTAGCACAATTGGATCCAAGTATAGGTTATGTATGTAAGCAAAGTCAGGATGAGCTCTCCTCTGACATCTGGTGGTGAGCTCTGGTGAGTTGTGGAAAAGGACTTCAGGGGCTGATCTCGTTTGCATGGGCACACCCACCCCACCTAGCATGATGGGACTGCTTGCCCAAATGGTTACATTGGCTGCTGTGGGATCCCCAGTCTCTTTGTTATTTGGGCAGGAGTAATAAAGTGGTGTTACCCTGGTTATGTGAATCAAGGACAGTAGAACTGTACTTGACATTTTATGGTGGAGGGACTTGACCTCAACTAAGTAGCACTCGCTAGGCAGGGGACATGGGTTCCAAAACCCCACCCCCCCAGTGAACTGAGAGAGGTCAGAGATAGATATGTGTAGTCCTAAATACTACTTTGGTCTAGTCTTTCTTCACTGTGTAATAACAGCAAATTTTGACTCTATGAGCAGTCTGGTTATGTGCTACAAAGCTGAAATCACTGATACCTAGGTCTAAGCATTAGACCTACCTTGGGCTAGTGGTGCACCAGTGCTGAGGTTCTCCTACTACCAGCTGAACTTGTTAAAGAGCTGAAATCACTGAGAAATATGTTAAGTTGGGGGGCAGGGGCTGATATATTGGTGAACAGCTAGCAGGATGGCCAGTGAAGAGGAGTGGCTTGTGGTGAGAACTACAGCACAATCCTATGGAGAGAGTCTGGCAATTGTCCACTGACATGAGCAGTGAACCACATAAGGTGCCCTCATATCTCCCTGCCCAGATGGGGAGGTAAACTCTGCAGATGAACTTCTGAACTCTGGGGGCTGGCACCAACCAAGGATAGAAATGGTGGGGGGGTGACTTTGGGCTGCTGGACTCAAGAATCACTCTGGGGCTGCACCAACCATAGACTGATACTGTGGGGAAGAAGACTGGGTTGCTGGACTTAAGACTGGGGGAGGAGGGAGGCACACTACCAAACTTACTTGGGAGGGGGTCTTTTGCTCATGGTTTGTGTTACAAATCCTGTTTGTGTTGTTTCCCCAACATAATGCTGCAATGTTCTCTCTGTTATTAAAAAGGCTTTTGCTACACTCAAGACTCTGTGATTGCAAGGGAAGTATTGCCTCTTAGAGGGGGCCAGAGGGGTGGTATGTATCTGTCCCAGGTCACTGGGTGGGGGCAAGAGCTGGTTTTGCATTGTATTAATGAAATGGAACCCCTAGATGCTGAACCCAGCTCTTGTTGCTGCCAATTCTGACGGGCAGAAGGGTACATTTTGGGAGGCTCGTCTGGGATTCCTGGGTCAGTATCCCTCGCAAACACCTGTTGAGCGATCCACTACATTGGGAAACAATTGTTTATATTTTGAGGAAATTACTGTTTGTATAATGGCTAATATGTCAGGTTTGTTGCGTCCCGGCTCAGCAGCCTCTAGCTCAGGGGCCACAGCCTCAGCTGATGATTGGGCAAAAGCATGGGGCAAACACAGCCTCCCCCAGCCTATGCGACATGCTGCCCATGCTGGATGCTGTCACCAAAGAGCCTCTGTTAGATGGGGCAAGGTAACAAAAGCAGACAAGGTGAGGAGGAAGACCAAGGATTGCCATGAGATAACATGGCTACTTTGTTATACGCATGTACCCCTGTCCCCTGCAAGGTTCTATTAATGTCTGTGGCAAGGAATTGCTATAGCAGTAGATCTGATTGACACTTTTCTGCCCCAAATGCTGATTCAATGGAACCAAAACATTCTGCAGAAGTGTGTCGATTCCATCAACGTTTTCGGTGGAAATGACTGGTTTGTTGCCAGTCCAAGCTACTCCACTCCCCTGGCAGCTGCCTCCGAGGGCTCCCCAGCACCTCTGGCCTCCAGCTCTTTGGGGAGGCAGCTGCTCAGGGAGCCAATTCCCCAGGCAGCTGCCTTCCCAGGGGGAGCAGTTTGCCTGAGAAGCCAGACTGCCATGGAAGGCAATTGTTTGGGAAGTAGGGCAGCCAGGAACAAGCTAAAAAAATCCAATTCTGTTCTCCCCAAAATGGAAGCCTCCCAGTTCCAAAACCCCCTCAGAAATGATCTGTAAAGTCACCTTTCAAGATGGGAGCAGAGTGTATATAGGGGGTACAGGAAAGAATAGGAAACCAGGGCTGGTATTATAGAATAGGCTGTCTATGATGCCTACAGCCTACTTGGTAGGAGTGGCTCCAGTCTAGCTGGTTGAGAAAGCTTCACAGCAGAGAGGGTTTCTTGTCCCCTCTGCAATGCTGGGCAGCAGTGGCCTACCAAGCCAAAGTGTCTGTTGCCAGCCCTGTATGAGAGCATGGTGAGCACTATGTATGCAAGCAACATGCCAGCTCAGGAAACCCTCTCCAGGGAAATGTTCCAGTGCAATGCCCATGGATTTAATGAAGTGCTTTCCTCTTATCAGGAATAAAACCATTCTCATATCCAGTATCACCATTCTGCTGACTAATATCTTCCTTGGGGCAATCTCTATCTTTGCCTTTGTCTTTCCCGTGACCTTGGGTGCCTGTTCTCTGCTATAAAGGAATATTTAGCTCAGTAGCTCTGTTCTGGGTCCTAGTGACAACAGATTGCCTTCTTGCTGGCCTGCTAATTAAATGGTGTGCACATAAATATTTGCTCTTTGGAGTGTCCAAATCCCAGTGTGCCTTGCTTTCACATTACTGGGTGGGAGAGAGGATTGCAATATTTGAAACCCATGTAATCTGCATTGCACACTTACAGTCCTCAACAATTATAGCTAATGGCTGATTTATAGTATTGTCTACATAAATAAATTTAAAACATTTCCTACTGTGACTAACACTGGTTAAGCTCCTCCTGAGTTAGTGCCCTTGGGAGCTCCAGTATACACAGGCTAGTAGGTGCTTACAGCACTACAGCTATGTCTACACTGCACACCTTACAACAGCGTGCTGCTGCTGAAGTGTTGTAAGGTGCACAGTGTAGCCGTTCTTTGTCGCTGGGAGAAAGCTCTCCTGGCGATAAAATAAAGTCACCTCCGATGAGCAGTGGTAGATTTGTTGCTTGGAGCACGTCCGCACTGCCACTTTTCGTCATTATAACTTTTGACATTTGAGGGATATTTTTTTTCATATCCTTGAGCAACAATAGTTTTAATGGTGAAAGTGCAGTATAGACATGGCTTATATCATCTAACCTTGCTCAGAATAGGTCTAAGCACCTTGTAGAGGTATCAAGGCTATTAAATGCTTTAGAGAAGGATTTTTAATATATCCACCTCAATCTGTTTGGGAAACTATAGCTACTTTGCCAGAATTGTAGCAATTTTAACCATCAGAGCAACTGATAAGCTCAATTAATACATGACTGAGCCCACTGTGAGAGGGAACGAGAGCTGTCCTCTACCTGCTTTGCTAGAAGGGTCTGTGCAATCTACAGTATTCTGCATTGATTTAGATTATACCATCTGTAATAGTTAAGGCTAAGATTTTTGTCATGGTTATTTTTAGTAAAAATCATGGACAGGTTACAGCCAATAAACAAAACAACTGGTATTGCTGAGACATCCATGCCACCAAGCATGCCACATGGGCGAAGCTGTCAACTACACTCTTTGTCCCTGAGCTTTAACCAGTCTGTTTGGATTCCATGGGGTACTGTAAAGCTAAGCACTGAGTCCCTGAATTTGAGCTACTATTGTACTGAAAGTCAATGGAGAGCATGGGTGATGTGCTCCCGGTGGCCTGCGTCCATAGGCGCCGACTATGTGGGTGCTCTGGGGCTGGAGCACCTACAGGGAAAAATTGGTGGGTACAGCTCCCCACCCAGCTCACCTCAGCTCTGCCTCCTCTCCAAGCGTGCTGCCAAGTCCTGCTTCTCTCCCCACCCAGCTGTTTCGTGGCAAGTCTGGGAGGGAAGCTGGAGGATGAGGAGCCAGCAGTCTAGGGAGAGGAGGCGGGGCTTGGGCAGGGATTTGGGGCGGACTTTGGGGCAAGGGTGGAGTAGAGTCAAGTCAGGCTGGGGACTGGCTGTGTGAGCAGCCTGTGGTGTGGGCAAAAGTTGGTGCCTGTGCTGCCAAGGAGACACACTGCGGTGCTTTCCTGTCACTGTCCTTCCCTCGTTGTCCCAGGGGTTTGTAACCAGGTGCAGAGCTAGAGAGACTCATAGGCCTGAAGAACAGAGCCGGGTGGGGATGGCAGCGCCCAGCTGTGATCTCAGAGCCTGGTGGGCATGGCAGCACCTGGCCACAATGGGGTGGGGACTCAGAACCCAGGGAGTCTCTCTGCCAGAGCCACAGCGAGCAAGGGCCGTGCTAGGCCGTGAACCCAACCCTCCTCTCGGACGGGGCGGGTATGCCGCAAGCCGGCCCAGGAGGCGTCGAGGTAAGAGGAGCCGCTGCCCACGCAGCCCCGCCTCCCGGTTCGCAGCGCCTCGGCCCGGCGCAGAGAGATGGCGATTTCCTTTCTTCCTCAGCGCCACCGCCATCTTGTTCGTAGTTCTGAGACCTGTCACAGGTCTGCGCATGTGCGGGAGCCTCGAGAGCTTTGCTGTGCAGTGCGCAGGCGCACTCAGTAGTCACTCATGTTCTTGCCAGCGCTGGAGCTGCCAGTTCTCCTGTGAGGTCGGTAAGAGGCGGGCGGGGCTCTCCCGCGGGCCCCATCGCAGAGCGCCCCCTTTTCAGATACCGGGAGGGGTGGGGGCTCTCCCCACCCGCTGTGCAGCAGGGCGGGGTGCTCGGTGCGGCGGGAGTGGGCGCCTTACAGCCAGTGCCTGCGCTGGGGTGGTCCCGGCGGCGGGTAGTTGGTGGCGGCCGCTCCCCGGGCACCGAGGGAGGGCGGTCCGCTCCCCAGGCGGCGCGAAGCTACAGGGCAGGACGCGATTCAGGAGAAAGGGAGCAACAAATGGGGATCTTCCCGGGGGAGTCCCAGCCGACCCCTGGGAGCAGCGAGGCCGGGGGCATCTGAGCAAGTGGCGGGGATGCGGCTTAGCTCTCCGCGCCATCTGTAGTTTCAGGACCACTCTGCGCTGGGAGCGTACCTTGGTATAGTTGTGTCGCAGGCGTGTGAGGGAGGGAGGGAATAGACCGCCCGCGTACACAGCGTTAGGTCCACGGAAAAATTCTTCATCTCCCGGGGTGGTGGATTACCTGTGCTGAGGGGAAAACCGCTTCCTTTGCCATAGCGTCTACTGTGGTCATGGTTACACTTACAGCTTTATAGCGGTTTTGGTTATACCCGCCTTCAGATACAGCTCCAGGGATAGAACTACAGTGTGTCCACACTCACAGCCACAACCGCACTGGCGTGGCCACATTTGCGGCTCTTGCAGTGGCATGGGGGTGGTGCATTATGGGCAGCTATCCTGTCTAGACGTGACGTGATAAATCAATCCCTGAAAGATCCTTCGGGTAGTATGGACCTCCTACCCATACCTTAACAAAAATTCTCATGCTCAGGCAAATCAATTGTAATACAGGCTGCTGGTGAATTTTTTCAGACCTCTTGTTCAGCTCTTTGGATTGTTTAATGGTGCTAGTTGATTTTTTGGCCGTTTTTTCCCAATTAACTGCAGCTCCCAAAAGATCCAAGGTTTCAAACTTCTGGTATTCCAGTTCTCAGGACTTCCTCTCCCTCAGCACTGATTCCTGGGACTTTCAAAAGTGAGCAGAAAATCTCCATTAGAAATGGAGTAAGTTGTAATAGGGGTCCTTTATCCCTGCTTGAGTTGTAAATAATGGGTTCAGATAAAAATCTTAAAACCCACTCTTATAGGGGAATAGCTTGTAAATTTGGTAAACTATACTGAAAATGCTGGCTTCTTCACATCACCTTTGTTAAGTAACTGGATACTTGCAGAAAGGATTCTTTCCCAATTTTCTAGCTTCCTAAACCAGAGAAGCAACGCAGTGCTGGAAACTTTGAATTCCTCTTTGAAGGAATGATATTTTAACTGGGCTGTGAGAAATCTTCCAGTCTGGGACTGATGGGGGGGGGGGGAGGAGGGAAGAGACAGGGGAAGATAGTTGAGAAGTGAGGTCCAGGACCCAAATGTCTGAGAAGTCCAGTCTAATCCTTGCTGCCAGTATTGGGGAGGATGCTCCTGTTCCTACCAGGATGTTATGCCTGATCCTGGGCTTCATGATGTGTAAAGCCTCTACCCATCTCCTTGCCAATAAGGAGAGAAGCTAGATGTCTTCCCCACATCAGCCAGACCTGATTGTTTAGGCAGTGCTGATTTTTACTTCACTTCCCCATCTTCTGTTTTTTGGGGTGTGCTCCAGCACTTGCATCTGTTGCTACTCAAGGTTTTCCCAGGTAGCAGAATGAAATTGACATGACAGAACAATGGGCAGTAATGCAACTGTCATGTTAGTTTCACTCTCCTGCTGCTGGAGAATAAGCAATTGCACTGTCTGCAAACTTAGCACAGCCTTGTTGTCTCATTCCAAAGGTTTTCTTGGCAAACAGAAGGGCTAGAAACATGAAAGGGTAGGTTCTGCCTGAATTATGTTTTTAGCTCCTCCCACTATTCATCCCTGAGTGGTTTTCATGCCATGTTTTTAGTAAATAATCTCTTTATATTCTCATTTTAAAAATGTATATTTTAGGGCTGTGTTCTCCATCTAGTTTACAGATTAATATGATTTATTAATTGAAATAATCCATGGGAGGCTATGGTTATGGAAGCCTTCATGGTGCTGGGGAAAACTATGGCATAGATAAACCTTAGTCACTGATGTATTGATATTTTTTTATTATTTTTTCTTGCTCACTCTGACTTCATTGAAGGTCAGCTGCAAATTTTAAAAAATCGAATGGATTTAATATTGTGCTGAGAGTCTCTGGTAAAGATAGGAAGGAATTTAGAACACCAGGAGTATGCAAAGTCTGCCTAAATGTAATCATTTTGGGGAGATGAAAACAAGATGTTCCTTAAATCAGTGACATTTTTTCTAGGGGTGAGTGGGGAGAGGAGTTGGTTATGACAATTTTTTCCTGATTAGCAGCTTCATTTGACTCTTTGCCTACATTTATGTGATATTAATGTAAGACAGAATGAGTTATTCAAAAATATTGTGGTTGTTAATATAACCTCCTCTTGGACCATACTAAACATTCTCATAAAATTCTGTGTTGTAAGAGCCCTACTATTTGGACCAGACAACCACATATGCAACAGTCATTTACTTGTAAGGAAGGTTGCAAACATCCAGTTACATGAATAATAAACTGTCTGACAGTTGGCCTTGTTGCACAGGTTGGGAAGTTGCATTGCCGTGGAAGAGAGACAGGTTCTAGTGCATGGATCGGCAACCTTTGCCCACGGCCCACCAGGGTAAGCCCCCAGGTGGGCCAGGCTGGTTTGTTTCCCAGCCACAGGTTCGGCTGATCACAGCCCCCACAGCTGTGGTTCACCATTCCAGGCCAATGGGGGCTGCAGGAACATGTGTGTAAGTTGTGGAGCATTTGTACACCTAAAATATAACACATCTGTTTTAATTGCACTGTTAAAGTGTAAAGTGCACTGTTAAAGTGTAAAGTGCAAAAAGTACACAATAAAATTGAAAAGTAGATTGTTAAATTTTTTTAGCTTTAATAACTGACACTGTGAATTTTCAATTTTAGTTATTCAGTATTCCTTTAAATCACAGCTATCTCCTAGATTATCACTGTTCTCTTTTTAAAACAGTAAAAGCTGAGTACTTAGTGAGCTCTGTTTCTATAGCTTTATTCAGTGCTGACATTGTAACCTTCCATAACCAGAGTTTATGTTCTCATAAGCTGGCAACAGTGCATTTTGGAGACTACAGTGAAACCTCGATATAACGGACTAATTCGGGCGGGGGGGTGTCCGTTAAAACCGAAAGTCCGTTATTTAATAATTTTTTAAAATCATTAAATAACGGACTTTCGGGTGACAACGGACACCCCCCCCCGCCCGAATTAGTCCGTTATATGGAGCCAGCCGTGAGTCAGCCCACCCCACCCCCTCCCCCCGCCCGGCTCCCCGCTGCGGGGAGTCGCGCGGGGGGGTTGAGAGCTCCCGCCCGGCTCCCCCCAGCGGGAAGCCCGGCGGGAGCTGTCAAACCCCCCGCCTGGCTTCCCGCTGCGGGGAGCCGGGCGGGAGCTCTCAACCCCCCCGCCCGGCTTCCCGCTGCGGGGAGCCGAGCGGAGGCTCTCAACCCCTCCCCCCCCGCCCGGCTCCCCGTTCCGGGGAGCCGGGCGGGGGGGTTGACAGCTCCCACCCGGCTCCCCCCAGCGGGAAGCCGGCGGGAGCTGTCAAACCCCCCCGCCCGGCTTCCCGCTGCGGGGAGCCGAGCGGGGGCTCTCAAACGCCCCCCCCCCCCCCCGCCCGGCTCCCCGCTGCGAGGAGCCGGGCGGGGGAGTTGACAGCTCCCGCCCGGCTCCCCCCAGCGGGAAGCCCGGCGGGAGCTGTCAAACCCCCCGCCCGGCTTCCCGCTGCGGGGAGCCGAGCGGAGGCTCTCAAACACCCCCCCCCCCCCGCCCGGCTCCCCGTTGCGGGGAGCCGGGCGGGGGGGTTGACAGCTCCCGCCCGGCTCCCCCCAGCGGGAAGCCGGCGGGAGCTGTCAAACACCCCCGCCAGGCTTCCCGCTGCGGGGAGCCGAGCGGGGGCTCTCAAACGCCCCCCCCGCCCGGCTCCCCGCTGCGAGGAGCCGAGCGGGGGGGTTGACAGCTCCCGCTCGGCTCCCCCCAGCGGGAAGCCCGGCGGGAGCTGTCAACCCCCCCGCCGGGCTTCCCGCTGCGGGGAGCCGAGCGGGGGCTCTCAAACGCCCCCCCCTCCACGTTGCGGGGAGCCGGGCGGGGGGGCGGGGGGGGGGTTTGACAGCTCCCGCAGGGGTCCCCGCTGCGGGGAGCCGGGCGGGAGCTGTCAACCCAGCCGGCTCCCTGGGGCGGGAGCCGGCAGCCCCCAAAACGGATTTCGGATGCATCGGAAATTTTGTCCGTTGCATCCGAAGTCCGTTAAATCGGGGTCCGTTAAATCGAGGGTTTACTGTATGCTTGTATTGTGTTTGCTATACCTTGGATTGGGGAGTAGCTCTGGATATATTTGGACTGTCTGTAGGACAGTTGTCTTGGCCCAGCATAATTGTTGTAGTGAAGGAGGAAGGTGAGATGTTTTATCCAGCTGCTGTTCTAACTGCATTATTGGACACTCTTCAAATGGAGACCTTAGTTCATCTTGATGACTCTGTTTTTTAACTTGGCAGCTGGAATGCTATCCAGAGTTGTTTGCTGTAGCTAGATAAGCAAATGGAAACCTGTACAATGTTCTCAATAACTGATTGGTCCTTGGGCTCCAGGATTGGATTTTTCAAGCTCTACAGACAAAGGCTCTCACTGGATAAACCCATATAAATGACTCGTACTGAAATTTTATACTTTGTTGTAGCAGAACCTAGTTTGGTTTTTGAATATAAATATTGGTGTCTCATCGTCACGCTTTAATTGACATTGATAATATTGACTCTGCTTCAGTATTGAACTGATTCCATAGAGCTTTATTCTAAGAATGAATGTGATCACATGGGACTATAAAACTAGCTTCAGGAGAAGGGGTGTCATTGTGTCTCCTTCCGAATGAGATATCCGAGTATTTGGGGCCGGTGTCAGACATTGTGATGACAACATAATTTGGGCCTGATGCAGGAGTTATTGGGTGAAATTTTCTCATCTGTGCATGATATTCAGGACACCAGTGTAGATGATCATAATGGTCCCCACAAGCCTTAAAAATCTGAGTTTAAAAAAGCAGCTAGAACTTTAATAATCATACCTTCAATATGAAGTTTGACTTCAGTGATTGATATAGCACCATTTGAAGTAATTGTCAAGTACATACTGAATCAGACCGAGATAGGAAACTTTTGTCATCTGTTACTCATCCTGACACTTTGGAAGTGCTGTTCTGTGTATACATTTGGTTTCTGTAGATTGCAGACTTGTGTTCCTTAGCTTAGGTATTATTGTTAGACAGCTAAGATTGCATATAAATACGGTGTTTAATTTTTCAGTAACCTGATTGTCCATGGCACTTGCCTGAGAACAATTACAAGTCTATGCTTTGGAACAGACCCTGCTGAATTTCATATTTTGAATCTGTTTGTTTATTGTCGAGAAGCACCCTCAGTTTGGATGTATACTTGTGTTCAATCTCCTCTTTCCCAAGCTGTTGCTTCCTTCTTTACACTCGGCGTTCTGATGTGTACTGGCTGTTTCAGCTTTCTTTCACTTGTGGACACACATTTGTGTATCTGAGGTCAAACAGAATCTAGAATGATCTCAAGACTTATCTCCTCAGAGTGACTTAAGAGGCTTTACAGAAAATAGCACTACATTATTTCTGCCTTGGCAGTGATCAAGTAGGCTGTCCCTTGGCCTCCATGCTTTCACTGCTGTGGAGGTTTGGGGACAAGAGGGACTGAATTAGTCTACTTGGTATAGTTCTACCATCCTTCCAAATTGAGGCCTTGTCTACACTGGGTTTTTTTACACAAAAGTTTTGTTGCTGAAGTGCCAATGTAGACACCATGCTTGATTTTATCACTCTAATTGGCCTCCAGAAGGTGTCCCACAATGCCCATCCTGACCACTCTGGTCAGCAGTTTCAACTCTGCTGCCCTGAAGCCAGGTAAGCAAACGTCCATTCTCCTTTAAAGCCATGTGAATTTTTGAAATTCCACTTCCTGTTTGTTTGATGTGGAGAGCTCACATCGCATCTTCCCAGCTGACTATCATGGCTCCATGCGGCAAACTCTCCCACTTGAACCAATGTGCAGCTGCTGGATCTGCTCAGTATTTGGGGAGAAGAAGCTGTCTAGTCCCAGCTGTGCCTTAGCTGCAGGAATTTTGATATTTACGGGCAGATTTCTCGAAGTTTGTGCAAAAATGACTATGATTGGGACATGCTGCAGTGCAGAGCAAAGATCAAGGAGCTGACGTATGTGTACCAGAAGGTGAGGCAGGCAAACCATCACTCTGGAGCAATGCTCCAGACCTGCCATTTTTATAAAGCATGGACACTATCCTTGGTGGCAACCCCACCTCCACCACAAAGAGCCCCGTGGATATTTCGGCAGGGCTGGAGCCAGCAGAAAGTGGACCTAACCCCGAGGACAAAGTCACTGGCGAAGAGGTAGAGGCAGACGATGATGTGAAGCCCGTGCTGGAGTTGCCCAGTGTTGTCCATTGAGGAGCTGTTCTCCACTCCGGAGGTGTCTAGCCAGTCTTGGCAGAGCAAGAAGCGGGAGAGGAGATCTCTAGTAAGTGATTTTGCTTTGTGAAGTGCAGAGGTAGATTGAGGGCATAGAAATGTACAACAGTGGCTGTGTTTTTGTATGCTGGACATTTCCTTGTGCAGATAAGCAGTATGGTGGAGCAGGGTGTTGATGCGTGCTGAAATTTCGTCGGAATCTTCCAGAGATCTCTAGGAAACTTTTTCCTGGAGGTACTCACCAATCTTCTGCCAAATGTTCCTTGGCAGAGCTGCTTTTTTCCTTCCCCCATTGATGGAAACTTTCCCACACAATTCTGCAATTGCTTGCGCAGGGATCAAAACAGCACAAAAGGGATCAGCATAGGGACTGGGGTGGAAGCCGCAAGTGTGTAGTAGATGCATTCTTGCTTCCCTTTTACCCTTAGGAGTAAGATATCTGCTACAATGACCCCTGCCCGTGGGAAAGGGTGGGAAAATTTAGATGATTGTCCCTAGTCCTCTACACCACAATATTTTCATGTTGATTTTCTCCCCATGTACAATATCCTCCGCTCTGGGGTAATCTCACCATGCTTGGAGTATTTGTCGCTTGTGTGCTTGTCGAAGATCAGTGAGAAAGTGATTGGTATGTTACTAGAGGTGTATTTTACTGTACTGATTCAATGCTGTGCATGTACTTAGCAATCATGCTACTGTGTATTGTTCCTTGTGTTTCTTCAGATGTGGCCTTCAGAGGCACCCTGTACATGCTGGCAGAGTGCCTCTGCCCGATAAGAGAACACCCAAGATGGAGCAAAGGAGACATGTTCCAAAGGTGATGCAGTGCTCAGATGCAGAAAACAAGGAAAACAGACAGATGAGGGAAATTGAAAGGCAGGACAGTAAAGAAAGTGAGGCCTACGCTAGGGACGCAATGGAGAGGTTGTTTAAAGTTATGGAGAAGCAAACTGAGATGATACGGTCCCTCATAACCCTCCAGACTGAGCAGATGCATGCATACTCACCCTTCCTATCAGCACATTCAAAACTCTTTCCCATGCCCTCCCCAAATTCTACCTGTGAGTTCCTTTCCATTCTCTGGGACTTCTTGCTTTCCCATTCACTCCACCATCACAAACACCTTTTCAACTGATAGCTGGACTTGCACACAGCTCTGAAAGTCAACCTTGCCCTGGTACCTTCTCTTCCTCCCTCCTCCCACCCACACCTCCATGCCTCTCAGTAATTGTGTGTGTGCAATAAAAGCAAAATGTTGTGAATGATACAAACTCTTTATTTCCTGCAAATTGTGATAGCAGATGGCAGCAACAAAGAAGCGAGCAGTTAAATCACTTGCTTACATTGAATCCTAGGCCACAAAAAGTGATTCCTTGCAAAACTCCAATTCATTAAGCATTGTAATCCAGACCATAGCAACATTACTGGTTCTCATCTTCAAAGTATTGCCTCAAAGCCTCCCTGTTTCAAATTGCTCCCCCTTTGTACTCCCTGGTGTCTGGTGGCCCAAAAGCTACAGCCAAGTGTTCTGCCTCAGCACTCCACCTCTGAGCAAACTTTTCACCCTTTCCTTGAAAAATATTGTGCATTGTTCAGCACACAGCTCTGGCCATGACAATATTATCCTCATTGAGATCTAACCTGCCATAAAGGCATCGCTAGCAAGTCTTTAATCTGCCAAAAACACATTCCACTGTCATCCTACACCTGCTCAGCCTATTGCTGAACCAGTCTTTACTGCTATTTGTGTTTCCTGTGTAAGGCTTCATGAACCATGGCATTAGGGCGTATGCCAGGTCTTCCAGGATTACTGGGCATTTCAAAATCCCCTACTTTAATCTTCTGGTCTTGCAGCTTTCAGTGCTAGTTTCCTGAGCCCAGAAGTGACAGTCCACCATGTTCAGCTGTTCCGTGAATGCCAGAAGTAATCTAATGTTGCTCCTATCGATGTTCCAGCACATGAGGCAACTGTGAATCCTACTGAGTTTGGAACGGGCCCAGCTCTCTTTCGGTTGACTAAGCGTGGTCCCAGAGGATAGTATTTTACTGGGCCAAACATCTCATACTAAGGGGCTGGGGTCGGTCAGGTTTCCCACACCACTAGCAAAAGTTCGTGTAGAGTGGGAAGGTTTGGAAGGCAATTTACTTGTGGTGATACTAGAGGACATGCTGCTGGACATGGTGGGGAATGATTTTTTCCACAAGGCCAGGGCTGTTGGTGTGTTAACTTGCAGCAAGAAGGAGAATTGTGTAGGATCCTCAAAAGGTGAGGAGAGTGTATTACCTGTCAGTGAGAAGGTTGTGGCAGCTGGTAGCTGCAAGTCTGATGTAGCTAAACCAGGGTTAGAAACTGCTCTAGAGAGCATGGAGGTGTGTGTCTCAGAGAGGGGCCTGGGGAAGGGAAACTTAGAACCCACAGAGGAGGTGGGTGAGGGTTCCATGGACTTAGCAGGACAGGGTGAGGGAGCTCAGGCTGATGGAAAAGGTGGACACAGTGGTACCCCAGTACATCGGGTGGCACCCTGAAAGCGAGGGCAACCTATCACAAGTGTCAGTATTGTGGACATGTGTTACTTACATTGACTTTAGTGGCCTCTAGAAAGTGTCCCACAATGCCTCACCATGACCACTTTGGTCACCATTTTGAACTCTGCTGCCCAGTGACCAGGTAGAATCATAGAATCATAAAATATTAGGGTTGGAGTGGACCTCTGGAGGTCATCTAATCCAACCCCCTGCTCAAAGCAGGACCAATCCTCAACTAAATCATCCCAGCCAGCTTTGTCAAACCTGACTTTAAAAACCTCTAAGGAAGGTGATTCTACCACCGCCCTAGGTAACCCATTCCAATGCTTCACCAAAGTTTGTCCTAATATCCAATCTAAACCTTCCCAACTGCAACTTGAGACCATTACTCCTTGTTCTGTCATCTGCTACCACTGAGAACAGTCTAGATTCATCCTCTTTAGAACTCCCTTTCAGGTAGTTGAAAGCAGCTATCAAATCTCCCCTCAGTCTTCTCTTCTGTAGACTAAACAATCCCAGTTCTCTCAGCTTCTCCTCATAAGTCATGTGCTCCAGGCCCCTAATTATTTTTGTTGCCCTTCTCTGGACTCTTTCCAATTTTTCCACATCCTTCTTGTGGTGTGGGCCCCAAAATTGGACACAGTACTCCAGATGAGGCACATGGGAGCATGCTCCTTCCCTTTAAAGTTCCACAAATTTTTGAAATTTCATTTCCTGTTTGGTCAACATGGAGAGCTCACATAGCAACTGCCCAGCTGACCATGCCAGCTCTATGCAGTGTCACTGAGATCCAGCCTACTCCTTATAAATGTTCTCCTGGATGCATCTTTCAGTCAATATCCATTCCCCAGTCCAAAGCTGTTTCCCTTGTTTTTCAGGTATTGTGGGTAGAAAGAAAGTAGGAATGATTTGTGGCATCTCCTTTCTCCTTTTATAGTCCTTTTTCTTTTTTGAGAATAATCTCCAGTGAGGTTCAGGAGACATCAAGTCTCTGTGGATGGGAACCCCCCCCCCCTCCCACCCCCCCTGCTGTTTCTTTTGTCAATATGTAGATTTTTGCCCACATTCTCTTTCCTGCAAAAGAATGGCCATTTGATTTTATTGATATGTGGCTGAGGTGTCGGGTAACCTTTTGTCTGTGGGGAACTGGTTTGTGACTCTTCCCCAGACTCCGAACATGTCTTTGGTAATATCATATAGTAAAATCCTATAACTTTACATACAGCGCTGCCACGCATTTTACCAGGGCAGTAATGATCAGTAAATTATGAATTTTCAAATGATAGTTCACAAATCATACTTAGTACAAAATTTATCATAGTCTTGTAAAAGGAGTGAGCATAGAGGTACGTGTTGTCACAGTCTCCCAGGATCACTGTTGGCATTTCAGCATCCCCAGTGATAATCCTCTGGTCTGGAAAGAGCTTTCTGTACTGGCCTCTGTTCTTAAAGATGTGTGCTTCATGCACTTTTCTTGAACAGCCCCCACTTATAGTCTGGTGATAAAATAGGGATATGTGTGCCATCTAGCCTTGTACTGCAGTTCTGGAACACCATTGCTGCAAAACCATCCACTGTTTCCCGCACATTGCTCTGAGTCACAGTCTTTCATAGCAGGAGGCAATTAATGGCCCTGCACACTTGCTGTACACTTGCAATACAGCAACCTCCAAACTGATTCTCGACTGATAGGTAGCAATCGATGTTGCCAGCTTCCACACACTGATTGCCACTCGCTTTTCCACCATGAGTACAGCTCTTATTTGGTGTTGCTGCACTGGAGGGCTGGGGTGAGTTTTGCACACATCTTCATCATCTGGACCCATGAGAAAGAAACTCTGGAAGAATTCCACCATGACTTCAACAGCTTCCACCCCACCATCCACCTCAGTCTGGACCAGTTCACACAGGAAGTCCACTTCCTAGACACCACGGTGCAAATTAATGACGGCCACATCGACACCACCCTATACCGAAAACCTACCGACAGCTATGCCTACCTTCATGCCACCAGCTTCCATCCCGGACATACCACACGATCCATTGTCTACAGCCAAGCACTGAGGTACAATCGGATTTGCTCAAACCCCTCAGACAGAGACAAACACCTACTAGATCTTCACCAAGCTTTCTCAAAACTACAATACCCGCACAAGGAAATAAGGACACAGATCAACAGAGGCAGACATGTACCCAGAAGCCTGCTGCTGCAAGACAAGCCCAAGAAAGAAAACAACAGAACACCACTGGCCATCACCTACAGTCCTCAGTTAAAACCTCCTCAACGCATCATCAGTGACCTACAACCCATCCTGGACAATAATCCCTCACTTTCACAGGCCTTGGGAGGAAGGCCAGTCCTGGCACACAGACAACCTGCCAACCTTAAGCAGATTCTCACCAGCAACAGCACACTGCACCACAATAACTCCAACTCAGGAACCAATCCATGCAACAAACCTCGATGCCAACTCTGCCCACATATCTACACCAGCAACACCATCACTTGTTCATCCACCTGCACATCAACCAATGTCATATATGCCATTATATGCCACCGATGTCCCTCTGCTATGTACATCGGCCAAACTGGACAGTCCCTACGAAAAAGGATAAATGCACACAAATCAGATATTAGGAATGGCAATATACAAAAACCTATAGGAGAACACTTCAACCTGCCTGGACACACAATTACAGATTTAAAAGTCACCATACTACAGCAAAAAACTTCAAGTCCAGACTGCAAAGAGAAATTGCAGAGCTGCAATTCATTTGCAAATTTAACACAATCAATCTGGGACTGAACAAAGACCTTGAGTGGCTTGCTAATGACAAAAATAGCTTCTCCTCTCTCCGAGTTCAACCCCCCCCCCCCCATTCAACTGCTAGAAGAATAACCCTCCCTCCCTGATTGGAGATGATAAGCTGATTCAGCCTAATTAGACTAACCTTGTTACCTCCTACCTGGTTCTTGCCTACTTTTCTGTACCTGCCCCTGGACACTTCCACTGCTTGCATCTGACGAAGTGGGTATTAGCCCATGAAAGCTTATGCTTCAAAACTTTATAGTTAGTCTTTAAGGTGCCACAGGACTTTGTTACCTCTGCTATTCCAGACTAACACGGCTACCTCTCTGATTCAGTTCCATGAATGTGGCTTTGTGCTTCTGAAAGTTCTGCCACCATTGGTGGCATCCCACACCTGCATAACGATGCAATCCCACCATTCTGCTTGTTTCTTGGGTCCAGAAACAGTGGTCCATTATGTGCAGCTGCTCTGTGAATGCCAACACCACCCTTGAGTTGTTTCTTTCCATGGTGCACAGCAAGGCAGCCTGCAGGATATCGTCATATTCTGTCTTGCGGCTCTGAAAGCACTGCAGGTTCAGGCGTGTTGTGTTCTTCTATCTGCCTGCAAATTTTATTCTTTACTATGGTTTCAAAAACATTGCCCGGTACTGACATTAGACTTGGGGTATGTCTTCACTACAGCAGTAGGTCGATTTCCTTGCAGTCGATTTTTTTAAGCAGACTGTATGGAGTCGATTTTGTCCATCCCCACAAAGCACAGCAAGTCGGCAGTGTCTGTCCACACAACTGTGGCAAGCGTCGACATAGCGAGTGGTGCACTATGGGTAGCTATCCCACAGTTCCCGGAGTCCCCAGCAGGCACCATTTCAAGTGCTGCACTATGGGTAGGCATTTCATAATTTCGCGCCCTTTTTTCACGCTGCTGACACCATTTCGAGCGGTGCACTGTGGGTAGGCATCCCATTATTAGCACCCTTTCTCCGCACTGCGCTAATGCCATAGCACTGCAAGCATGGAGCCCGCTGATGCCACTGCTGCAGTACTGGCCGTTGTGAAGACCTCGCGCATTGTTGTGGACTTCATGCTGCATCGTGTGCAGAGGAAGGCGATCTGGAGACAACTGCACTTTCTGGAACCCGAAGACAGTGATGAGGAGATGGGCCTGGACGTGCACAGCAGGGACAGGGACACTGACATTTTTGGAAGTAGGGTGACCGACAATCTGGCAAATTTGGTGGCAATGGGGCAGGCTCATGCTATGGAACGCCGATTCTGGGCCAGGGAAACAAGCACTGACTGGTGGGATCACATAGTGCTGCGGGTTTGGGATGACTCCCAATGGCTCAGAAACTTTTGCCTGCGTAAGGGCGCGTTCATGGAACTTTGTGACTTGCTTTCCCCGGCCCTCTGGTGCAAGAATACCAAAATGAGAGCAGCCCACACAGTTCAGAAGTGAGTGGTGATAGCCCTCTGGAAGCTTGCAATGCCAGACCGCTACCGGTCAGTCGCAAATCAGTTTGGGGTGTGTAAATCTGCAGTGGGGTCTGCTGTGATGCAAGTAAGCAGGGCAATCGTCGAGCAGCTGCTACCCAAGGTTATAAACCTTGGAAACCTGCAAGCTACAATAGATGGCTTTGCCGCGTTGGGATTCCCTAACTGTGGTGTGGCTATAGATGGGTCTCAGATCCGTATCCTGGTACCGGACTACGAGGCCGCAGAGTACAGAAACCGGAAGGGATATTATTCTATGGTCATGCAAGCACTGGTTGACCACAAGGGACGTTTCACCGACCTGTACGTGGGATGGCCGGGAAAGGTTCATGACGCTCGTGTTTTCAGGAACTCAAGGATATTTAGAGAGCTGCAGCAAGGGATTTTCTTCCCCAACCAGAAAATTTCTGTGGGGGTGTGTGGAAATGCCGATCGTTATCCTTGGGGACCCAGCCTACCCCTTAATGCCCTGGCTTACGAAGCCCTACACAGGAGCCCTGGACAGGGGTCAGGAGCTGTTCAACTATAGGCTGAGCAAGTGCAGAATGGCAGTAGAGTGTGCATTTGGCCGCCTCAAGGGGCGATGGTGTTCATTACTTATTCGCTCAGACATTAGTGACAGTAATGTGCCCATTGTTATTGCTGCTTGCTCTGTGCTCCACAATCTCTGTGAGAGCAAGGGGGAGACGTTTTTGGCGGGGTGAGAGGTAGAGGCAAATTTCCTGTCCGCTGCTTACCAGCAGCCAAACAGCAGGGAAAGTAGAAGAGCGCACCAGGAGGCGCTGCGCCTCAGAGACGCCTTGAAAACCAGTTTTATGAGTGCCCAAGATGGCGTTTGAAAACCCGCTCCCTTGCTCTGCTCAGCCCTAAGCCTATCATCCTTGCACCCTCTTTCCCTCCCCCCTCCCCATGCTTGCGGAGGAAATAAATTCAGTTTTAAAAATCATGGTTTCTTTATTGCTTCATCACAAATACAGGGGATCACTGGCAAGGTAGCCCAGAAGGGGTGGGTGAGGAGGGAAACCAGCAGTCGGAGTGGTGGAGGAGCGGGGAGAAGGAGGGGGGAGAGGAGGGGGAGGGCGGCCAAGACACAGCACCTTTTAAAGGTTTTTAGATAAACTCATCCTGCTGCTGCTTATGCTGGCTTGTAGGGTAGAGTGGGTCGGTCCCCGGAGCTCCCCCCCACCCCCCTGGGTTCTCACCCCGCGTCTGGGTAGGGAAGCTATGGGACTTGGGGAGGTGGTTAGACAGAGGCTGTAGAGGCGATCTTTGGTCCTGCTGAAGCTCCACCAGACACCAGAGCATGTCGATTTGGTCCTCCATTATCCGGAGCATCGCATCCATCCGCTTTTCTTCGCGCTCCTGCCGCTTTTCTGCTGCAGCCCTTGACTCTTGCCTTGACTCTAGCAATCTTTCCCTCCATTCACTCTACCGAGCGGCCTCAGCGTGAGAGTTCTGGAGTAGTTCATTAAACATGTCATCACACGTTTTCTTTTTACGCTTTCGTATCTGCGATATACGGCGTGAGGGGCAGGACTGGGGATTCTGAGAGAAATGTGCAGCTGTTGTGGGCAAAGAAAGAAAGGTACAAGGTTATGAGACAGATACATTCTTGCATCAGAATGGGAGTACTATTTAACGGTGAACCACAGTATTCACAGGCCTGATATGATTTTTGTACAAGGTCATATTCTGCACCTAAAAGTGACTGGATGGCTCACACAAAAGTCACAGAAGTATCTCACACACATGAGACAGCCTCAACACGGCTACTGAAATCACCATGCAGCCGTCCATGGTAAGCTAAGCCATATTCTTTACAGCAGCGCTCGGATATTCCAGACTAACCCCCCCCCTCTTCCTCCCCCCACTACGTGGATCCCTCCTCCCCCTATCACGTGGCTCCCAGTGAACTGTGAACTGCAAAACAAAACCAAAAATCCCTGGCTGCTCTTGCTACGGGCTGGCTGGGGGGAGGAGGGGTGGCGTGTTGGGTCTTCTGTGGAAGCAGCCACGAGCAGACAAACTAAAAATTCCTGCCTGCTCTTGCTACGGGATGGGAAAGATTACTTTACAGTTGGGGACATCTGTCTCCCTACTAATTGCAGTCTGTATTTCAAACAGGCGACCATGAATGACATCACTCTCCTTAGAATTTCTCAGAGAGATAGAGAACGCATGTTGCTAGAGTGTTTACAAAGTCCTGGTCCATTTGCTGCGATTCTGTGCTACTCAATGATACCAGACTATTTACTAATTTCATGGCATGGGATGGTTTCCTATCACGGTGGACCAGATAAGGCGGCTCTCTCCAGAAACCTGTTGCGGAAGGTTCATCGCTACCTCAAAAGTTTCATGGAAATGTCCATAGAGGATTTCCACTCCATACCAGAGTATATTGACAAACTGTTTCAGTAAAAAGGGACCAGCAGTGAATGCATGCCAAGTCCTTAGGGCAAGTTAATCATTAATAAATGCTTCCTTTAAAAATCATGAGTCCTCTAATCCCTTAAAAAAGCACTCACCAAACGTCCCTTCTCTGGTTGGGGTAGCAGCAGCTTGGGATGGCTGTGAGGGTACTGATTCCAGGGTGATAAACAGCTCCTGGCTGTCTGCTAACAGGGTTACTCTGCTTGCCTCCTGCTGCTCCATGATATTTCCAACCTCATCACCTTTGTCGTCATCTGAATCCTCCTCAGGCCTGATGATTATCCCATGGGTGGAGTCCATGGAGACCGGTGTGATGGTGTTGGGGGTGCCCCCCATTATCTGATTCAGTTCATTGTAGAACCGGCATGTCTGCAGCGGACCCCCCGAGCGTCCGTTTGCCTCTTTGGCTTTCTGGAACGCTTGCCTCAGCTCCTTAATTTTCACACGGCACTGTTGGGCATCCCTGTTGTGGCCCCTTTGCAGCATGGCCTTTGAGACTCGGGCAAACGTGTTGGCATTCCGTTTGTTGTTACGGAGTTCCAACATCACGGATTCCTCTCTCCAGATAGCGATCAGATCCATCACCTCCAGCGTGGACCATGCTGGAGGTCTTTTCCTCTGGTTGGTCTCCTGTGCTGCTGAGCTCTGCACGGTGGCTTGTGCTGCTGAGCTCTGCATGGCGAGTGACCTGTGCAGGTGAGCTCGCCACGCTGGCCAAACAGGAAATGCAATTCAAATGTTCCTCAGGGCTTTTCCTGTCTACCTGGCCAGAGCAGCGATTTGAGAGTGCTGTCCAGAGCGGTCAGAATGGAGCATTGTGGGACAGCCTCTGGAGGCCAATAACGTCCCATGCGTCCTCACTACTCCACAATCGACCCAGAGAGGTCGATTTCAGCGCTACTTCTCTTGTTAGGGAGGAGTACAGAAATCAATTTTGAGGGCCCTTAAAATCGACGCAAATGGCGTCCATGTGAGGACGGGTACAGGTTTATTTAGACTTAACTACGCTAAAGTCGACGTTGAGCCATAGTGGGGACCAGCCTTTACTGGTCTGTAATTGCTGGGATCACCTCTACAGCCCTTTTAAAATGTTGGCGTTACATTCTCTATCTTCCAGTCATTGGGTACAGAAGCTGATTAAAGGACAGGTTACAAACCATAGTTCCACAATTTCACATTTGGGTAAATGCCATTTGGTTCTGGTGACTTGTTTGTCATTTAATTCAAAAACCTCCTCTAGTGACACTTCAATCTGTGACAATTTCTCAGATTTGTCACCTACAAAAGATGGCTCAGTTTTGGGAATGTCCTCAGCAGTGAAGATTGAAGCAAGGAATTCATTTAGTTTCTCTGCAATGACTTTATTGTCTTTAAGTGCTTCTTTTGTATTTTGATCGTCCAGGGACCTCACTTTCCTGCTTCTGATGTACTTAAAAAACATTTTATTATTTTGAGTTTTTGGATAGCTGATCTTCAAACTCCTTTTTGGCTTTTCTTATTATGTTTTTACACTTAATTTGGCAGTATTTATGCTCCTTTCTATTTATCTCATTAGGATATGACTGCCACTTTTTAAAAGATGCCTTTTTATTTCTCATTGCTTCTTTTACATGGTTGTTAAGCCACAGTGTCTCTTCTTTAGTTCTTTTACTGTGTTTTTTAATTGGGGGTATACGTTTAAGTTGAGCCTCTATTATGGTGTGTTTGAAAAGTGTCCATGCATCTTGCAGGGGTTTCACTCTAGTCACTGTACCCATTAATTTCTGTTTATTATTATTATTTTCCAAAATCCCACAAACAAAGCACACAGACTACTCATCAGGGGGCTTTTTGCAAGCCTTCTGGGGCACCAAACTCTTCAGTGACACCTCTGCTCATCAGAAGTGTGTCCCTCTAATCTCTTCAACAGAGTTCCAACTCCTAAGGAGAAAGTGGGAGAAAACATAGCCTTAGAATTACACCCAGTCCTGACTCCCAAAAAGTTACATTTACACTGCCATATACAACTAATGAGTGCCACAGTTGCAGCTAAACCTGCTCCACACTAATGGGTTGTCTATACTCCAGCTCTTATAGACCGCACTGCTTTAGTCTCATAGACTTTAAGGTCATAAGAGACCATTATGATCACCTAGTGTGACCTTCTGCACAATGCAGGCCACAGAATCTCACCCACTCACTCCTGTAATAAACCTCTAACCTATGTATGAGAAATTGAAGTCCTCAAATGGTGGTTTAAAGACTTCAAGGTGCAGAGAATCCTCCAGCAAGTGAATTGGGCAGTATGCTGCAGAGGAAGGTGAAAACCCCCCAGAGCTAATTGATTGCCCATTAGCTAACATGCTTGTTCATGCTACAATGCCACAATTGTTTATGTCCAGACTAGATTCTACAAACATTTGCTAACAGCTCAAATTTGCTATCATTTAACTTAAGTAACATTGTTGAGTAGACTTACTCTTACAGGGAAGGCTATGTTGTTCTCAGCTTTCACTTGCAGGTGCTCATAGATACGAGGAGTGACTTAGTGATAGGGTTGAAGACAGCAAGGTCCCCAGTAAAAAGCTGATTATCCTAATGAGGGCTGTCCATAAATAACATAATGCTTTAGGAGGTGGGTGAGGCCTTAATTTTATGTTTGTTTGAGTATTGCAAGGAGTTGGTGAGTCTTGAAAATGACCCATAAATGTTACATAATTTATGGACCACCCCTTTATATGGTTAGAAGTGTGTCCCATGGGATATTCTTATAAACAAATAAGGGAAATGTGATCTAGATAAAATTACTATAAGGTGGGTGCACAACTGATTGAAAGATCATACTCAAACAGGAGTAGTCAATGGTCTGTTGTCAGACTGGGAGGGTTTATCTAGGGCAGAGGTGGGCAAACTACAGCCTGCAGGCCACAAATGGACCCGCGGGCCCATCCTGCCCAACCTGCCTGAGCTCCCAGCCGAGGAGGCTGCCGCTGGCCCCACCCTCACCTTTCTCCCTCCCCCGGAGCCTCAGCACACCACGTGGGCAGCACTCTGTGGGGTGGGGCAGCATGTCTGGCTCCATGCGACTGCCAGACATGCTGCTGAGCAGCGTGGTAAGGGGGCTGGAGCCAGGGGTTGCATAATGGGTGGGGAGTCCCAAGGGGCAATCTGGGAGCAGGTGGGGTTGGATGGGGCATGGGTGTCCCGGGTGGGGGATCTGTTGGGGATGGTGGATAGGGCTTGGGGCAGGGGGTGGTTTGGTAGAGGAGCAGTGGTCAGGGGACAATGTGGGTGGGATGGGGTTGGTCCTGGAGGGGTGGTCGGTGCGGGTCTCTGGAGGGGGAGGTCAGGGGACAAGGAGCAGGGGGAGTTGGATGGGTCAGGGATCAGGAAGTGGGAGGGGGTCGGATAAGGGGCGGGGCCAGGCTGTTTGGGGAGGCACAGCCTTCCCTACCCAGCCCTCCATGCAATTTTGTGTCCCCGATGTGGCACTCGGGCCAAAAAGTTTGCCCACCTCTGATCTAGAGTCAGACCACAAGAATCAGTCCTGGGTCTGGTACGATTTAATATTTTCATGATTAACTTGGTTAATGGAGTGGAGAGTATGCTTATAAAATTTGTGGATGACACAAATTTGGGAGTGGTTGCAAATACTGTGGAGGACAGGATTAGAATTCAAAATCACCTTGATAAATTGGAGAATTGGTCTGAAATCAACACGATGAAATTCAGTAAAGACAAGTGCAAAGTACTACACTTAGGAAGGAAAAATCAAGTGCACCACTATAAAAGGGAATAACTGGTTAGGCAGTATTCCTGCTGAAAAGGATCTGGGGGTTAGAGTGGATCACAAATTGAATGAGTTGTTAATGTGATGTTGAAATAAACGCTAATATTCTGGGGTGTATTAACAGGAGTTCTTATACATAAGACACGGGAAGTAGTAGTTCTGCTCTATTCAGGGATCTTAGCTGGAGTACTGGCTCCAGTTGTGGATGACACATCTTTTCTAAATTGGAGAGCAGCAAAAGTGAAAAATTTTAGAAAACCTGATCTATGAGGAAAGGTTAAAAAAACTTATTTCGTCTTGAGAAAAGATTACTGAGGGAGGCCCTGATAAATCTTCAGATGTCAAGGGCTGTTATAAAATTGTTCTTCATGTCCACTGAAGGTAGGATAAGAAGTAATCAGCTTAATCCATAGCAAAGCATTAGATAGTAGGAAAAACATTTCTGACTACAAGAATAGTTAAGCACTTTCCAAGGGATGCTTTGGAATTCCAATCATTGGTGGTTTTCAAAATCAGGTTAGGCACACACCTGTCGAGGATACTCTTGATTTAGTTGGTGCTGCCTTAGCACAGGGGGTAGACTTGATGACTACTCAAAGGTCATTCTAGCCCAGGGGTGGGCAAACTACAGCCTGTGGGCCAGATCCGCCCCATGGAACCGTGCCCTCCGGCCCGCGGGGAGGCTGCCCCTGGCCCCTCCCTCGGAGTTGCGCTGCAGGGGCAGCGTGCCGGGGGTGTGCACTTCCTCCAGCCCCAGAGCCGCGCCGCATAGGCAGCGCTGATAGGGCTGGGGCTGCGCGCTGCCCCCTCCCCCGGAGTCGCACCGGGCCGGCAGAGCTCCAGGGGCTGGGGCTGTGCACTGCCCCCATCCCCCGAAGCCACGCCCTGTGGACAGAGCTCCAGGGGCGGGGCTGCGCTCTCCCGTCCCCCCCCCCTCCCCCCCAGAGTTGCACCCAGCAGCTAGGTAAGAGGGCTGGGCTAGGGTTGTTGGATAGGGGCGGGGGCAGTTGGGGGATGGGGGTTGCGGATGGGATGGGATTCCGGGGTGGTGGTTGGAGGGGGCTCGGGAGGGGGCAGTCTGGGAACAGGGCGGGTTGGACAGGGAGTGGGATTCCGGGGTGGTGTTTAGGGGGCGGGAGGGTGGATAGGTGGTGGGTCCGTCAGGGGACAGGGAGCAGGGGAGTTGGGTGTGGTCCTAGGGCGTGCCTAGGGATGAGGGGTCTCTGGAAGGGACAGTCACGGGACAAGGTCAGGGAGGGTTGGATGGGTCGGTGATTCTGAGGGGGCAGTTGGGGTTGGAAATGGGAGGGGGGCAGGGTTTTCCCTATCCGGCCCTCCATATAATTTGGCCCTCGGGCCAAAAAGTTTGCCCACCTTTGTTTTTATTCATATACTTGCTTGTTTTTTCAACTCTATTGGCTTCTCGGCTTTGAATGGGGGAAGGGAAAGCTCAGTGGCCTGCTAATTCCAGGATTGTGAGTTCAATCTTTGAGGGGGCCATTTGGGAATATGGGGCAAAAATAGGGATTGGTCCTGCTTTGAGCAGGGGGTTGGACTAGATGATCTCCTGAGGTCCCTTCTAATTCTGAGATTCTATGACTTAGTCATTGCGCTAAACTAATTGAACACACTGAAATGAAGAAAAGAATCAGGGTGGTAGCCGTGTTAGTCTGGAATAGCAGAGTTAACAAAGTCCTGTGGCACCTTAAAGACTAACTATAAAGTTTTGAAGCATGAGCTTTCGTGGGCTAATACCCACTTCGTCGGATGCAGGCAGTAGAACTACTGCCTGCATCCGACGAAGTGGGTATTAGCCCACGAAAGCTCATGCTTCAAAACTTTATAGTTAGTCTTTAAGGTGCCACAGGACTTTGTTAACTCTGAAATGAAGAAAATATTCTCTTTGCACCTACAGAAAGGGCTGCTGCTATCAAAGCTGGTTTAGTACTTCAACAGACAGGTTCCAGGTGCTTAGCCAGTCACTTCCACCAATTCAGTGATTTAACTTTCTTCAAAACTTTTGCAGCCAACATGAACCACTTGAACATTTTTTAAATGTAATTTGATTTTTAAAGTTTATAGTAAGTTTAGACCTTAATATGGGTTGTTGTAACTTCAAATTTAATTTTAAATAGGTTTATTTTTAAAAAGAAACTTGTATTTATTTTGAAATAAAACTAGATGTAAATCTATTTTTATCCTTTCCATAGTAAAATAAGGACATAATGTTTGGAAATTAACTAAAAGCTCAAGCCCTGCTTTGTGTGGAGGGATAAACAGTATATTAAAATCTAGACTTTCATAAACCAAGCACAATTTAGGCAGGAATATGTCAAGCCTTTGGGTCTGCAGAATATGAATTTTGTGCTGTGCTTTCTGGTCATGCCCAGCCTATAATAGAAGGCTTAATTGAAAGAGGTTGACATTACTTGTATTCTTGTAGCAGAAAGGTAAGCTCATGAGCTAAGCACTAATTTTCTGAGCTAAGAAGTGCTATAATGTTTTTTTCTACTATAGTTGTGATCTTCCTGTGTTCTGTTTTCTGTAGTAAAGATTCTGCAAGGCCAAGTTTTGCTGTTGGTTATGAAAGGTGAACCTCCTTTTCCTCAGTTATGTCTGTCATTATTATCTCTGCTCAGTCTCTCCTATGTAATGTCCATCATTGGCTTTGTTCTGCATGTCTAAAAACAAAACATGAAAGCACTTTTACAATTATGTTGGAGCTGTTTAATAAAGCCTAAAATGAGATGTTAGTGAGAAATCATTTGTGACTCTTAAACTCTTCCTTTAGTGAAGCCATAAATACTTCACAAGCTAATGTTGCAAACTGGAATACATGCTTTTAGGGTTAGATGGGGTTTTTCCAGAGGTTCTGAGTGCTCACAGCATCAGTCGACACCAGCTGGCACATAGTGCTTTAGAAACCAGCCCCTTTGTTTCCAGGACCTACCTTTCCTCATTTAAGGGCATGTCTCCCACTGCAGTCCGAGCACATTGCAGCTCATGTAGACCTCTCTAAACTAGCTTTAATCTAGCTGGCACAAGTATCCATAGTGGTGATGCCTCAGCAGCACAGACTTCAGTGTGTGCTGGTGACTTGAGTAAATACCCAGGGCACTAGGAAGCCTTATACAATCTGCGCTTCTGTGGTTACACTGTTGTTTGTACTCACATTAGCTAGATAAAAGGTAGCTCAATCATGTCTATGTGTGCAGCAGTCATACCTGTGATGGCAGGGTAGACATGTCCTCAGTTGTGGAAACCCTTCAGTTTAGTGCTTTTGTGCAGCATGGTGCAGTGTCATCTTCATGTGTCCTAAAACATCAAGAAAATGAAATGGTAGGATAAACATCAAAAGCTGAATGGTAGAAAAGGTTCCTTATTGGCTTAGTCTGTGAATCTGGAGCTTCAGTCATTGGATTGTCAACCCTTGAGACACAGGAAAGAGAAGGCCATTTCTTTTTTTTCAGCTGATTGCACAATAGGTAAGGGAAGCAGTAACGCATGTAGCCAATACAAAGCTAACAATCCTCTCTTACAGGCAAATCTGTACACAATCAAATGAAGTTTTGAACTTTGTTAACTTGAAAATGATGAACATTAAAATGAAGTTATTGTCAGAAAAACTACCATGGAAGTTTCTTCCTCTGCATCTCGGAGTCTGATCTGTCACTAATGCAAACCAATAATTATCATCCTTGCAAGTCCAGTACAATTATGGAAGGGGTCAGCCAGGCAGTACTCTGCCTCTTGGGTTTTCCACAAGATTGTCAGTGAGACTCTGCCTGCAGAATTTTTATAAGTTAGTGAAGGTATAAAAAGTGAAAAACAGCAGATTCCCAGAATGAGTTTGTGGGCTGGAAGCTAGGATGAACTTCCTCCGGCTTTTTAAACAGAGCTCAGATATGTTTGCTCAGGGAATTGGGGTGGGGGAGTTGGGGGGAAAGAAGGGTCCCTAGAGTCCCCAGTGTACTTTTTAGTCACTCATCTGTCTACAGCTGCCCTTGAAGGAAGAATATAGTATATAGATAGGCGGGCCTCAGGCAACAGCAAGTCTGTGTGATGGGAACTGTTTCTTTGCCAACATGTAAATTTCTCTCTCAGACCCTTTTTCCTGCAAAGAATAGCCGCTTAACCAGGTTATAATTCATTTGATTATGCTGAACCTGGCTGACGTGCTGATTTGTCTCTGGGGAACTGATTTGAAACTGTTTCCCTAGATTTGGATCATGTCTTATACAGTAGAATTTTAAAACTTTAACAGTGTTGCCACACATTTTACCAGGACAAGAATGATCAGCAAATTATTAGTTTTCAAATGATACCTCACAAGGCATACTTTGCATGAAATTTATCGTAGTCTTTTAAAAGTGGTGAACATAAGGGTACAGATTGTCACAAACACTATCATCTGATTCTATAGCTATGCTTCTTTGAGGCTGCTGCTATAGGCACTTAGTGTGTGCATGCAGTCAACTCTCCCTGCAGTCATGTCATCTGCACTCTAGAAATGTGATGCGAGGGCCTCATTTGACTTTCTGAACTGGTTTTCTATATTCTATATATATTGCAAGCACAGTGGAATTCTCCAGCTGTGGATGATGTGTGCTTGTGTGACCCTGGAATTGAGAGAGCACAGACTTACAAGAACTTCTGAAACCACCATCCTGACCACTGGACTGGAGAAACTGGCACACTTGAGGGATCACCTGTCAATTGGTGGGACTCCCTAGAAAAGATCCTGTCAAGTCCTGGATAACTTGTGGGAGTTCCAGGGGGGCTGCTCTTGTCTTTTAATGTGTCTAGAGACCTGAAATCCTTGTTCTGGCTGTACCTTTCTGAGGACTTACCCAGTTCAGCCACTTGCTTAGATGCCTACTTGTAAATTCTGGTGACTGATAGCTGGGACTGTGTGCTCCTCACTCTAGAGCAGGGGTCTCCAAACTTTTCAGCCCGAGGGCCGCATTAACTATCAAATAGCAGTTCGGGGGCCGACAACACACTCGAGGTCCAAATAAAAAAGAATCAAAACATGGATGTTGTTTTTAATTATTTATTTAATATTATTTTATTCAGTTATTTAATAACACATTGATACACTACACACGAACACCTGTTCACTACACATGAACACCTGTTCACTACACATGAACACTACACATGAACACCTGTTCACTACACATGAACACTACACATGAACACCTGTTCACTACACATGAACACTACACATGAACACCTGTTCACTACACATGAACACTACACATGAACACCTGTTCACTACACATGAACACTACACATCAACCCCCCAACTGACCCACCCAGCCAGGTCTCTCCCCCCCCAAACCTCCTTTCCTCCAAACCCCCCCCCCCAAATGACCCACCCAGCCAGGTCTCTCACCCCAAAACCTCCTTTCCTCCCACCCACCCCCCAACTGACCCACCCAGCCAGGTCTCTCACCCCCAAACCTCCTTTCCTCCAACCCCCCCCCCCAAATGACCCACCCAGCCCGGTCTCTCACCCCCAAACCTCCTTCCCTCCCACCCACCCCCCAACTGACCCACTCAACCCGGTCTCTCCCCACAGACCGGTTCGCCGCCTGGCAGTGGGTGCCTCCTTGTTTCGCCCCCTGTAGCTGCGTGGCGGTGCGGCGCGTCCCGGCCCCAGCTCTGAGCCGTCCCTGGCCGGCGGCGGCAGCCGAGCACGCGGCGGGTCCCGGCCCCGGGGCGGCAGCCGAGCACGCGGCGGGTCCCGGCCCCGCGGCGGCAGCCGAGCACGCGGCGGGTCCCGGCCCCGCGGCGGCAGCCGAGCACGCGGCGCGTCCCGGCCCCGCGGCTGGCGGCCCGCGCGGCGCTTCCAGGCCCCAGCGAGGAGCCGTCCCAGCGAGAGAGCCAAAAATTCCCTAAATAGCCAAAAAGATCTCCGCGGGCCGGATGAGAGGCCCTCGCGGGCCGCATCCGGCCCGCGGGCCGTAGTTTGGAGACCCCTGCTCTAGAGAGCAGTGAGCTGCTGACCACTTCTCAGGGCCAGGCAGATATGTAATGTGTGATCAAAGGGCAAAGAAGTTTGCATTCCCTCAGAAATGTGTTTCCTCACTGAGAAAGTGGCTCATGAATAGGACCTGTGTGTTTGCTAGTGGTATCTGAAGAGGGGGATGACTTCCGACCCCGTGACGCATAGCTTGGGAAATCAAACAGGTTTGTTATGTAGTGACTGGTGAAATGTGGGACAGGTGCTGGACGACTGCTTATAACAGCTTAGTTAAATCAGAAATGTGATGTGTCCATGCTGCCACTAAATGGTTCTGTTCTATTTAGGTTTTTATGCTGCTCTCATCACTGTAGTATCTGAGTGCCTTCTTGTAGTGTATTAAGCAATGTGATTCCACATCTGTCATGTTTGTTCTTTCATCTACAGGGAGAAGCACATAGAACATCTGGGCTTGGTAGTGAGTGTGGGTTTTTTGTGGGTTTTATGGGTTTTTTTTAATATACCTGTTGCTACATGTTTTTGTAAAAGAAGGCAGGGTCAAAGAACAGATCATTACATTTGGAGTGGAAAGTGGTGATGTTTGTGATGATTCTTGGGGGAGATCATTCCCCACAATCAGACCGCCCTTGAAAAAAGTTCTGTCTCCCACACAAATGAGTTTTATTATTCAGAGCGTCATTGTGATTGCACTCCCATCAAGGCAGAGTTACAGCTGTTGTGAACCAGAGTAATTTTCTGATTGAAGTCCAGAGCACCACGGATGGGAGGAAATGTATTTAACATGACTTGTCCTGCATTCAGATACACACAAGAGTTATATACCCTTGCAATCTTTATATATAGAAAAAGCTTTAGAGTCTTAGACTGAAATTCAGAGATTGTGTATATGGGGGGAGGGGCAGGCATACATTATATGTTTGTAAGTGATAAGTAGGGCCCTACCAGATTCACAGACATGAAAAATGTGTCACGGATCATTAAATCTGGTCTCCCTGAGCGAAATCTCATCTTTTGTCTGCTTTTACGCTGTACTATACAGATTTCAGGGGGGAGACCAACATTTCTCAAGTTGAAGGCCGGGTGCCCAACTCTGAAGGCAGCATCCTGCAAGCAGCAGTGCACAAGTAAGGGTGGCAATACCATACCATGCCACCTTTACTTCTGCGCTACTGCTGGCGGAGGCTCTGCTCTCCAGCTGCCGCCAGCAGCAGCACAGAAGTAAGGGTAACAGTACTGCAATCCCCTTATGATAACTTTGTGACCATCACACAACTCCTTTTGGGTCAGGACCCCTACAATTACAACACCATGAAATTTCAGATTTAAATAGCTGAAATCATGAAATTTACAATTTTTAAAATTCTATGGCCATGAAATTGATCAAAATGGACCATGAATTTGGTAGGGCCCTAGTGATACGTCTCGGTAGTGTAACTTGTACTCTGTGGGGGTTGGGAGATACCTCTCTGAATTTGCCCAAGAATCCTTTTAATTTGTAATTCAATTTCGGAGGTGTTCTGATCTTCTATAAGATGACACCTTGCTATGTGTCTTTGGTGGGAGGAATCCATCCTGAGTACCCACATGTGTCATGGCAGTCTGTCATTTGTGATTTGCCAAGCTCCAGGATGATCCATGCTCTTAGGTGCTTTCTGCTTCCCTCACAAAATATCTAATGTGGGATAAAATTCTGCTTAAATTCTAATTAATGGGGATAAGGATAAGGAGTACTTGTGGAACCTTACAGATTAACACATTTATTTGGGCATAAGCTTTCATGGGTTAAAACCCACTTCATCAGATGCATGGCATGGAAAATACAGTAGAATATCTATCTATCTACCGTATTTTTCGCCGCATAAGACGCACTTTTTCTTCCCCAAAACGGGGGGGGGGGGGAAAAGTTGGTGCGTCTTATACGGCGAATATACACACTTTGCCTTTGCCCTTTGCGCGGGGGGCGGGGGGGCGAGGCGAATGACACCAGGGACACGGAGTGGAGCGCCTGGCTAGTCCCGGCTGTACGTGAGGCGCCCGCAGCCCGGCCGGGGCGCGGCGCAGCGACCCACGCGGCTCCGCCAATTTTTTGAGCCTCGTGAGTCCGGTAACTGCCCCCGCGGCGCCCCCCTCACCCGGCCGCCCCGGCTCCCCTCGTCACCCAATGTCCCTTGGCCCGCGGCTCCCCCGCGCTGCCTTTCACCGGCTCCCCTCGCTTCCCTGTCACCAGACCCCGCTGTGTGCCCCCCCCGTCCCCCCTCACCCGGCCGCCCCGGCGCCCCTCGTCACCAAATGTCCCTGGGGCTGCGGCTCCCCCGCGCTGCCTTTCACCGGCTCCCCTCGCTTCCCCCGCGCTGCCTTTCACCGGCTCCCCTCGCTTCCCCCGCGCTGCCTTTCACCGGCTCCCCTCGCTTCCCTGTCACCAGACCCCGCTGTGTGCCCCCCCCCCCCCGTCAGCACCGCTCCCCCCGTCCCCCCTCACCGGCTCTCTGGTCCCCCACCCGGTCCTCCCCCCTCCGCTCCCACTCAGCAAATCTCCCTCCCCCGGGCTTCACCTCGCCAGGTCCCGCCCTCCGGCTCCCTCCCTCTGCTCCAGAGCCCCTACTCCTCGTTTTCCTTCTTCAGAACCTGAGCTCCCCCGTCACCAGACCCAACCCCCTCAGTTCCCCAGCCCACACTCACCAGAACCCGTCACTCGAGTGCCGCCCGGGGCTTCCCCTTCTTCACTCCACAGTCTGTAGTTCCCCCATCCTCTGCCCCCCCCCCCGGGGTGCTCTCCCCTCCCCCAATACTCTGTGTCCTCCCATGGGATTCCCCCCCCCCCACTCACCACAGCCTCTGTGTTCCCCCCAGGACTCTGTCGCTCCTCCCCAACAGACCCTCTGTGTTCTCCCCTCCACCCAACCCTCTGTGCCCCTTCTTGGGGCTTCCCCCTCCACTTGACCCTCTGTGCCTCACCCCTCCCCTGTCCTCCCAACCTGATCCTCTGTGACTCCCCTAGGGCACTGTCCCCTCCCCCATACCCAATCCTCTGTGCATCTGTGCCTTCCCCTGGGACTCTTTCCTCCTCCCACCAGACCCTCTGCACCCCTCTTGGGGTGCTCTTCCCCCCTCTCCCCCCCCGACTCTCCTTCCCACCCCAATCCTCTTCCCACCCCCCAGGCTCTCCTGTTCCCCTCACCGATCCTCTCTGCCAACCCCCTCCACTCCACCCGGACTCTCCCTTCCCCCTCATCCGATTCTCTGTGTCATCCCCCTTCGCTCCACTCTGTGACTTCCTTGCACTCTGCCCCCCCAACCCTTTGTGCCCCCCAGTGCAAGAGGAATTCTTGGGGTTCGAATAATAACATTACAGCCTTATTTTTGTTACTTTCACTGTTTACTGACTTTACTGACTGTTAATGAGAGTAAAGATAGTTCTTAATATGTTACATGGTTGACATAAAATTGTTCTTAAACTGCTGTTAACTTTATACAGTTGATATAAAATATTTTACTACAGTATTTGGTTCAGAATCTTTTTTTTCTAGATTTTCCTCCTTTAAAATTAGGTGCGTCTTATATGCCGGAGCGTCTTATATGGCGAAAAATACGGTATCTATCTATATAAAAGTCAAATGGTGTATGTATGCGTGCGTGTATGTATGCTTACTCCTTCCACACCATTTGAGCTAGAGACTTGAAATTTGGTACAGTTAGAGGTCTTGGGGTCCTAATGACCGTAAAAGTCGAAAAATTTTCAAATCTCACCTCTGACGCCCCCCAGGGGTGAAATTCTTTAAAGGCCAATCACATCAGCTGGGCAGCTGCTGTTCTCTGTGACATGGTTCTGATGTCATAATACCCCCTCCAACAGACACCACACTTGCTCAGCTCTCTGCCCCTCCCCCCTCCAACGGAACCCCGGAATCCCTCAGCTCTCTGCCCCCTCCCCCCTCCGATGGACCCCGGAATCCCTCAGCTCTCTGCCCCCTCCCCACCTCCGACAGACCCGAGTTGGGTTTGGTCGGAGGGTAAGTGAGGTAGGGGTGTCGGGTTTGGTCGGGGGGGTGAGGTGGGAGTGTTGGGTTTGGTCTGGGGGGGTGGGAAGGTGTCGGGGTGGGTGAGGGGTGAGGTGTGGGGGTTGGTCAGGGGGTGTTGGGCTTGGTGGGGGGGTGACGTGGGGGTGTTGGGTTTGGTTGGGGGGGTGAAAATGTGAGTCAGGGTTGGTCGAGGGGTAAGTGAGGTGGGGGTGTCGGGTTTGGTCGGGGGGGGTGAGGTGGGGGTGTCAGGTTTGCTCTCTGCCCCCTCCAATGGACCCCGTACTCGCTCAGCTCTCTGCCCCCTCCCCACCTCCGACTGACCCGAGCAACGCCGGGTATTTTCGCTACAACTCGGGTCCGCAGGTGGGCTGCCGGTGGGCTGCAGTCCCGGTCCCTGCCGCAGGCTGGCTGCCGGCTGTGGCCCCGGCGGCGGGTGGGCTGCGGAGTTGCCGCCCTGACCCCTGCAGCCCGCGGGCTGCTGCTCCCACAGCTCCTGTTTTTTGTTTTTGTTTTGGTGTGGCCAGCCGCATAAAGTTAAATTCACATAAACTGGCCTGTAATCCGTTTGGCGGCGGCAGGAGCTCGCGATCCCCCGGGGAGTGCTCGGCGACCCCCCGGGGGGTCTCGACCCCCAGTATGAGAAACCCTTATCAAGAGAAAGAGGAGGAAAAAAAGGAGGACAAAAACATTTGTAGTGATAATCAGGATGGCCCATTTCAAACAGTTGACAAGATGATGTGAGTAACAGTAGGGGGGAACATTAGCATGGGGAAATAGTTTTAGTTTGTGTAATGACCCATTTACTCCCAGTCTTTATTCAAGCCTAATTTAATGGTGTCCAATTTGCAAATTACAGTAGACTCTCAATTATCCAGGATGACAGGGAAAAAATTAATCCTGGTTAATAAAATCCCGGATAATCACCATCCATAGGAATTATGGGGAGGGGGGTTGGTTCACCAGGTACCCTGCGCTGGGGGAAGGGGGTGTTGTTTCACCCACTGCCCTGTGCCCTGGTGGTTTGGTGTTTGTTTTTTTTTGTGCTTGGGGTGGCAACAAAGCCAGAGCCGGCCCTGTGAGTTACGCATATTTTTTTTGACATACTGGTTAATCCAGTCTCTTGGAATTCCAGTTCTGCAGTTTCTCATTGCAGTCTGTTTTTGAAGTCTTTTTGTTGAAGAATTGCAACCTTTAGGTCTGTAATTGAGCATCCAGGGAGGTTGAAGTGTTCTCTGACTGGTTTTTGAACGTTATGGCTACTGCCCAGAGACTGCTGCTAGTGTGGCTGTTCCCAGGGCCCGTCCAGCAGTGACTGGTGTTGGTGGCCCTGAGGTCAGCCACAGTGGCCCCTGCAGAAGTCAGAGGTAATTGAAAGTCATGGAATCTGTGACTTCCTCAACCTTTGTGACAAACATGGAAACGTACCCATCACCAGCTGTTGGGGATATTTGCTGGCAGCAGTTGCAGATTGGTGACATACTGTTGTAGGCAATCCCATCATACCATCCCCTCCATATACTTATCAAGTTCAGTGTTAAAGCCAGTTAAGTGTTTTGCCCCCACTGCTCCCTTTGAAAGGCTGTTCCAGAATGTCACTCATCTGATGGTAAGAAACCTTCATCTAATTTCAAGCCTAAATTTGCTGATGGCCAGTTTATATCCTTTTGTTCCTGTGTCCATGTTTGTGCTTAATTTAAATAACTCCTCTCCCCCTGGTACTTATCCTTTTAATGTATTTATAGAGAGAAATCCTATCTTCCCTCAGCCTGTTGGTAGGAGGCTTTGATCAGCATCTGCTTCTGCATTCTGCTGTGGGTGTCTGATATTTTCACGTCAGAAAGCTCATTTGTTCAGATCTGTACAAATCCCATGTAAATCAACCTTGGTAGTGTCTGTGTATCTGCAAGGATCAGTGTTGCGGTTTGCAAAGGGAGGTGCTTTATTCTCAAAACAACTATGCCCTGGAGTAAAGGACCAGGAATTATCTTTAAAAATGTGTTCCATCAACAGCTTTGTTCTGCTCTAGGTCCTTGGTGCAAAGCACACCTTCCATTCTCAGAGTGAGGACTGTGTGGTCTTCTGCCAACTGAAATAAAGTATTAATCATTTGTAGTCTATTCTTTCTAGGTGGTGAAAAGGGAATGAATGTAGAACCTTTGATAGAGCTCCACTTTAGTCTAGAATCTCACCAGAGAACCAGACATCAAAGCTCACTTTACCGACTGAGAGGCTCAACTGTAATTTCCTGTTCTCAAAATGAACACCCATATACATTTTAACAAGCCCTGAATATATTTACAGTAACTGGATTCCCTAGTGTTGGGGGTACCCCCTGGCACCAAGGAATTTCAATCTCAGCTCCTTCTCCTGCCTTAGTTTTTTGGGGGGTGAGCTCATTGCTCTGTTGTTTTGTGTTAATGTATCTTTTTTCAGTGATGAGTGAAGCTGTTGAACAGTGTGCCATCTGCTAATGAGATGCATGCTGAAGAGTTCTCTTAGAAGTGCCATGTATGAATATATTTACTATATCAGTCCACTGTGTTGACAAGTTCTGTTTCCCAGTTAGACAAGAGTGGATTTCACTGGAGTGAAATAGCTTTTTCTTTCAATTTACAATATTTTTTTCTCTGATGGAAATGATACAGCTCCTTGAACTGATTATACAAACTGTGACAGGATGGGATACACCTGTCAAATTATTAACTCCACTTTATATTGTGTTGAACACAAACCTAACTGTGCCTGAGGGCAGCCTGAAGTAAGTACTGCATTCCAGACAGTGCCCAGCTCAGATATCAGTAGAGACTATCACCAAGAGCCATCAAGACCAGTCTGGCGCCTCCCAAAGGATAATGGGTTTTTCTATACAGAGCCAGCTGGTGGGGCAAGCATAACAAGAGGTGGGAGGGGTGTGGTGGAGGAGGCAGTGCTGCAACACATGCAGAGGAGTGACCCTACTTAAAAGTAGGGTTCCACTTGGTGATGAGGATGGACCATCATCATATACAAGGACTTGCCAGAGAGAGGGGATCAAAGGGACCTTACCCAGTTGGAAACATGGTGATATCTTGGGCTCTCAGGAGGGGTGAGCTCAGACTAGAGGAGGGAACATTTCAGGAATTTGTTGGTTTTCAGTAGACGGGACCACTGTGATTATTTCTGACTTTCTGTGTAACACAGAAGAACTGTATATCTAGTGCTTCAACAGTAAAGTCACTGTGGTTAAGAAATACCTTTGCTAAGCTGTGTTCCTTACTTTCTTGCCATGTTGTTCCTGCAAGAGTTAAACTAGAATCCCAGCGTGCCCACAACCTAGATTGAACTTTGGGGGAGCATGAGCTCAGGTCTCAGACACTGATTTTAGGGCCTGGAGTGGCTGGATGAAGTTGTTTCAGGTCCTAAGGAAAGGTGTGACACACAGGTGTGCCAGAGGTCTCTAAAGTTAGAAACTGTGACCCAGCTTCTACTCAAGCCCAGCTTGCTAGGACACAAGACTGAGTCAACTTGCAATGGACTGGTGACTGCACAGATGGATACTGGGCCAGGTTGTAACACAAACTATATGTTCCCAGAAAAAAAATCTGGTAAACTGAAATTAAGTTTGGGAACAATAATTTAAGGGTAAAATAATATTGTTGTTCCACAGTAAACAAAAGTGACAAAGAGTCTGTGGCATCCTAAAGACTAACTAAAGTATTGAAGCACAAGCTTTCGTGGGCTAATACCCACTTCATCGGATGCATGCAGTGGAAATATCCAGAGGCAGGAATAAATAAGAGGCAAGGACTAGGTTAGAGATAACAAGGTTAGTCCAATCAGGCTGAACCAGTTTTTAATCTCTAATCAGGGAGGATGAGGTCCTCTTCTAGCAGCTGATCTGGAGGTGTGAACACCGAGCGAGGAGAAACTGCTTTTGTAGTTAGCTAGCCACTCATAGTCTTTGTTCAATCCTAAATTGAAGGTATCAAATTTGCAAATGAATTGTAGCTCTGCAGTTTCTGTTTGCAGTCTGGTCTTGAAGGCTTTTTGATGCAAGATGGTGACCTTTAATTCTGTTATGGTGTGTCCAGGGAGGTTGAAGTGTTCTTCCACAGGTTTTTGTATATTGCCATTCCTGATATCTGATTTGTGTCCATTTATCCTTTTTCATAGGGACTGTCCAGTTTGGCCGATGTACATAGCAGAGGGGCATTGCTGGCACATGATGGCGTATATTATATTGGTAGATGTGCCGGTGAATGAACCAATGATGGTGTGGCTGATCTGGTTAGGTCCTATGATGGTGTTGCTGGTGTAGATATATGGGCAGAGTTGGCATCGAGGTTTGTTGCATGGATTGGTTCCTGAGTTAGTGTTATTATGGCGCAGTGTGCTGTTGCTGGTGAGAATCTGCTTAAGGTTGGCGGGTTGTCTGTGTGCCAGGACTGGCCTTCCTCCCAAGGCCTGTGAAAGTGAGGGATTGTTGTCCAGGATGGGTTTTAGATCACTGATGATGCATTGGAGAGGTTTTAACTGAGGACTGTAGGTGATGGCCAGTGGTGTTTTGTTGTTTTCTTTCTTGGGCTTGTCTTGCAGCAGCAGGCTTCTGGGTACATGTCTGGCTTTGTTGCTCTGTTTCCTTATTTCCTCGTGTGGGTATTGTAGTTTTGAGAAAGCCTGGTGAAGATCTTATAGGTGTTGGTCTCTGCCTGAGGGATTGGAGCAAATACGATCATACCTCAGTGCTTGGCTGTAGACAATGGATCATGTGGTGTGTCCGGGATGGGAGCTGGTGGCATGAAGGTAGGCATAGCTGTCGGTAGGTTTTCGGTATTGGGTGGTGTTAATGTGGCCGTCATTAATTAGCACCGTGTTGTCTAGGAAGTGGACCTCCCGTGTAGACTGGTCCAGGCTGAGGTATATGGTGGGGTGGAAGCTGTTGAAATCATCGTGGAATTCTTCCAGTTTCCTTCCCATGGGTCCAGATGATGAAGATGTCATCAGTGTAGCGTAGGTAGAAAAGGGGCGTGAGTGGACGAGAATTGAGGAAGCGTTGTTCCAGGTCAGCCATAAAAATGTTGGCATATTTTGGAGCCATGCAGGTGCCCACAGCAGTGCCACTGGTCTGGAGGTATATATTGTCACCAAATTTGAAATAATTGTGTGTGAGGATAAAGCTCAGCAACCACTTGTGCTGTGGCATCATCAGGGATACTGTTTCTGACATCTTGTATTCCATCTCTGTGTGGGTTGTTAGTGTAGAGAGCCTCTACATCCATGGTGGCTAGGATGGTGTTTTCTGGAAGATCACCAATGCATTGTAGTTTTCTCAGGAAGTCAGTGGTGTCACGGAGATAGCTGGGATAGATAGGGTCTGAGTAGAGAGTCCACATATCCAGACAATCCTTCAGTGAGAGTGCCAATGCCCGAGATGATGGGGCGTCCAGTATTTCCAGGTTTATGGATCTTGGATAGTAGATAGAATAACCCTGGTCGGGGCTCTAAGGGTGTGTTAATTTGTTCCTGTGTTAGTGTAGGGAGTGTCCTGAGTAGATGTAACAAAGAGTCCTGTGGCACCTTAAAGACTAACTAAAGTATTGAAGCATAAGCTTTCATGGGCTAATACCCACTTCGTCGGATGCAAACTGAGTAGATGGTGCAGTTTCTTAGTATATTCCTCAGTAGGATCTGAGGGAAGTGGCCTGTAGAAATTGGTATTGGAGAGTTCTCTGGTAGCCTCCTTTTAGTAGTCAGACCTGTCCATGATGACAACAGCACCTCCTTTATCAGCCTCTTTGATTATAATGTCAGGGTTGTTTCTGAGGCTGTGGGTAGCATTGTATTCTGCACGACTTAGGTTGTGAGGCAGGCAATGTTTTTCCACAATTTCTGCATTCTCAGAAACAACCCTGACATTATAATCAAAGAAAGCGAGGAATACTTGTAGCACATTAGAGACTAACTACAGTAGACTCCCGATTATCTGGGCGCAGGTTAACCAGGCTGCGGATTAACCGGGATGTCTAAAGGGGTCGGTAGGGGAAGCCCCAAAGTGGCGGCGGGCCGAGTCCTTAGCCTGCTGCTGCTTTGGGGCTTCTCCCACTGGCCCCTTACGAGCTGGGGTCTCAGCCTGCTTCCAGCCTGGATATAGGAAACCCCGGCTGGCAGCGGGCTGAGACCCCGGCTGGCAGGAGCCTAGGGGGAAAGCCCAAAGTGGCAGCAGGCTGAGTGCTCAACCCGCCGCCGCTTTGGGCTCTCTCCCCAGGCTCCTGCCACCAAGGGTCCTGCCACCTGCCCCACTCAGCTCCTGCTGCCAGCCTGGGTGTAGGAAGCCTCATATCCGGCTTCTCATCCACTGTAACCCCTACGTCCTTTTCTGCAGAACTGCTGTCTAGCCATTCGGTCCTTAGTCTGTAGCAGTGCACGTGATTCTTCCGTCCTAAGAGCAGGACTCTGCACTTCTCCTTGTTGAACCTCATCAAATTTCTTTTGGCCCAATCCTCTAATTTACCTAAGTCCCTCTGTATCCTATCCCTACCCTCCAGCATATCTACCACTCCTCCCAGTTAAGTGTCATTGCAAACTTGCTGAGGGTGCAGTCCACGCCATTCTCCAGATCATTGATAAAGATACTGAATAAAACCGGCCCCAGGACCGACCCTTGGGGCACTCCACTTGATACCGGCTGCCAACTACACATGGAGCCATTGATCACTACCCATTGAGCCTGACGATCCAGCCAGCTTTCTATCCACCTTATGGTCCATTCATCCAGCCCATACTTCTTTAACTTGCTGCCAAGAATACTGTGGGAGATCGTATCAAACGCTTTGCTAAAGTCAAGGAATTGCACATCCACTGCTTTCCCCTCATCCACAGAGCCAGTTATTTCATCATAGAAGGCAATTAAGTTAGTCAGGCATGATTTGCCCTTGGTGAATCCATGCTGACTGTTCCTGATCACTTTCCTCTCCTCTAAGTGCTTCAAAATTGATTCCTTGAGGACCTGGTCCATGATTTTTCCAGGGACTGAGGTGAGGCTGACTAGCCTGTAATTTCCCGGATCGTCCTTCTTTCCTTTTTTAAAGATGGGCACTACATTAGCCTTTTTCCAGTCATCCGGGACTTCCCCCGATTGCCATGAGATTTCAAAGATAATGGTCAATGGCTCTGCAATCACATCTGCCGACTCCTTTAGCACCCTCGGATGCAGCGCATCGGCCCCATGGACGTGTGCCTGTCCAGCTCTTCTAAATAGTCCTGAACCACTTTTTTCTCGACAGAGGGCTAGTCTCCTCCTCCCCTTGCTGTGCTGCCCTGTGCGGTAGTCTGATGAGTTGTTGCTCCCTTTTAAGGGCTGGCGGGCTCACAGACTTGCACTGACAGAAGTGACTTGGTTCCTGAAAGCTGTTGTAGTTACTCAGGTGCAGATCTCTGTGGGTTCTCTTTCTTTGGAATAAAAGTGGCTAGTGTGTGCACAGATATTTGCACCAAAATAACTCAGTTTTAATTCACATCTTTTGTTATTTCAGTATAAGTTTGCATGTCGATCAGCCCTTACTGAGGCCTGTAGAGGTCAAGTGAGTTGCTCATGGTCACACTGAATCCCGGAAAGATCCAGGAATAGAACCCAGGAATCCTGGGTCATTCAGTACTACCCCTAAATAGATATTTTTATTAAATATATTTACTACTGGGTTAGAAATCTTGTGCCAATTCTTCAGTCTGCTGCCCCAGATGTGCTGCCCTGAACCAGATGTTTGGAGGAAGAAGGTCTTTCCCATGATACCCCTCACTCCCTCACCAAAGATTCAGCTATGAATTCTTACAATGACCCCCATCCCATATCCCTTTGCAACAGCAAAGGATTGTGGGATGTGGATTAGTCCTAAAAGAAACCATGAGTGGAACTTGGATCCTGGGTGAGAAAAGGTGAGAACCACTATATTAGACAGTGCTTCCTCCCTCCCTGTTTCCATTGTGTACACAAAAGACTTGTTGTGTAGCCTGAAAATCTAAAGAGAATGCTTCTCCACAAACTATCCCTGTGTGCTAGGACAGATGTAACAAGGAGGAATGAGCATGTTCCCTTGGATGTGTACAGTGACCTGATTATTAACTGAGGAGGAAATTGTTTTACTGCTTGGAGAATCACTTGGTAACAGCTGTTATTACTGTCCTTTGAGCAGGTTTCATTCCAGTGGGAGTTTCTCTAAATGGTACTACATCTTAGTGAATGAGTTACTGTAATAGACTCTGCTACTGCAGTTCACCCCTTAGGGCACTAATGACTTAGAAGCCATGTGAATTTTGTTTGTATCTTTAAAAAGAAACCAGTGTATGATGCATATAAACAATTCGTAAGAGAACCGTAGAGGGTTAACTGCTCTGTATCATTTTCAAAAGGGTGTCTGGGAAAAATATAGTTTGTGGCAGGCTAAGATCCCCAGAGATATTCCAGGCTGCATGGATTTAGTGCTGAACTGTCTTGCTGATGGAATTTTCCATCATGTGACCTTTGTGTTCCTGCAGGTGTTTACAAATTGCTGCTGTAACTGAGCAAGGATTTTGTACTGTGAGTGAAACAAAAAACCTTAGGTTTGTCAGTGTGTTCTATCTAGGTGCATATTCCTGGTCTTTTTAAAGGAGACACACAATAACTATCCTTTTGGCTCTTTTCTCAAAGGATTCCTGTAGATTTGTAGCCTGGGCACCGGAACAAGGGAGATCAGGGGGGCATGTACCCCTCACTTTTAAAAGTGGGAGGGCACTGCCCTTTCACATTTTACCGGCCATAAGGAGAGGGGAAAAGCAAGGCATAAGGGGGAAGAGAGGAGCGAGGTGGGGTGGGGTCTTGGGGGAAAGAGGAGGTAAGGAGCCTCAGGGAAGAGGTAGTGGGGGCCGGCTCTTGAGGGAATGGGCGGCATGAGGGCAGGACCTCAGGGGAATGAATGGCATGAGGGCAGGAGAAGGGGTGGTGTGGGAATGGGACTATGGTTTGGGTGCCTGTGACTCCCCCCCACTTTTAGGGGGCTTCTGCTGCTCCTGTTTCTAGCCCTCTCATGAAGCCTTAGTGCAAACCTCCTGGTTTGGCATGTAATGAATGTTGATTAGGGGAACTGGGTGGAACATCATTGTCTAGTGAATTAACTACTGCATTTGCCTAAATTGTGATTGTTCATCTTGTATGGATTCCTTGATTTAGAGTGCAAGCACTGGAAGAGTGACTACACGGGTTAATTCATATCTACATGTAATTTATAAGCTCTCTATTTACTGAAAATATGTGAGGCAGTTGATGGGGTTTCGAGTCTTTGTGCATGGTTTCTGATAGTCTTTTGTATCACTATGGACCATGTTTCTGTACATATTTTAGCTTCGTCTTAGCTCTTGTTAGTAATTTTTATCCCTTTTCTTAAAATAACAAAGCAAACCCAATGCAAAATAAGAAGGTTTCAGCTCTGACATTATGCCACACGTCCACAGTCAACCTGTGGAACTCCTTGCCTGAGGAGGTTGCGAAGGCTAGGAATATAACAGGGTTTAAAAGAGAACTAGATAAATTCATGGAGGTGATGTCCATTAATGGCTATTAGCCAAGATGGGTAAGGTATGGTATCCCTAGCCACTGTTTGTCAGAGGTGGGTGATGGATGGCAGGAGAGGGATCACTTGATCATTGCCTGTTGTGCCCCGGAGTGAGTGAACCTCTGGCATTGGCCACTGTGGGTAGACAGGATACTGGGCTGGATGGACCTTTGGTCTGACCCAGTACGGCCATTCTTATGTGTTACTCACCATTTGAGCTATACACCTGATAAAGGCTCGCAGAATGTGACTGTGAAAATATGGGAAATATTTGAATAAGCAATACATATTGACTAAATTATCCAGCATGCTGATCAGACTAGCATGTGGAATAATAGTCACCGAAACCTATTAGCCTTGTATTTAACAGCAACTAGATGCAAGGCTGTATTAACTAGTAGGCTAGAATACTAAACCAGAGATTATGATACTTTTACTGTATAAAAAGCATTTATCTTCCCCAGCTTGGGAAAAGACTGTTGTGACTCATTTGGAACTGCTCTCTAATTTATGAATATTGTGTGTTGGCTTGGCTATTGTGCTGGTTTCAGTTGGCAGCAACAAGTGCAGGGTTCAGTATGGGGTTCCTCTTAGCATTACAAAACACAATTGGCTTGAGCCCCTTTCCTTCTCCGGAACTCTAGGAAAACCAAACAGCCGCTGTGGGTGCTTCTAAGAGGCAATACTGCCCCGCTTGCAAGCACTAAGTCTGTGTATGAAAAAATAAAAATTTTATTAAGAGGAGAGGGAGCCCAGTATTAACTTGGGAAAACACCACAGTGATGCAAAAGTATGGAAACGTTAAGTAAAACACCTGTCCCACAATATCTTGGTCTGTAGTGCTTTGCGTTAGTTTCTCCCATTGCAATGTGAAAGTCTGAAAGTCTTTAACATGACACATTTCTTTCCCTCTGCTGCACCCTACTCACTGTTTGAGTGCATTTGGGTGGATTCACCTCACACCCGGAGTTGGGAGGGCACAGCTGAATGATGCCTCTGCTCACTCTGTCACTTCCCCCTCTGTGTTCATCTGTGATGCTGTGTTCTGAGGTTCCACCACCTAGGTCAGTCCTCAGTGATTTCACTGGTGAGTGGGGAACCTCACTACTGCTGCTGCCTCTTCTGCATTGCCTTTCTCTGCAACACAGTCTCCATACTGTCTTAGGGCTTAGCCCCTAAACCAGCTCATTAAGATTTCAGCTCTAGCGACCACTGAAAAACATGGACTCTCAAGTCCAATCAGCTGTCTTTGAATGCTGGAGGGGGAGGGTCAAATGCCAACTAAGAAAACAGAGTCTGTGCCACTGGGTTAGGAGCACCTGTCCCCACCCCCACCCCCATCCCAACTTTTATTTGGATTTGGCATCACGGCCTCCTGCTTAGCAAGTGAAATTGAGGTAAGGTGACTGTCCCCCTCCCCACTTAGGGCCTATTAAGTACAATTCTGCTCCATACAGTAAGGATAACAATATTTCACTATTCCTGCAGCCAAGACTTATGTGAATTTTAACTCAAAACAACCACTGTTGATAACTCTGGCAAAGCTGGTATGCCTGCTGATTACCAATGGAAAGTAGGGGTGTCTGCAAATATGGACTGACCTGAGGTTTTCCCCCTCAGTTCATAAGTAGATGGCGGAGGAGAGCTCATTCAGACCACTGCCTTACACTGTGTTGGCTTAACCCAACTCGAATTAGTCCCACTGATTGTTTTGCAGGCTTCCTACTTGTGTATTTAAAAATACATTTAAAAATATTTTTGCTGTTAGTTTTCGAGTCTTTTGCTACTTGCTGTTCAAATTCTTTTTTGGCCTGTCCAGTTATATTGTTATACTTGTCTTCCAGAGTTTATGCTCCTTTCTATTTTCCTCAGTCGCATTTGACTTTCAATTTTGAAAGGATGCCTCTAACCACCTCTTTTACTCTGTTGTATAGCCAAGGGGACATTTTAAAAAATAAGTAAATTAGGGTATGTTTAATATGACCCTCTATTAAGTGTCTTTAAAATGTTTCCCTGTAGCTTGCAGGCATTTCCTTCTTATGAGTATTCCTTTTAATTTCATCTAAGTAATTTACACAAAGTTTCTTTTCACAGGTTCTTATCAACTGTCAGACACAGTTCCACTTGATTTTCACTACAAATGGTTTTTTTCCTCCTGCTGATAATGGCTCATCCAAATGAAATAGCCTCTTAGAATTGCTATGGTAATTTCCAACTTTTTCTGCTTTCTGTGTATATAAATGCATCTTACTTCTGTGTGTTCCATTCTATGCATCCATTGAAGTGGGCTATAGCCCACAAAAGCTTATGCTGAAATTAACTGGTTAGTCTCTAAGGGTACGTCTTCACTACAAAATTAGATCGATTACCTTGCAGTCGATTTTTGTAAGCAGACTGTATAGAGTCCATTTTGTGCGTCCCCACAAAGCACAGCAAGTCGCCAGCGTCTGTCCACACAACTGTGGTAAGCATCGACATAGCGAGTGGTGCACTGTGGGTAGCTATCCCACAGTTCCTGGAGTCCCCAGCAAGCACCATTTCGAGTGCTGCACTGTGAGTAGGCATCTCATTATTTTGCCCCCTTTCTCTGTGCTGTGGTGATGCCATAGCAGTGCAAGCATGGAGCCTGCTCAGGTCACCGCTGCAGTACTGGCTGTTGTGAACACCTCGCACGTTGTTGTGGACTTTATGCTGCAGCATATGCAGAGGAATGCGATCAGGAGACAACTTCGCTATCAGGAAAGTAACAACAGTGATGAGGACCTGGACCTGGGCATGGACACTGACGGTTTTGAAAATAGGGGGTCCGACAATCTGGCAATTTTGGTGGCAATGGGGCAGGCTCATGCTATGGAACGCCGATTCTGGGCCAGGGAAACAAGCACTGACTGGTGGGATCGCATAGTGCTGCGGGTTTGGGATGACTCCCAATGGCTCAGAAACTTTCGCATACGTAAGGGCACGTTCATGGAACTTTGTGACTTGCTTTCCCTGGCCCTTCAGCGCAAGAATACCAAAATGAGAGCAGCCCTCACAGTTTAGAAGCGAGTGGCGATAGCCCTGTGGAAGCTTGTAACGCCAGACAGCTACTGGTCAGTCGCGAATCAATTTGGAGTGGGTAAATCTACAGTGGGGTCTGCTGTGATGCAAGTAAGCAGGGCAATCATAGATCTGCTGCTATCCAGGGTTGTGAACCTTGGAAACGTGCAAGCTACAGTAGATGGCTTTACCGCGTTGGGATTCCCTAACTGTGGTGGGACTATAGATGGGACTCATATCCCTATCTTGGCACCGGACAATGGGGGCGGAGAGTACAGAAACTGCAAGGGGTATTATTCTGTGGTCATGCAAGCACTGGTTGACCACAAGGGACATTTCACCGACCTGTACGTGGGATGGCCAGGAAAGATTCATGACGCTCGTGTGTTCAGGAACTCTAGGATCTTTAGACAGCTGGAGCAAGGGATTTTCTTCCCAGACCAGAAAATTACTGTGGGGGGTGTAGAAATGCCGATCGTTATCCTTGGGGACCCAGCCTACCCCTTAATGCCCTGGCTTATGAAGCTCTACACAGGAGCCCTGGACAGGGGTCAGGAGCTGTTCAACTTTAGGCTGAGCAAGTGCAGAATGGCAGTAGAGTGTGCATTTGGCCGCCTCAAAGCACGCTGGCATTCATTACTCACTCGACAATGCCTATTGTTATTTCTGCTTGCTGTGTGCTCCACAATCTCTGTGAGAGCAAGGGGGAGATGTTTATGGTGGGGGGAGGGGAGGCAGAGGCAAATCTCCTGTCCGCTGCTTACCAGCAGCCAGACAGCAGGGAAAGTAGAAGAGCGCACCAGGAGGCGCAGCGCCTCAGAGACGCCTTGAAAACCAGTTTTATGAGTGCCCAAGATGGCGTTTGAAAACCCGCTCCCTTGCTCTGCTCAGCCCTAAGCCTGTCGTCCTTGCACCCTTTTTCCTTCCCACCCCACCCCCCCAATGCTTGCAAAGGAAATAAATTCACTGTTTTAAAAATCATGCATTCTTTATTGCTTCTTCACAAACACAGGGGATCCCTGGAAAGGTAGCCCAGAAAGGGTGGGTGAGGAGGGAAACCAGCAGTCGGGGTGGTGGATGTGGGGAGGAAGGGGGGGGGAAACGAAGACGGCACATTTTAAAACTTTTTTGATAAACTCTGCCTGCTGCTCCTTGTGCTGGCTTGTGGGGTAGAGTGGGTCAGTCCCTGGAGCCTCCCCCCCGCCCGTGTTCTCACCCCTTGTCTGGGTGGGGAGGCTACGGGACTTGGGGAGGTGGTTAGACAGAGGCTGTAGAGGCGATCTTTGGTCTGGGTGAAGCTCCACCAGAGACCGGAGCATGTCACTTTGGTCCTCCATTATCCGCAGTATCGCATCCATCCGCCTTTCTTCGCGCTCCTTCCACCTCTCCTCCCGTGCCGCTAATTCAGCCCTGGACTCTCGCCTAGCCTCTAAAAGACTTTGCCTCCATGTATTCTGTGCCTCTAAAAATGTTTCTCTCCATGCACTCTACCGAGTGGCCTCAGTTTGAGAGGACTGCATTAGTTTACTAAACATCTCATCACGTGTCTTCTTCTTCCTCTTCCTTATCTGCAATAGCCTCAGTGAGGGGCATGAAAGAGGCTGCAGAGATAAATGTGCAGCTGCTGTGGGCAAAAAAGGCAAGGTTATAAGAAAGATACATGTTGCAGCACAATGGGAGTAGTATTTAACAGTGAAACACAGTATTCACAGAGCTGATATGCTTTCTGTACACAGTCGCATTCTGCACCTAAACTGAGTGGCTCTAGCTTTCATGTTCAGACAGACATCACACACATGAGACAGCCTCTCCACAGCTACTGAAATCACCATGCAGGCGGCCATGGTAAGCCATATTCTCTAGAGCAGTGCTCCCCTTTCCTATACTAATCCTCCCTCCCCCCAGTGAACCATGAGCCGCCCAGTGTGATTACTCTCCTTCCCCCCCAACAAACACACACACACGCTGCTTGGGCTACGGTGGTTGTAGCTGCTTGGGTGAGCCGTGAGCCGCCCAATGTGATTACACACACACGCTGCTTGGGCTACGGGCTACTGGGGAGTGGGGTTTGTAGCTGCTTGGGCTACGGGCGGGGGAAGATTAATTTACAGTCACCTATGTGTGAGCAGCCCAGTGGGAACATCTGTCCCCTTACAGATGACTGTCCCCTTACTTACAGTCCCATATTTCAAACAGTCAGCCATGAATCACATCACTCTGCTGAGGATCTCACAGAGAGATAGAGAACGGATGATGCTGAAATCTCAGCAAGCCCCCGGGCCACATGCTGCAATGCTTTGTTACGCAATGATACCAGACTATTTACTAATTGCATGGCGGGGAATGGTGTCCTATCATGGAGGACGAAATAAGGCTCTCCCCAGAAACCTCTTGCGAAAGGTTCATCGCTACCTGCTAGAAAGCTTCATGGAAATGTCCATAGAGGATTTCCGCTCAATCCCTGAATACATTAACAGACTTTTCCAGTAGTTGGACCAGCAATGAATGCATGCAAAGTCCTTAGGGCAAGTTAATCATTAATAAACGCTTCCTTTTTAAATACAGTAAACCCTCGATTTAACGGACCTCGATTTAACGGACTTCGGATGCAACGGACAAAATTTCTGAGCAAGTCTGATGCATTCCTGATCCATTTCTGGCGGGCTGGCTGCTGGCTTCCGGCTGCCGCCCGGGTCCAGGCAGCAGGCAGGCTGGCTGCCGGCTCCTGGCTGCCGCCCGGGTCCAGGCAGCAGGCGGGTTGGCTGGTGGGTCCCGGGAGCCAGGACCCATACGGGCTGGCTGCCGGCTGCTGCTGGGGTCCCAGCCGCGGGCGGGCTGGCTGCCGCCCGGGTCACAGCAGCGGGAGGGTTGGCTGGCGGGTCCCGGGAGCCGGGACCCGTGCGGGCTGGCTGCTGGCTCCCGCCGGGGTCCCAGCTGCGGGCGGGCTGGCTGCCGGCTCCTGGCTGCCGCCCGGGTCACAGCACCAGGCGGGCTGCGGAGCTGCCGCCCTGACCCTGTGGCGGGCGGGCTGCTGCTCCGACAGCTCGGTTTTTAAAAAATTATTAAATAATGGACTTTTTGATTTAACGGACACCCCCTCGCCCGAATTAGTCCGTTAAATGGAGGTTTTACTGTAATGCCTTATCTTATCCCTAATGGGGGATTAATAAACGCTTCCTTTTTAAATCATGCCTCATCTTATCCCTAAAGGGACACACATACTCACCAGAGGTGCCCTCGCCGCCCTGTGTTTCTGTGGTACAATCTTGGGAGGGTACTGGCTCCAGGGTGATAAACCGCTCCTGGCTGTCTGCTAACAGGGTGTCTCCCCTTGCCTGCTGCAGCGCGATATTTTCATCCTAATCAGCTTCCTCGTCATCTGAATCCTCATGCCTCAGGAGTATACCTTCGGTGGAGTCCACGACGGTGTGATGGCGGTGGGGTCGCCCCCCATTATCTGATTCTGTTCGTTGCAGAACCGGCATGTCCGCGGTGGTCCCCCAGAGTGTCCATTTGCCTCTTTGGCTTTCTGGAATGCTTGCCTCAGCTCCTTAATTTTCACATGGCACTGCTGGGCATCCCTGTTGTGGCCCCTTTGCAGCATGGCCTTGGAGACTCTGGCAAACGTGTTGGCATTCCGTTTGTTGTTACGGAGTTCCAATATCATGGATTCCTCTCCCCAGATAGCGATCAGATCCAACGCCTCCAGCGTGGACCATGCTGGAGGTCTTTTCCTCTGGTTGGTCTCCTGTGCTGCTGAGCTCTGCACGGTGGCTTGTGCTGCTGAGCTCTGCATGGTGAGTGACCTGTGCAGGTGAGCTCGCCACGCTGGCCAAACAGGAAATGCAATTCAAATGTTCCTCAGGGCTTTTCCTGTCTACCTGGCCAGAGCAGCGAGTTGAGAGTGCTGTCCAGAGCAGTCACAGTGGAGCAGTGAGTCTGTCCAGAGCGGTCACAATGGAGCATTGTGGGACAGCCCCTGGAGGCCAATAACGTCCCTATGCGTCCTCACTAATCCACAGTTGACCCAGAGAGGTCGATTTCAGCGCTACTCCTCTTGTCAGGGAGGAGTACAGAAATCGATTTTGAGGGCCCTTTAAATCGACGCAAATGGCGGCCGTGTGCGGACGGGTACAGTTTTATGTCAACTTAACGACGCTAAAGTCGACATTACGCTGTAGTGGGGACCATAAGGTGCTACAAGTCTTCCTCGATTTCTTTCCTGAGAGTGTCATCTGTGTGCAAATTCAAGTGTAGGGAGCAATTGCCCAGGATACTGTACTGAGCTATATAAAGAGAAAATGTATGTGTACTATAGATCATTCCATGCAAACCTGTTGCTTTGGTTGCACCCTGCCTTCTGCAGAGCCCATCCTTTTCACCTGAGTGTTTCTCGCACTTTTGGACACTTCTCTTTGCTGTCATATTTTGAAGGTACTCTAAGGTTAATGTTAAAACCTAGCTTGTTGGTTGTTGGTCACTTAGATGACAGGGAGGAAATGGGATGAGAGAACCAATCTTCACCCAGAGTGCAGTTCAAGGCTATATGTTTTATATTGTTTGATATACTAGTGTCTGCATTAACTCTGTGTGAGCACACAAAGTCTGCGTGCTGGGCAAAAAAGTCTGCAGTTCCTTTCCAAGGGGTCTTCAAGTTGCATAGGAGACAGAACCATACCTGTTAGTCACTGGCAGAATGGAAATGGCACTGCTCTTGAAGGACCCACCGGGTCTGTCTGCCTCTTTAGTTGCAGGCAGGCAATACTAGACCCCACTATCCTTTGATGAGATGATCTGTACGGTTCTTAGCCTGCTGCATACTAAATGCTGGGCCTTGGGAAGCCTGCTGCCCAGCATGAATGGGTTTAAAGTTGTGAAGCACTTGGTTAGTCTGCCAAAGAGCTGCCAGCTGGCTCATAAATTTTAATGTGAGACAGTGGGAGCAATAGGAGAATCGGAAGTGAACTGTTATGAGGCTAACATCAGTGTTTTGTTGTTGTTAATCACTGGTATTGTAGTAACACCTCGCATCTGAAATGGGGGGAAGCTAGGTGCTATAGGTGAGACCAGAGAGCTACAAACTATATTGACAAGCCCAAGAGAGGAAATATTATCTGCATTTTACAGGCAACACTGGTCTCTCTCCAAGTTCCTGAGCCTTTCACTGCTCCACCAGCAAGTCAGAGCAGCCATCAGATGTGATTTCCCACCCCAGACACAGCCTTCTTTGCTTGGGTTCCTCCAATGGAAAACCCACCAGAAGTGTTCACGCTGTGCATGGCTTTGGTTGCATAGGAGACTTTGGGAGGACACTTCGTCATGGCCTCTGGCATCCAGTAGAACTCTTGCCTCAAGAGTCCATTCTGCACCAGCTGTACTCTTGTCTGTGTGGCAGAAGATGTAGGCCAAGCAGGAGGACTGTGAGTCCAACGGCAGTGAGGTTTGTAAGGTGGCATTAAAGCTTTTTGCCTGGCTGGCCGCCAGGGCGGTCTTTCTAAGGAGTCAGAGCATGGTGGCATGGAGCATTCTGCTGAAGGGGAGAGAGCTTCCAAGAGTCCCATCAGCATTCCCTTCCTGCCAGTGCTTGGCCCAAAGGACATCCTCCTTCCGAAGAGATTAAGGCAGGGGTCTCAAACTCAAATGACCATGAGGGCCGCATGAGGACTAGTGCACTGGCCCGAGGGCCGCACCACTGACACACACACACACCCTCACTGCCCCGGCTCTGCCCCCACTCCACCCCTTCCATGAGGACTAGTGTACTGGCCCGAGGGCCGCACCACTGACACACACCCCGCCCTTGCTGCCCCGGCTCCGCCCCCACTCCACCCCTTCCAAGAGGTCCCACCCCTGCCCCACCTCCTCCTCTGGGCACGCAGCTCCCCATTCCCTCCTGGAAAGTGCTAGGCACCACCAACAGCTGTTTGGCAAACAAAGCAAGAGCAATATAGGAAGTCCAGAGCTAGAAACACGCGCGGCCCAGCCAGGCAGCAGAGAAGCCTCCACTTCTGGCCCCTCCGTCCTGCAAACTGCTATGGGGGGACCGGGGTGGCGCCAGGAAGCTTGGCGGGCCGCAGGGAAGGGCTTTGCGGGCCGCATGTGGCCCCTGGGCCGCATGTTTGAGACCCCTGGATTAAGGCAGCTGCAGGGAATAAACTCCTGATATAAAGGCAGTCTGTCACCTTTTGCTGTCAGCTCAAAACCCATTCAGCTCCTGTAACCTTCACCCACACACACTGTGGCTCTGCTTTCAGATCATCAGCAGCTGGAGAGTGTAAAATCCTGGGGGCGGGCCCTTTATTTTGTTGCAGGATGGAAGTGGGAGGTGATCAGATTTGTGTACAATCTATTTTCTCTTGGTCTTGTGCTCTACATACTTCCTTCCCAGAATTTCAGCTAGCAGGGCGTGGCATACAGTGCATCTGCTGATAGTCCAGCTCCTCTCTTCACTGTCCAGGCTGCCTGGATAAGAGCTAATCCTTTGTTAAGGCAGGACTGATAAGAACATAGAGGATTTTTACGCTTTGTGAAACTGTTCCAACCACTTGTGTTGTGGGGGAGTGCCCTGGACAAGACTTAACAGGGCAGCAGGAGGAGAGTGTGGCAATGGATTTTCTTAATACAGCTCTGCAGAGAGATTAAGCTGGAATAAAATCTTTCTGGCTCTGTGCTGAATTATGTCTTGTCTCTGTTGTTGCTAGGGCATTAGCTCTGGGAGGAGGGAGAGCAGTATGCTGATATCATAGGAATGACCTACCAGACTGTCTGTGTCTTGCAGGGCAGCTTCTGGCTACGAGTTGCTTCCTCTCATGTTGAGATTAAATTCGATATACCAGAGATCCACTACAAAAAGCTTTTTCCTCCTCCTGCTAATGGTCCATCCAAATTAAACTGCCTCTTAGAATTGGTATGGTAATGTACAACTTTTTTTTTGCCTTTTTGTGTATATAAATACATCTTTCTTCTGTTCCATTCTATGCATCCAATGAAGTGGGCTATAGCCCACGAAAGCTTATGCTGAAATAAACTAGTTAGTCTCTAAGGTACCACAAGTGTTCGTCGTCTTATTGTCAAAATGTTACCTCAAAGCCTCCCTGATTCGAATAGCTCCCTGTTGGGCCCCTCTAATAGCCCTGTTATCAGGTGATCCACCTCTGCCCCCCACCTCAGGGGAAACTTTTCACCCATAGCCTCCTGCCAAAGGCACATTCTGCACCTGCTCAACTTATTGTTGAAGTGCTCCTTGCTGTGTCCAGGTTTCCTGTGTAAGGCTTCATGAGCCATGGAAGTGAGGAGTATGCTGGGACTCCCAGAATTACTATGGGCATTTCAGTATCCCCATTGGAATCTTCTAGTCGGGCAAGAAAAATCTCGGCTTGCAGTGTTCTCTACGGACTGGTGTTCCTGAAGATGTGTGCATGATGCACCTTCCTGGACAATCCTGCATTGATGTTAGTGAAATGCCCACCATGATCCACAAGCACCTGCAATACCATAGAGAAGTAGCCCTTCCTATTGATGTACGATGTACTCCATTGCAAGATGGTCCAAGGCCAAAATTGGGATATACATGCCATCTGTCACCCCTCCTCAGTTAGGGAATCCCATTGCCACAAAGCCATCCACTGTATCACACACATTACCAAGACTCACAAGCCTTTGTAGCAGGATGTGATTAATGGTGAACTGCAAACTGATTCACGACCCACTGCTAGAAGTCTGGGGTCGCCAGCTTCCACACAGTGATCACCACATACTTCTCCACCAAGAGGGGGGCTCTCATTTGAATGTTCTTGCTCCGCAGGGCTGGGGCGAGCTCCGCCCACAATTCCAGGAAGGTGGCTTTGCACATCCAAAAGTTCCCACATAACGATGTGATCCACTACTAAGTGCTTGTTTCCTGAGCCCAAAAGTGATGGCCCACTATGTCTAATTGCTTCGTGAATGTCAAAAGTAATCTGGTGTTGCTTCTTTCCATGGGACACAGCAAGTCAGGCACCTCAGAATCCTGTTCAGATTGGGAGCTCATGATATACTGCATGACCAGCCGCAATGTGTTCAGAGCAGTGACCACAGCAGCAGAGAGCAGAGCAGGATCCATGCTTTCAGACAGAGATGGTGGGTGCCCAAGAAACGGGCTGTTGAAAAATGTCATGAAATGCAATCGGAAGTCCATGGAATGACAGTATGGAAAAATCTACATCATGGGCTGTTGACCCCACATCCATGAGGCACTGGTATCCACTCTCCCTTCCCACAGCTCCTAGCTGCAAAAGTTGGTGAGTAGTACAGTGGGATAGATACCCACAGTGCACTGCTCTCACTGTCCGTGCTAGAGCATCAACTGCGGATGCGCTCTGCCGACACAAGGAGTGCTGTGTGAACACATCGAAACGACCTAATTATAACAGTTTTTGATCGTCAGCGTAACTTGCGTCAACAAAACTCTGTAGTATTGACAAGGTCTTACTTATGTGCGTGCTACATGAACTGTTTAATTTGAGCATGAAAAGAATCTGCTGCAACCAGGCCTAGAGTAAGCTCCTCCGGCCATGCATGGAGACTGAAAACACAGCTTCATCGCAAACCTTATCGTACTGAACCAGAAATACAGGATGATGAACTCTGGGGGGCAAGAGGAGTAATTCAGTTTAGAACTGTGAGAGAGATCACAGTGAGCTGTAATAACCATTTTAGCTGCCTCTTTTTGCCTATCTAATAGATTGGTCAGATGTAGCTAGGCATGTCTGTGTAGTATGCTGTAATACCAAATGAGCAGCCATTCAGTTTTTGCAGTGTAAGGGCCTGGCTACACTTGCGAGTTTGAGCACATTAAAGCAACTCTGTCTCACGCCCCGTCCACACTGGCGAGGCATGTAGAGTGCTTGGACTCTGGAGCACTCCTGGTTATCCACCTCCACAAGAAGCATAACACTTGTTGCTTCTCGGCGGAGACACCCCAGCATCAGTGTGGATGAGGTGTTGCATTGCTGCGCTTTGATTGACCTCCGGAAATGTCCCATAATTCCCTTAAGTCAAGTGGCCACTCTTAGTCATTGTTTTGGAATCAGTTGTAGTGATATACCTTTTTAAAGCTCCATTTCTGACATCCTGCGTGCTTATCTGCTCCAGAGCAAAGAAACCATTATTGAGGAATGCTGCTTGCTTTGAGTGGGTGAGAGAGAGGCATTGGGGAGGCCGGGGGTCTGAACTTACAAGGCAGCATGCTGACACACTGTCAGCACCCCAAAAATCCACTCTCTCTTCCCCATACACACAACATACTCCCTGTTACACTCCATCCCACCCCACATATTTGAAAAGCACATTGCAGCCACTTGAACACTGGGAAGCTGCCCATAACGCACGGCTCCCAATGCCACTGCAAATATGGCCATGCCAAGGTACTTGCAGCTGTCAGTGTGGTCAGACTGCAGCGCTTTCCCTACTGCGCTCTCTGAAGGCTGGTTTAACTCAAAGTGTTCTACATCTGCAAGTCTAGCCATGACCTAAGTCAGGGGTCGGCAACCTTTCAGAAGTGGTGTGCCAAGTCTTCATTTATTCACTCTAATTTAAGGTTTCGTGTGCCAGTAATACATTTTAAGGTTTTTAGAAGGTCTCTTTTATAAGTCTTTATATACAACAATAGTTTAGTTATATATTAAAGTAAATAAGCTTTTTTAAAATGTTTAAGAAACTTCATTTAAAATTAAATTAAAGTGCAGAGCCTCCCAGACTGGTGGCCAGGACCTGGGTAGTATGAGTGCCACTGAAAATCAGCTTGCATGCCATAGGTTGCCTATCCCTACTCTAAGTTTTCGAGCCACATTGAACTCTTCTTCTGGTCTGGGAAAGGTACTCTCTGTGCCACAGCAAAATGCAAGCTGGGACAGATTGGTTAGCATGAGTAGTTAGCATGTATTTTAAGGGATCATTTAACGTAGAACTTCCCCTTAACACTTCTGCAGGCATAGGACAAAAAGAGGACTCTTGAATGAAAGAAGTTTTTGTGTCCTCTCATTTTCCTATCACCTGTCGGTGAACACTTTTCACAAACCCATTACTCTGTCTCACCTGTCAGTCATTATCCTGAAAGGACACCTGTACAGCCCTTTTGAAAGACAAGCCTGCAAGCTTAAATGCATAACTCTGTGTAGTGGGGCAGCTGCCCAAATCCAGCAGAAAAGGGGTTAAAGTCATCCCTGGGAGAAGGCTGGGGCTGAGAGCTGCTAAACTGGGCTGACTGGGGAAGTGGCTGCAGCTGGGCCATGCATCAGTCAGGCCACAGCTGCCTGTATAAAAAAGCTTTGAGCCAGGAGCTCAGGTAGTCTCTTCCAGACTGAGAGGGAGCAGGGCCTGGCTGCCTGCGGGACAGGGTACCTGAGGTGGAACAGTGCTGCAGGAATAGGCAAGGGAGCTGGGAAGCTCCAGCCTAGCAACTGCCCAGGCTGCAGGCCTGAAGTGAGGCCTAAGGAGGGTACGTGGGACTAGGCAAAGGCAGCTGGTCCGAAAACCCCTTGCCTATGATGACTGACTCTTACCCTGCAGTTTGCCCCAGGGAAAGGGGGCTCGTTGCTGACTGGCAGTAGCCACGGACTGAGACAAGGTGGGGGTTCCCCAGGAAGGGGAGATTCAGGCAGCGTGTGGGGTATTGCCAGGGCGCAACACCCCAGGTAAAAGGGCACCAGCAGACAGCAAGACACCAGCCTGCAGAGGGCGCTCCGAGGGCTAGAGAGCTAATTCCTAGACAGCCAGCAGGAGGTGCTGCAGGGGTGAGTCGTCGCGCCACTACACTCTGCTAGACACTAAAATTCATGGTCTAAACAGACACTGGACTTACGGTTTATTACAACAATCTGTAACCCATAACCCCCTCTTTCTGTCCTGTGACTGTATGAATATCAGGGTAGCATGAGCTGTGCCAAACATGCCGGAAAGTGGAGGGTCCATACGTGGCCAGCTCAGCCATTCCTGCACTGCCACTGCCCATTCTATACTGCTATTTATACTCACGCTAACTCTCATCAAGCTAGTGCAAGTAGTGTGTGTACCCAAGCTGGAAATCACACACCAGCTCGTAGCCTAGAAGGAGTGTAAATGTGTCTTAAAATATCTCCCAACTCATACTAATGCAGAAATTCAGTTCCAGGGAAATATGTTACTGGTTTTCTATCATTGCTGCACATTGACCATAGGTTTCCACTGAACTTCCCACAATGATGCCCAGGTCTTATTGAGTGGTTATAGTTAGTACAGAACAAAATATGTGTGCGAGTATTTGATATTCCCTCCAGTGTGTGTTACTTTGCATTTGTCACCAGTGATTTCCATCAGCCATTGTGCTGTTCGTTCACCTGGATCGTTGTTCAATTGTATTGTGGTAGTTCCTGAGGACCCCAGTCATAGACCAGGACCCTATTATGCTCGGTACTGTATGAACACGCAGCAAAAAGACAGTCCCTGCCTGAGGAGCTTACAAGTGAAACTTGATTAGGTTCTACTGAAGTTCCTCACTCTACTCTTGGTGGGTCAGGTCTTGACTAACCTGAATAATGTAGGGGTGCCATTGGAAATGGTAATGGCATTTGTCAGAGACTGCTGGGACTTAATCTCAGAGCAACCACAACTGGAACTGCATCTGCTCCTTTATCCCTTGTGGGTGCTGTTTCTCAGCTGTTTTTTGTTGAGCAGAGCAATCTTAAAGTGCCAGTGCCACTAAAAGAGCAGATCCATACAACATACTCAGGGCTGTGATCTTCCCGCTAGATTAATTTCTGTGGTGTTACACAAGTAGGAAGCTCTACAGCATCAGAGCTGTGTGCCCAGTAGGTCTCCTGCATGAGAATGGATGATGTGAGATCAGTGCTGTGTGTGTGGGGAGGACAGTGTGTTGCACAGTTTTTAGCAGGTGAGAAATTCCTAGCAAGGGTTCCCTGCAGTGTGGGGAGGTCACTTGATGTGACTCATTCAACTTTAGGGGGGCCCCGGTACACAGCAGTACCCGTAGTCATCCCCCCCTTGTCGCCGGGCCTGGAGAACGGGGAAGGGGCGGGGAGGCAGCGCGGCTCTCCTCCGGATGAGCGTGCGTGTCCCCGGCAGGAGCAATGAGCCCGGCCGGCGGCAGCGGTGCAGTCTGGGGGAGAAAGTGCGCGCAGGGGGGGGGAGCAGCAAGGGCGGCTTGCGCTCCCGCAGGACCCCGCACTGCCACCAGCCGCTGTCAGCTGCGGGGGGGGGGGGGGGGGAGTGCTGGCTGGGCTGGGGGGCCCCTGGCTGGGCTTCCCCCCCCCAGCCGCTGTCAGCTGGGGGGGGCTGGCTGGGCTGGGGGGGCCCGACCGCTGTCAGCTGGGGGGGGGGGGGAGTGCCAGCTGGGCTGGGGGGGGGCCCAAACGATCAGAGTAGGGGGCCCCCAAATTTCTGTCGCCGGCCCTGGGTTTCAGGCTTAACATATCCATAGTAGCTGTGCTGTAAGCCATATCATCATCTCTAACCCTCTCCTCTCCTTCTGTTCCAGGGTCACTGATTTGCCACTCTTCAGATTATACAACTCTACACCCATTGCCATGGATGAACTGCAGGACGTTCAGCTGACAGAGATCAAACCCCTCCTGAACGATAAGGTAATGCTTACTGCTCCTCTGCCTCACTTGCCGGACTCAAGCTAACTTAGGGCTGGTCCCCACTAGGGCTTAACGTCGACTTTAGCGACGTTAAGTCGATATAAACATGTACCTGTCCTCACATGCATACCATTAAAGTCGATTTAAAGGGACCTCAAAATCAACTTCTGTACTCCTCCCTAATGAGAGGAGTAGCGCTGAAATTGACCTCTCTGGGTCGATTGTCAATTAGTGAGGATGCATGTGACATTAAGCCTCCGACCTTCCACAATGCCCGTTTGCTCCCCAGGGGACCAGCCACCAGTCCGAGCAGCCCCGCGCCGGCCCGAGCAGGGGTCCGCGGAGCTGCTCGGGTGGGCACGGGGGGTCCGCGGAGCTGCTCGGGCGGGCGGGGGGAGCCAGCGCAGGGCTGCTCGGGCGGGCGGGGGGGGTCCGCAGACCTGCTTGGGCGGGGAGAGCCGGCGCGGGGCTGCTTGGGCGGGCACGGGGGGGGGGGGCCGCGGAGCTGCTCGGGTGGGGGGAGTCGGCGCAGGGCTGCTCGGGCGGGCGGGGGGGGTCCGCGGGGCTGCTTGGGCGGGCGGGGGGAGCCAGCGCGGGGCTGCTCGGGCAGGCACGGGGGGCCATGGAGCTGCTCGGACTGGTGGCTGGTCCCCTGGGGAGCGTGCCTGGCTGCCCCAAAAGGTGGTGCCTGCTGGGGACTCCCGGCACAGTGGGATATCTACCCACAGTGCAATGCTCGCTATGTCGACCCTTGCAAAAGTTGTAAGGACAGACACAGTCGACCTGCTGTGCTTTGTGGGGATGCACGAAGTCGACTTTATGCAGTCTGCTTTAGAAAATCGACTTAAGGGAAATCGACCTACTGCTGTAGTGAAGACATACCCTTAGTGTCCATGTGCAGTCAGTCAGGAATCCTGGTGGCCAGGCTCTCCAGTCACAGAGTGAACTAGCTTAAATACTTAGAAAAGGCAATTTCTCTCCACTTCCCAAAGACAGTTAAGAAGCAGCACTGATAGGGTCTGATGAGGACTCCTATCCAACTCTGCCAACATGATGCAGCCTATGCTATGAACTCCTGTGAGTCGGTGTGGAAATTGGTGTGTCAGGTGGCTAGGGTGACCAGATAGCAAGTATGAAAAATCAGGACAGTAGGTAAGGGGTTATAGGCATCCATGTAAGAAAAAGCCCCGAATATTGGAACTGTCCCTATAAAATCAGGACATCTGGTCACCCTACAAGTGGCATCACTAAAACCCTGGGTGGTAAGATATCTCTAGCAGGGCCATCATGGTGATAGAAATTATAAGAGATACCAGCTGCTTCTCCCATGATTTGGTGCCATGACGTCCTGCAAAACGGCCTGCCTGCCTATTGTATGCAATGTAGCTTTAGCCATGTTGATCTCTGGATATTAGAGAGATAAGGTGGGTGAAGTAATTTATTTTATGGGACCAACTTCTGAATGGTCCTTTATAATATGTGCTAACTATTAATGCTAAACAATCTGTTCCACCTTGTGTTTAGTGGTGAGACTGGGACCTTTCCTAGACCTGAGAAAGAGCGTGTCTCTCTCACCAGCAGAAGTTGGTCCAATAAAAGACGATACCTCACCCACCCACTTTCAAAGTCTGCCGTCTGCATGAGATTGATGACAGGGGAACCTCACCTGGCATTCCAACTGGATTCTGAAGAGCATTGCTGTAGTCCTCTTAAGGCAAAGTTGTGTAGTACTGGGGCACTTTGGAAAAGCTACAAAAGACCAGCAGTATTTAATTCTTTCATGCTATCTTCCTTGAGGGCACTGAACTGGCCTGTGCTGTTAAGGAAACTCTGGCCCGGTTAATATTACGTTGAACTGCAGCCCCGACTGTCCAGGACTTGCACTCACGTGGGCTTCCACAGCATAAGCGTCCACACAGGATATGGTTAGGGTGGTGAGGGGTGGGGGCGGGGTCTCTGGAGAGAGTAGTCAGGGGACAAGGAGTGGGGGGAATTAGGGCGTGGGGCTCCAGGGGGTGGTTGATTAGGGTGGGGGGTTTTGGGAGGGGGCAGTCGGGGGACAAAAAGCAGGGGGGCTTAGATAGGGGATGGGGGGGCAGTTAGGGTGGGAGGTCTCTGGAGGGGGCAATCAGGGGACAAGGAGTGGGGGTGTTGGATGGGTCGGGGACTCTGAGGGAGTGGGAAATGGGTGGGGGTCAGATGGGGGCGGGGCCAGGCTGTTTGGTGAGACACAACCTTCCCTGGGTGCACACCCTAATGAAATGTGCTGAGTACACCTATGTTCCACAGTAAGATCTGTGAATCTGCCATTTCAGATACTGATTGGTATGTGGAAATTTCAAATCCCTTCTCATTTGAGTGACAGGCAGCAGAGCTAATCAACAAGGTGAGATTCTTGACCTAGGCACCTCCTAACTCTTGAGGGGTTAGTAAATAGCCCAATTTAGACCCCTAGCTTGGTTGTTCCAGCAATTGCATGGATATCCGTGTCTGAGCCAGATAATGATCCAGCTCCCCAGTGATGGCCTCTCTTCCTCATTGCATCGAAGGAGAGGACTATCCCCCCTCACCCCAAAAGTTCAGATCTTGTGGCACTATGGGAGTGCTCGGTGCATCTTTCAAACTACAATGGCAGATCAGTTACCTAATTCACTTTATTAGTTGATCAAAAGGTTACAGGAGCTACCATAAAAAAAAAAATGGGTGGAATAGGTAGCTTCCATGCCTGACAGTGCTCCAGGACCATGTCCAGTCAGAAGCCTGTCATTCTGGAATGAAACTGCAGAAAAACCCGAGAGTCTCTGGATTAAGTTTAGAAGTGTGAGCAACAAGGCTGATGTCGTGTGGGAGTCTGCTATAGACCACCAGACCAGGGGGATGAGATGGATGAGGCTTTCTTCCAGCAACTAAGAGAAGTTACTAGATCACAAGCCATGATTCTCATGGGAGATTTCAATCACCCGGATATCTTCTGGAAGAGCAATACAGCGGAGCACAGACAATCCAGGAAGGTTTTGGAAAGTGTAGGGCACAATTTCTTCGTGCAAGTGCTGGAGGAACCAACGAGGGGCAGAGCTCTTCTTGACCTACTGCTCACAAACCGGGAAGAATAAGTAGAGGAAGCAAAAGTGGATGGGAACCTGGGAGGCAGTGACCATGAGATGGTCGAGTTCAGGATCCTGACACACGGAAGAAAGGAGAGCAGCAGAATACAGACCCTGGACTTCAGAAAAGCAGACTTTGTGGGATAACTACCCACAGTGCACCGCTCTGAGAGTCAGTGCTAGCCACAGTACTGTGGATGCTCTCCGCCAACTTAATGCGTTCAGTGGGGACACACATAATCGACTGTAAAATTGGTTCTGAAAATTGACTTCTATAAAATCAACCTAATTTCCTTGTGTAGACATACCCTTAATGTTTTTTATGGTTTCTTACATTCAAAGTGCAGCTCTCAGTGACTTAAGTTGCAGCTGCAAGTGCTCAGAACTTCTGCAAATGAGGTTCCAGGTGTCTCAAGTTAGACATCTGGAAAATGAGGCATATGCACTTGGTGACCACCTGTGAAAAGTTTAGACTGAGTGACTTGACAAGCAGGGAACTTTGTGGCAGAGGCAGGGTTCGAATCCAGTTCTCCAGGGCAGCATTCAACTGCCTTAAGCATGAGACTGTCCTTTCCCTTCCTGCTATCCCATGCAGCATTCACTACACAGTTTTTGATTTCTGCAACGAACAAGATAGCCTTCTTCATACACAACCCTGATTCATCCCCAGAGCAAATCCATCTTGTGCACTGAATGTGGTAGGGATCCTGTGGAAAAGTAGCATGTTATCATGTAATTAGTCTGTAACACACTATCACTGAAAAATTGCTGAATTTCTCATTTTTACCATATACCTCTAAAATAAACCAACTGAAATATAAATATTGTACTCCGTGTATAGTATATAGGGCAGTGTAAACAAGTCACTGTCAGTATGAAATTTTAGTTTGTACTGACTTGGCTACTGCTTTCTATGTAGCTTGTTATAAAAACTAGGCAAATATCTAGAGGAGTTGCTGTACTGCCTGAAGACCTCTGCATACCCTTGGGGTGCGCATACCCCTGGTTGAGAAGCACTGCAGGAGTTTTGGCCAATATGCCAGCAGAGCCCCCTAGTGGAAAGTGGCAGGAGGAGACTACTGGTTTAGTTATACTATCTCCCCAGACAGCATTAGCTAAGTGGCCAGTAGCACGCTGCTGTTGGCATAGCTGCGTCCACACCAGGGGTTTTGCCAACATAGCTGTGTTGACTTTATCCAACATAGGCCAATGTAGACCAGGCCTTTGATTGGCTGATCCACATGTGTCCGTGAGGTTGTAGGTTTCCAAGGTGTCTTCTCTGCAGAATCAACTGCTTTTCCTATATTTAGCTCACATTCTGGTAACAAACTGGCCTTTAGAGCAGGAAGTCCAAGCTGCTGTGCCAGAGCGCAGGCCCCCAAGGGGACCCCCTGCCTTGCTATTGACAGCAGATTTTTCATTTGTTCTGGGGGATCCCTGCTGACTGACTGTTTTTCTTTTCCCGTTGACAGAATGCTGCTGGGAACTTCCAGGACTTTGACTGCCAGGTAAGGAACATACAGCCAGAAGGGATCTGTTACTAACAGCCTCCGCACAAAAACAGCGAATGGCCTATGTTGAATGCAAAGATGACCCATTGAAGTTCAGATGGGCCTTTATTAGCTCAGTCTTCTGCCTTGAGCCTATAAAAATTTCACTGAGCAGAACTGGAAAGTCACCTGGGAAGCAGCCTCCTTTCCTGGGCCTTCTCCCTCCTTCAGTTTACTGTACTTGTGTTAACAAGACCATTGCCCTCCCAGCTCAGCTTCTCCTGGAGTGAAGTCTCAGTGCCAAATGGTGACACAGTGAGCTCCATGACAGGAATGTCAAATTAGGGTTCAGAGTGAGCTGCAAGATTCAGTGAGCTGGCAAGGAACTTCCTAATACCCTCAGACCCTTTCAGGGATGTCTAAAGTAGCAAAGGGAAATGGTGGGACAGCTGGGTTTGTTCTCAGTGGAGGGGGGGGGAAGGGGGGGGGGGGAAGGCAGACTGCGACAGTCCAGGGCAGCTGGGCTCCAACTCTGCCTGCTGGGCCCAGTTATCCCAGATGCAAGTGGATTTTAAAATTGCTATTGTTCTGAAGTTCTCAAAGCATTAACCAAACCCTGATACAGCCACAGTGTCCAGAGGGGCAGCAGCAGTGTCTTTGAATCACTTTTGTGTGGATTGCCACATGGGGTAGTTGTAAATGTGAACAGCAGGCTGTTATTACCAGGCTGCTTTGTGGCAATATCGTATAAGTTTGGAATCCAGGATAGGAAGGAGCCACTAAGCAAATTGTGGACACACAAATGAGGAGTAACAATAATGTTTTATTTAAAATTGTTTTACACACCAGAGCAGAAAATTTAGATTGAAAACAAGTAAACTTATTACAATTTACAATTAATAGAGGAAAACGTAATATGCTTGATAAGTAAAAAGAACTAAAAGGCTAATAATTAAGAAATAACTATAAACAATACCCACATACAAAGGTACAACATTTAGTAATGATTAATAGTTACAAACAATACAAACCGGCCGGCAAACGTAGGAGCTCTTTGAAACGGCCGGCAAACGTAGGAGCTCTTTGAAACGCGGGAGCTGAGAGGAAGCTTCGAGTCTGGTTAGGACTCGGTTACAACACAACACTGGACACGCAGAATTCAGATCTCTTTCCCCCCCCCCCCCCCCGCGCATGCTGAGGGGAGACACTGAAATAGCCAATTTGGCGTCACACGGGGCCGAAATGGAAGCTATGTCAAAACTTAATTGGCTAAAATCCTGCTCTATACCAAATAAGGTGGTGCTGGTATCTTAAAAGCCATTTCCATATTAAAAGTTGTTTTTTCTCGCCAGTTCTCTCTGTTGGGAAGAGGTTTAAGCAAGACGAATTACATTATTCTCTTGCAAGTCCTTCCTGTTTCGTAAAGGAGAGGCAAGGGCGGGGACTAATGGGGGCTTTTACTTTAGATTACTAACTTTGACATTTTGTTTTGTTGCTTTCAAAATAACAAATGCAATGAAAACAGACTTTCCCCACCATCCTGTTTGTGTTCAGGAAAGGGTGAGGGGAGCTCAGGTGCCATGCCTAGTTGCACTGGAGAGAGGCACACAGGTTTATCAGGTGTGGGCCTAGGAGGAGAGCACTGGTGCTGCCCATGGGGCTCAGGGTCTGTATTTGTGCGAGCATTTGGGTCAGGAGGAGATCAGAGAGCATGGAGCACAGGCCCTACCTGCCGGGGTCTGTGTGTGATGAGTAAGGGGAGCACAGGTGCAGTGTGCTGGGGATGGGAGAGGGCAGTATTAACCACTCCCTGGGCATCTTCTGAATCTTCAAAGCAGGCTTGGCTTTTCCTGTTCAGAGCTGGCTCCTTCTCCCAGGCTTGGCAGAAGGTGCTGGTCTGGGAGGGGGGCAGGAAAGCCCCCGTGATAGTATAAAAGGCCTCGCTTCTCTTCATCCCTCCTTCCCTATCAAGCCACACCACCTCCCACACACTCTCCCCAAGACACACCCCAGTCTGCAGAGACTGACTAGATGTGTTTGGAACACAGGGGAGCCCTACCCCATGGAAAGGGGGTGGGCAGCCAGTGAAGCCATGTGTGGATGAGCTCCACATGTGCCTGTTCTGCCCTCACTTGTTTCAGCTCCAGGCCCTCTCTAAGTGGCAGAGTAGCTGAGGCCTGTGTTCACGCTGCTGAATTGTGGTAGAGCTGCCAAGCAGCCCTGTAGCCAGCAGACGGCAGTGAAGTGAGCACCAGCAGAGGAATGCCTGATCTTGGTGGGTTGAATAAGTGGAGGACCAGTGTCCATGGCAACAATTGAGCAGGAGACACGATGCTGCTTGCAGGAGCTCTCAATTCATTGTAATGTCTTTGGTATCCAGTTACAGCTGCTTTTGTGATTCAGTTCTGCAATCACCTGTTCTTCCTTCTCCTGCCAAGCGTCACTACGGGGCCCAGCTATCTGCCTCTGCCATCTGCCTTCCGCACACCAAGGAATGCTGGATCAGACCTAAGCAGTGACTTTAGGTTCCCACCACCGCTGGAGCATAATATCTGTTAAATCAGCTCAGAGCTGAGACTGGTCTAATTGGGTCTCCTGCCTGTAACAGTGGCCCGTACAAGGAGCACGAAATCTACACCCATAAGCCAGTTGTGCAGTACTGTAGGGAGAAGGGAAGGGCTGCACTCTTTCTTGGCTTGGGATTTTTACATCGGGAGTACAAAAAGATGCCACCTGGTGACGGGGCTATGATATAATTAGTATTCCCTTCCATCATAACCTCCCCAAGTCCCTCTTTGTAAATATCCCGGTGAACTAGCCCCGTAGCACATCTCTGCCGAAGAGCTAGTTGCCAATAGCAGCCCTGCAGTGCCGGTTTGATTACGTGTGTGTTTCGCTGTCCTCTTTCTCAGCAGGCTGGGAACTGAAATGGATGTTGTTCTCTGAGTGTGAGAAACTGATGCATCAAAAGCAGCACTTGGGATTAGTGCAGAGTCCAGACCCTGCCAGAGGGTAGCTTTTCCGGTGTTTGCAGGGCAGAGGTCTCTTTCTGTGAGTGAGAGGGCAGTTGTTGTTCTTGTTTGATTTGTATTTCATTTGTGCCCAGGGTTCACGTTTTTCAGCAGTCACTATTAATAGTGAGTAGCCCTGATTCCAGCTTTCCTGTCCAGTTTAACTCACCCCATTTAGGCTTGGCAAGATGTTTCTGAAGCCATTACTTCATGCATTAACTTGACATGATCTTTGCCTTTTTCTTTCTGAAGTGGTGGTAACAGCATTGTCCCTGTTGTGTTCAGTACTGTGACCTAGAACTGTGCCCAGGCACTCTTTTGAGTTCAGACCTGGGACCTAGAATCTCATTTCCTCTTCATTCATAATACATCGGCTACTGTAATTCCCCCAATGATAAATTAACAAGCCTAAAACTAGGACAGTCTAGACCAGGTGTGGGCAAACGTTTTGGCCAGAGGGCCACATCGGGATTGCAAAATTATATGGAGGATCAGGTTGGGACAGCTGTCCCTCCCCAAACAGCCTGGCTCTGCCCTCTATCCGACTCCTCCCACTTCCCGCCCCCTGACTGCTCCCCTCAGAACCCTCAACCCATCCAACCTCCCCCGCTCCTTGTTCCTTGACCGCCCCCTCCAGAGCCCACCCATCACTAACTGTCCCCCTCCCCCCTCCCCAGGACTCCTCTCCCTGCCCCTTGACTGCCCCAACATCTATCCAAGCCCCTGCTCCCTGACAGGCCCCCTGGACTCTCAGGCCTATCCAACCTTCCCTATTCCCTGTCCCGACTGCCCCCCCAGAACCTCAGCCCCATCCAACCACCCCCCACTCCCTGTCCCCTGACCCCCACCCCGAAGAATCCCTGCCCCTTATCCAACCCCCCTGCTCCCCACCCCCTTACCATGCTGCTCAGCAGCATGTCTGGCGGCCATGTGGCCTGCCAGAACTAGACACGCTGTCCCTCACCCCTGCCGGAACTCGCAGCCCCGCCCCATTACCATGCCGCTGCAGCTCTGCCTGGAAGTAGCAGCTGGCCAGAGCGCTGCCCGCGTGATGGCAGGAGACGGACTGGGGGCGCCTCCCTGGCTGGGAGCTCAAGGGCCAGACAGGATGATCCCACGGGTCAGATGTGGCCCGTGGGATGTAGTTTGCCTACCCCTGGTGTAGAAGACCATGTACATACAACTTTAAGAAGTAGAGGACCACAAAGTTCACTAAAATCTTTGGGGGGTCATCGTGGTTTTTTGGAGTCTGCATAACTCAAATGTTGTGTAGACATGCGTCAGGGTTCCCTCCCCACTCTGAACTCTGGGGTACAGATGTGGGGACCTGCATGAAAGACCCCCTAAGATTATTTCTAACAGCTTAGATTAAAAACTTCCCCAAGGCAACTTCCTTGGACTGTGTGCTGCCCCACCAAGTGATTTAGACAAAGATTCAGGGAAGGGACCACTTGGAGTTCTATTTCCCCCCAAACTATTCCCCCAAATCCCTTCACCCCCTTTCCCATGGAGGCTTGAGAATAATATCCTCACCAACTGATACAGGTAAACATAGACCAAACCTCTGGGTTTTTAGGACACTGAAAATCAATCAGATTCTTAAAAGAAGAATTTTATTTTTTTAAAAAAAGTAAAAGAATCACTTCTGTAAAATCAGGATGGAAGGTAAATTTACAGGCTAATAAAAAGATTTAAAACACAGACAATTCTCCTCTAAATTTAACTTCAAAGTTACAAAAAACAGAAATAAAACTCCCTCTTAGCATAGGGTAAATTCACAAGCTAAAATAAAAGATAATCTAACACCTTGCCTGGGTTACTTATACTGTGTAATCTTAAAGACTCATTTCAGAATTGTCTATAGGAGATGGATTTTCCTGACTTGGTGCCTCTCTGCCTCGGAGAAAACACAAAACAAAGAGCACAAACAATAAACTCCCCAGATTCGAAAGTATCTTCTTTCCCCATTGGTCTTTCTGGTCAGGTGCTAACTAGGTTATTTGAGCTTCTTAACCCTTTACAGGTAAATGATTCTGTACTTCTGGCCAGGAGGGATTTTACATTACTACATACATAAAGGTTTTTACCTTTCTCTTTAAGACACACCCCCCAAATCACAGGTGGTGGTGGATGGACTGTTCCACACTGGCTGCGATTTCTTCCTTGATTTCTAGGAAAAAACAGAGTTAATACGACACATGCACCTTTAGATATACTACTGATTATATAAAAACTAACAATATTCCCCACATTTCAAGGATGATTTTAACCAGTTGATTCTGGAAAACTTTCACGGGAGAGTGCATCATTTACTTTGTTAGAACCTGTAAGGGATTAAGAAGCCCAAATAACCTAGTTGGCACCTGATCAGAAGGACCAATGGGGAAAGAAGACTGCCTTGGACTGAGCTGGGCTGATATGAACATTTTTCTTCAGCAGGATGGTTTCAGAGCACACAATCTTACATGATCAGTCTTGTTGGAACATTAACCTTTTGGTGTTCTGAGTCTTGTGTTTGCCCAGACAGCAAGCATGAGGAGACATGTACTGAGTAGAGCAGAGGTCAGGTGCATACCAACCGTGGGTAAGCAAATCTCATGCTTCAAGCCATAAACCGATTCGCCTGCAGGGTGTGGGAAACGTCACCCCTGACAAGGGTCAGAAAGTCATTTTCCTCATGTCTGAGCCTTTCACAATTGACCAGGGCCACTGTGGACTTTCCTCTTGGTAGAATATTACACTGGAGGGCACCATGTTCTGATCTGGCAAATCCAGAACTTGTTCCAGGTGAATGCTCGAGTTTCAGGGTGCTCTGCAATAGTTTGTCAGGTGTTCATGTTTTCGGATAAATGTTTAGCTGTTAAGAAGATAAATTAATAGAGTCCCAGCTTCTATTTTTAGTCTTGCTTGGAATGTCCTTGGTTAGAGGGAGATGTTCCTCTGAACAACAGGGTGCACAGAGCACATTTTATACATGCTGCTTTCACTTAAGCTTCAGCACTCATTGCTGTCCCAGGAACATCTTTGTTCGTATTTCCCATGCACTCTGGCTGCTGTGAGACTATGCACATTTCCCCTTTTGTAAGCTGTTAATAACTTCTCAGGTTGTTGGAATATTTATTCTTCTTCGAGTGATTGCTCACATGCATTCCATTTAGGTTAGGCACGTGCTGCGGGCCTGGTTGCCGGGTAGATTTTTCCCCTAGCTACAGGCTGGGTGAGCAGGGAGCCCCCTGGAGTGGCGCCTTCATGGCGCCCTATAAGTACCCCTGCGATCCAGCCAGACCCTCAGTTCCTTCTCACCGCCGAGCTGGTTGTCGGAACAGGAGTACTGCTTTGAGCGTTCTCCTTCTCTCCTAGCGAATAGTTCTTAGTCTACTTTAGTCTTTGTTATCTTAATAGTTAGTAGTTATCTGTTGTTAGTAGTTGTTAGATAGTTTGCATAGTTCTTTGTAGTGTAAATAGTGTTAAGTGCAGGGCTTCCCTGCCGCCGGGGCTTATGTCTCCCAAAGCCCCGGGATTCAAGCACTGCTCCGAGTGTGGGAAGCCTATGCCCGTGGGCGACCCACACTCCAAGTGCTTGAAGTGCCTCGGGGAATCGCACTTGTCGGATTCCTGTAAGATCTGCCGGACTTTTAAGCCAAGGACCCGCAAAGACAGGGAGTCCCGCTTACGGCACATTCTAATGGAGGCAGCCCTTACCCCGGACTTGAGTGCGGCACCGGGCCCCGCACCCAAGCCGCCGAAGGCTAAACCTCGGCACCGGTCACGTTCCCCCAGCGCCAAGCGCAAGCGGGACTCTCAACCTCGCCCCGCTCGGGCAACGGACCGCGTGGAGCCGCCGGCACCGCTCCCGGGAGCTCCGTCATCTCAGGGGAGCCGACCCGAGGAACAGCCACCAGCACCCGCACCGCCGACTCCGGGGCCGCAGGAGGCTCCGTTGAGTCCGGTGCTAGTGGTCTCGCCACTTAGGGTGCCCATTCCGCAGCAGCTTCCCTCCACGCCGGAGGCGTTTGCTGCTGCGAGAGGGTTGCTGACTGGAGAAACACCGCAGCAACAAGTCCGGTCGAGGGGCAAGCCGCCCATGAGCGAGACAGAGATCGCGGCTCAGAGCCCGGCAGGGCATGGACGCTGCTCGATCTCGCGGCGCCGATCAGACTCCCGGTACCGGTCAGCTTCCCGGCACCGGTCGCAGTCTCGGCGCCGCACGGAGTTGAGACCCTGCTCAAGGTCTCCTCATGAGCGCTCACGCCACTCGCGCTCTGGCCGCCGGTCCGAGTCCTGGCGCTGATCAGAGTCCCGGCACCCATGTACAGCCAGGTGCCGGTCGTACTCTCGGCACCGGTCGCACTCCCAGCACCGGTCCATCAGCTGGCGCCGAGGCCGTTCGAGACGTCGCTCGCCAGGCCCCTCTGCATCCCGGCACCGCTCGACGTCCCGGCACCGGTCTCATTCGGGCCACCGTAGATCACCTCGGCACCGATCTGCGTCGAGACACCGGAGATACCATCTATCCCGGTCTCCTCGTCGACGGCGCTCTTCACCTCTGCACCGGACCCCGTCGCGGCACCGACGCTCATCCCGGTACCGATCGTCGTCTCTGTACTGAGACACTCCGAGGTGGCACCGCTCTCCATACAGCCATTCCTCGGAAGGCTACCACGCCTCTCAGCACCGGTCCAGGAGCCCTCGGCACCGGGAGCGTAGAGAGTCCGCCGGCTCCCAAAACCGGCGTGACTCTCCACTTAAGGAGCCCCTGCCTGCCAGTACAGCGGCCCCTTGGCCGCCTTCTTCGGCTTCGGTGTCCCCTCGCTCGGTGGGACCCAGCCAAGTCGCCCGCCCCACCTGGCCGGAGTGGGCATCGTGGGCATATGATCGGCCCCGGTCAACCCAATCTGAGCCCGGGTTCCCGATGCGATCAGAGGGGCCCGCAGATGACACAGCAGGTCCACCTTCGGGGGCCCAGTATCCTGCAGCACCTCGCAGCCCTACAGAGCAGGGTCCCTATGCCTCCCCCTTGGGGTCGAGGCGGTGGCGGGTACTTCGTCGACCAGCCCACCCACCTTGGACCTCTCCAATTATCAACATCTACAGGCAGTTGCTAAAAACATGAATCTGCCTATGGAAGAGGTCCCGGTGGTGGAGGACCCGGTTACCACCATGCTCACCAAGGGCACACCGGCGAGGGTGGCGGTCCCCTTTATAAATACTATTAAACTCCACACTGCTGCGATCTGGAGGACCCCCGCCTCCATTCCCCCTACAGCTAGGGGAGTGGAAAAGCGGTACTTTGTTCCTGCCAAGGGTTATGAATACCTATATGTTCATCCTACGCCCTCCTCTCTGGTGGTTGACTCAGTTAATAACAAAGAGCGCCACGGGCAGGAGGCCCAGGTCCCCAAGGCTAAGGACGCCAAATGGTTGGACCACTTTGGCAGAAAAGTATATTCTTCTGGGGGCCTCCAGCTAAGAGTTGCCAACCACCAGGGGCTCTTGAGCAGGCATCACTTTGACACTGTGGAGGCCCTCACCAAATTCGAGACTGCTCTCCCGCAGGAGGGCAAGCAGGAGTTCAGGGCCCTATTGCTCCAGAGCAGGGACATTTCCCGGCATGCCCTGCAAGCGGCCCTGGACTCGGCGGCCAGAACAATGGCCTCCGGCATCGCCCTCCACCGGGCGGCATGGCTGTCATCGTCCAACCTGGCCCCAGCCATGCAACTTAAAATCCAGGACCTCCCGTTTGAGGTGCAGTCCCTCTTCTCGGAGGATACAGATACCCGTCTCCAGGCCCTCAAGGACAGAGCGGTAATCTTCAAGACCTTGGGCATGCACACTCCGGGACCACAGAAACGCCCCTTCCTCCCGCCCCGCAGGAAATTCTTCCCTCCTGCGCGCCCACCCCAGGACTCCTCCCATAGGAGAGGCCGGCCTTACCGCCGGCGGCAGGGGCCTAGGCAGGGCGGGAAACAGCAAGGCTCCAAGCCACCCCAGGGGCCCAAATCTAACTTTTGATGGTGCGTCCGGGGACAGAGCACCAGTCATGAACCTGGATCCTCCCTTCGGAGACAGTCTGTCCCACTTCCTCCGTGCATGGTCGGACATTACTTCAGACCAGTGGGTCCTCCGCACGGTGGAGGTGGGATATTCGCTCCAGCTTTCCTCTACTCCTCCCTCCCACCCACCCTCCTCATCCCTCTTCAGGGACCCCTCTCACGAGCAACTCCTCGTACAGGAGGTGAGGTCGCTCCTCGCACTGGGAGCCATCGAGCCCGTACCAGAGGAGTTCAAGGGGAAGGGGTTCTACTCCCACTATTTCCTGATCCCCAAGGCAAAAGGGGGCCTCCGGCCCATCCTGGACCTGCGCGGACTCAATACCCACATGATCAGGTTCAAGTTCCGCATGGTCACCTTGGGCACCATCATTCCCTCTCTGGATCCGGGAGACTGGTTCGCTGCCCTCGACATGAAGGACGCTTACTTTCACGTGAGCATCAAGCCCTCACACAGACGCTACCTCTGCTTCCTGGTGGCGGGGGAACACTATCAATTTGCTGTCCTGCCCTTTGGCCTGTCCACCGCACCCAGGGTATTCACAAAGTTCATGGCGGTGGTAGCGGCGTTCCTTCGGCGCCGCGAGGTACAACTATACCCGTACCTCGACGATTGGCTGATCCGAGGCACCTCCAGGGACCAAGTGACCGCACATGTGCAGTTGGTTATCAGCACGTTCGACCGCTTGGGGATCCTCCTCAACAAGGAGAAGTCCACCCTGGAGCCAACCCAGAAAATTGAGCTCATAGGGGCCCTTCTAGACTCCACGGTTGCAAGGGCATCCCTGCTTCAGCCTCGGTTCCTCACCATCCAGTCGGCCATCCGACAGCTGCGCGCCTGTCCAATGACTACGGTCAGGGTCTTCCTCAGCCTGTTAGGTCATATGGCATCGTGCACTCACGTCATACAGCACGCCAGACTGAGGCTACGCCCACTTCAGTCGTGGCTCGCAGTGGCCTACAGACCGAGAAGAGACCGTATGGATACCCTCCTCTCCATTCCCAGGGCTACCCTATCCGCTCTGGCTTGGTGGGAGGACCAGGACAATGTGTGCCAAGGGGTCTCCTTCCTTCCCCCCAGCCCATCCATGTCCCTGGTGACGGACGCTTCGTCCCTAGGGTGGGGAGCTCACCTCGGGGAACTCAGGACCCAAGGCCGCCGGTCGGAGACAGATCTCTGCCTCCACATCAATGTCAGGGAGCTGAGAGCCGTCCGGCTCATGTGCCAGGCATTCTGGGACACATTGCGGGGTCACTGTGTAGCGGTGCTGACAGACAACACCACAGCACAGTACTATGTAAACAAACAGGGCGGGGCCCGCTCCAGTCCCCTGTGCCAAGAGGCGATTCTCCTGTGGGAATTCTGTATAGCCCACGCTATTCACCCAGTGGCCTCCTTCCTTCCGGGAGTCCAGAACACCCTCGCAGACCACCTCAGCAGATCCTTTATGACGCACGAGTGGTCCCTCCGGCCAGATGTCATCCGGCCGATCTTCCTGAGGTGGGGGTTTCCCCACATCGACCTCTTCGCCTCCAGACAGAACAGGAAGTGCCTCCAGTTCTGCTCCTTCCGAGGGCAGCTCCCGGGGATCCCTGACAGATGCCTTTCTCCTACCTTGGACGGGGCACCTGTTCTATGCGTTCCCTCCGATCCCACTACTACACAAAGTGATCCTGAAAATCAGACGGGACAGGGCACATGTCATCCTCATAGCCCCAGCCTGGCCCAGACAGTGCTGGTATGCGTCCCTCCTCCGGCTGTCCAGGGCCCCTCCCATCAGCCTCCCGCTGTGGCCAGACCTGATCTCTCAGGATCACGGTCGCCTCCTGCACCCGGACCTGCAGTCCCTTCACCTCACAGCGTGGCTGCTCCGTGGCTGAGAGGTCCTGAACTTTTATGCTCAGCCGAGGTGCAAGGTGTCCTTCTGGGTAGTAGGAAACCATCCACCAGAAGCACCTATACAGCTAAGTGTACCCGTTTCTCTGCCTGGTGCAGGCGACATGACACCGTTCCAAGTGAGGCTTCTATCCCTCGTATATAGGACTATCTTTTAGGCCTTAGAAACCAAGGCCTTTCTACCTCCACCATTCGGGTCCACCTGGCAGCTATCTCGGCTTTCCACCCTGGCCAGGCGAACCACTCGGTCTTCTCCGATCCGGTGGTGTATCGTTTCCTTAAGGGTCTAGATAAACTCTACCCGAGCGTTAAGCGTCCCATTCCACCCTGGGACCTGAACCTTGTGCTCTCACGCCTCACTATGCCCCCGTTTGAGCCCCTCGCCACGTGTTCCTTACTCCACCTTTCCTGGAAGGCGGCGTTCCTGGTAGCTATCACCTCGGCTCGTAGAGTGTCAGAGATCCGTGCACTGACCTCCGAGCCGCCCTACACGATCTTCCACAAGGACAAGGTACAGCTACGTCCCTACCCGGCCTTCCTGCCTAAGGTGGTCTCCCCCTTCCATATTAACCAAGACATTTGCCTTCCGGTCTTTTACCCAAGGCCACACACCTCTGGAAGGGAACAACAATTACACACGTTGGACGTTAGGAGGGCTCTTGCTTTTTATTTAGATAGAACAAAGCAATTCAGAAAGACGACCCAACTTTTCGTGGCAGTTGCGGAGCGGATGAAGGGCCAACCGGTCTCAGCCCAGAGGCTCTCTTCCTGGATTACCTCGTGCATTCACACCTGTTACGAACTCGCGGGCAGACCTGTCGAGGGAATAACAGCACACTCCATGAGAGCGCAGGCATCCTCTGCGGCCTTCCGGGAGGGATTCCCTATTACGGACATCTGCAGGGCGGCTACCTGGTCCTCCGTCCATACCTTCGCCACCCACTACACCATAGTCCAGCAGACCAGGGACGATGCGGCGTTTGGGTCAGTGGTCTTACGATCAGCAACGGGTCAACCCGACCCCACCTCCTAGGTATTGCTTGCAGTCACCTAAATGGAATGCATGTGAGCAATCACTCGAAGAAGAAAACAGGGTTACTTACCTGTAACTGTTGTTCTTCGAGATGTGTTGCTCACATCCATTCCAAACCCACCCTCCTTCCCCACTGTCGGATTAGCCGGCAAGAAGGAACTGAGGGTCTGGCTGGATCGCAGGGATACTTATAGGGCGCCATGAAGGCGCCACTCCAGGGGGCTCCCTGCTCACCCAGCCTGTAGCTAGGGGAAAAATCTACCCGGCAACCAGGCCCGCAGCGCGTGCCTAACCTAAATGGAATGGATGTGAGCAACACATCTCGAAGAACAACAGTTACAGGTAAGTAACCCTGTTTTTTCAGTTATGAATAAATCTTGGCTTGACCTGACTGGTCTGAAACAGATCTATGCTAATCCAAATTGCAAGCCCCTTCTCTTGCTCCAGAGATTTGTTTCTTCTTCGAGTGATTGCTCACATGCATTCCACTATAGGTTAGGCACGCGCTGCGGGCCTGGTTGCCGGGTAGATTTTTCCCCTAGCTGCAGACTGGGTGAGCAGGGGGCCCCCTGGAGTGGCGCCACTGAGGCACTCTATAAATACCCCTGCGACACAGTCTGGCCCCTCAGTTCCTTCTTCACCGCTCGTGCTGGTAGTCGGAACAGGAGTACTGCTCTTGAGCGTTCTCCTTATCTCCTAGCTGTTGATTCTATTGTTATCTCTATCGTTCTTGTTAAGTAGTTGTTAGTTAGTTTGCATAGTTTTATAGTGTAGATAGTTAAGTGCAGGGGGTTTTCCCTGCCACCGGAGCCATGTCAGCCAAGGCTCCGGGATTCAAGCCATGTGCGGAGTGTGGGAAGCCCATGCCTGCGGGGGACCCACACTCCAAGTGCCTCAAGTGCCTCGGGGAAGCGCACTTGGCAGATTCCTGCAAGATCTGCAGGGCCTTTAAGCCCAGGACCCGCAAGGACAGGGAATCCCGCTTGCGGCAGATCCTGATGGAGGCGGCTCTCACTGCGGACTCGAGTGCGGTACCGGGCCCCGCACCCAAGCCGGCCAAATCGAAGCCTCGGCACCGGTCGTGCTCCCCCAGCGCTAAGCGCAGGAAGGACTCCCAACCTCGCTCCGCTCCGGCACCGGATCGCGTGCAGCCGCCGGCACCGCCCACGCGCCCGCCGTCGCCGCCTGGGAGCCGACCTGAGGCCCAGCCGCCTGCACCCGCACCGATGACTCCGGCGCCACAGGAGGCCCCGTCGAGTCCGGTGCCTTACTAATCTATTAGAGTTCTTTGAAGGGGTCAGCAAACATGTGGACAAGGGGGATCCGGTGGACATAGTGTACTTAGATTTCCAGAAAGCCTTTGACAAGGTCCCTCACCAAAGGCTCTTACGTAAATTAAGCTGCCATGGGATAAGAGGGAAGATCCTCTCATGGATTGAAAACTGGTTAAAAGACAGGGAACAAAGGGTAGGGATAAATGGAACTTTTTCAGAATGGAGAGGGGTAACTAGTGGTGTTCCCCAAGGGTCAGTCCTGGGGCCGATCCTATTCAACTTATTTATAAATGATTTGGAGGAAGGGGTAAACAGTGATGTGGCAAAGTTTGCAGATGATACTAAACTGCTCAAAGTAGTAAGGACCAAAGCAGACTGTGAAGAACTTCAAAAAGATCTCACTAAACTAAGTGATTGGGCAACAAAATGGCAAATGAAATTTAATGTGGATAAATGTAAAGTAATGCACATTGGAAAAAATAACCCCAACTATACATACAATATGATGGGGGCTAATTTAGCTACAACCAATCAGGAAAAAGACCTGGGAGTCATTGTGGATAGTTCTCTGAAGGCATCCACGCAGTGTGCAGCGGCAGTCAAAAAAGCAAACAGGATGTTAGGAATCATTAAAAAGGGGATAGAGAATAAGTCGGAGAATATCTTATTGCCCTTATACAAATCCATGGTGCGCCCACATCTTGAATACTGCGTACAAATGTGGTCTCCTCATCTCAAAAAGGATATACTGGCACTAGAAAAGGTTCAGAGAAGGGCAACTAAAATGATTAGGGGTTTGGAACGGGTCCCATATGAAGAGAGATTAAGGAGGCTAGGACTTTTTAGCTTGGAAAAGAGGAGACTAAGGGGGGATATGATAGAGGTATATAAAATTATGAGTGGAGTGGAGGAAGTGAATAAGGAAAAGTTATTTACTTGTTCCCAAAATAGAAGAACTAGGGGCCATTCAATGAAATTGGCATGCAGCAGGTTTAAAACAAATAAAAGGAAGTTCTTCTTCACACAGCGCACAGTCAACCTGTGGAACTCCTTACCTGAGGAGGCTGTGAAAGCTAGGACTATAACAGGGTTTAAAAGAGAGCTGGATAAATTCATGGAGGCTAAGTCCATAAATTGCTATTAGCCGGGATGGGTAATGAATGGTGTCCCTAGCCTCTGTCTGTCAGAGGGGGGTGATGGATGGCAGGAGAGAGATCACTCGATCATACCTGTTAGGTTCACTCACTCCGGGGCACCTGGCATTGGCCACTGTCGGTAGACAGGATGCTGGGCTAGATGGACCTTTGGTCTGACCCAGTATGGCCGTTCTTATGTTCTTATGTTCTTATGTGCCAGTGGTCTCGCCACTCAGGGTGCCGATTCCGCAGCAGCTTCCCTCCACGCCGGAGGCGTTCGCTGCTGCGAGGAGGTTGCTTGCAGAGGATACCCCTCAGCAACCTGTCCGGTCTAGGGGCAAGCCGCCCATGACTGAGACCGAGATCGCGGCTCGAAGCCCGGCTGGGCATGGACGCCGATCGATCTCGCGGCGCCGATTGAACTCCCGGTACCGGTCAGCTTCCCGGCACCGGTCGCAGTCTCGGCGCCGCACGGAGTTGAGACCATGCTCCAGGTCTCCTCATGGCCGTTCGCGCAGGTCGCGCTCTGGCCGCCGGTCCGAGTCCTGGCGCCGATCAGAGTCCCGGCACCCATGTACAGCCAGGTGCCGGTCGTACTCTCGGCACCGGTCGCACTCCCGGCACCGGTCCGTTAGCTGCCGCAGGGACCGCTCCAGACGCCGCTCGCCAAGCCGATCGTCATCTCGGCACCGCTCGGTGTCACGGCACCGGTCCTATTCGACCCGGCACCGATCACCTCGGCACCGGTCGTCGTCACGGCACCGCAGAGGTCGACGCTCCACCTCTAGACGGCACCGACGCTCGCCTCGGCACCGGACCCCGTCTCGGCACCGAAGGTCTTCCCGGCGCCGGTCGTCATCGCGGCACCATGGATCCCGAAGGCGGAGCCGATCCAGCAATAGCCGATCCTCAGAGGGCCATCGCTTCTCCCGGCACCGGTCGAGAAGCCCTCGGCACCGAGAGCGTAGAGAGTCTGTCGGCACGCGATCCCGGCACGACTCTCCGCCCAAGGCCCTGCAGTCGGCTACTGCGGCTGCCCCATGGCACTCCTCTGCCTCAGTGTCCCCCCGACTAACGGGACCAGCCCCAGCCACCCAACACCCTGCTTGGCCAGAATGGGTGCCTTGGGAGTATGAACAGCCTGGGGAAACCCAATCCGAACCGGGCTTCCCAGTGTGCGCAGGGAGTGCTAGGCAGGAGCTGGCGGGACCACCATTGGCCAGTCAGCCTTCGGCGGGGCACAGCCCTAGAGAGCCGGGTCCTTATGCCTCCCCAGTAGGGGTAGAGGCAGTGGCGGGCACTTCTTCCGCTAGCCCGCCCGCCCTGGAGCTCTCTAACTATCAGCACCTCCTCCAGGCGGTCGCAAAGAACATGAACCTGCCCTTAGAGGAGGTCCCGGTGGTGGATGACCCTGTCACCACCATGTTGACAAAGGGCACCCCGGCACGCGTAGCGGTGCTGTTCATTAACACCATCAAGGCACACACGGCGTCGGTCTGGAAGACCCCCGCCTCCATCCCCCCCACGGCCCGGGGGGTAGAGAAACGGTACTTTGTTCCGGCCAAAGGCTACGAGTACTTATACATTCACCCCACGCCCTCCTCCCTGGTGGTGGAGTCGGTGAACAACAAAGAGCGCCATGGTCAGGAAGCGCAGGTGCCCAAGGCCAAAGAAGCCAAAAGGCTGGACCACTTTGGCAGGAAGGTGTATTCCTCCGGGGGCCTACAACTTAGAGTAGCCAACCATCAGGCGCTACTAAGTAGACACCACTTCGACACGGTGGAGGCCCTTACAAAATTTGAGACCGCTCTCCCCCAGGAGAGCAGACAGGAGTTCAGGGCCCTACTATTCCAGAGCAGGGACATATCCAGACATGCCCTGCAAGCGGCCCTGGACTCGGCTGACTCTGCAGCCCGAACAATGGCCTCGGGCATAGCCCTCCGCCGGGCAGCGTGGCTCTCCTCGTCCAGCCTAGCCCCGGCCATGCAATATAAGATACAGGACCTCCCCTTTGAGGGACAGGCCCTTTTTTCAGAGGACACGGACACCCGGCTCCAGGCCCTCAAGGATAGAGGGGTGACCCTCAAAGGCCTGGGTATGCACGCCCCAGGCCCACAAAGGCGCCCCTTCATCCCTCCACGAAGGAGGTTCTTCCCACCTGCTCGCCCGCCCCAGGACTCCTCTAGTAGGAGAGGCCGCCCCTACCGCAAGCGGCAAGGGCCCAGACAAGGCGGGAAGCAGCGAGGCTCTAAGCCTCCCCAAGGGCCTAAGCCCAACTTTTGATGGTGCACCCGGGGGCAGTTTACCAACCACAGTCCTGGATCCTCCCTTCGGAGACCGTCTGTCCTACTTCCACCGTGCATGGTCGGACATTACATCGGACCAGTGGGTCCTCCGCACGGTGGCGGTAGGATACTCCCTCCAGCTCTCCTCCACTCCTCCCACCCACCCACCTCCCTCGTCCCTCTTCAGGGACCCCTCTCACGAGCAACTGCTCGTACAGGAGGTCAGGTCGCTCCTTGCATTAGGAGCCATCGAACCTGTACCACAGGAGTTCAGAGGAAAGGGGTTCTACTCCCGCTACTTCCTAATCCCCAAGGCGAAAGGGGGCCTCCGGCCCATCCTGGACCTGCGCGAACTCAACACCTACATGATCAAGTTCAAGTTCCGCATGGTCACCTTGGGCACTATTATTCCCTCTCTGGATCCGGGAGATTGGTTCGCTGCCCTCGACATGAAGGACGCCTACTTCCACGTGAGCATCAAACCCTCACACAGGCGTTACCTCCGCTTCCTGATAGCGGGAGAACACTATCAGTTCGCCGTCCTACCCTTCGGCTTGTCCACCGCACCCAGGGTGTTTACGAAATGTATGGCGGTAGTGGCGGCGTCCCTACGACGCCGCGGGGTACACTTATACCCATACCTCGACGACTGGCTCATCCGAGGCACCTCCAGGGAACAAGTGTCAGCACACGTGCGTCTCGTGATCGGCACGTTCGACCGCCTGGGAATCCTCCTCAACAGGGAGAAGTCCACCCTGGAGCCTACCCAGAGTATAGAGTTCATAGGAGCCCTACTAGACTCCAGGGTAGCAAGGGCATCCCTGCCCCAGCCTCGGTTCCTCACCATCCAGTCGGCCATCGGACAACTCCGCAACTGTCCGATGTCTACGGTCAGGGTCTTCCTCAGCCTGTTAGGCCACATGGCATCGTGCACCTTCGTCATACAGCACGCCAGGCTACGGCTACGCCCACTACAGTCGTGGCTCGCAGGGGCCTACAGACCGAGAAGGGACAGTATGGACACCCTCCTCTCCATCCCCAGAGCCACCCTATCCGCTCTGGCATGGTGGGAAGACCAGAACAATGTGTGCCGAGGAGTCCCTTTCCTCCCCCCCAGCCCGTCCATGTCCCTGGTGACGGACGCCTCGTCGCTAGGGTGGGGAGCTCACCTAGGGGAACTCAGGACCCAGGGCCGCTGGTCGGAGTCAGACCTCGGCCTCCACATCAATGTCAGGGGGCTGAGGGCCGTCCGACTTGCGTGCCATGTGTTCCGGGACACGCTACAGGGTCACTGTGTGGCGGTGCTGACAGACAACACCACAGCCCAATACTACATAAACAAGCAGGGCGGGGCCCACTCCAGCCCCCTGTGTCAAGAGGCGACTCTCCTATGGGAGTTTTGCATAGCCCACGCTATTCACCCGGTGGCCTCCTTCCTTCCCAGAATCCAGAACACCCTAGCGGACCACCTCAGCAGGTCATTTATGTCTCACGAGTGGTCCCTTCGGCCGGATGTCATCCGACCGATCTTCCTGAGGTGGGGGTTTCCCCACATCGACCTCTTCGCCTCCAGACAGAACAGGAAGTGCCTCCAGTTCTGCTCCTTCCGAGGCAGCTCCCCGGGGTCTCTGACGGATGCCTTCCTCCTTCCCTGGACGGGACACCTGTTCTACGCGTTCCCTCCGATCCCGCTTCTACACAAGGTGATCCTGAAGATCAGACGGGACAGGGCACAGGTCATCCTCATAGCCCCGGCCTGGCCCAGGCAGTGCTGGTATGCGTCCCTCCTCCGGCTGTCCAGGGCCCCTCCTATCAGCCTCCCGCTGTGGCCAGACCTGATCTCGCAGGACCACGGTCGCCTTCTGCACCCGGACCTGCGGTCACTTCACCTCACGGCGTGGCTACTCCATGGCTGAGAGGTCCTGATCTCTTATGCTCAGCCGAAGTACAGAATGTCCTTCTGGGAAGTAGAAAACCATCCACCAGAAGTACCTATACGGCCAAGTGGTCCCGCTTTTCTGCATGGTGCAGACAACAGGATATAGTCCCAAGTGAGGCTACTATCCCACGTATATTGGACTACCTATTAGGCCTTAGAAATCAGGGCCTTTCTACCTCCACCATCCGGGTCCACCTCGCGGCCATATCAGCGTTCCACCCGGGCCAGTCGAACCACTCAATCTTTTCTGATCCTGTGGTATACCGTTTCCTCAGGGGCCTGGATAAGCTGTACCCGAACATTAAGCGTCCCATCCCACCTTGGGACCTCAACCTCGTGCTCTCACGCCTCGTGATGCCCCCTTTCGAGCCCCTCGCCACGTGCTCCTTAACGCACCTCTCCTGGAAGGTGGCATTCCTAGTAGCTATCACCTCGGCTCGTAGAGTGTCAGAGATCCGCGCACTTACCTCCGAGCCGCCTTACACTATCTTCCACAATGACAAGGTGCAGCTACGTCCCCACCCGGCCTTCCTGCCTAAGGTGGTCTCTCCCTTCCATGTTAATCAGGACATTTGTCTTCCAGTCTTTTACCCTAGGCCTCACGCCTCTGGGAGGGAACAGCAATTACACACGTTGGACGTTAGAAGGGCTCTTGCTTTTTATTTAGACAGAACAAAGCAATTCAGGAAAACAACGCAACTCTTTGTGGCAGTTGCAGAGAGAATGAAGGACCAGCCAGTTTCAGCCCAAAGGCTCTCCTCCTGGATCACCTCGTGCATTCACACCTGTTATGAACTCGCGGGCAAGCCGCTTGAGAAAGTAACAGCACACTCCACGAGAGCGCAGGCGTCCTCTGCGGCCTTCCGGGAGGGAGTCCCTATCACGGACATCTGCAGGGCAGCTACCTGGTCCTCCGTCCATACCTTCGCCACCCACTACGCCATAGTCCAGCAGACCAGGGACGATGCGGCGTTTGGGTCAGCGGTCTTACGGTCAGCAATGGGTCAACCCGACCCCACCTCCTAGGTATTGCTTGTAGTCACCTATAGTGGAATGCATGTGAGCAATCACTCGAAGAAGAAAACAAGGTTACTTACCTGTAACTGTTGTTCTTCGAGATGTGTTGCTCACATCCATTCCAAACCCGCCCTCCTTCCCCACTGTCGGGTTAGCCGGCAAAGAAGGAACTGAGGGCCAGACTGTGTCGCAGGGGTATTTATAGAGTGCCTCAGTGGCGCCACTCCAGGGGGCCCCCTGCTCACCCAGTCTGCAGCTAGGGGAAAAATCTACCCAGCAACCAGGCCCGCAGCGCGTGCCTAACCTATAGTGGAATGGATGTGAGCAACACATCTCGAAGAACAACAGTTACAGGTAAGTAACCTTGTTTTCTCGAGGTCGGAGTGGTGTGGAGGGGCTCCCAGCCTGTCTGCAGCTGACCAGTGGAGGACATTGTGCTCTTTTTCTATTACCCATTTAGCCACCACTAAACACAACTCGTTGCTGATAAACAGTGGTCAGGGTGCTAGGGTGCCATTACTCCTAATAATCTTCTTACCATTTGATATGAGAGTAAGCGATAGGTTTGGCACACTGCTTACAGGCCTATGTAAATTTCTTCCTTTTTCATTAGTAGTAGTAATCTAGTTTATTCTCTGAAATAAAATGTATTAACCTAGAATCTCAGACCGCCATTATGCTCCAGCATTGTGAGCTCTAATGAAATGCTGGGCTAAGCTTATCCCTCCTTAGCAAGCAGATGGCAGATTATTTAGTCTTGTTGAGGGCTGGCTGGCTGGTTGATGGGCCGATGGTGTTGGGGACCTGCAGTTAGTGGAACTGAATTTGTGTCTTTATTGTGCCGCTGCACTCTTTGTGTTTGCTTTGAGAGGCGAATGCCATGTTGACATAAAATACTCCTGACACTCAAAATGTACATTGTCATTTTAAAAAAATCCACTATAGGGCTGTGACTTTTGCGTGACACACAACAGCATTTAATCCAGTCTGTCTCTGGTACTGCTCCCTTGCACCCCACAGAGAGAGAAAAGGGGGTGCTGATGTCTGCATGCTACTAATGAAAGGTGAGCTTTGAGCTGTGACCTGGAACTGCTTTCTTGACCATGCTGCCTGGCTGAAATGGTTCATCAGGGTTGGAAAGCCAGAATTCTGAAATGCCCAAAATAACAAGCAGCATTATAAAGGAAATTCAGAGCCCAGGTTTACCTGAAAAGAAGTCCAGACATGATAAGGTCATGAGGAGAAAAATGAAAAACTGTCTTTAAAAATCAGTTTACCCTGGGATGACAAACCCTGTTATGTATTAATCATAGTTGTATGGTTATTTCATGATGTCACTGCAGGTCAGAGTGAAAGTTGTGTGGGTGCTTTCAGTGCATTTCCACACCTTCACGTGTTTGGATTTATTTTATGTTTGCACGGTTCCCTCGCTGGTGGATTCTCTGCACCTTGAAGTCTTTATACCATTTTTTGAGGACTTCAGTAGCTCAGACATAGGTTGGGGGTTTATTACAGGAGTGGGTGCAGGAGGTCAGACTAGACTATCACAATGGTCCCTTCTGACCTTAAAGTCTATGAGTCTAAAGCATTGGTTCTCAAAGTGGGTGTCGGGACCCCTCTGGGGGTCACGAGCCAATTCTCTGGGGGTCGCGAGCCCCTGCTGCCAGCAGCCGGCCCCAAACAATGCTGCTGCCACGGGCTACTGGCATCTGGCCCCTGCTGCTGCAGGCAGCCTGTGCCCCTGCCACAGCGGGCCACCGGCGCCCCCATAAGGCTGGTCCCGGCCGCGGCTCCTGCCACAGCAGGCTGCTGGTGGCCCCGCGACCCTGGTCCCAGCTCCCGCTGTGGCGGGCTGCTGGCGGCCCTGCGAGCCCGATCCGGGCCCTGGCTCCTGCTGTGGCGGGCTGCCGGCACTGGCCTCAGAAGGCTGCTGGAACCCCCCTCAATCCCAACCCCTGCCCTCGGGGGCTGCTGGAACCCTCCCGCCCCCCATCCCAGCCCATGACGTAGTGGGCTGCAGGCACGCCGCCCCCTCCCCCCCCCCCGCCTGACGCCTGGGGGGGAGTCGCGCTTAGAGGCCCGGTGTGGGAAAGGGGTCACCACTACAAAAAGTTTGAGAACCACTGGTCTAAAGCAAGCCCAGCACTTTGGTGCACAGAACACTGGCCTTGATGCGTGAGGGTTCGGCACAGAGAAAAGACTCAGCTAAGGACTCTCAGCACTACCATTCCATGGCCCTGAAGACTGCAAACGCCTGCCACTGTTCCCGTTCGCCAGTGACACACACGAAAAGAAGAGCGGCCGGGAGTGTTCCCCCACTAAAGTAATGGAGAGAGCAGGCACTTGTGGGGTGCGTCCTGCCTCAGGACACCCAACCTCAGCCCAACCTGGAGGAGGACATAGACACGCCCACCCCCGTCCATGCCATATCCATATGAAGTGGCTAGGGACCTGATCGTGATAGGGACCTTAGTACAATGATGTGGCACCAATCACTGTCATCATGGCACCCTTCCCTGGCACCGTCTTGGCCCGCACTGCCCTGGTCACCGGTATTGGACTGCTTTGCGGACGCAGACTCCTATGCCTCTAGGAGGAGCAGGTACAAAGGGCAGCCGTTGCCTGTGATGTCCTGGCCGCCACAGTGGCAAGGGCTGGCCCAATGGCCCTTTTGGACACCATGCCCAGGGCCCAGGCTCCAGATCCCTGTTGCTGGCTTCAGAGGTGCAGATCCCTCTCTCTGCCACCCCGGTGACCTGGGAGCCTTTGCATGGACAAGAAATGGATGCCCAGGTCAGCGCTGGCACTGATGCAGGGCCCAGTACTGGCACTGTTACAGGGGCTGGCGCGGGGGAACCAGTGCTGTCCTAGCACCGCTCAAGGGGTCACCACACGGGGATCCCCATGTGATGGAGGGTCAAGAAGACCCAGTGCCCCCGAGGGACTCATCCTCTTCCTTCCCGGATGAGGCTGTGGCAGGTACCTCCATCACACTGCCTGCCATGGACATCAGAGGGCATTAGGACCTGCTCAGGAGAGTGTCCCAGAACCTGAATATGCAGGCAGAGGAGGTCTCAGAGGAGGCCGATCCCATGGTGGACATTCTGGACCCTGAAAGACCTGTGGGGTTGGCTCTGCCCCTCATTAAGACAATCTAGAACTAATGTGTTGTGGCAATCACCCACCTGTGTAACCCCCACAGCTAAAGGGTTGAAACGCTAGTACTTTGTGCTGTCTATAGCAGGGATGGGCAAACATTTTGACCTGAGGGCCACTTCGGGGTTGCAAAATTGTATGGGGGGCTGGGTAGGGAAGGCTGTGCCTCCCCAAACAGCCTGGCGCCACACCCTATCCAACTCCCTCCCACTTCTCTCTCCCATCCAACGCCCCCTGCTCTTTGTTCCCTGACCATCCCCTCCAGAGACCCCCTGCCCCTAACCCCCCACCCCGGGACACCATCCCCTATCTAACCTCCTTGCTTCTTGTCCCCTGACCATCCCCTTCCAAGACTCTCCCCCAACTTCCCCCCTGGACTGCCCCACCCCTATTCACATCCCCACCCCCTGACAGGCCCCGAGAACTACCACACTTATTCAACCTCCCCATCCCCTGAGCACCCTCCCAGAACTTGTGCCCCATCTAACTGCCCCCTGCCCCTTGCTGACCGCCCCCTGGGACTCCCTGCCCCTTGTCCTAACCCCCGGTCTCCTTACCTCATGCTGCTCAGAGCAGCATATCTTACAATTGCATGGCCTGCCAGAGTTGGACACAATGCTCCGCAGCAGCCAGCCAAACCGCTGTAGTACTGCCCAGGAACAGCGTGCCAGAACACTGCCCACGTGGTGCACTGTGACTGTTGGGAGGAGGAACAGCAGGGGAGGGACCAGGGATAGCCTCCCCGGCCGGGAGCTCTGGGGCTGGACAGAACGGTCCGCAGGCTATAGTTTGTTCCCTCCACTTCCCTCGCTCTAAAGGGTATGAACATCTCTATACCCACCCGCAGCCAGGTACTTTGGTGGTGGAGGTGGCTAATCACAAGGAACGGAAGGGACAGTTGGGGCCAACCGCCAAGTCCCAGGACATTAAAAAGCTGGATCTCTTCAGTCGCAAGGTGTAGTTCACAGCAGGGTCTCCAGCTTCGCATATCAAACCAACAGATAGTCCTCAGCTATTATTGCTACAATTCCTGGAACACCTTGTCCAAGTTCCGTGAATTGCTTCCGGAGAACTCCTGCTCTGAGTTCAAGGCAGTCCTGGAGGAAGGCAAGGTGTTCGCAAGGACCCCCCTACAGGTCATTTTGGACTCAGCAAATTTGGCCACTCACATGATGGCTACTGCCATAACCATGAAATGCAGCTCCTGGCTTCAGGTCTCGGGGCTCCCACAGGAGGTCTAGAATACTATCCAGGACTTACCCTTTGACTATTTGGGACTCTATTCAGAGCAGACAGACTCTAGGCTCCACAGCCATAAGGACTCGTGAGCAACCCTTAAATCTTCGTCTTATTTACTGGGGCCTACTCTATGCACATTTTGTGCCAGGGTAACTGTACTGGGCGGGTGAACTAGTTATACTGGTGCAAGTCATAACATGGATGCAGTTAAACCAGTATAAACATCCTTTATTCCCCTTCCCATTCAGGAATAGCTGTACAGGTAATAAACACCTTTATAATAGTGTAACCACATCCACACCAGGGAGATGTGCCACTAGAACGGCAGAGAGAGAGCTGGGGAATCCCGCAGACTGTGGTGTGAGGGTGCAGGCTGCTCACATTTCCAGTGTTAAATCTTTGGAGGAGTCAGAGCAACATACCCGCCCCATGGGGTCGCTGCTCCGAGGCGGGGGTGCCATTGCCACAGGAATACTGTTTGGCCAGCAGGTGCAGTGATATTGTGAATGTGCCCATGCAACAGTCTCTGTGTGGGTTTCCCTATGAAAACATCTGAGGAGAAGCTGTGTTCTGTTAATTTCTAATCTTGTACCAGCACGTGAGCAGAAAGACCCTGCTAAAGTACCTGAAAAGAGACCTTAACGTTGCAAACGGCCTGGTCCCAAACCATCATCCCAGCTATGCACGGTGACATGTAATAACTGCCTGGTAGCTATGGCCAGCGCTGGCTCTGCAGAGTGGTGAGCGAGATGTGGTGGGAAGTACTGCAGGATACCTCACACTGGGCAATTGGGATAGGGCCGTGAAATTCCTGTGGCTTCACCTGTATTAGTGGTCCCTGTGGGAATGGAAGAAGACATACCAAGACTTCTGCCCTTGGTGCCCCTCTCCTCCATGGGCTCCCTGCTGTCCTGTCGGACCGAGTCTGCCCCTGGCTGTGTCGTCCCTGTAGTGAGACTGTTGTCTTCTCTCTGCAGGAGCATGACATCGAGACAGCTTTTGGAGTTGTCCATGTCACCATGCAGGGCACCCCGAAGGGGAACAGACCTGTCATCCTCACTTACCATGACATTGGCCTCAACCGTAAGTCTTCTTGCTCTTCCCACCCCCCACCCCCAGCCTTTATTGGCTCTAAAGGGCCGGTTTTAAGGCAAGAGTCAGAGTCTTAGTAGTCTTTGGGAACTATTTGGTCCTCTGATGCAGAGAGCACAGAAATCGGGCTGGCATGGAGCTGAGATGGGGACAGAGCACGTGACAAGGCCTTTGTCTGGAATGTAGCTCTTCACAGGGTGACCAGATGTCCCATTTTTATAGATCTCCTGTTGTTTGAGACTTTTTCTTTTATAGGCACCTATTCGCCCCCACCCCTGTCCTGTTTTTCACAGTTGCTCTCTGGGTCACCCTTTCTCTGCAGGCCTTGAAGACCCTGGTGTGGAGAGTGTCAGTGAGGATGCAGAGCAGCCAGCAGTTCAGTCAGTGACCCCTCTGAGTTGAGCACTGACTGATGGAGCTGGCTGCCCAAGGCCTTCCCATGCACCACCCCCTTCTTTATGGAGGCTGGGCAGACTAGTTAGCAGCAGACGTGACTAGTGCTGAGAACTGCTCTAAGGCAGGCACTGCTATTTATAGGTCCTCATCACCCCAGCCCCTCTTCCAAAAGGTTTCACTCCCGGGAGCTTCCCAGCCCCCTCACGTAACTGCTCTTAGGAGAAGCCCAACACCTGTGTACATGAGTAACCAGGGGCTCTTGGTTTGGCTGCAAACCGCAGTGTTCCTGAGTCCTGTGTCTTCTTGCTATAGATTGCATCTGTGTGAACTGTGCACTGCAGTGACTGGCTGCTTGGCTGGGCAGTGAGATTAGCTTGTGATTGTTTCTGCCTCACCCCCTCCCTCTGCTCTCCCAACTCCAAACACTTCCTAGATTGCTGTCACATGGACTTGAACAGACCCCTGGTCACAGCATGCACCATCAGGCTTCAGTTGTCCAAAGGATACACAGCAGCAATGGGGTTTCCAGAGCAGCTTGTTTGGGTGGGTGGCACGGCTGTTCCAAGCATGAGTGGTAGCAGCATTTGGGCTGGGTCCATGGCTCACTGGACATTTCTCTTACAGACAAATCCTGTTTCAATGCATTCTTTAACTTTGAAGACATGCAGGAGATTACCCAGCACTTTGCTGTGTGCCACGTGGATGCACCAGGCCAGCAGGAGGGAGCTCCCCCTTTCCCAAATGGGTAAGAACTCTCAGAAGCCTCTTTTCAGAGTTCCAGGTGTGCTCAGGGCCCCCTCGCTCCAAGATGATATTTAATGACAGCATGGGGCTCCCCGTGCTGGCAGAGGCAGGCTGCCATCTGGTCAGCCCTGGCACTAGGGAGAAGGGAAGCTGGGGAGAGATCACTCCAGCCAGCAGGATCTCTGCCCGCTGGAGCAGAGGAGGCACTTGCATCACCAAGAGCCAGTCCTGGAAGTGATGCTGCTGGGAGCTTTCTGATTTAGCACATGATCCCAACCGACCCAAACTAGTATATAGCTGGAGTTGCTCAGTCCATCCCTCCATTCTCCAGCATGGGATCTGTGCTGGACAGATCTCTGCGAACACAGCTTACGGGGCGGGATCCGTAATGTGACGTGCTGCAGTGTCACTGCCCGTAGTTACCCAAACCCACGCTGTTCAAACAGTCCTGGCTCTTGGAATGTCATCAGAAGGCTCGCAACTGTGTCGCCTGTGGAGGTCAGTGTTTGGAGGCTCGCTGATTCCAACCTCTCCTTTGGGTTTCAGGTACCACTATCCTAGTATGGATGAACTGGCTGAAATGCTGTCTGCTGTTCTAACCCACCTGAGGTAAGTGTGCAGATGGGCCAAGGCTGACTCCTGTCAGATTATTGCAGGAGGCCATGCTGCCATTCCAGCAGCTCTGTCTGTGCTTCTGTGGGGTTCTGCATGTGCTGCATGCAAAGGACAATGGCTGTCCCAAGGCGCTTGCCTATCCCACACAGCCTTGGCATGGAGTGTCCCTGTAGGGAATACATTCCACCACATGCCTGCTGTGTGACTGCAGGGCCAAAAAGAGAACAAGCCTTTGATCCAGTTGAGCTGGTCTGAGGCCCGATTGGGGTGGGGATACCCGGGGCTTGAGTTCAGAGTGTCTTTTCTGACTCTGATGTGCCTTTGTTTCAGCCTGAAAAGCATCATTGGGATTGGAGTTGGAGCTGGTGCTTACATCCTCAGCAGGTTTGCAGTAAGTAGCTTTTTTTTCCACCCTGCCCCCACTAACCATACTGCCTCTTTGCATGGCATAGGCAGAGAATCAGGGATTTCAGAATACATTCAAATGGCCAAACGAGAGCTGTTTAGGGTACCTGAGGGATTAAACAGAGCCAGTGCTGCTCTACGGCCTTGCCGGACTCAGGGTGAGCCCCTGGCATAGGGATGCCATTAGAGTCAGTGGAAAACTGCTGGAGAGGTCAGTGGAGTTAGGGATTGGCCGCTTGCACATCTAGGAGAGGAGACAAGTAGCTGATCTGTGGTCACACTGTACTGAATCTCATCTCAGCATTCATAGCTAGAAAGATAAATCCCATCTCTAAAATCTGCAGTTCAGACTTAGAGCAACATAAACAGTTTTCTTGTGCTGAAAGTCCAGTGATCCAAGATGGATAGGAAATCCAGACTGAAAGCTGTCATGGGTCTCCAAATGCAACAGCAGATGTTCTTCTTCGAGTGATTGCTCATGTGTATTCCACAGTAGGCGTGCTTGCCACGTGCACCGGTGTCAGAAGTTTTTCCCTTAGCAGTACCCATAGGGGAGAGCCCCCCATGACCACCCAGGACTATGGAGGTGGTACCATGGAGGAGACTCTGAATGGGACTCTGAGTTGGAGCGGGGATGACATCTGTGCCCTGATCTGCTGCGGTAACCCCTTCTGGACGGGGACCTTGGGCGATGTCCCCGTCGGCACGCGCTCCCCGACGTGCAGCGGTGCCTGGAGTCCCGGGCCAATGGCACCCAGCCAGAGAGCCTGGGGGGCATCGAAGGCGATCCATGTGGACTCTGCCACTGGATGGTGAACAGCATTGGGAATGTTCCCTTGACTGCAACTGGGGGCAACTGTGGAGAGCCCAGTGGTGGCTTGCCTCTGTAAGAAGAATGTAGTTTAGAAGTAACTGTATTATGAATATAGTGTAATATGGTTTTCTGGCCTCTTGTGTCTTGCACTCCTGACCTTTCTCATGTATGTATTTCAAATTCCCCTGCCTTGCCTCACACCTTCCTGCCCCCATTGTCTTTCACAACGATAAGAGCCATGATGTCTGCATGTCCTGTGTTTAAGGAGTTCCAGACAGGTAAACGGAATAGATTAATACCAAACAAAGGGTGTGATAGCCATTAAGCTTTCCCACTTGTGTAAGTGTATTGAAAGCTCCCCTCCCTTACTCACACTGGAGTATAAAATAGGCCTCAGCCATGTATAGAGTGGAGCCATTTGTTTTTGGGTGTTAACCCCGTGGCTCCTTCTTGCTAGGCAATAAACTTGTTTTCATAAACCTACTGAGTTTTGCCTGTCCTTTGAGGGTAAATTGGGACACACCTCCAAAGGGACGAAGCAGTTTTTGCAACACCTCTGGAGTGTGGAACCGACATCGGTGGCGTTCCAGGTACCGGCAGGGACAAGACATCTTGGGCCGCTTGCAAGGCCTCCAGCATGGAAGGCATCAGGACATCCAGAGAGACCTGCGCCAATGTAGCTGGGCTGCTCCACTCAACGTGAGTCGGAGGCCTGGGGGCCATGCGCCACTCTGGGGGTCGTGGGGGGCGGCACTCCCCCTACGAGTACTGCTAAGGGAAAAACTTCCGGCACCGGTGCATGTGGTGAGCACACACACCTACTGTGGAATAGACATGAGCAACATGTCTTGAAGAACACAAGTTCTTCTTCGAGTGATTGCTCATATGCATTCCATGTAGGTGTGCACGCGCCGCGGGCACAGTTGTCCGGAAGATTTTTCCCCTAGCTACAGGCTGGGTCGAGCAGGGAGCCCCCTGGAGTGGCGCCTCTATGGCGCTGCATAAGTACCCCTGCGACCCAGACCCACCCTCAGTTCCTTCTTACCGCCCGCGCTGGTTGTTGGAACTTGGAGCTCTGCTGTTTAGCGATCTCCTTTCTCCTAGCTTTGTAGTGTAGATTTGTTTTAGTAGTTCTTTGTTGTTAATAGTTATTCAAGTTCTTAGTAGTTCTTTGTTATTAATAGTTAAGTTAAGTAGTTGTTGAAGGCAGGGAGGTTTCCTCTCCTGCCGCCTGGGGCTTTATGCCTCCTAAAACTCCGGGTTTCAAGCCCTGTGAGAGGTGTGGGAAGCCTATGCCTGTTGGCGACCCACACACTAACTGCTTGAAGTGCCTGGGCAACTCTCATCTGGTGGACAAGTGCAAGATCTGTAAGACTTTTAAACCGCGCACCAGAAAGGACAGGGAGTCTCGCCTCCGTCAGCTTCTCATGGAGGCAGCCCTCGCTCCGGCACCGGACTCGGGTGAGGCACCGGGACCCGCTCCTAAGGTGGTGTCTGCCAAAGCGCTAAAACCTCGGCACCGGTCGCACTCCCCTGGCCGCAGGAAGAGGTCCGAGACGGTTGTCCCGGCACTGATTCTGCCGCCAGACGCTCAGCCCGTTAGGGACCGTTCAGCACAGCCTCCGGCACCGCTGACTGCGGTGCCACCAGCAGAACAGCGTCCCGCTAAGGACCGCCCTGGCAAACAGCCGCCGGCACCGTCGACTCCGGCACCGTTGACTCCGGCACCATCCCAGGTTCCGTTGAGTCCGGTGCGGGTAAGCTCGCCTTTTAGGGTGCTGGCACAGCAGCAGCTCCTTCCCTCCACACCGGAGACTTTTGCTGCTGCTCGGGAGCTGATCATCTTGACAGCTTCTCCCGCAGCTCAGAGATCGGTCCAATCCAGGGGCAAGCCTCCCATGATTGTTCCTGCGGTCCCTGCCGGGAGCCCTTCAGGGTCTCGGCACCAGTCGATCTCGCGGCGCCGATCTTACTCCCGGCACCGGTCCGCATCCCGGCGCCGGTCACAGTCTCGGCGCCGCTCAGAGTCGAGCCCTCGCTCCAGGTCTCCTCGATCTAGATCCCGGCACCGCTTCCAGCCTCACCGCCGGTTGTACTCTCGGTGCCAATCGCACTCCCGGCACCGCTCCACCAGCTGGCATCGAGGACCACCCCGGCACCACTCGCCATCCCGATGCCGATCACCATCCCGGCACAGGTCACCATCCCAGCGCCAATCGCCAGCCCGGCACCGGTCTCCACCAGGGCACCGGACACCGTCCCGGCACCGGACTCCGCCCCGGCACCGGTCCCCGAGCCGACGCCGATCTCCGGCCCAACACCATTCGCGGAGCCCGCACCGCTCAGAACGTAGAGAGCCTGCCCAGTCCAGATCCTGGCACGGCTCTCCGTCTGTCGTGCATCGGTTTGCCAGCTCCGCGGCCCCCTGGCCCTCCTCATCGGCCTCGGCCTCACCACGTTCGGTTCAAGGACAGCCGGTCGCGGTACAGTCCAGCTGGCCTGTCTGGGCACCTTGGGCATACCAGCAAGCCCAAGGAACCCAGTCTGTGGGGACCGCATCGGAGCCCGGGGTCCGGCAGCCACTGTTTGGGGGGACAGACGAGGTAGTTGCAGGTCCGTCCTCGTCGGCTCTTCCTCACCTCGACGTGCCCCCGGGCCCTACGGAGCCAGAACCCTACTCCTCCTCGTCCCCGGATGAGGCGGTGGCGGGCACGTCGTCTTCAAGTCCACCGCCGGTGGACCTGTCCGCCCATCAGGCGTTGTTGAAAGCAGTGGCCAAAAACATGAACCTCCCGATGGAGGAAGTCCCTGCCTTCGATGATCCTGTCGCCAGCATTTTGGCAAAGGGTGGACCAGCTAGGGTGGCCTTGCCCTTCATTAATACCATCAAGAGATCCATGGCCACCATATGGCAGACACCACCTCCATCCCTCCTACAGCGAAAGGGGTGGAGAGGAGGTACTTTGTCCCTGCAAAGGAGTACGAGTACCTGTACGTCCACCCTCCTCCTTCCTCCCTAGTGGTAGACTCTGTCAATAACAAGGAGCGCCATGGGCAGCAGGCCCCAGCCCCCAAGGCGAAGGAGGCCAAAAAGCTGGACCTTTTGGGGAGGAAGGTGTACTCGGCGGGTGGGCTGCAGCTCAGGGTGGCCAATCAGCAGGCACTCCTGAGCAGACATTTTTATGATACTGTGGACTCCCTGGCCAAGTTTGAGGGTACAGTTCCCCCGGAGGCCAAGCAGGAGTTCAGGGCATTTGTCCAGCAGGGCAAGGACGTAGCTAGAATTGCCCTGCAGGCGGCCCTGGACTCAGCCGATTCCGCGGCCAGAACGGTCGCGTCGGGGGTCACCCTAAGGCACAGTGCATGGCTGCAATCTTCCAATCTTCCAGCTGGAATGCAGCGAACAATACAGGACCTTCCCTTCGAAGGCGTGGGACTCTTTTCAGAGATCACAGACGCGTGCCTGCAGACCTTCAAAGATAAGAGGGTGACCCTCAAAACTTTGGGAACACACACCCCCATTACCCAGAGATGGCCCTTCCAACCCCCAAGGAGGCGGTTTTATCCCCCTCCGCGCCCGTCCCAGGACTCCTTCCAAAGGAGGGGGCGGACCAACTGCCGTCGCTCCGGGCCATGGCAAGGGGGTAAACAGCAGGCCCCTAAAACGTCCCAGGGGCCTAAGCCTAACTTTTGAAGGTGCGCGTGGGGGCAGAGCACCAGTCAAGTTCCTGGATCCTCCCTTCCACGATCGTCTGTCCCACTTCCTCCGTGCCTGGTCAGACATTACATCGGACCAGTGGGTCCTCCGCACGGTGGAGCTGGGATATTCGCTCCAGCTCTCCTCTACCCCTCCTTCCCACCCTCCCTCCCCGTCCCTCTTCAGGGACCCCTCTCATGAGCAACTCCTCGTACAGGAGGTGAGGTCGCTCCTCTCACTGGGAGCCATCGAGCCCGTCCCAGAGGAGTTCAGAGGGAAAGGGTTCTACTCCCGCTACTTCCTCATCCCCCAGGCGAAAGGGGGCCTCCGGCCCATCCTAGACCTACGCGGACTCAACACCCACATGACCAGGTTCAAGTTCCGCATGGTCACCTTGGGCACTATTATTCCCTCTCTGGATCCGGGAGACTGGTTCGCTGCCCTCGATATGAAGGACACTTATTTTCATATCAGTATAAAGCCCCCCCACAGGCGCTACTTCCGTTTCCTTGTGGCAGGGGAACATTACCAATTTGCTGTCCTGCCCTTCGGCCTCTCCACCGCACCCAGGGTCTTTACCAAGTGCATGGCGGTGGTAGCGGCATTCTTAAGCCGCCGCGGGGTACATCTCTACCCGTACCTGGACGACTGGCTGATACCCTGGCACCTCCAGGGACCAAGTGCGCACGCATGTACAGCTGGTCATCAGCACATTCGACCGCTTGGGTACCGCCTCAACAAGGAGAAGTCCACCCTGGAGCCGACTCAGAGGATCGAGTTCATAGGGGCCCTCCTGGACTCTACCGTGGCAAGGGCGTCCCTCCCACAACCTCGTTTCCTGGCCATTCAGTCGGCGATCCGCGAATTGCACTCGTTCCCTATGGCGATGGCTCGGGTGTTCCTCAGCCTCCTAGGTCACATGGCGGCATGCACGCACGTCACCCAGCACGCCAGGTTGCGACTACGCCCACTCCAGACATGGCTGGCGTCGGTCTACAGGCCGAACGTGGACAGCATCAACACCCTTCTCACCATCCCGAAAGCTACCCTTTCCGCTCTGGCCTGGTGGGAGAATCAGGACATTGTCTGCCAGGGCATCCCCTTCCTTCCGCCCAGCCCCTCCATGTCCCTAGTGACAGACGCTTCGTCTCTGGGTTGGGGAGCCCACCTCGGAGAGCTCAGAACTCAGGGCCGCTGGTCGGAGGCCGATCTCCGCCTCCACATCAACATCAGGGAGCTGAGAGCCGTTCGACTAGCGTGCCAGGCCTTCCGGAGCACGCTAGCAGGTCACTGTGTAGCGGTGCTAACAGACAACACCATGGCCCAGTTTTATATAAACAAGCAGGGTGGAGCCCACTCGAACCCCCTTTGCCAGGAAGCGGTTCTCCTTTGGGAGTTTTGTATAGTCCACTCCATTCACCCGGTGGCCTCTTTTCTCCCGGGAGCCCAGAACTCGCTAGCGGACCACCTCAGCAGATCATTCCTGTCGCATGAGTGGTCCATTCGGCCAGACGTCATCCGGCCGATCTTCCTACAGTGGGGGTTTCCCCAGATCGACCTCTTTGCCACTTGGCAGAACAGGAAGTGCCTTCAGTTCTGCTCCTTCCTCGGCAGCTCCTGGGGCTCCCTAACAGACGCTTTTCTCCTTCCCTGGACGGGCCACCTGCTCTACGCGTTCCCTCCGATCCCACTCCTGCACAAGGTGATCCTCAAGATCAAACGGGACAAAGCGCGCATGATCCTCCTAGCCCCGGCTTGGCCCAGGCAATGCTGGTACGCATCCCTCCTCCAGCTGTCCAGGTCCCCTCCCATCAGCCTCCCGTTGTGGCCAGACCTGATCTCTCAGGATCACGGTTGCCTGCTCCACCCGGATCTCCAGTCCCTGCACCTCACGGCGTGGCTGCTGAATGGCTAATGGGCCCGGAGCTCTTGTGCTCTGCCGCGGTGCAAGTTGTTCTTCTGGGGAGCAGAAAACCATCAACCAGAAGCACCTATACCGCAAAGTGGACCCGCTTCTCTGCTTGGTGTATGCAGCGCAACACCATCCCCGGGGAAGCCTCCATCCCAGTCATCCTGGACTATCTGCTGGACCTTAGACATCAAGGTCTCTCCACCTCTACCATTAGGGTCCACCTGGCGGCCATCTCGGCATTCCACCCTGGCCCGGCAGACCACTCTGTCTTCTCAGACCCTACGGTCTATCGTTTCCTTAAAGGACTGAACAAGCTTTACCCGCACGTTAAGCGCCCCGTTCCACCCTGGGACTTGAACCTTGTGCTTTCCTGCCTCACCATGCCCCCTTTTGAGCCCCTCGCCACGTGCTCCCTACTATACCTTTCCTGGAAGGTAGCCTTCCTCGTAGCTATCACCTCGGCACGCAGAGTGTCAGAGATCAGGGCGCTGACCTCAGAGCCACCGTATATGGTCTTTTATAAGGACAAGGTGCAGCTACGCCCCCATCCAGCCTTCCTTCCCAAGGTGGTCTCTCCCTTCCATGTTAACCAGGACATTTTCCTGCCGGTCTTCTACCCTAAACCCCACACCTCTGGAAGGGAGCAACAATTGCACACGCTCGACGTCAGAAGAGCTCTCACATTTTATTTAGACCGCACAAAGCCTTTTCGAAAAACAACACAGCTCTTTGTTGCGGTGGCGGATCGGATGAAGGGCCAACCGGTCTCCGCCCAAAGACTCTCCTCCTGGATAACCTCGTGCATTCGCACCTGTTACGAACTCGTGGGCAGGCCCGCCGAGCAGATAACAGCACACTCCACGAGAGCGCAGGCGTCCTCTGCGGCCTTCGGGGAGAGAGTTCTGATCATGGACATCTGCAGGGCGGCCACCTGGTCCTCCGTCCATACGTTCGCCGCCCACTACGCCGTAGTCCAGCAGGCCAGGGACGATGCGGCGTTTGGGTCAGCGGTCCTACGCTCAGCGATGGGTCAATCCGACCCCGCCTCCTAGGTATTGCTTGTAGTCACCTACATGGAATGCATATGAGCAATCACTCGAAGAAGAAAACGAGGTTACTTACCTGTAACTGTTGTTCTTCGAGATGTGTTGCTCATATCCATTCCAAACCCGCCCTCCTTCCCCACTGTCGGATTAGCCGGCAAGAAGGAACTGAGGGTGGGGCTGGGTTGCAGGGGTACTTATGCAGCGCCATAGAGGCGCCACTCCAGGGGGCTCCCTGCTCGACCCAGCCTGTAGCTAGGGGAAAAATCTTCCAGACAACTGTGCCTGTGGCGCATGCACACCTACATGGAATGGATATGAGCAACACATCTCGAAGAACAACAGTTACAGGTAAGTAACCTCATTTTACAAAAGGTTACTGTCTTCTCTCACTTCCCACAGTAAACAGTCTGGGTTCAGGTTCTAGCATGGTCATGGGTATTAGCCGGTGTCCAGCTACCCAGAAAATGAGCATCTCAAGTGGTTTTAACCTGTTTTGGTCTCGTCCCAGTGGGCAGTTTTGGTGACAGAGCTGTATGGGTGATGTAAACACAGTATCTGAGTTCCCCATGTCTTGTTCCAACCAGTTTCTTTCCTTCTATAAGCGGATTAAAACTGAGAAGACTCTAGATGTAACTATATTCCCCAAACGGTCCCTGCGGAGAATTCTGGGTGCTGACAACGTGTCCTGTGTCATGGGCTTGCGATTTACAGGAAGCTGAGTGGGGCCATGGTTAAGGTGCAGCACTGGAAATCTTTTTCTGCTTTGTTATGGATCCCCTACCTGTGACCCTGGCAGAGTCACTTTGATTTTCTTGTTTGAATGGGGTGAGGCTTCTTCCCCTGCTCTGTGAGAAGCATTGTTAGCAATTATCTAATCAGGGTTTCAGTTATAGGTTCTCCTCTTATTTTACTGTCTCTGCTTCTGCCAGGGAGTTCCCCAGCCATTGTGCTTCCTTGTCCCCTGGGACCTCTCACACTGAGTGCGCTGTGTTTCTCTCCTTGCAGCTCAGTCACCCTGACTTGGTGGAGGGGCTTGTACTTATCAATGTTGATCCATGTGCAAAAGGCTGGATAGACTGGGCAGCAGCCAAGGTGAGACACTTCTCTCTCTTTGTGCATGAGTGCTGCAGACCATACTGTACAAGTTACAGAGCCTCAGGCTGAGTTCTCAAACGAAGCAGGGCTGGGATTGGTCATGCTTGGCTGGGAAACCCTGGAATACTGCAAGTGACATTGAGTATCACCAGTGAGCTCAGAGCCTTAGCATGGCCAGCGGGTTGGAACATTTCTCTCAGATGTGCTGGTGAACTCCAGAGAGCTGTGTTCTGTATGCTTCTCTGGCAGGAGCCAAGCCCTTCCGAAGCTCTAGGGACTCATTCCCTGTACCTAAAGCTAGTTTGACCTTTACAGTTTTGCAGTCATTTGTCACTAAGTTTCACAAAGGAATTTGCATGAGATGTTTTTGTTACTTTTCAGTTTTCAGGCTGGACGACCAACATAGTGGACATTGTCTTGGCTCACCATTTTGGTCATGTAAGTAACCTGCAGGCTTCAGAGTTGATGATATTAGGCGAGGTGTGGGCCTGTGCTTTGTACTCAGCTGTTCTTCAGATCTTGGGATCTCTCTGTGCTAAACAAGGATTGCCACAGATGGTGCCAGGTTCTCTGCTGGGCGACCCTACAGCCAAGACTTTGCACCTTTAGCGACATTTATGCCCATCCTATCCCCTGCCTGCCCATTCACTCCATTTTCAGTGTCAAGCAAGGTAGTAAAATGTGAACGAATTCCACTCTCTCCTGCTGGAGAGCTGATTTCCTAAACAACCCAATCCTCTGCCTGTACCTAAGAAAGGAATGGTAGAGTCATGTGACATATGTGGATGCCAGTCTCACATCTGTGATGCCATCGAGGCATTTACAAGCTCCCTGAGAAGCAGCAGCTTACTAATAGGCCACCAATGCAAACTCAGGTCTTAAAAACAAGACTCTTTTCTCATAGCTCCCTTTCCTCTGTGGTTCTAGTGCAGAGCCGGTCTACTGGCTTCTGGGGGAAAGCCAGCAACAAAGGAAGCTGTCTATTCTCTTCACCATAAACTCTTATATTTCCCAGGAGCTTATCTAGGGAGTAGCTCTGAATTTGGCCAGAATTTAGGAAATGTTTGAGCTCTTCCCTTGCACGGCCATGTGTAGTGTTTTTTTTAAGGAATGTAGCAATCTGGGTGAGTTCTTCACAAACAGACTCACTCTTTTATGGTAAACAGTGGTTTTCTAGGCCAGTGGTCGCCAACCTTTTGGTCCCCACGGACCAGTAAAGTCAAAATTTTGAATCCCGCGGACCACTAACACCGCAGCCCCCCCCCCCCCGCTCGAGCGGCGCGGCTCCACCCCCCCCCCCCCGACCGGCGCGGGCTCCCCCCGCCTCAGCAGCGCAGCGCGGCGCGCCCCCCCTCCCCCCGGCCTCAGCGGCTTGGATCCCCCTCCCCCCCCCCGGCCTCAGGGGCGCGGCGCGGCTTGGACCCCTCTCCCCCCGGCCTCAGCGGCGCGGCGCGACTCGGACCCCCCTCCCCCCGGCCTCAGCAGCGGCGCGGAGCGACTCGGACCCCCCTCCCCCCGGCCTCAGCGGCGGCGCGGCGTGACTCGGACCCCCCTCCCCCCGGCCTCAGCGGCGGCGCGGAGCGACTCGGACCCCCCTCCCCCCGGCCTCAGCGGCGGCGCGGAGCAACTCGGACCCCCCCTCCTCCCGGCCTCAGCGGCGGCGCGGAGCGACTCGGACCCCCCCTCCCCCCGGCCTCAGCGGCGGCGCGGCGCAACTCGGACCCCCCTCCCCCCGGCCTCAGCGGCGGCGCGGCGTGACTCAGACCCCCCTCCCCCCGGCCTCAGCGGCGGCGCGGAGCGACTCGGACTCCCCCTCCCCCCGGCCTCAGCGGCGGCGCGGCGCGACTCAGACCCCCCTCCCCCCGGCCTCAGCGGCGGCGCAGCGCGACTCGGACCCCCCTGCCCCCGGCCTCAGCGGCTTGGACTCCCCTCCCCCCCCCCGGCCTCAGGGGCGCGGCGCGGCTTGGACCCCTCTCCCCCCGGCCTCAGCAGCGGCGCAGCGCGACTCAGACCCCCCTCCCCCCGGCCTCAGCGGCGGCGCGGCGTGACTCGGACCCCCCTCCCCCCGGCCTCAGCGGCGGCGCGGCGTGACTCGGACCCCCCTTCCCCCGGCCTCAGCGGCGCGGCGCGGCCTCAGCAGTGCAGCGCAGCCCCCCAGCTTCAGCGGCGCGGCTCGGGCCCCCTGGCTCGCGCGGCAGAAGACGGGAGGCAGTAGCGAGCCAGCGCTTGCTGGCCGCCGGGGACGGGGCGGGACAGGCGCCCGCAGCCTCTTGCCTGCCCAGAGGGGCGGCCATGAGGGAGCCCGGCGCCGCGGACCACCAGAATTTTCCCACGGACCACCAGTGGTCCGCGGACCACCGGTTGGCGACCGCTGTTCTAGGCTAATGTGTTCCAACATGTATCACGTAGCTGAAGTTTGCGTATCTGCAGCCGACTTACCTCTCGTCCCCACGGCGGTGGCAGTCAGCGGCGCGCTCCCCCGTCGACTCCAGCTTGCGCCTCCCGGCAAGCTGGAGTTACGCAGTTGACGGGGGAGCCGCGAGCGATCGATTTCTCGCGTCCTCATCAGACGCAAGAAATCAATCGCCAGAAAATCGATCGCTACTCGCCGATTCGGCGGGTAGTGAAGACGTACCCTTTGAGACTAACCAGTTTATTTCAGCATAAGCTTTCATGGGCTATAGCCCACTTCATCGGATGCATAGAATGGAACAGAAGAAAGATGTATTTATATACACAGAAAGCAAAAAAAAAAAAAAAAAAAAAGTTGTACATTACCATACCAATTCTAAGAGGCTGTTTAATTTGGGTCGGCCATTATCAGCAGGAGGAAAAAAACTTTTGTAATAGATTTCTGTCTCACAGGTGATAAGTTCCCTTCAAAGATTCTTAACTTAACCCCCCCACACACACTGTCCTCTTTTTTGAAAGTTCAAACATGGTAACCCTATTTATATCTTTCTAAACTCCTTGTTTTGTTCCCAGACTCAGGATGACCTCATGCTGTTCTTCCATTCCTGTGGGCTTCCCATCCCCCTGCTGATTTGTATGTAAATGGGGCTGCCATTGTTTTGATTCCACCATGCCTAAATTACACAGGACACTGCCTTCCCTCCTATTTGGGAGAAATCCTGGTTCCCTTTGTTTGGTGACAGATTTTAAAGCATAATATTAGTGAGGATCAGTAATTCCTTGTCTGGTCTTAATGCAGACATTTCACGAGGATATTAATCACCACCCTGTGACCAGTTCATGTATGATACCTTCAACACCCCTTCTACACAGACTGTGACAGCAGTGAGTTGGGTGTAGTGAATATGTCAGGCCTGGCAGGCGTCCCTGACACGCAGGAGCAAATGCCTAGTGGGTCTCTGGCACAACCACCAAAGCTCCTGCATCTGTAGGTCATTATTTAGTGTATGCTCTTCTCTCCCCACTTCACCTCCTCATGTCCGCTCCTGACATTGCCCCTTTCTCTCACCCTCCACCTACAATCATATCCCACAGTTAGGGCTTCTCTACCTGACAAACCTCTGTTTGTGTGGCTGTGCCAGCAGTGCCCCTAGTGGCGAGGCAGTGTAAGCCTCCAGAAGAAGGAGATCTGCCAGCATAACTACACCGCCTCCAGGGGCAACAGTATCTGTGTAAATAACAGCTCTCTTCATCTACACGGGGCCCCGTTTGTCAGCACAGCTGTGTCAGCGGGGGAGGGGGATTTCACATGCCTAACTGACACAGATATTCTGGAAAACTTGAGAGTGTGCACTAACCTCAGGTGAAGCATCTTTACAGGCCTAGACAGTCAGGTGAGATTTTTCTCTGCAAATAAAATCAGTCTAAGGGCTTATCTATATGAGAAAACTGTGTATGGTATAGAGAAAGTGGCAAAAGCCCCTAATTTTGGAGGCAGCTATACCAATATGAGTGCTTAGACCAGTGCAGCATAGTCCAGTTCAGGAACCAAAATAAGCTACACTGATATAAGGCACCTTTCTACTAATATAACTGCATCTCCACAGGGCTTGTACCAATATAATCAAAAGATCATATCCCTAATGGACCTATTCTACCAGCAAAACTTGTAATGTCCTGAGTATGGTTTGGGATTTTTACCATTTGCTTTGTTTATCAATGGAATTAATTATTTATCTGAACCCAGCTCAGTAATTTGTTGCACATTCAGTGAAGTTCATTTCTCATATTGCATTTTTAAATGTACAATAGTAACAAAGGTTGATCCATGTATTTTTCTAAACTCCCCTCCCCATATGTGCAGGAAGAACTGCAGGCTAATCTGGACCTGATCCAGACTTACAGACTCCATATTGCACAGGACATTAACCAAGAGAACCTTCCGATGTTTCTTGCCTCATATAACAGGTACAGGACTCCATTCTGCCAGTGGGTAGAAGTCTGAACTCAGAGTTACCCTCACACCTTGTGTGTCCCTGGGTACAAACAGCATTGTAGCAAATGTAACACCAAGGAGCAGGGGAGAAATCCATGGGGGGGGGGGGGTGAATAGTTCAGCTCCAAAGGTGCCCCAAATCTTTCCTAGTGTCTCCTGATACTCTTCAGTGAGTCTCTTCCACATATGAGCTACTCTGTGTGAAGCTCCCTGCAGGGCCCAATCCTTACTTGAATTCAGCTCCTGGCCCTGGACTCTTGTAAGTAACGATTTTCTATTACAAACTGAGTCTCCTCAGCCTTTATCCCCAGACCAGCCTCTCTGCCCTCTGGTGCATCATCACTTCAGAAACAGCATAAGCACCACAGAGTGCTCTGTATTCAGACATGGAGGCTCAGGAGTGCTTTATGCCTGGGCAAAGGGCTCACATTCACCTATTGTTTCTCCTCATATCCTCTCAGGTTTTGACCTGTAAGTGCAAGCCAGTGCTTTGTATGCTCTGCTGAGTGAACCATGTGGCTTTGCTAACCTGCCACCACTGCCTCTATGGGTCAGGCGTAGGTTGTTTCTGAAGCTTGGAGACCAGGCCCTGTTTTCTGACTTACTGCTGCCCCTGTGAGCAGCACTTGTATGTGACATGGAGCATTATGCTGCTTTTTCAGGCTCACAGATTCATCTGTCTGACCGTCACTTTGTATTTTGGTCTCCTTTGGGGAGGCTGAGTCCTCTTGTTCCATGGCCCTCTCTCCAGGTGGAATCCACGGATTACATGGCTTGGTCTGATGGAGAGTTGTTCTCTTTTGTCTTCCAGCCGCAGAGACCTGGAAATTGAGAGGCCAGTTCTGGGCATCAGTGAAAACACAACAAAAACATTCAAGTAAGTTGCAGCGGATCAATCTGTGCACCCGTTTCAAACTGCAGAGTTAGTTCAGAAGAGAGGCTGCTGCTTCTTGGCAAGAGACCCAAGAGCCTGAATGCTGGAAAGAATTCAGCAGCATTGGCTGAGGATGCAGAAATCATAGAATATCAGGGTTGGAAGGGACCTGATCCAGACATGCAGACTCTATATTGCACAGGACATTAACCAAGAGAACCTTCAGATGTTGTTTGCCTCATATAACAGGGTTGGAAGGGACCTCAGAAGGTCATCTAGTCTAACCCCCTGCTCAAAGCTGGACCAATCCCCAAATATTAATCTAGAGTGCGATGTGGTTGGGGCCCATCATGGCTCCAGGGCTAAGGTTGTGCCAAGGATCGCCTTAAAGAAAGAATTACTCCTTTGTTGCGCATGGATGACAGTGTCCCCTCCTTAAGCTCACAGCACTTATTTAAGGAGCAGAATTAATGTTCTGCTACTGGGTTCTAAGCATTCTAAATAGCTCCTTACGGAGATTTTTTAATATACTTTTCTGTCTTGATGTTTTGAGATTTGCAAATTGACTCACTTCTGGGCTATAGCAAAATCTAAGACCTAGGCTAACTTTGTTTACTTATGTTATTTTTTTAATTTTTTCAATACTCAGTCGTAAGTAAGGCCGTGACCTCCATGACTTCTGCAGTGGCAATTGCAGCTGGCCCAGGAGCCACCTGAACAGTTCTGGCAGCCCCAGACCACCCGCACTGGCCACTGCTGGGGCAGTCTTGGGCCACTGTGCTCCTCGGCCCGGCAGCAGGAGTTTGGGTGCTGGAGGGCCAGGGGAGGGCTCTGGATGGCGGTTACCTCAGGGGGGCTCCCCAGAAATGGCCAGCATGTCTGGGTCCTAGGTGGAGGCGCAGCTAGGCAGCTCCACATGCTGCCTCTGCCTGCAGGCTCCACCCTCACAGTTCCCACTGGTCGCAGTTCCTGGCCACTGGGAGCTGCAGAGTGGGCTCTTGAGGCGGGGGCAGCGCGCAGAGATCCTCACACTGCGTTTCTATCTAGGGGCCGCAGGGACATGTTGGCTGCTTCCGAGTGCTGTGTTGGGCTGGGTAGGAAGCCTGCAAGTCTCCCCAGAACTAGCAGTGGTCCCAGCCCACGCACTGCTGCCCCATCCTCCAAGCAGCAGCGAGAGTCCTGGGCCAAGCATCACTCCCCACCCCCACATCACCAATGGGGATCCCGAGCCACACTCCCCCCTCCCCCCCCAAAGCACCTGCAGCACTCCCCCCTTTTAGTCAGGGGTATACAGTACAAATCATGGGCAGGTCACAGGCTGTGAATTTTTGTTTATTGCCTGTGATCTGTCCATGACTTGTACTAAAAAAACAAACAAAAAAAAAACACATGACTAAAACATAGCCTTAGTCATAACCATTTCTAAATCACGATGCTGCTCAACAGATATTAGAATTGTCCAATACATTTTCATCAAGTGACAGCTCCAAAATCTAAGCTTTCATTTTTTAAAAACCAGCTCTTCCTAGCCTTTATGGTTGTGAATGAAACATTCCAAACGGAAATCGAACATAGCTATGATTCAGTGTTACGTTAGCCTGAAACAACAGTTCTGGGAAGTCTGAACTGCTCTACTAGTTTCAGTGGGGTTGTTGAATCTGAGCACACGTCTACACTGTCAAAGTTACAGCACCGACAGTTACAACACCGCTCAAAGAGCGCCGAAGGAAAACCACTGTTGTGTGTTCACACTGACAACTACCTGTGCAATAGCATGTTCACACTTGCGGCGCTATTCAGAGTGGTGCACTCTGGGCAGCCGTCCCACAGAGCACCTCTTTCTGTTTTGCTGCTAAGACTCATGGGAAGGCGGAAGGGGTTGCAGGACATCCTAGGTCCTGTCCCAATGCCCCGCGATGCATTGCTTCGCATCCCAGCAATCCCTGTGCTTCCATCCGCATTTGGCGCCATCTTTCAAGGGGTTTTTAGAGTGCTGCATCTGCACAGGTTCTGTGCACTAAGTGGCTTGGCAGTGTGTACACCTCAGGAGTTACAGCACTGAAAACTGCTTTACTGTGTACAAACTTGCCAGTGTAAATGGGGCCTAAACTTCTTTTAGTGGGTCTCATGACATCCTCTCCTGCAGACCTTCCATGACAACCCAGTTTAAACTTTCCACTCGCATTCAAAAAACAGGAAAAGTATTGAACAAAACACCTCAGTAAAATGTTAAGTGAACTGCGCTGACAACCATAATTCCCCAAGAACTGTACTTTCTTTGTAGAAACTCTATAGCTCCTGGAAACGCAAATTAGTCTAGAACTGAACAGTTACTGAATTCAGACAGTTTGCTGCTGGACACGTCCTCACTTGGTCATTCCACGTCATTCACATGACCCACACAGCTTCATGTTGTGCCCTGATATTTGCAGAAACATACGCAAAGCTCAGAATTACTAGGCACTTACACAAACCCACCTAATCACATGATCCACTCCCAGTAGAGGAGAGCACTAACGCACTCCATTACTAATCACATGATCCACTCCCAGTAGAGGAGAGCACTAATGCACTCCATTACTCACTGCAAAAACCGGTCAGCTGCTTCATGTGATTGTTGAAAATACAAACCTGCAAACTCTACAATCGCATCCGTAAACCTACAACAGTACAAAGGGTGTGTAGCAGTGCGCTGACTCACCCCTGAGGCACCTCCTGCTAGCTGTCTGGGAATTAGCTTGTTTTCAGCACTGAGCACCTTCTGCAAGCTGGTGTCCCGCTATCCGCTGGCCCCATGTCCCTCCTGGACCCTGGTGCCCTCTTACCTGGGGTGCTTCCCTCTGATAGTTTCCCCCACACTCTGTCTGGGTCTTCCCTCCCCAGGGAACCCCCAACCCTCTAATTCCCACCTTGCCTCAGTCTGGGCTACTGCCAGTTATCATCTAGCCCCCACTCCCTGGGTAGACTGCAGTGTAAGAGCCAGTCATCACAGGCAAGGAGATTTGACCTGCTGCCTTTCTGCAACCCAGTATCTCTATGGGCCTAGAACCAGGCCCTGCAGCCTGGGGAGTTGCCAGCCTGGAGCGCCCCTGCTCCTCTGGCCTTTCCCCAGCCCTGCCTCACTCTAGTACCCTTAGGCTTCCCAGGCAGCTGGATCCATCTCCCTCCTCAGCCAGAGAGAGACTACTTCCTTCTGGCCCACTGCCCTCTTATAAGGGCCAGCAGGGCCCTGATTGAGCTGGCCGCAGCTGCTTCCTTAATGAGCCTAGCTGATTGGCTCACCTGGCCACAGCCCTGTTTAGCCAGCATTGGGGCAGCTGTCCCACTATAGAGCACACAACTTCTACCTACCAATCATAGAGATGGTGTTACTGCACCAGTGCCTCACATGAGGCGACCATACAGAACTGGGAAATAATGGAATACATTCTGAGCCTATATTCTTTTGAAATCTTCATTTTGTCTTTAATAGGCAGTGTATAAAATCATCTGCATAACCCAGAATGCCCTTCCGGTCTGGAGGTGCTGGTGGCAGGAGCACATTCTCTGCTCACTTCTGTTTTCCAGTGTTTCTTTGCTTGTCCTTATTTTTTGAAGTTGTAGAATTTTTGTAAATAAACCCTAACCTGAGCCTTCCCAAGGGTCTAGTGATTTTTGTTCCCTGATTTTCAGGCAGTGCTGAATGCCCACCCTTGTAAAAGTCAGGCCCCTTGAAGATGTCTCAGGATGGAAACCCAAATGTTGAGGCCCTCAAAATCACTCCTTCCATTTGCCAGCCACGGGCATGGTTCCCTGGGCTCCACTGAATCACCCTTGCACGTAAACTTTTTGATAGCTATGTGTTCGGTTAAGAATACAGTGAAAATGGCTGGTTGGGGTCCAGTTCTCAGGTCTGGCCCCGCTGTGCTCACCACAGGCCAATTTTACAGCACCTGTCTGCTCCCTTTATCCCTGGCAGATAGAACAGCCCTGGGGCAGCCAGGATGGTTGCTGGCATACAGTGCCATTCTGACAATATCTCTGGCCCTACACCTATGGTGAAGAGCTGGGGGAGGATAGTATAGAGCCAGCCATGCTAGCTGGGGATTTCCTCATGGCAGGGCACGCCTCAGCAAGCCAGCATCAGACCCCAGTGCAACTGGGGCTATGTCAGGGCTGAGGATGCAATCAACATGGCTTTCTTTCAGCATTTTCAGCAGGGAGTGCTGGGGCAGCAGTGTTTGTATCAGCAGTTCTGGGGGCGCTGGGGCGGCAGTGTTTAGATCAGCGATTCTGGGGGCGCAGGCGCGGCAGTGTTTAGATAGTGATTCTAGATCTATCAGTCGTGATCCACATATGCAGACCACAATGTGTTACCTGCACTGCAGGTTGAGAACCACAGTGCCCCCACCCCCCCCATCTCCTCCCGCAGACCCCTATGTTCAGTGCCTCCCACCCAGAGACCCCTGAACAGAGTCGGGCCAGGAGTGGAGCCCTGGGCTAGGGGCTGGATGGTGCTAGGTGGCAGTCCTAATCTGGGACCTGACCGGCTGGCAGCCGGGACCCCAACCCTGCAGGGCTGGGCAGTAACCCTGGACCTGCGAGGCAAGCCGACAGCCCCAACCCCACAGGGCTGTCTGGTGACCCCAACCCCAGATCCTGTGGGGCCGGCAGCAACCCCAGACCTCTGTTGTGTGGGGCCAGGCGGCAGCCCTGGATTATGCGGGACCAGTTGGTAGCCCCAGACCCTGCCGGATGGCCCGGCAGCCTTTAGCACACAGCTAGGCTGCAGCTGTGTGCTAATTGCGCAGCAGGTTGCAAACTGCTGGTTTAGATGGTAAGTCATTCAGTAATGCGGCATTGGAAGGGCCATGTGAAGGGGTGTGTTGCAGTGTCGTGGTTAGTCTGTTGACTGCAGGGGTAGCATTACAGTGAGTGAGTGTGCTGGAGAGGGTATGCGGGTGCTGGAGTGTCATGATGGCCCTGCCTAAGGCTTGCAGATTGCATGTGAATGTTGCCTGTGAGGAAATACACTTGAACAGCCTTGGCTCTAAATTAACAAAGGTTTTTGAGATGCTAGAGGAGAATAAAGCTAAGGTGGATCCATGAAAGCTGTGAATAGATTAAAGGTCAACCAGGCGCACTGCAATGAATGTCCTTCTTTGCTGGCTTTTGCCCAGGTGCCCTGCCTTATTGGTGGTTGGTGACAGCTCGCCTGCCGTTGAAGCTGTGGTACGTATACTGGATGCTCTTCTTAGTCCCAATGAGCAGTTAGAAACACCCCACCCACCCCACCCTGTCTCATGGTACTTGTAATCACGCAAAACGTCTCACAAAAAGGGCTTGTCTTTTATTTATATTAGTCAGTAGCACTGCTTCTGTTTCCCAAAGGAAGAAACCAGGCTGCATGCCCTGGAAGTTGAGAGAGTGATCTGCTATTATATAGAGCAGTGGTGTGCAAACTGTGGAATGAACCCCTCTACGGGGGCACAAGAGATTCGGGGGGGGGGGGGGAGAGAGGGGCGACAAAACTGAGATCCCCCGGGTCTTGCAGGATCTCCTGTCATAATAATGGGAGCAGGATAAAAATAGAATGGGTATTGCGGGGCAGGAGTGTGATTAAGAAAAATAGTCCTCCCATTCCGTAAACATGAATGTGTCCGCGTGCAAACACAGCTCATATGGTCTCTTGGTCACCTCCCGTCCCAATCGGAGCCCCATCTCCAGCGCGCTGGAGCTTTCTGCTCATGGCAGAGTGATTCTAGCAGAGCATTTCTGGATCAGTCTTTAGCACAAGGAGGTGCTAATACGGTACTCGTTCTCCTGCTGCTCTACATTTCATCTGCCCCCTGCGTCCTCCGCCGTTTGATCACCCCCTCCCATGCTGGGACTGTGCTGGTGGCAGCCTGGTCCCCACATGCTCCTGTCACTGAGGGGGGCTGCAGTCTTTTGAGGAGCAGCAGCCCCGACGAAAGCACCTGCCCCATGTTCCAGGTCTGACACTTGTGTGCATGTGATGCCATTTGATTTCCCCCCCCCCCTTTATTTTTTTTTAGGTTGAATGTAACTCGCGGCTGGACCCCACCAACACTACGCTCCTGAAGGTACCCAGCAGCTCCAGGGGCCTGCCACGCTGTGCCGTACTGTGTCTCTGCTGAGAGCCCAGCTCTGTGCATTGATCTCCTTCAGTGCATTTGGCTTTCACAGAGGTGTCTAGAGACGTTCTGGGCCAGATGCTCTCCTGAGCCATGCTCCAGTTAGCACAGGAGAGGAGGCAGGCTGCCAGGTTCCCGCAGTCTCTGCACTGCACAGCTCTGGCTTTAGCAAAAATTAGGGCAGCCTTGGAACTGCTTGAGCTTACACTGACCTGAAAACAGTCCCCAAGGGAGCACCTGCCAGCTGAGAACTGGAATGCAGAGGTGTCCCAGCCATGTGCTCAGCATGCCCCTAGTATGCGTCCTGTATCAGGGCCAGCTGGGGTAACACAGGAGTCGCTTGCACCGCCTTTAGACCAATTGCAAGTCCCTGCCACCTCCACCCATCACCAGGGGACTTCTCAGGTCAGCAGACCCACCTTATCTCTAGGAGGCAGAAAGGACCTGGATATTAGGGGTTGGGGAGTCTATCCCTCCACTGGCAGGAAGGGCCTTGGCACATGGCTGGTGAAGGAGTTGCTCTCTGACTCTTAGAATATGTTAATGGAAATGTGCAGGCTGTGCAGTTTAGTGGGCCATGCTTCTTGAGCCAACTGGAGACAGTCACGGTGAAGTGCTGCATGCTGGAACCCTGCCATAGGCCATGGCTCTGTGGTAAAGGTGAAGGTGCAGCATCTGCTTTTTGGTGAAAATAGAGTGGGCCCCAGCGGGGCTGACAGTGTTCGCCCAGCCCCTGGCCTGGCCAGATGGCAAGGGGAAGGGACTCTTCAAAGCCCCTCTTTCTTTTTTGCAGATGGCAGACTGTGGAGGGCTGCCCCAAGTGGTTCAGGTAAGAACTTGTGTCTGTTCTGTGGCTTGTGTTTTCCACAGCCTGGCCCCATCTCTGCACATGTTAACACCTCATGTTTTGTCTCCTCAGCCTGGGAAGCTGACAGAAGCCTTCAAATACTTTGTGCAGGGAATGGGCTATAGTAAGTAGCAAACAGCTTCCCTTACTGAGTGGGGCTGGTGTGGGGGGCGATGGGCCTGTCCTGTGGATCGGCTTAGTGTCGTGCTGACAAACGAAAGCAGATGTGTGCATTGAGATGGTAACCATGCTTAGCACCTAGCAGACAGTGCTGCGCTAGTACATGGCAAAGCCCACTTGGGCCTAACCTAGACAAGGCCTGCCGCATTCAAATGGTAACAGCTCTGTGCTGGGTCCCACAGGCAGCCCCTGGGGGAGTTTGGGGCTCCTGCCGGTGGTGGCAGCAGGCTAGCTCCAGAGCAGTCTCTGCTCAGCAGTGCTCTGGTCTGGAGACACTAAAGCTCTGCTCTGGAGCACAGCTGTGTATTCACTGTCCCGGGGTTGGTGGTACCACTAACTCCCCACTGCACGAGTCACCTCCTGAGGCCCCTACAGAAATCAGCCCCAATATCTCTGGAAGCCTGCTGAGAGTCTCCTCATGCTCTGGGCCCAGCAGGTACTTTGTCTGAGGTGGGGGCATGGGCTGGGGTTATCTTCCCTTCCCCCAATGAGTAGTCCAGGAGAAGAGCCTAAACTGGACACATCTCCAGTGCAGGGCCCCTGCGCTCTGGGTATCAATGCTGGGGATTTCATCCGGTCATGCCTGCTGTGGCAGCACTTACTGAGACAAGCACATGAGGTGTAAAGGCAGGTGTTCAAGCCACCGTTGCTGTAGCCACTGACACCACAGAACTGGCTGCTAACCCGGAGCACCTTTGTAGCAGGGCAGGGTGTGTGCCCAGCCATGTGAGGGGAGGGCAGCTTTGCCAGCAGCTGGTCAGCCATTGAGCATGGTTGGGTGGGTGATGACACCTGGGCAGCCATGGCTCTTCCCATCTGACTAGTCAAGTCACCCCTGAGGCCAAGGAGCCGGCAGCTGCCAGGGTCCCGGAAGAGTCATTGCCGTCTCCAATAAGCCAAAGACATTGGCTGGGCCCACGGCACTTCAGAGCCAGCTGTAGCCCCACGGATATGGACATGGGAAGACCGGTCTTATCCTACACAGCACCTGCTTGGCAGATAAGACTGGCCCCCTAGAGAGAAGGTTGTTGGCTAGTAGACACCATCCACCAGCAAACAGAGACGTCAACATGCCGAGATGTCGGAGGTTCCCCGGATCTTACATGGACCAAGCAGAGTTCCCTAGGCCTCAGTGCTTCCCTGATGGCTGAGCTGACAATGCTGTCAGGCATCGGTGGGTCAGGGCTCCTTCAGGCAGGGCATGGAGTGGCCAGTAGGAGTGAGTACACCCCTCTTTCAGCCTATCTGGATGACATGATGTTTGACAGGATCCAGGTTGTGGCCCAGCAGAACCCCAAGCGAGAGCCCTGCTACCAGAGAATGGACATAAGCCAGGGCAGAAATCATTACCAGCAGGACACAGGCCCACTTGCCCCAGGTTAAGGAACAGAGGCCTCCCAAATGAAGGAAAGTCGTCTTCATACTTGCCTCCTGCCCTGTGGCCAAAGCAGCCTGTGCTGCTTTAGTTGCTGTCCCCATCTTAGTTACCCACGTGGAGGGGACACCCTGTGCTTATGGGCACAACTGAAGGTCTTTGGCAGAGACCATGACTGTCAGTTCAGGGGACAACACTCTGATCCCCTGGCCCCTGAGGGTGCCCTATGGCCCCCATCTTGGGGGGAGGCTGGGCTGTAAATACTAAACACAGTCCTTCATAGGGGGCCTGCTGTTCTGAAAGCCCAGTGTTCTGAAAGCTAAGGACATGGCTTTTCCTTGCGATCTTCAAGGGAATCTGATTTCCTTTCTTTCTAATGGGCAGAGCGCCAAGTAACATCGCGGGAACTTCTGTGGTGATTTGCTCTCCAAGCTCTTAAGAGACTATCAGTGTGGGGTGTGAGCCCAGAGCCCAGGAGCACTGGCTGGCTGCAGACCTGGTGTGCTGGGGTTCACTCCAGCAGCATAGTGCATTCCAGGCTATCAAGGGAATTAACTTCCTCTCTCTTGTGTTCATCTCTTCCCTGTCTCACGTTGTTTCCAGTCCCTTATGTGCAGCTCAGCCATCTGAGCAGTGAGTCAGGTACCTGCAAACCCACACCTAGCATGACCAAGGCTGCGTACTGAGCTGAATCACTGTCTTTTGGGTGCATTGCTGTGTAGCTGCTTACAGCATGTCTTGCTGATGCTCTGGATCCTAGGCCCCTCCATTATACATTGTGTTCACTGTGCATTTTCACCTCTCATTTGTGTTTTGATGACTGTTGCACGGTTTGCAGTTCTCTGATTATCTGGAGCAAAGGCCTCATTTTCAAAAGGTCACATGATCAATCACCTAATTTGCAAGTTGTCATGGCCACATTTGCAAATGGCCAGTTAAATAATTTGCAGTTGCCCATCTCAGACCTTTTGAAATCAGGCCATAAATATCCTGCTTTTGATGCATAAAAACCCAGTTTGAGCAGCTTGAAGTAACTGTTCTGATCCTGTGTGTAGATCTTTTCATGCTTACCCAATGAAATTGGATGTAGTTCACTAACTCCGTGACCCTGCTCCTTTTGACTGTCCTTTTTCTTTCCTGCAGTGCCAACAGCTAGTATGACTAGACTGATCCGCTCCCGTACCCACTCCTCCTCCAGCGTGGGGTCTGGAGAGAGTGCTCGCAACCGGTCACACATCAGCAACCAAGGGGAGGGGACTGCTGGTCCCCCAGAAGCAGCTGATGTCCAGGACACATCTCAAACCATGGAAGTATCCTGCTAAGAGGAGCCTTTCTGGATCCAGACAATTTCATCCTCCCCCACTGACCCCACCCAGAATCTAGCATTTCATCCAGCAAAACAACAGTTTTCTCTAACCTGTGCATGCCCATCCAAGCCACTGCCTTCTTGATAGTCTGTGCTTGGTGCTACTTTGTTCCTTTTTGTATGTCTCTGGGAACAGAACCATTTAAAAAGCCATTAACATTCCACAGGCACAGTGAATCCAGTTGCTGTATATGCTAGTGCTCCCTCCTTCCTGTGCTTTCTGTGCTGTGTATCGATCCAATGCAGACATTGTTTTCCTCTTTAATTTGAATCTGATGTCTGTGGCATTCTGATGTCTGTGGCATTGTGAGGGTAGAACTGCTTCCTATTTATGCTTCTGCTTAAGGACCTTCGGACTTTTGTGGTGCAGTTCTTAGGGCGTTTTGGGAGTGACTCCAGGGATGGGAGGCACTGAGCATGGCAAAGCATCCTTGCATTCCTCGGGCTGGTGGGGTTTAAAGCACTCCTTGGGGATGGGACAGAATGAGCCAGTGTATTCAGAATGAGCAGAGCCATCTCTCACCTGAAACTCTTGAAAGGGCAGAGCAATTAACGAGTTAATTCTCACCAATTAAGATGCACTATTCAGCGGAGTACAAGGGATTACGCTGTTCGACAACCGTATTAGCATGGCTTTGTCGACCTACAGGGACCCTCCAGAGCAGTGCAGGAGGGCCGGATGCAGACGGGATTGTTTATAACACATGGTCACATCTCCTCATAACTGGACGCTTTGTTGTGACTTTTGGAAATTTCTAACACTCAGTACATTGTGAGGTGGGCAGCAGTGCCCAGCTGCAGGCCTGGGATCCAGAAATGGGTCATGGTGGAGCTTGCTACTCGTGCTGTGCCAGCATCCACTTAGCACTGCCACATGGCCCAGCTAGATGGTCAGAGCAGGGTATCCCAATTCAATTGTTGCAAAAATGCCAGTGAATCTAACTCCAGTCAGAGATGGCCTGTATTCCCAGGTCTCGAGCATGTGGCTAACCAAAAGCTAGGGAATGTCACCCTGCAGATTCTGTCATTGAATTCACAAGTCTGTTGCTCTTTTTGTATGTGGTGAGTCACAGAGGAGAGCAGGCGAATTAATGACCCTGTCACACAGGAGGGGAGCTCTTCACTGAGATGAGGGATACAGGTTACTGCAGGTCTCTTGATAAAGTCAAGGTAACACATCCTCTTTCCGCTTCTGCCCAGTTCTGACTGGTAGGGAACTGGCTCCTCAGAGCTTTCATATTCTGCTCCACTCAGGCAGGGAATGGGATCGGGAGGCTCTGCCTGAGGGGCACTTTGTACCAATTATTAAATAAAGCTACAAATGAGTCATTGTTACCTGGCTCCATGTGTTCCTTCTGCTGCTATTTATTTAGTCACTAATTGCTATCAACGTGCTGGGCGCCCTATAGAGCATGGAATCCATAGGGAACTGCCCCAGCCACTCACACAGAGCACAGTGCCCTGAGTGTGCTGGGAGGTGGGAACAGTTTGCTGATAGCTGCCTGCGTCATACTCAGCTAGCTGGGCCGAGTTCATTGGCCTCTTTGCAGGGCCTTAATCTCACGGCTGTAGCTATACTGCAGCACTTTCCTGCCATAGATCGCTGAACATTTCACAGAAGAGGAGCAGTATCTCACTCCCCCATGTATGAAGATCGAGAGTTCCTCCCAGTCACACAATAGCTCAGGGCAGGTTTGATCACACACTGCATATGGTATGCTGATCCCAAGAAGCCCTCTATTAAGCAGCTTGTTGTCCAACAGCATTGGCTTTGCTGTGCAATGCCAAAAGAAATGTGCAGCTCCAAAATAGAATGGTCACTGGGTTGGAATAGACTCTCAGCAAGTTTCTTCCCTAGTAGGTAAGGGTTGGTCTATACTAGAAAGCTTTATCCTAAAATCAATTTGAAAAAAACAACCCCTAGTTGTGGATGTAGTTATAAGGGTATAAAAGTGGACCAGTGGGTGCTAGGAGAGAACATTCCTGGGGGGACAGGACATTCGTGAAGGTTGTGGAGAACTTCTGATATATTTATGGAAAAATAGGTTTGATTCCATTTCCCCTCTTGTATTGTTCCCTGCTGCATGTGACGGGGTTAATTCCTTTCTTGATGGAGGCAGGGCCGGCGACAGAAATTTGTGGGCCCCCTACTCTGATAGTTTGGGGCCCCCCCCCAGCCCAGCAGGCCCCCCCCAGCCCAGCCCAACCAACAGCGGCTGGGGGGCCCCCAGCCCAGCCGGCGCTCCCTTCTCCCCCCCTCCCCCCCCAGCTGACAGCGCCTTTGCTGCCTTGCTGCTCACCCCTCCTCCCCGCCCTTTCTCTCCCCGGACTGAGCTGCTGCCGCCGGCCGGGCTCACTGCTCGGCTGGGGACACACGCTCGTCCGGGGGAGAGCCGCGTGATGACTACGGGTAGAGCTGTACCAGGGCCCCCCTGAAGTTCGGGGCCCGGTACAGCTCTACCCATAGTATCCCCCTGTCGCCGGCCCTGGATGGAGGGGGAGCCACTCAGCATGAATGAACCATCAGGAACTAATGTCACTGGTGGTGACTGGTGCAAACTACTGCCCAACAGCCTAGTTTTGACCAGGCTCAAGAGGCCCAGCAGCCTGGGAGCTGGGTAAAGTGGGCAGCTTACAGTTGAGGGGCGGTCACGTGATGCAAGAACTGATTTGAGCAAGAGGCACAGATTGGCTGGAAGGGTTTGGAGGACATGGAGCCCTGCCCAGGACTCCATGGGGAAGTTGGGTGACCCCTCTAAGCCACACACACAGGCTGTTTGTTTAATTTTGTTTTCTTTGCAACTGTTTTGTCCTAAATAAATGTGCTGTCCTCTGCCAGCTGAGCAGTCGCCCAGCCATAGCCCTTTGGAGGGAGCAGCTTGGCAGCTGCAGGACTAAACTCAGCCTTCTAAAGGCAGGGGTGGGCAAATTATGGTCCGGGGACTACATCCTGGCCTGCGGGACCCTCTTGCCTAGCCTCTAAGCTCCCAGCTGGGGAGGCTAACCCTGGGCCCTCCCATGCTGTCCCCCTCCCCTGCAGCGCACCATGCGGCCGGCGCTCTGTCCCACCGCTCCTCATGGGCAACATGCCTGACTCCAGCTAGGCTGCGAGCTCCTGCTCCTCTGAGCAGCATGCTGCAGGGGCGAATAGGGGGTGGGGAGCAGGGGGTGGATAAGGGGCAGGAGGTCTCAGGACAGAGAACAAACAGGGTTGGCTAGGGCATCGAAGTCCTGGAGTGGGCTATCAAGGTGCAGGGGGGTGTATAGGGAGCAGGGGTGAGGAGTGAGGTTGGGTTGGATCCCGGGGGACAGTTAGGGGCAAGGGTCCCAGGAGAGGGCAGTCAGTGGACAAGGAGCAGGGGGGCTTGGGTGGGTCAGAGGTTTTGAGGAGGGTAGTCAGGGAGGGGGCAGGGGCCAGGCTGTTTGGTGAGGCACAGCCTTCCTTATCTGGCCCTCCATACAATTTCACAACACTGATGTGGCCCTTTAGCCAAAAAGTTTGCCTACCCTGTGCTAAGGAGACCATAAAGAAGGGCAGCAGAAGCCATGACCTGAATCCTGGGTATGGGGAGGGAAATGAGGGTTCCTGCCCCAGAAAGGTGACTGCCACAGGGCTGAAACCAAACGGGGTGTCCAGAGAGGGTGGGGGGCAGTTACCCTGAAACTCTGACACTGGGTTCCTTGGTACCTGCCATTGACACAGCTAGTACTGGCCCCATCAGATGCTCTGGGATGAGTTCAAGAAGCTCCTGTGCTCCAGGGCTGTAGCTAGGCTGCTGCTGCAGTATAAACATGGCCTAATTCTTTGGTAGAATCTGCCCACCACCCCCAGGTTCTCACGGTGGGGCGACTCAGCAGGAGGACGGACAACAGTCTCAGGCCAGCCCTGCCAGTGTGTGGAACGTCTGCGTTCTGTCAGTGACACAAGTCAGCGCTGCAGAGAATCGGCAAGACACACCTGTCTCCCTCCCAACCCCGCTCATGGCTGCACCCCCAGCCCAAGCCCTTTGTCCTACGTGATAGAGGAGCAGAGGACTTGCTCGCACTGCTTCCCCAGCCAGCCAGCAGCTTGCTGCAGCATCCAAATGGGGGTGGGGGTAGGGTGACCAGATGACAAGAACAAAATATCGGGATGCATGGGGGGGGAGCAGCCACAGGCTCTCCCTCTCACCCCCCCGCCCCAGTGGAGCCATGGGGGAAGAGGGACATGAAGCCGTGGGTCTAGGGAGCAGGGCTAGGCCTCCACTCCAGCCCTGTTGCAAACCACGTGTTGGGGGCGCATGGTCCCTGCCACACGTATATGGCCCCAGCTCCCGCCTGCAGCCCTGCCACAAGCCACGGGCACAGGGCCCCAGGTGCATCCCTGCTGCTTACTTGGAGGATGGTTCCCACCCACTGGGAAGCACCTGGCAGGCTCCTCTGGCTCCTAAGGTCAGCAGTGGCCAGCACGGTCTCCACGCCACATGCTGTGCCTGCCACAAGCACTGGCTCCAGCTAGCATTTGCTGGAAGCTGTGGGGCTGGGACTTACTTGGGGGCATGAGTAGCACACAGCACCCCAAGGTCAGGGGCAGCCAAGGGGGTCTGCACCCTGTCCACACCCGCAGATCCCATTGGCCACAATGGAGCCAGCGCTTGTGGTAGGTGCCACACACACACACTGCGGCTGCCCCTGTGCCTAGGGGCCGCAGGGTCCTGCTGCTTGCTGTTTCCTGGGAACTGCCCCAAATAAGCACTGCTGGGACCCCAAATGGAGTCCCAACCGTATATCGGTTGGGACGTGGGACAAAAAACTAAATATTGGGCCAGTCCTGATTTTCTTGGGACATCTGGTCTGTGACAGATCACCTTCTCACCCCCCTTGAGGAACACGCAGGAACCCTTTTTTGCTCCAACAGTGCCCTTTAATTTACAGTGCAGGACCCCACCACCAATATATACAGGTCAAAACAGTTCATTAACATCCAGCTCTAAGTAGCTCATTAATATACAACTCATTAATATCCAGCTCTTAAACAGCTCATTAATACCCAGCTCTAAATAGCTCCACAGGTTCTGGCTCTACAAACTCTATATAGTTCAGCCCCTAATACAATAATACAAACACAGCTCTTGATAGCTCATTCATACACAAACTCACACAGCTCTTGATAGCTCAGACACCACCACCACCACACTGGGCTTCGTTCCTGGCAGCCTTATATCCCCCAGAGGAGGCTGCCAGGTGCAACCCATCCATGTTGATTGCCCTGCAAGCCAGGTGGCTGATTAGCCTTTCCTGCAAGGGAGGTTTGCAGGCTGGTGCTCCCTCTTAAAGGGCCCGCAGGGCTGGCTCAGGCACTCCTGGCCAGCACCCTGCCACAGGTCACTCAAGGTGGGGGTTTCTCTCACAGCAGGGAACAGCCTACCCCACACCTGGGTTGTCCTGGAAGGTGCCCGTGGGCCAGCAGTAGTCTGGCCTCACTCTGCTCCCCATCTGAAAAGCACGGGGCTGCCCCAGTTTGCACAAAGGCCGAGGCCTGGATAGTACAGGGCAGGACAGAGCAGTGCTGGCTGCACTGTGCCCCCGCCCCTTGCTGGCTCTGCCTGGGGCTAGTTCCCTGCAGTTCCAAGAGCAGCAGAATCTGGTAACAAACTGTATGAGAATCAATGGTTACAAACAGAACCTTGCTTGCAGTGCTAGGAAAATTGAATTCTGCACTGCCGGGGGCTGCTCCTGCAGGAGGTGAGAAGTCCTGCCTCCCCCAGCACTGGGCCAGGTGCAGACTGAGGGTAGCACAAGGGACCGAGCAGGTCACAAAGCAGCCACTGTGAGGGGGTAAAGCCCCAAACCCTTTCTGGCAGCATGTGCTGTGAAGTCTGTGGCTTCCTGCCTGCAGCGGGCCTGGGCTGTGACCTGACTGACCCGCAGCTCTTGGGGCGGGACGCAGAACCAGCCGCTCAGCTCAGCACTAAGGTCTGGGCAGACATCGCTGGAACAACACCAAACGGGCAGGGCCAGGGAGCTGTGCAGGGAGCCAGGATGGGGCTGGCTCACACCAAACCCCAGCCAGGCCCCTCACAACCGGGCCGAGTGAGCGCGGGAAAGCGCCGCCTCAGGCACTGAGGGCTGGAGACACACACAGACCCCCATCCAAATGCCCCTGATCATAGGTTGGCTGGCTCCATGGAGCAGGCATCTCAGAGCCAGATGAAGGGGTCCCCGGCCCTGTCGGAGCTTGGCTCGTACACAGCATTGTGCTGTGTATGCTCTCTCACCAGCTGACTGCTTTGAGTCAAATCTCTCTCATACTACTGGAACAGTGTTTCTTCTTCAAGTGATTGCTCATATTGATTCCAATTAGGAACGTATGCCGCGTGCCCAGTCGTCAGAAAGTTTTTCCCCTAGCAGCATCTGTCAGGTCGGGTGTGGAGCCCCCCAGAGTGGCATCTTCATGGCACTTAATAGATGACCCTGCGACCAGGCGCCTTCTCAGTTCCTTCTTACCGCCAGTAACAGTCATTGGAACTGTGGCATCTTGCTCAGCAAGTTCTCCATGTTTCCCTAGGTCTTTGTTTTGTCTCTGCCTGGATCCGAGAGACTGGTTCACTGCCCTTGACATGAAGGACGCATACTTCCACATAGCAATTCATCCAGCACACAGGCACTTTCTTCACTTTGTGGTCAACCACAAGCATTACCAATTCACTGCCCTACCATTCAGCCTCTCAGCAGCCTCCCGTGTTCATGAAGTGCATGTTGGTCATGGCTGCTTTCTTCTGTCACCAGCAGGGGCAAGTGTACCTCTACCTCGATGACTGGCTGCTCAGGGGTCACACCGGGGCACAAGTGCTGTCCCAAATCCATTTGGTCAAGTGCATGCTCGAGCAGCTGGGTCTCCTCCTCAGCTTGCAGAAGTCGACCCTGGAACCGACCCAGAGAATAGAATTCATCGGGGCAGTGTTAGACTCGGTTCAGGAGCGAGCCCTTCTGCCAGGGTGCCAATTGTGAGTCATCACGGACATCATTCAAAGCTCCAGCAAGTCCCAACCACAACAGGGGGTGCCTGAGTCTCTTCGGTTATATGCCTTCTTGCACTTACGTGACCTGGCACGCCAGGTTACAGCTCAGACCATTGCAGGCATGGCTCACCTCAGCCTACCGCCCAAAGTGCAACAGCTTGAATTCAGTGGTCATGGTGCCAGGGCTGGTCCTCACATTCCTTCGCTAGTGGCTCGACTCCCAAGTGGCATGTGGAGGTGTCCCTTTCCACAACCCTCAATCTTTCTTGTCCCTGGTTACATACACGTTGGCTCTGGTATGGGGGGGTGCATCTGGGGGACCTCCAGACAAAGGGCCTGTGGTCAAAGGAGGAGCTCTCCCTACATATGAATGTCAAGGAGTTGAGGGCGGTGCACCTCACTTTCCAGGCCCAACTGCAAGGCCAGTACATAGTGATTCTAACGGACACCACCACCACCATGTTTTACGTCAACAAACAAGGGGGAGCCCATTCCTCTCCCCTATGCTGGGAGGCCCGCCAGCTGTGGGAGTTCTACATAGCCCACTCCATTCACCTGGAAGCATCCTTTCCACCAAGAATTCAGAACACGCTGGTGGGACCATCTCAGCAGGTCCTTCCGCGTGTATGGGTGGTCCATCTGGCTGGATATTTAGGTTGGATATTAGGAAAAACTATTTCACTAGCAGAGTGGTGAAGCACTGGAATGGGTTCCCTAGGGAGGTGGTGGAATCTCCTTCCTTAGAGGTTTTTAAGGTCAGGCTTGACAAAGCCCTGACTGGGATGATTTAGTTGGGGTTAGTCCTGCTTTGAGCAGGGGGATTGGACTAGATGACCTCTTGAGGTCCCTTCCAACCTTGATATTCTATGATTCTATGATATCATACACTTCATTTTCCAAAGGTGGGGGTTTTCCCAGGTCGACCTGTTTGCCACCTGACGAAGAGGAAGTGCCCAATGTTCCACTCCTTCCAGGGTTGCAGCCCAGGCTCCCTCACGGATGCATTCCTGCTACCCTGGAGAGGCTGCCAGCTCTATGCCTTTCCCCATTCCCTCTCTTGCACAAGGTCCTGCTAAAGGTCTTCAGGGAGGGGGCAAAGGTAATTCTGTTACCTCCAGCATAGTCTTGACAACACTGATACCCCATGCTACTGGGGCTGTCTGTGGAGGCACAAATCACGTTCCTGCTCCTCCCTGACTTACTCACTTGGGACCATGGTTGCCTCTATCATCCCGACCTACGGTTCCTCCACCTCATGGCTTGGAAGCTTCATGGCAGAACCCCACGGAGCTTCTGTGCTCAGAACAAGTAAGGGAGGTCCTCCTCGGCAGCAGGAAGCCTTCCACTAGAGCCAAGTATCTGGCAAAGTGGAAGAGATTCTTGTGTTGGTGTGACAAGCGTCACATACCCCAGCTCCAGGCCCCAGTATCCCTCATCTTGGATCTGCATCTGAAACAGCAAGGCCTGGCAGTGTCCTCCATAAGGACTGCTATCTCAGCCTTCCACCCAGGAGCATCTGGTCGATCCATCTTCGCCAACCTTAAAGATGGTTGGTCACTTCCTTAAAGGTCTGGACCACCTACATCCCCAGATCCGGCAGCCTGTCCCTGCATGGAACTTTAACCTGGTTCTTTCCAGGCTCGTGGGGCTCCCATTTGAACCTCTAGCAACTTGCTCCCTCATGTACCTGTCTTGGAAGGTAGCGTGCCTGGTCACCATTACATCTGTGAGCAGGGTATCTGAGCTAAAGGCCCTCACCTCCGACCCACCTTACATGGTTTTCCACAGGATTAGGTGGAACTCAGGCCTCATCTGGCCTTTCTCCCCAAGGTGGTATCGCACTTCCACATCAGTCAGGACACTTCCTTATGTGTCTTTTACCCTAAGCCTTGTGCCAGTACCAGGGAACAGTGGCTTCACTCCCTCGCCACACACTAGCTTTCTACATCGAGCACACTAAGCCATTCAGAAAGTCGAACCAGCTGTTTATAATGGTGGCAGACCGGATGAAAGGACTCAGGTCTCATCTCAAAGAATAGTCTCCTGGATCATGTCATGTATCCATCATGCTACAAGCTGGCCAACATACTGGCCCCAGCTCTAACTGTGCACTCTATGAGGGCCCAGGGTTCATCAGCAGCATTCTTGGCCCAAGTCCTGATCTCAGAAATCTGCAGGGCAGCATCTTGGTCCTCAGTGCATACCTTCACCTCTCACTATGCCATCGTCCAGCACACCAGAGACGATGTGGCTTTCAGCAGAGTGGTGCCAGCAATCAGTGTTCTCTTAATTCCCACCAAACCATCTAGGTAAGGCATGGGAGTCACCTAATTGGAATCGATATGAGCAATCACTCGAAGAAGAAACAAGTTACTCACTTCTTGTAACTGTTGTTTTTTGAGATGTGTTGCTCATGTCCATTCCTCTCCTCTGTCAAAGTGGTTGGTAAGACGGAACTGAGGGGGTGCCAGGTTGGCAGGGTCATATATTGAGCAGAATGAAGCCACCACTCCAGGGGGCTCCACAGCCAACCCGATGTTGCTAGGGGAAAAACTTTCCGACGACACTTAGTTGGGGATGTAGTTGGGGATTTAGTTGGGGTTGGTCCTACTTTAAGCAGGGGGTTGAACTAGATGACCTCCAGAGATCCCTTCCAACCCTAATATTCTATGATTTTATGATTCTATGACACCTAATTGGAATAGACATGAGCGACACATCTCAAAGAACAACAATTATGAGAGGTGAGTAACCGTTTTTTTTTTCAACCTGCGGTCGGTGGGAGGTGAAGGTCTGCAGACTATATCGAAGATTTCCAAAGGGCTCTGCACCTCCATTCAAAATTTTTTAGGGGTCTGAATATGAAAAAAGGGTGGAAACCACTGCACTAGAAACAGGAGGCACCTAATGAAACTGGCAAGCAACATGTGAAAGGAAATATGTTTCAGCACATCACATAACCAGCCTGTGGAACTCATTGGCACAAGAGCATAGCAGGAGTCAGCAAGGACGGGACATTTATATGGATAAAGAGAGCAGCTACAGACACTGCACCAGAGGTATAACAGCTCCAGGGCCCATGCTGACCTCTCATAGGGTTGCAAGGAGTGTCCCCTATGGGCTGGGTATTCCATTATTGGCCACCACAGGCTCCTTGCACCTTTCCCTGCAGCAACTGGGCTTAGCCATTGTTGGCTAAAGGATACCAAACGAAATGGACTGTTGGCCTCACTTGGTCTCGGATTCCCTAGGCTCCTGGGATGCTTCCTTATGCCCCCAGGGAAGTTGGTCTGTTACTTCCTCTATCATTGACCAGGCTTTCTAAATCTAGAAGAGGGCAAGTTGTGTGTGCACTCGGTTTGTGCCCTTCAGTTGCAGATAATGTCCTCCAGAACAGCAGGATCACCCTGCAGAATGTCACCGCCTGGCCAGCGGGGCTGTGTCTCTTTTGAGCCCGGCCTCCACCGCACTGCGTGCATTGCTCTTACAGAAACACAATATCCAGCTTCATTCAGACATTCAGAGGACGCCCCCTGTGAACAGCGATGGAGCCTGCCTGCACCAGAGCATAGGCAAGGGAGCGGATGGAACCAGCCAGCAGAATGGCCTGTGACCTGCATGCAGGGCTAGGGGCTTGGCACGGGCCCTGCGTGAGTTGGGGGGGGCTCTCGTGAATTGCCCCAATGCCCAGCAAGCCGCTGGCTGGTGGGTGTGCATGCTCAGAGTGCACAGGCACTGTCACACAGTTTCCATGAAGCTGCCTCCTCCTCTCCAGCGTAAGCACGTGGGCTGGAGCGTGGTGATAGCGCCGTGACACGCAGGCTATTTTAGGTGCTGGGGCAGATAAGATCTCCTGCGCTGCAGCCGGGAGCTGAGCAGCCATGCACGGCATTCACAGCCCAGCGTGCTGACTTGTTTGGAACCAGCCCACTGTTTTTCCCTTGACGGGGGGCTTATCGCTGCCCTGAGAACAGGGCAATGCTGCCCTCAGCCAGGAGTACTGAGCCTGTGCCTCCCGCCTGCCCCTTCCTCCCCGCTGACTCCAGCCCCATGCCTGGGGCAGCATGGCATGTGCATTACAGTGGAGGCTCTGCACCCCGAACGCCCTGCGTCAGGCTGGGCCATCTGCTCTCAAATGACTGGTCAGAGCTGGGGGCCGGGCCAAAGAACGAGGTGGCTATCGGCTGGGCAGGAGAGCTCAGATGTGGAATCCTGTTAGGGAACGAGCTGCTAGCGGGCAGTGAATGGGTAATTGGCCCCATGCACTCAAGGCCAGCAGGTCACAGCTGGCACCACAGCGGGTCCAGGGATCTTCATGCTGCCCTGCCTGGCTTTGCACAGAGTGGCTAACCCCTGTGCCAAGCCAGCATGGGAGCAAGGGGCGGCTGCTCAAGGAGCATTTCCACCTGCTTTACATGGGGAGACAGCAGGAGCCAATCAGCTGCCTGGCCCTCTGGGCCTTCCCTGGGCTTTCCTGCTTGGGCAGGCAGGCTGAACTGGTGAAGAGAAAAGGAGCTAAATGCTTGGAGGATTATTTTATATCTGCTCCAGGAAACCAAGGGGCTGTTTGAAACTTGTGGGGACAGGTGCAAATGCCTATACGAGTGGATGTATTCAGGTGTACATACCTGTACTGGGGGGAGGGGTTCAGCCATACATTGGGGTGGGGCGATTTCAGGTGTATGTACCTGTGCTGGGGGGAGGGGTACAAGTGTACGTACCTGTACTGAGGGGAGGGGTTCAGCCATATATGCCTGTACATAGTGCGGGGCGGGGTGTGTGTCAAGTATCTGTTCCTGGACAGGGGTGGGGGGGTGGTACATATACAGGTTTGTGTGTTTAAACCAAGATCCAGTCCCGGGGAGAAATTCACCATCCTGCTGGTGCCAGTGGCTCTGGACCAGCCATGTTCTCAAGGCTGGCTCCAGAGGAAGGGGTGTCTTGCCCCTACACCCTTCCCCAGTACCCCCAGCCAGCAGATATGGGTCTGGCCCCATTCACAGGGACACCTGTCCCATGGAAACAGGATGCTGCAAGCAGCTGCTCTTTGAGCAGAAACAGAAACCAGCGCTCCAGCCTCCTCTCCAGCACTTGCGCACGTCACAGGAAACATGAACCGGTCGTGGCTCCGAGGCCTCAGCCAGCTCCCTCCTGTCACACACCTCACGCTCAGCATTAAACTACGCAGAAGTGTCTAGTACCAGAGGACAGCGGCACCTAGAAGAGAGACACACAGACCTGCTGCCAGTGGGTTCTGAACAGCATAATCCAGCAGCTGAGAGAGCCTGCAGTGGTGGGCTCTGCACTGCACTGGGAGAGCCTGCAGTGCTGGGCTCAGAGGAGTCCTAGTGCCTCCCTGTGTGCAGGTGGATTTTGCCCAGCACTGGAGTGACTCCTGCCCCAGGCAGCCTTCCGCAGCAGGAGGGGCGACACTGCAGATTCTCCACTGCATCTGCCAAGCTCTGAGGAGCCCCGTAGCATCTTCGTTGAGATGAGAGTCAAGTAAGTGGGACAAGTTTTTCCTCTGGGGAAGCAGGGGATGTTGGGGGCTGGCGAGCTCTGGCCCAGGGGCCTGTTCTGAACTGATGGGCTGCACGTAATGAAGACCCTGTCAGATGCCCTAATGAGGAAGGAAGGAAAACGTGCAGCTGCAAGCTGGTCAGTCATCGGTCCAGGCCCCTTCCTCAGGGCAGCAGGGCCAGCACGTGCCCTGTTCAGTTGCTGTAGCTCTGCTGGAGGCCATTTGCCATGGGCCCGGAGCTGAGTCAGAGGAAATAGGGAGAGCCGTGACTGTACGATGGGACGCTGCGATAACATGCTCGTTCCATTCAGCCCAGGCGCTCAAAGCCCTTTACAAACAGTGATGTACTATGAGAGTGGGGTAATTTCACCCACCACTGAAATGCAGCCACCTCTGGGGTGTAGTGCAGCAGCTTTTTTAAAACTTGCAGCACCACCACACCTGTTTGACACTGGAGGTGAAAGGGGGTGATGGTGGGGAAACCAACGTCCTGAGGGGCTAAGTGGTTGTTCTGGTGCACAGGCGACGGGACAAAGTAGCCTGCCATGGCCAGCTGACACTGGGGGGGGGGGGGGGGCAGTTAGCTACACAGGGTGTAGACCCCTGCAGTGGCAGTTGTTCACCAGCCCTCTCTTGTAAGAATTACTCTGGGATCGTCAATGATCCTGGGGTGCTCTTGGGCACGAGATCTCCATGGCATTTGTGACCACTGCCCTGAGCCGTTCCCTTGGATCTCATGGCGGGGGAGGGGCGAACGCAGTGCTGCATTGTGCAGTCCTGGCCGTTCCATACAGCTCTCCCCACCTGCTGGATGCCCTGACCTTGCAGCCTGCCTGCCTCAGTGGCACTGTGGCATCCCTGACCTGGTTAATGGGGGAGGCCCTGTCCAGATATGTCACACTCTTCCCTGGTATGACTCTGGGGCAATGCCCTACTGCAGTCAGCCCCAGTTCCCCTTCGTGTTGCAGCAGCAGCCTCTGGGCTCAGAGTGTTCTCAAGCCCACCCAGCCTGCGACACGCTGGGGCTGGTTAGTGCAGCAGCTGGACTGCAGGTTAACCTGAGAGCAACCACACAGAAAACCCCCAAACAAGGCTCCACAAGCCCTAGTGGCCATAGAGCTCAGTGGACCTGCTGCCTAGAGGGGCATCTGCAGCCCAGGGCAGAACACACAACAGCCAAATGGGGCCATTTTATAAACATTGCCAAGGCTAAGGTGCCAATGGGGGGGGGGAGGGTTGTATGGGCGGGTGTGAATGTGCTGGCCTGTACCTGCAGGTGTGTGAACAGCCAGGGCGAGCAGCCCTTGCAGGCCACCGTCTCTCACGCCATGTAGACCTGGCTGTGCAGAGCTCAGGGCATGGCCCACCCTAGCAGGATGTGGTTCTGCCTGGGCAGTTGCTTGGGCCACCTGACATTGGGAGCCAGTCATCCATTTGAAAGTCTCACTGAGGGGTGGCAGGGAGCCCTGGGCAGCCCTCTGTTGGGAGGGGGGGGGGCAGGGATCCCACAAGGCCAGGGGTGCACAGGAAGCAGTGCAGGCAGCAGCCCATGAGCTCAAGCATTGAGCCGTCCCTTGGTTTTTCAGCTTTCTCTCCCCGCTGCAGAAGGTCAGAGCTGTTTGCTGAGGCCCTGCGGGTGCCCAGGAGTGATGGGAAGTTTGCCCAGCAGGACGAAGCAGCTTGTCATTCAGCCCAGCCCAGCTGCTGCCATGCAGGCCACTGCCCCCAGGCGGCCAGGTAGGAATCATGGCCCCTTCGCAGCCCTGAACAGCAGTGAGACGTGGGGCTGCACACCACAGCCTCATCCCACTGGGGCACTGCACCGCTCCCGTCTGCCCCATGCCTACCGTGCCATTGTGCCAGACCTGCTGCCTCAGCGTGGAGCCTCTTCTGTTGCTGGCAGGACATACGTGGCTCAGGTGTGGAGCATCACTGTTCAAAGCCGCCAGAGACCCTGCCATGTCCTCCAGCAGCGAGGGGAGCAGGGGCCTGGCTGCCCAATGGCCAGACCCAGATTCTCTAGAACGGAGTTGCAGGACAGGGCACCGAGCAGTTGCCTTTAGCGTGGGGAAGGGCTGGCAAGATGCCAAGGCTGCAGGCCCCTGGGGCACCAGTAACCTGCTCATTTCTCCTGGCTGGTTTGCACAAGGTTCCCCCCCCCCCCGCCCCGCCCCCCCTCCCGTGCTGCTCTCAGGCTGATGTGTCCTTTGCTGGGAGCCCGACAGTGTCCATCCACCTGCTCCGACCTGGGACTGAGGCACCCAGCACAGGCTCAGTCCGGGAGGAGTGAGGCTGGCAGGACAGCTTGCATGCAAGGCACCTCTCCCTGCACAGAATGAGGGGCTGCATTTGACACATCTCCTGCTGGTTTGCACTGGGGCCCTGGGGCCTCCAATGGCCTCGGACCCTGGTTTGAGCCAGGGAGTGCCCCGGGAGAGCTGGGCTGGCAGGAGCATGCAGAGCCTGGCAGTGAGGCAGCCCCAGTTATGCAGGGTGTGGCAGCAGGTGGCTGCATCCCAGCCCCACAGGCAGAGCCGGAGGAGAAAACAGGTTGGTTCTTGGCTTTCAGAGAGCAGCTGGGGGACTAAGGGGTCTGGCCTCAGCTGAGCCAACCTGCTCCGGCAAGCGAGGCTGTGCTCCAAACAGGCAATTCTATTCCCCTCTGTTCAGCACTGGTGAGGCCACATCTGGAGTACGGTGTCCAGTTTTGGGCCTCCCTGTGGACAAATTGGAAAGAGTCCAGAGGAAGGCAACAAAAATGATTAGGGGCCTGAAGCACATGACTTATGAGAGAACTGGGATTGTTTAGTCTACAGAAGAGACGAATGAGGGGGGATTTGATAGCTGCTTTCAACTACCTGAAGGGGGGGGGGGTCCAAAGAGGATGGATCTAGACTGTTCTCAGTGGTACCAGATGACAGAACAAGGAGTAATGGTCTCAAGTTGCAGTGGGGGCGGTTTAGGTTGCATATTAGGGAAAAGATTTTCACTAGGAGGGTGGTGAAGCATTGGAATGGGTTACCTAGGGAGGTGGTAGAATCTCCTTCCTTAGAGGTTTTTAAGGTCAGGCTTGAGAAAGCCCTGGCTGGGATGATTTAGTTGGGGATTGGTCCTGCTTTAAGCAGGGGGTTGGATTAGATCAGTGGTCGCCAACCTTTTGGTCCTCACGGACCACTAAAGTCAAAATTTTGAATCCCATGGACCACTAACACCGCAGCCCCCCCCTCCCCCCCGCTCGAGCGGCGCGGCTCCCCTCCCCCCCCCCCGCTCAACTGGCGTGGCACGGGGCCCCCCCGGCTCGACAGACGTGGCGCGCCCCCCCCCCCACTCGACCGGCGCGGGCTCCCCCCACCTCAGCAGCGCGGCGTGGCGCGGCCCCCCTCCCCCCAGCCTCAGCGGCGCGGCCCCCCCCTCCCCCCGGCCTCAGCGGCGCGGCCCCCCCTCCCTCCGGCCTCAGCGGCGCGGCGCGGCCTCCCCTCCCCCCGGCCTCAGCGGCGCGGCGCGGCTCGGACCTCCGGCCCCAGCGGCTCGGACCCCCCGCCCCCCGGCCTCAGCGGCGCAGCTCGGACCCCCGGCCTCAGCGGCGCGGCCCCCCCTCCCCCCGGCCTCAGCGGCGCGGCTCGGACCCCCAGCCTCAGCGGCTCGGACCCCCCTCCCCCCGGCCTCAACGGCACGGCGCGGCTCGGACCCCCGGCCTCAGCGGCTCGGACCCCCCTCCCCCCGGCCTCAGCGGCGCGGCTCGGACCCCCGGCCTCAGCGGCGCGGCTCGGCCTCAGCGGCGCAGCGCAGCCCCCCAGCTTCAGCGGCGCGGCTCGGCCTCAGCGGCGTGGCGCGGCGCAGCCCCCCGGCCTCAGTGGTGCGGCGCGTCCCCCCCTCCCCCCGGCCTCAGCGGCGCGGCTCAGACCCCCGGCCTCAGCGGCTCGGACCCCCCTCCCCCCGGCCTCAGCGGCGCGGCGCGGCCTCAGCGGCGCAGCGCAGCCCCCCAGCTTCAGCGGCGCGGCGCGGCCTCAGCGGCGCGGCCCCCCCGGCTCCAGCGGCGCGGCTTGGACCCCCCGGCTCGCGCGGCGCAAGACGGGAGGCAGTAATGAGCCAGCGCTTGCTGGCCGCCGGGGACGGGGCGGGACAGGCGCCCGCAGCCTCTTGCCTGCCCAGAGGGGCGGCCATGAGGGAGCCCGGCGCCGCGGACCACTAAAATTTTCCCGCGGACCACCGGTTGGCGACCGCTGGATTAGATGACCTCCAGAGATCCCTTCCAACCCTGATATTCTATGATTCTATGAACTTGTGGGCAGGAGCAAAACCTGAGTGACCCATGGCTGGCTGGGCTTGGAACCAAGGCTTCTGGGGAAGCTGTGTACAGTGCAGAGCAGACACCCCACCCTTGCCCCAGCGCTGCAAGAAACCCTGCCCCTGCCCAGCACAATGCCCTCCAGTGGTCCCCCAGTGCCAAATGCAAGAGGCCCAGTGTGGGGCTGACTCACCCTCACTGAGGTTGCATGGATGGGGGGGGAAAGCCGAGCAGGACCCCTGCAGTGGGGGCTAGTGCTGCTGACCTCACGCATGCAAACCTCACAGCCAGACCCCCAAAAACTTGAGAGTGGCTTAAAATCCTTCAATTAAAAAAAAAATCCTAATAACTGGGTGGAGGGTGTCTTTGGCTGTCACTTTTTTGAGGTGGGAGGGGCCGTGTTCTCTAGCTGGCGGGAATGCACTTTCTGGCTTGTGGGGGCGGGGGGTGCTCCAGCTTCAGGGCCATGCTCTTTAGCTGGCGGGGTTCCTCTCTCTGGCTTGTAGGGTTGTGCGCTGTGGCTTCTGGGGTCGTGCTCTGGCTTGGGCGGGGGGGGGGGGGGAGAGGTGTTATGCTCTCTGGCTTGGGGGTGTTGTGCTCTCTGGCTTGGGGGGGTTTCGTGCTCTCTGGCTTGGGGGCTTCCGTTCTTCATCTTCGGGGCCATGCTTGCTGGATTTTGGGGCTGGACACCAACTCTTTTTCCTGAAAGCCCCAATTCTCCTGCACCCCTGGCTCTGGGAGCTCAGGCTCTAAGGATAACATGACCTCTCACAAGAGTGGTACTGCTGCTGGGCCGGGGTCTGTTCCTGCACACACCCCTTCTCTGGGCACCTGCCAGGAGCCATGGGCCTGGTCACCCCGGCACTGCTCTGCTCCTCTCGCCAGCCACGAACGCTGCCCCCGTGGACGGGGAAGGGCACTGCTGTGCTCTGAGGTGCTGTGGTCTCTCGACAGGTCTGAACAGCTATGTGGCAGTTGCCTTGTGCTCTTTCCCTGCGGGTGGGGAGGCAGAGACCGTCCTGCGACCAGGCGAGCAGCTGACCGTCCTCTCTGAGTAAGTCCCACATGGAAGCAGCCCCACAGCCCTAAGCCCCAAGCAGCACCCCAGGGCCCAGGCAGGATACTGAGGCCTCCCCGGCACTGGGGTGCTCACCAGGCTGTGCCAGGCTGGACCAGGTTGGCGTATCAGAGCTCTGCCCTCCCATCCTCTCCCTGAGATGCATGGCCTCTAAAGACATGGCCACAGCAGCCAGCGCTGCAGCCTCCGGCTTCCCCAGGCTCTCATGTATTTCCTGTGCCCTACAATCCTGCCTGCTGGGACATGCGCCGGAGCCTGCTTTTGGCTTGGGCTCACATGGGGCTCTGCCCTCTGCCAGGCACCAGGGCACGGGGCCATCACAGGGGAGTAGCCTCTGCTGACCCATTCCTGGATCCCGGCAAGCCTCGTGCCCCACGGGAATGGGGTCGGGCTGTGCGGGGAGCCATGCCCTGCAGGCACGTTTCAAACTCCCATGGCATCGAGCCCCACTGCTTTGATTTCAGGAGCCCGCAGAAACACAGGACACAGCAACAAAAGAGGTCCTTAGTGAGCTCCATGGGCTGGCTATACGTGGGGGTGGAGGGATCAAGCCAGGCAAGGAGCTGCGGGGCTCCCAGCACAGCAGAGCCATGGGCCTTGGCCATGGGCCATGTGACTGTGGCATTTCTGGAAACTTCTCTCTTACAGGGATGGGGAATGGTGGAGCGTGGTGTCGCTAGCCACCGGCAAGGAGTGTTCAGTCCCCAGTAGCCATGTGGCGAAGGTGTGGCACAGGTAGGAGCCTCCATCTGTCCTTTTGGTGACAGACTGTGGGACTGCTGAGGCACCCATGGGCCTGGTGTTATCAATGAGGTTGTTCAGTGCTGTAACACGGCAGTGCGGAGTCAGCGCTGAACAGACACAGGAAGGCACAGCCCCTGCAAACACTCCCATGCAAGCAGGCGTGGTGGGAATGCTCAGGGGAGTAACTTACCGCTGGCTGCTTGCAGGCTGGGTGAGTAACCCCGTGTGGCTGGGTCAGAGAGGCAGTGGGGCTGGATCAGCACCTGGGGCTCTGCAGGCCATAGGTACCCATGGGCTCAGTGCACTCAGGCAGTGCCGGGGGCCGAGAGCCCCACCCAGGTGCCTCACGAATGCAGAACTAGGTGGGAGGGGAGGCAGTCTCCATGCTCCAGGCCATGTCTCTGCTGGTCCCCATATGGGCTCGGGCATTGGGGGGGGTGAGGGGGGGCTGAAATGGGGCCTGTCCCGGGAGTGAGGCCACCCAGCTGTTGTCAGCGAGCGAAGATGCAGGCCCTGTCTGGTCAGCTGGGCTGTGGGGAAGTGGGTCGGGCTCTAGGTGTAGCCCAGGCAGCCCTAGAGCTGAGCATGTCACACTCTGGCAGGGAGCTACAGATTCCCCCACAGGCTTCCTGATGCAGCTGAGACCCCCTGAGCGACACCCGCTGAGCCACAGCTTCCTCTCCCCTCCCCCCAGCTATTGTCTCCTGCTCCTTTGAACAGAGCTGGGGCTGAAATGCAGAACAGGAGGCCCCACTAGATGTGAAACCAAACACTCAGCCTGCTCCTGGCCCCTTTGTGACACTCCTCCAGAATACACTTCGGTATTTGTACCGTGGCAGCCCCACTCACAGCCCGGGCCCCACAGAGCTTGGCGCTGGCCACACAGAGCAGCACTGATGGCCTAGCAGGCGGGAGACCCTCAGCTATTCCTTGGCGTTAATTTCAAATTGACTCATATGTGTCAGTTGGCTCCATGGCGCTGGGCTTTCACCCTGGAATAGCCACGTTGCCAGGCATGCTGGGGTGGGTTAGGTACATAGTTCAGCACATTCGGGAAGTGGCACAATGCAGCTGACTTAGGGATTTGGTCTGGCCGCTACAGTATCATAGAATCATAGAATATCAGGTTGGAAGGGACCTCAAGAGGTCATCTAGTCCAACTCCCTGCTTAAAGCAGGGCTAACCCCAACTAAATCATCCCAGCCAGGGCTTTGTCAAGCCTGACCTTAAAAACCTCTAAGGAAGGAGATTCCACCACCTCCCTAGGGAACCCATTCCAGTGCTTCACCGCCCTCCTAGTGACAAAGGTTTCCCTAATAGCCATCCTAACCTCCCCCCCCCGCCTCCCGACTGTGTGGTGCTGGGGGCTCTGTGCTGTGTGGTGCTCACAGGGGGCCAGCGCTCCAGAAGACAGCCTGACGAGTTGGGTTCTTGGCTGGTCTGAACACTGTAGGTGGCTTCCTGGAGACCATGTTACGCCCTGGCCACTGTGCCATTGAGTCCTGACCGCTTGTGGGCATGGACGGCACCTTTGGGTTCCTGTATGCAGGGAGAGGCGTGACAGGGCGGGCCTGGTCCATCCACCTTCCTACCTTTCCCTTTATGTCGGTGTTGCTTTTTGCGGCTTGTCTCCAACACACGCTGTGTTGCTGTTGGCTGTTAGCCAATGCAGCTAGTCCAGCCAGGAGGCAGCTGCAATGCGAGTGAAGTCGTCCCATGGTGTGGCTCAGGTGGTATCCAGGAATGGGACCATACGGTCTACCCTAGAGTCTGTCCCCTGGCAAGGCAGGGCTGAGGCCTTCCTGTCCTGGGGCAGCTCCACAGTAGGGCAGGGCGCTGCGATGGCACAGGAGTGGGGCTGCCTGCTGCCAACCCCCGGTGCTCAGTGTCCTGTCATTGCTGCCAGGTGGCTGTACGAGGGCGTTAGCCGGGAGAAAGCCGAGGAGCTGCTGCTTCTGCCGTGCAACCACAGCGGTTCCTTCCTGATTCGAGAGAGCCAGACCAGGCAAGGTAAGTGACTCCGCCGAACTGCTGCCAAGCACCCGCTGCCTGCCAGCCGGGCTGGAGCAGGGGGACCAAGCACCATGGGGCTGACTCTTCTTAGCGAGATGACTGGGCACTGCCCCACCCAGCTGCCCACCCCAAGGCCTCACATTGGATAGTGTCCCAGCCCCAGAGCTCACCCCCCTCCCCCAGCACTTCCTGCCATGTCCAGGCTGTCTTTGATGGGGGAAGGGCTCCAGGGTCACCATCAGCATGGCTCAGGACAGAGTCTAGCCTGGCCTGGTGTCTGTTTTTGGGCACAGCCTGGCACCTGAGCAGGGAATTGCTGTGCACCCCCCAGTCCATCCTGGCCTCTTCTCAGAGGGCGGCTGCCCACTCTTATGGGGAAGGACAGAGACGGGGCAAATGGCTGTCCGGGCCCAAGTGCATGAGAGCTGCAGCTGCTGCTGGAATTGCTGCTAAAAGGCCGCTCGTTGATACACAGCCACCAACCTGGCCCCCACACACCCTGTGGGAGCACAGAGCCTGGGGGTGGGCCTTTGCTGCTCACTGCTTGGGGCATGAGGGGAAGTTCAGCCATTGCGGTGGTTGTTTGGCGGGGCACAGGCAAAGCGGCGGCAGCGCACCTCTTGCCACTGAGGTCAGATGCCGGCTCTCAGGGGTGCTATTAGTGCCTTTCCAGATCTGTGCCCCGGGGCACAAGCAAAGATTTCACTGAAAATCCTGGGCCCCCTTAGAAGTGTTAGCTCCCCTTCAGTGCTATTGGAGCAGGGCCGGGACCTGTACCTTTCCCTACCAGCCCTACTAAATCAATCATTAGCGCTCCAAGGCGGGGGGCTAGCTTTCTGGGGTCAGAGCGCAAGTCAGAGCTGTCCGGTCCTGGCCGGCCCAGCATGGCCACGGCATTGTGCCGTTCCCAAGGGAAGCACTGGAAGCTGTTTCAAAGTGGGAGCCTGCCCCTGCACACACCAGCTGCTGAGTGTCATGCTCCCGTTGCCTTCCTCAGGGCCACTTACCTAGGAAGCAGGCGCCTGCTGGCTCAGGGGCCAGGTGAGCAACGGTGTCAAAGGCTGAATTCAATGTGTTATTGACTGAGGCCTCCCGCCTCATCTGCGGTGCATAGGACGGCCATGTGTAGTGCAGTGGCCTTATCTCCAATCACTCGCACCTGCAGCTGTAGCTGGCTGATGAGCCCAGCGGTTTCCTGAGCACACTGGGGTTTGTCAAAATTGTCACACTTCCCTCCCCTCCCCCCCCCATGGCCCCAGGCAGAAAGCTTCCTGCAGCAGTCAGTTACCAGCTTAGGAACTGAAAACTGGTGCATGCTGAGACAGGGGATCAACCCTGGGCTGGCCAGTGTGTGAGTGAGCTTCCCGTGGGCGTAGGGTGACCAGACAGAAAGTGTAAAAAATTGGGACGGGGGGGGGGGGGGAATAGGAGCCTATATGAGAAAAAGCACCAAAAAACAGGACTGTCCTTACAAAAATGGGACAACTGGTCACCCTATGTGTGTGGGGCTCCCTCCCACACTGCTAAAAGGGCTGCCTGGCTGGCTCTGGGCACTCTGGAGCGGGTGTTCCAAGGACAAGGGGATCTCACACTTTGTCTGATGTGGGGGCAAGAGGGTGGCATAAGGGTGGCAAAGCTTTTCTAGGCCATCAGGGCTGGTGCAACCACTAGGCAAACACCTAGGGTGCCAAGAGGGTGGGGGCACCAAAAAGCACGCTCAGGGGAGGCGGTGGAGTGGAGGTGAGCTGGGGCGGGAGGGTGCGGGGAGATGCCACCTTCAGCTAGTAATGGGGGGGGGGCACGCAGGGGAACCTCTGCTCTGCCTCCTCCCCTGAGCATGCCGCCCTGCTCTAATTCTCCTCCCCTCCCAAGCTTGTCATGCCAAACACATGATTGGCTCTGCAAGGCTGGGAGGCGGGGAGATGTGGAGCAGCAGTGGCATGCTCAGGGGAGGTGGTGGAGGGGAGGGGAGCTGGGGCATCTGGGTGCAGGCTCGAGCCCCAGCCGCAGGTCGCCCCAGGTGGCGGGAGGAAGCGGGGAGCTGCCGCAGGGTTACCCGCGGGGGGGGGGGGGGGGGGGGGGGAGGCGCAAGGTCAAAATTTCACCTAGGGCGCGAAATACCTCTAGGCCAGGGGTGGGGAACATTTTTTGTGCCAAGGGCCATTTGGACATTTATAATGTCCTTCGCGGGCCGCTCCCCCCCCCCCCCGAGGAAGCCCAGGCTGGCAACGGGAGCTGAGACCCCAGCTGGCAAGGGGCCAGCGGGGGGAACCCCAAAGCAGTGGCAAGCGGAGTGCTTAGCCCTGCACTGCTTTGGGGTTTCCCCGCTGGCCCCTTGCCAGCCAGGGTCCTGCCGCCTGCCCCAGTCAGCTCCCGCTATCAGCCTGGGTGTAGGGGGTGATGTTGCTTTACCCCCGCCCAGCCTCCCATCTAACTGCTTTTCTTCCCCCATCCCTGCCTGGCCCGGCCCACCCCACCGAAGCTAACCTCCTCCCCCCTCCCAACCCAGCCTCCTGCCCCCCATGCCTGACCCACCCAGCCCAGCCACCCCCCACCAAACCTCCTTACCTCCTGCACCCACACCTCCCCCCCCCGGCCTCCCCCCCCCATTGACCGTCAGCTCCCCCCCAGGTTCGAGCCGCCCCCGCCTGGCGGCCCCCCACGCATCCCTGGCCGGCGGCTCCCCCAGGCGCTTGCCGGCCCCAGCGCGGAGCCACGCCCGTCTGCCGGCCAGAGCGCAGAGCCACCTCCATGCGTCCCTGGCCGGCGGCTCCCTGAGGCGCTTCCAGTCTCTTCGCCGAGCGTTCGGCGAAGGGGCCGGGAAGCGCCTGGGAGAGCCGCCGGCCAGGGACGCGCGCGGGCCGGACGGAAGGCTTTGGCGGGCCGTTATAAGGAGGTTCCCCACTTCTGCTCTAGGCCATCAGTCCCATGGCTATTCAGCAGCTGATCATCTTGTCTTGTGGTGCAGAACATGGGCCAGTCGGACTCGCAGCTTGTGACAATCCCATTTTGCTGCTGTCAATGAACTGATGAGTCCAGTAAGTCCGTTCACTGCACCGATCAGCGAGCAGTGTTCAGCACAAACACAGTCTGCAATGGTCCTAATCCCAGCGGCTGCTCGGGCTGGGCCTGTTCCGTGGGGTTGGGCCCAGTGCAGTTGCAATGAAGCCGATGTGCTGGCATGGCAGGAGGCACCTGCCCTAACTCAGAGCTGTGTCCCCGGCCATGGCAATGTGCTGGAGCCAGGGTATTGCATCGTGATCGCTCCCCTTGCAGGCTGCTACTCCTTGTCGGTCAGGCGCACCAACCACTCCTCATGGGACTCCGTCAAACACTATCGCATCAACCGCCTGGAGAATGGCTGGCTCTACATCGCCCCACGCCTCACCTTCCCCAGCCTGCAGGAGCTGGTGGACTATTACTCCGGTAACAGCCCAGGTTCTAATGAGCCTCTGCCCTAGTGGGACGTGGGCAGTCAATGTGTGCCGCTCTGGGCCTGCAGGGCCCCAAGGACACTGTGAGACGGGGAAGAAAGGGAAACTCACCAAGGAGCTCTGGGTGCCAACCTCACTCCGGGACAGCCAGAGTGCAGGGACTGGGCAGGCAGCCCCAGCCCCCAGTTCCTCCCCAGCCTTCCCCCATTTTCGTGGAGTGAGGGCAGGGGTGCCATGAATCCAGGAATAGGGATGGTTTTGCTTGGAGCAGGCGTAAGTGCCCCGGGTTGATATCACCCCCCACTGCTGTGCCCCCGCCCAGTGGCAGGGCCACGCTATGGGCCCTACTACTCATGCTCCAGTGAGATGCATGCAGCCCAGAGCCAGGCTTGGTCACATCTGACTGTACTTTCCCCAATATACTGGGTGGGAGGGGGGGCTGCATGCTCACCCCAAGCCAGTCCCACTGTGCGTGGGACTTGCAGGGGTCATGGCGGCAGAGATGTGGCTGCAAAGCAGGCCTGTCGGTGCTGGGTGTGGTCTAGCGGCCCGGCCCCTCTCGGCAGAGTGCTCCAGCCTGCACCAGGTGACCTCGAGCAGCAGCGTTCATGTGCCAGCTCGGTTCATTTCCAGCGGCCCCGTTGGTGTGAGGCTCAAGCACCATCCTGCAGCCAGGCGGCCGGTGAGTGCAGCTGGCATCCCAGCAGAGGAGCCGGCCTGCATGGCCACGCAGCAGTGCGTGTGTCTGTGAGGCATGCAGGGTGTGTGTGTTCTGGGGGAGGTGGGGGAATGGGACACCATTGCTGATGCTCTCTGTGTCTCTTCCCCAGAAATCGGGGATGGGTTGTGCTGCCTCCTCAAGGAGCCGTGCTCCATCCAAGGAGCAGTTCGAGCCCCAGCCCAGAACCTGGCGCCACCTGAAGTCGTCAAGAAATCGGCTCTCAACTGGCAGGAGCTCGACAGGTAGGAAGCTGCTGGCGGTGAAGGGCGCTGTCCCACACTCGCGCGGTGGCTGGAGCGCTCCCACTGCTCTCTGAGATGGCAGGAGTGGAGCCCTCCTTGTGCATTGCGGGGGAGCCCTGCTGTGGGGTGACCGTCCATGTTCCCCTGCCCACTCCTGGCCCAACAGGGTGCAGGCTCTAGGGTGCAGGTTCCCCAAGGTCTCGGTGCTGTGCTGGGAGGGGGCTTCCAAGGACCCACTAGACACAAGGGGATGCAGCAGCTCAGGCTAGGACCTGCCTGCCTCTAGGCTGGTGCTGGTGCTTAGTCTTGGTGCCAGTGATGCTGACACTGGCTAGACGGGAGACAGTTCCAGGTCCGGCGGATGCCAGGCGGCTGGTGAATAGTGTGACTGTCCTAAACATCCCTCTCTTCTGTCTGTAGCTCGGCCCTGTTATCTGAGGCTCCGCCCACAGCGGGGGAGTCCCCAGTCAGCCTGGGTCTGCGGGAAGCCATCAGCTCCTACCTCTTTCTGACGGAAGAGCTGCCCCCGGAGAAGGATGAGAAGGGCAGTCTGTGGAAGAGCGCTTGAGGGTGCCATACCCAGCACATGGCACCAAGGGCCATGGGGCTGCAGTCTCAGCCAACCAAGCTGCTTCCCCAGCCCCTGGACTTTTACCCCACACACTCACCATATAAATTATTTGCCTGATGCTAAGTAATTTATTGCAGCAGTGCTGCTCTGAGCTGTCTCCCCCCCGGGCTGGCTGTGCCTCATGCTTGCACCTGGCTGGGTGGCTGGGGAGGTCCTGGTGCTTTGGGCCTGACTCGGGCCCAGGTGGGCCTGGATCCACCGCTCACCGCAAGGAACCCTGTGCCTGCTGCTCGGAGTCACTCTCTCACCTCCAGTGCTGGCAGCTTTGGCCAAGTAAGCTGCTGCCTGGAAATCCCAGTCCCCAGCACGCAGGCAGCCTCTGAGGGCACCTTACCGGGCCCAGCGGCCAGCTGGAAAGGACTTGCTAGGAAGAGGAGTGTTTGGTGAATTATAATGCACAGAGGCCCTGTTATGTGCTGTGCATAAGAGAGTCACCAGTGACAGTGACGGTCTGAAAGACTGGCCCTGCCTAACATTGAATATAACAGATAGCAATAGGGCAGAATCAGCCTGTGCCCCCCAGTGCTGACCTGCATGGTCCAGCCACAGCTCTGCCAACTCTGGACTCGCAGCCCTGCAAGGGTTAGGGTTTGCACAGAGAACTGGGGCCATCACCCCCTGCATGCTCCCGTGTGTCTGATCTCATCGTGGGCCTGAAGCAGCAAAAGCCAAGTGCCTCTCTGCACGTGCTGCAGAGACAAGCTCCCCTAAAGCCAGGCCATGCAGCCTTGTAAGACACTGGCCTGGCCCAAGCGGTTCATAAACTAAAGGTGCCGTGAGCTTGAGGCCAGGAAATGGCTCCCAACTACTGGGTGTAGCTGTCAACTGAAATAAAATGCAAATATTGAATAACTGAGCTGTGTCCTGTGGCAATGGCACCAGCACACCCCACCCCACGACAAGTAATGATCCCAGGGCAAGACTTTCAGACTGTTTAGCTCATGAAATGTATCCAATATGCTGTGCAGAGGCTGTGTTTCCAGATTTCATGTAAAAATTAGGCCCATTAAACTGGCTGAGGTTTGGGCCAGGTAGGCTAGGGACTAAGCAAAGGGCTCGCTCCCGGCTCCCAGCAAGGGTGAGGGTGGGCCCAAGGCAGCCCTGGATTAACCATTAAGCAAAATAAGCACTTGCTTAGGACCTCAAGTAAAGAGGGGCCCCATAGAGTTTTTTTTCCAGTGCCAGATTTACAAAATTTTTTTTAAAAAACAAAATTCAGTCATGCTGAACTTTATAAAATAATTGTAGAAGACAATACTGAGTCGCCTTTCCAAATGTAGACATTTGCTTCCGTATATTTTTAACATTAATGGTCACACATTGCACAGCTGAGCGTTCATTTTCTCAGTTGAAGTATATTAAAAATCCCAACAGAACAACTATGCGACAAGACAGGCTGGATGCCTTCTCTCTACTAAGTATTGAAGCAGATTTGTTATGTCAGATTAATTTTGAGGATATGATCAAAGACTTTGCCATTAAAAAATGCAGGAAAAAACTTTTTGTAGTATAAATAAAGTTATAAGTAAGCAACAGTAAACATTATTTTGCATCTTTGATTTGTGTAAGTTAAAATGCTATGTATCTTCAAGGCTATAAAATCGGGACATCTGGTCACCCTAGCTTTTCCTGACAGGCTGGGACAAAACAAAATCCAACAGAGTTTTGAGACTAACCAATTTAGAGTCAAGAATGGAGAAACCAGTATCAGGCACTCCCTTAAGCCAGGTATGCCTCCAGCTTTCCGCTCCTGGTTCTACTCAGGCTCTGCGCAGCCTGCCCCCCCCCCCCCCCCCACTGACCTCAGCCAGTGCTGCCTTTTCCAGTTCTGGGGATTACGGAGCTCTCCTCGGGCTGGACACTGAGCCGGGCCCCAGTGTCATGTTCTTGGGTGCAATTAGGGCTTCCAACCCTGTCGGATTGGCCGGGTGCCTCCTAGAATCAGACTCACTCTCCCGGTAGCTACTGAAACCAATCTGGGAGATTTTAATAGGCCGCTCAAAGGCCGGTTGGCAGCGGGGCTAAGGCAGGCTCCCTGCTTGCCCTAGCTCTGCACAATTCCTGGAAGTGGTTGGCACGTCTGGCTCCTAAGCGCAGGGGTGGCCAGGGGCGTCTCCATGCATGGCCAGACATACTGGCTGTGTCTGGGAGCAATCTGAAGTAAGCACAGCCTGGCCCACACTCCTCACCCCCTCCTGTACCCCAACCCCTTGTCCCAGGCCTAGGCCCCCTTCCTCACCCAAACTCCCTCCCAGAGCTCGTACCCAGCACTCCCAACCCCCCAGGCTCATCCTGGAAGCCCCCTCCCACATGCCAAACCCTTCAATCCCCCCAACTCCCCCCCCTCCAGCCCTGGGTCCTCTCCCACACCCAGAGCGCACACCTTGTCCCCTCCCACACCCCAACCCTCTGCCCTAGCCCAGTGAAAGTGAGTGATGGTGCAGAAGATCAGCTGCGGACTTCCTGGTCTGACCTTGGAGCACCGTGCACTCCCCACGTGGTGGGTCCACCTGGATGGGAAGCCAGGGGGCCCTGCACCCCCACTTCACAGTCACCAATATCTCTCAGCCAGCATGCAAAACAGAAGGTTTATTAGTCACAGGAGCACACCATAGAACAGAACTTGTTAGCAAAAAAATCAGTGACTTTCACCAAAGTCCGTTTTGTGGGGGACCCCGGCTGAATGCTCTGGACTCCTCGATCTGAGTCTGAAACAGGAGACTGCCCAGCTTCCAGTGACCCAACCACCAATTGCACCTTCTCCTGGGCTTTGTCTCGCTTCCTGGGCAGTGTCACCCTAGTCGCATCCGCCTTCTGGGTCTCAGGTTACGAAGGGCACCATCCAGCTCTTACCTGTAGGAAGTTGGAGCCACCTCGCCTGACCCCAAGGCTCTCAGCAAAAGTCACACACCCTTGTTCGCACCATCTAGGCATTCGTGCCATACACAGTGGCACCTGAGGCACAGGGCAGGCTCCAGCATTTTTGCTGCCCCAATCAACCCCCCCCCAACCCCTCTGCTGGAGCACTGGCTGAGGAAAACCAAACAAACTGCTGCCCTAATACTGGCCTGAGCGCTGCCCCTTACGAAGTGCCACCCCAAGCACGTGCTTCCCAGGCTGGTGCCTGGAGCCAGCCCTGTTCATCCAGAACAGTAAGACTCAGATATGTTCACGTACAACATAAAGGAAAATCTCCACTTTGTCACCCCCCCAGCCCCTCTCCACCCCTCCCCTAGGCCCCTTCCAAACAGAGCTGCCCCCTGGGGCTCCTCTACTTCCTGCCCCTGCCCACCCTCCTGCACAGAGCTATCCCCGTGTCTCTCTCTCTCTCTCTCCTGCCCCCCAACCCCTCCCCTTCCCCTCCCTCCCATGCCGAGCTGCCCCTATGGCCCCTCGCCTCCTCTTCCCTCCTGGATTTACCCTCCAGACCCGTTCCCTGTCTCCTCCCTCCTGTGTGGAGCTGTCCCCCAAGCTCCTCTTGTGCCACCTCCCTCCCATGCATACAGTAGCACTACACTGGCCCTTTAAGACTAGCCTGAATAGGCTGATCATACGTCCCAACAGTCCCATTTTTTACATATTTTCTGACCGTCCCATCTTTTTAATATAAATATCAATTTTGTCCCATTTTTGGGTAAAAAAATGGGACGCGGCTTATTTCAGGGACCCACGGCCGGGTCCCGCCTCCTCCCGCAGCCCTTCAGTCCCTTCCCCTCCCCGGCCTACTCCCCCCTCCCTGCCGCTGCCACAGAGCCCACGCGGAGCGATTGGCTGGGCCGCCCCCACGTGTCGCGCGAGCCGGTTACAGCAGAGCCCGGCGCAACGGTGGAGTGGAGCTGCTGGCCGGGCAGGGGCTGCCTGGCGCCTCGCTCCCCCCCCCGCCCCTCCCCACCACGCGGAGGAAACGCGGAGCCCAGCGCAGGTAGGGGCTGGGGAGGGGGGTGCAGCAGCGGGGCCTGCAGGGGTGGGATGAGCTGGGGGGTCATGGGGGAAGGTGGGGGGTGGGGCTGTGTTTTGAGGCCGTTGGGGGGGGTCTGTGGGGGTGTATTGGTTGCTAGTGGGGGGCTATGGGGAGAGGTTGTGTAGGGAAGGCTGTGGGGGTGTAAGGGGCTGGGGGGTTGGTAGTGGGATGGTGTTGGGGGGCCTGGAGGTGGTTATGTGAGGGTTGGCTATTGGTGACTTTATGGATATGGGGGGGGGGGGCATTGTAGAGTTATATTTGGGGTCTGAAGGGAGTAATCAGAGTGGTAGTTTGTCATGTTTCCCAAAATAGGTTTGTCTTAGCTAAGCTGTTTTTATTTAGTTTTTCATTTACTAACTTTTCCAGTTCCCTAACAACTTGTATTGCTCTTCTGTGAGCTCTAATAGTCAGCATTCTTTTCAGGATAATATCTAGCTTTACTTTTATGAGGCAGCTTATCTTTTGCTTAATGACGGTGACTTGTGTCTCTGTGCAACCTAAAATAGTGATGATTTTTATTGTTTTTATACCATGTCACTTTTCCAATTCATACTCAATTTTCCAATCTGTTCTCATTAGGTATATTTTCTCATTATGTTCAGGTGTTCTTTCCCACTGAAAGTGTTTAAGGTGCCCACCACCATAGCATGTGGGTGCACTTCAAATTTAAATGTTTGTTTAGAATAAATAGGTGATAGTCCATCTTCCCTCCTTTACTAGTAACTCCAAGCTAGCTAACCTTAAAGGGAACAGATGGAGTAGTGGAAAACCTAGCCATAGGCTCCGTGCCAAGAAGTTCCAGAATCTGGTTGGGAGAGCTTAAGCAGAGACAGATCTCATATTGATGTGATGCACAACCTTTTTCAGCAGGCAGGCCAATTTATCCATTTCCAATTGTTCGCGGGCCGCAAGTTGACCGCCGAGACCGAGTTCTCTAAAAAACGGCAATCGCCAATCAAATTCTCTAAAAAAAACCGCCAACCGCCAACCGCCGCCGGGCCGCAGGTTGTGTATCACTTGTAAAATAACCCCGTCCCGTTTTTGCCATCCCAATGTCCCGTTTTTGTCACAAGGAAATATGGTCAGCCTAAGCCTGAAGTCCAGTTGTGCTCTGAGCCAGGTTGCCATATGTTGGGAGAAACTGTTAAAGGGCGGATAGGTGTCCAACTCCCACTGGCAGTGACCTGCCCTCTGGTCTTTGAAAATCTCTCTCGGGGGTGATTGGGCTGCCTTAGAACTCATGATTTACAGCTGCAAGTCAATCAGGCTAGGGAGCCAGGTATATAAGCAGCACCACTTATTGAGAGAGGCTTCTCCTGTCCAGCTACATGGGTGCTACATTTCAGGAAAGATGGGGACAAATTGGAGAAAATCGAGAGAAGAGCAACAAAAATGATTAAAGGTCTAGAACACATGACCTATGAGGGTGATTGTTCCCCTCTATTCGACATTGGTGAGGCCTCATCTGGAGTACTGTGTCCAGTTCTGGGGCCCACACTACAAGAAGGATGTGGGAAAATTGGAAAGAGTCCAGAGGAGGGCAACAAAAATGATTAGGGGCCTGGGGCGCATGACTTATGAGGAGAGGCTCAGAGAACTGGGATTGTTTAGTCTACAGAAGAGAAGACTGAGGGGAGATTTGATAGCTGCTTTCAACTACCTGAAAGGGGGTTCCAAAGAGGATGGATCTAGACTGTTCTCAGTGGTACCAGATGACAGAACAAGGAATAATGGTCTCAAGTTGCAGTGGGGAAGGTTTAGGTTGGATATTAGGAAAAACGTTTTCCCTAGGAGGGTGGTGAAGCGCTGGAATGGGTTACCTAGGGAGGTGGTAGAATCTCCTTCCTTAGAGGTTTTTAAGGTCAGGCTTGACAAAGCCCTGGCTGGGATGATTTAGTTGGGGTTGGTTCTGCTTTGAGCAGGGGGTTGGACTAGATCTCCTGAGGTCCCTTCCAACCCTAATATTCTATGATTCTATGAGGTCATCTAGTCCAACCCTCTGTTCAAAGCAGGACCAACCTCAACTAAATCATCCCAGCCAGCTTTGTCAAACCTGACTTTAAAAAAAGGGATGCTGAAGGTGCTTATTTCTGCCTTTCCTCAACTCTCCCCTCTTCCCAGGCTCTCTCCAAATCATGCTGCCTCTTCCTCCACCCCACCCAGCAGAGCCAGCTCCAGCTCCATTTACTGTTACCCCTCCCCCCAGGCTATTACCCTATGCTGCCCCCTCTGAAAGCACCTCACCCCTTTCCTCAGCCAGCGACATCAAAGCTCCTCCCACCCTACGGAGCTGCTGTTACCACATGAGGCCATCCTCTGCTCCAGCAGCACCACCTGCCAGACCTGGTGCATAGCATCCATTCCTCCCAAACTTCCTGTCACAGCGCCCTGCACAGAGGATGCTCTCCCAGCTACTGCCCTCACTTTGTTCCCCCCCCCCCCCCCGAAGTGCATGCAGGTTCTGACAAGGTTGCCTGCTTGTTCTTGGCCCTTTAAGGCTGGGTGGGTGAACGGCTGAGTAGATGGTCCAGGCTTGCTTGGACTGGCCCAGCTGTGTTGTGTGACCTATGTTCATCAGTGCTGGATATGTGACCTTCTCCGTGGCTCTATTATACTAAACGTTCTTCTGCAAATTTTACCAGCAATGACTTTATAGTTTCATCCCGATCACAGATAAAGATTTGCATATGATTGGGCCAAGAACACAGCCCTGAGGATGGCAGTAGAAACAGCCTCATTGGAGGATTAAACAATTGAATGTATGTGTGACACACATGGCCAGAAAGGGTTAAGCATCCTGCAAAAGACATGTGGGGAGATATTTTGTTTTTGTGTATTTACTGATGTATGAGTAGGGTTGACAATGCATTCAAGTCCCCTCTCTATGCTGTACTCTGATAATTCAGAGGTCAAAAGAACATCCTATTTAAATGAACTGCACATACAGGATTTCTCTGTATTCAGGGCCGCTCCTAGACGTTTTGGTGCCCTATGCAGTCCCCTCCCCACCGCAGGGGTCAGAGGAGCTGCTGCCAGGCCTCTGTAGGGGGGGAGGGGCACAGCCCCAGGCCTCTGCGGGGGCAGGAGGGCTGTGCCCAAGGTCCGTGGGGGACAGGTGGAAACCATCCTCCAGCAAGAGCAGGCAGAGTGGTGGGGGGCCGCGCTTGGTGTAGGGCGCTCCACTTCCTGCCACACAGGGATTGCAGGGAGGGCCCAACCCCACACTCACAGGGTGGCGGGAAGTGGAGTGACCTGGCTCCAGCCTGCTCTGCTCCCCTGGCTCCCAGCCTTGGGACTAAGGGGATGGGGGGAACTGCCCCTCAGCACTCACTAGCAGCGTGGCTGGGAGCTGGTGGAGCGGAGTGGGCTGGGGCCGGGTTGCTCTGCTTCTCGCCGCCGGTTGAGTGCTGGGCCCACTTGATGCCTGCTGCAGTCCCCTGGGACATAGTTCAGGGGAGGGGTGAAGTGGTGCTGTGGTGGGAAGAGGCAGGGCAGGGGTGAAGCAGAGGCAAGGGCTATGGGAAAGGGGTGGAGTGAGGGTGGGGATGAGCAGGGGTTGGAAGAGGTGGTGCCGGGGCAGAGGCTATGGGGAAGGGTTGGCGTGGGAGAGGGGTTGGCAGAGCAGTGGTGGGAAGAGGCAGGATGGGGGCAGAGCAGGGGCCAGGGCCATGGGGAAGTGGTGGAGTGGGCATGGGGCAGGAATGGGGGCAGCTTTCCTGGCCACTAGAGCAGCATGCAGCTGCATAGGGCACCAGCAAATAAGGGGCAATTTGGAGCCCTAAATAGCTGCGTAGTTTGTTTATGGGTAAGGATGGATCTGTTGATATTCATCTCTGTGAAATGTATAGCAAATAATCTGTGAATGGTGGAGGAACAGCAAATTGTGTTATGTTAATTCTATAGCTAAGTAGCAGTGATAGATCTCCTTCAAAGTCATGCTAATTACCTTTTGAACTCCAAACTTGTCAAAAGACATGAAATTATAAAAAAGATCCTCTGGTCCTGATTCTGTTATCTCAGAGGTGCTTAGGTTTCATCAGGGGACGTTTAAGAATCCACATATGCTGGTATGCCTTGAATATGATATTTGGACATTGGACTGTGACCTATTTCTGAAAGAACTCTTTGCAACTACAAAGCTCACCCTATCTCCTATGAATCTGCACCTCAATGAATTGAACTCGTGTCTTTTAACCATACTGTCTTGTTTTTAATAAATTTTAGTTTAGTTAATAAGAACTGGCTGTAGTGTGTATTTGGGTAAGAACTGAATTCATTATCCTGGGAGGTAAGGTCCTTTGGATTTTTAAATATGATGAAATAAGATTTTCAAAAATCATATTTGATGTGGGTGATGGAGATGGAGGCCTGAGGCTGGACCACTTTAAGCAAACTGTGTTGCTTGGACTTCTGAGTAACCAGTAAGGTAATAAAGAAGCTGTTTTATGCTGGCTTGGTGAAGCTGAGTATTGGAATATCCATCAGCTTTATGGGGATTGTTCTACCCCATTCTTTGCAGTTTACCCTAATCGAGTGACCACAGCTGGCCCCACTAGGACCCTCATCACAATGTGCTACACTGATTACAGAGAGCGAGCCAGATTGCTCATTATTTAACCAGAATGTTGTATGGGACTAAGTCAAACACCTTACAGAAGTTCACATATATCATAAAAGAAACTGTTGCTATCAGCCAACCAACCAAAAAAAAAAAAAAAAGAAAAAGAAAACCTAAAAAACCCCAAACAAAAATGCCCATTTGTTTGATAAGTGCTATTTTCCATGAAACTATGTTGACTAACATTAATAATGCTGCCATCCACTAATTCTTTATGATTACATCGCACATCTGCCTTTTCATGTTACTGCCAGGATCAGTGTCAGCTAACTGGCCTTAGTCATACTCTTTCCCCTTTCAAAATTCTGCTATGGGTCCAAGATATATTAAAAGGTTTTTTAAAAAAAGAGAGCTTTTTGGCTAATTCTTTTAATATTTCCTTGTGCATATTGCATGGTCCTGGAGTATTTAAAATGTTTATATGTTTCACACAATAACCACCCTAGAGCCTTTTTAAAATATACGCTGTTGCCCACCAATCATCTGGTCGTGTGCTGTTTTTAGTGAGCTTATATGGTTTTGCTAGTAGCTCTGCCAGGCTCCTTCAGAACCCTCAGATGTAACCATCAGGGTGTGATGATTTCAGTCTTTTTAAATTACCAGTTTATTCCAGAACTAATACTTCACCTCAACCTCTGCTACTGCTTCATGCTGATTACCAGAAAAAGCATCTTGTGAACATCCTCTGTGGTGAAGACTGATGCAAATATTTAGTTTGTCAGAAACACCCTCTCTTTCTTAATTGCATTTTAAAACTTAGCTTTCCAGAGACCCACCTATTCTTTTGTAGGAGCTCTTCTTTTGATATACTTGAATTTTTCAGTGTTTGCTCTTCAAAATCCATCTTAGTCTCCTTATCTTGCTCTGACCTATCACCTGCTGTAATTTGTGCTTCTGCTTATTGGCTTCACTAGGGTGAGATTTCCAGTTTTTCCCCTTTGCCAGCTATGTGGCACGAGTGGAGGGTTTCCTACTTCCCAGCAGGATCTCCCTTGCTGGGTCTCAACACAAACTCAAGAGGGTTCAGCCATAGCGTTTCCATGCCAGGAGGTGGAAGGACTCCAGACTGGAGTGCTGCAGACAACCATGGTTGTGTGTGATGAGGATCGGGCACACAGGAAGTCCGCTGAGAGGTTCAATAGCATGGTGAACCAGTGCTGGTGGGGCCATGCTGGTGGTTTGAGGATCAAGAAAGTCCCGTCCCGGAAAATCTGGAGGAGCACTCTATGTATGAGGGAAGGGCAGAAAAGTGTACAGCAGTAACCCATCCATGAAAGGCGAAAGGCTGTGGTCCAGGAAAGAGCAGAACCGCTGGCACTTCCTGTTGCTTCACCGAGCAAACAGGTCTATGCAGGGAGAGCCCCACATCTGGAAAATCAAGCGTGGTCTGAGGGACCATTCATGACCATGAAACAAATGGCTGAGGCGGTTGTTTTGCGCTCCCAGAAAGTGGAATGCCTCTAAGTGTATCGAGTGGGTGACGCAAAAATCCCACAGCTCAAGGGCTTCCTGGCATAGGGGAGAAGAGTGAACATCACCCTGTTTCTTTATATAGAACATTGTCCTAGTTTTGTCCATCAACACCAATACGCATGTGCCCTGCAGGTGGACCTGGAACACTTGGCCTGCCAGACGAACCGCCCTCAGCTCCCTTATGTTGATAGTTCTGCGTGGGACCATAGGCACTCCCCAACCGAGCACCGACACGTCCATGAACAGCGATAGGGTAGTACGGGAGTTGGCAAAGGGTACACCCACACAAACCACTTGTGGCAGCAGCCACCAGCAGAGAGACTTGAGAATGCAAGGGGGGGGGGGAAGGGGAGGATAACTATCCTGTCCAGTGGGTCCCTGCCTGGCTTGTGCACCTGTGCAATTTAGGGAATGTATGAGTATAAAGCTGGGGTGTTTTGCCATAAACTCTAGTTCAGTCCTGCAAAGTCTCAGACATCAGATCGCGACCGACAGAGCCCAGCTCCTCACTCATGCTCAATCTAACTGGTCATTAGATTGCCTCGAGCTAAAACACACTGGCAACTATAAGACCATCTGCAGGATGTACGTACGTATCGGTGTGTGAGAGAGATTGAATGCATATGTTAACTTTTGTATTTTTAATAAATGCAGCATATTGCTGTTTCCCCTGAAAAAGATCCCGTGTGCGAATTATAAGCATCATATTTTTGGTGGAGAATTGCGCAAGGGGTAAGACATGCACTGATATTGTTGAGAATACTGCTAAATATTGTTAAAAGGTCACATATAAAGTGATCAATCATTCAGGTATGCACAGCCCCTGTCGTAGAACTGCTGGGCAACAGGGGGAGGGTTAGAGTCCTCGCTCCAACCCATCTGTCGGGGAAAAATTACATAGGTGAATGTACCCTCAGTCATAGCAGGACCGAGCTCAAAGGCTTAGCGTTTCCCCTGCTCTGTCAGAGGTCTTTTTAGTGGGTATAGACTTTTGTGTTGTGTAAGTCCCACAACGAGTGTGGACACAAGAGTTATAAGGGTAAAAGAGATTCATAAAGAAATGTTCAGGTGATATTTTCTATGTGAGACCCAACTCTGAAGATTGTAGGAGTGTAGGCATATAGTGGTGGCACCTGTGTAAGAAATGTTTAAAAGAAAGCAATCCAGAGACTAAACTTTGTTCACGAGATTACTCCTTTTAAACAGATCTTGCTCTGTTAAACCAAACTCTGAAAGACATAGTGGGAGAGGGATAGCTCAGTGCTTTGAGCATTGGCCTGCTTAAAGCCAGGGTTGAGAGTTCAATCCTTGAGGGAGCCATTTAGGGATATGGGGCAAAAATGGGACTGGCCCTGCTTTGAGTAGGGGGTTGGACTAGATGATCTCCTGAGGTCCCTTCCAACCTGGATATTCTAGGATTCTATAGTGAGTTTGGGGAGTATTTTTTGTGAGTGATACTGTGGTGATTTCAGTTTTGAAAAATATTTAAGGAAAGGGATCGGGAGGGGTGGGGGCTAGTTGAGGAGCCCACCCTCCTTGCTAAATTGGTAGTGACACAAAGCCTGTGTCCATGAAAGGGGATGGTTCAGTGAGGAAAGCAAGATCGGGCCCAGACAAGCAGGCAGGGGCCAGACAATCAGTCCATATACAGATAAAAAAATTGGAAAACAGATTGGAGGCTCTGAGGGCATAGTGGCAAGAGTTAGAAAAAAGTAAGTACAGGCATAGAGAATTCAGATCCCTGGGACAATACTTGGAATGGTGAAATCTAAGCTAATGAAGGTGTCATTTTGGGAGATAAGCAAGTGATTTAAGGAAAGAGAGTGAAAAGTTAACTCTGAAGAGGCTAAAGGGAATTAAGCAGTTGAACACTGTGAAAGCGGAAAAGGGTCACCTGGCATTGGCCACTGTCAGAAGACAAGATACTGGGCTAGATGGACCTTCGGTCTTACCCAGTATAGCCATTCTTATGATGAATAAAACATAGCCACCCAGCAAAATGTCAGTTTACAAAGATTTAAATTCTGCTCCTGCCTAAATGCAGGAGAGCACGATCAAAACTTCCTGTTCTTTGTCAGCTGCATCAGTTGTTACCTCAGAACACTTTCACACAAAAGTAAGTGTACAAAGTGACATTATATAATCAGCTGTTCAAGTAATTCTGCTGAAGGCGGGTCAATCAGTCCATATACTATAGTTAAGATCATCCATCTAAACAATTACTCTGCTCATTAGTAAAAGATTGAAATGGCATTAGAAAACGATTTTAGTATGTACAAAATCCAAAGAAGACTGGGTATCAGGACAAGTTTCCTAATGCAATAGCAAACTCTGACTAAAGCAGCACATGTCACCGAGCAGAGCAATTATTCCCATACATGTAAGTTTTTCTTGCATTTAATGCCATTATGCAGTTTTCAAGCAGGACAAAACCATGCCCCTGAACCATGACAATGCATCTAGAAAAATAATATTGTAACACATTTAGAGGACGCGCTGAGGCTATAGATCCACCGGGTTACACAGGAGCTGGGAAGGCCCCATGGGATCCAGTAGCAAAAGCTACATTTACAGGACGGGGGCCTGTCTCATGGAAAGCAATGACACTGAAAAGGACTCAGAGTATGTCTACATTGCAGCTGGCAGCATGCCTCCCAGCCTGGCTAGGCAGACATACACTAGCTCTGTTTGAACTAGCATGCTAAAAATAGCAACATGCATGCACATTACAGCACACACAGTGGCTTGGGATAGCCACTTCAGCTTGGAGCCAGGGGGTCTGGCATGCTTGAATTCAGACAGCTAGCCCAAGCTGCTGTCCATGCTGCAACATCCACATCGTTATTCTTAGGGTATGTCTTCACTACAGCAGTAGGTTGATTTCCCTTAAGTCGATTTTTTAAAGCAGACTGTATAGAGTCGATTTTGTGCATCCCCACAAAGCACAGCAAGTCGGCAGTGTCTGTCCACACAACTGTGGCAAGCGTCAACATAGTGAGCGTTGCACTGTGGGTAGCTATCCCACAGTTCCCAGAGTCCCCAGCAGGCACCATTTCGAGTGCTGCACTGTGGGTAGGCATTTCATAATTTCGTGCCCTTTTTTCATGCCGCCGACACCATTTCGAGCGGTGCACTGTGGGTAGGCATCCCATTATTCGCGCCCTTTCTCCGCGCTGCGCTAACGCCATAGCAGTGCAAGCATGGAGCCCGCTGATGCCACCGCTGCAGTACTGGCCGTTGTGAAGACCTCGCGTGTTGTTGTGGATTTTATGCTGCATCGTCTGCAGAGGAATGCGATCCGGAGACAACTGCGCTTTCCGGAACCTGACGACAGTGATGAGGACATAGACGTGCATAGCAGGGACAGGGACACTGCAGTTTTTGGAAGTAGGGCGACCGACAATCTGGCAAATTTGGTGGCAACGGGGCAGGCTCATGCCATGGAACGCCGATTCTGGGCCAGAGAAACAAGCACTGACTGGTGGGATCGCATAGTGCTGCGGGTCTGGGATGACTCCCAGTGGCTCAGAAACTTTTGCATGTGTAAGGGCACGTTTATGGAACTTTGTGACTTGCTTTCCCCGGCCCTCCAGCGCAAGAATACCAGAATGAGAGCAGCGCTCACAGTTCAGAAGTGAGTGGCGATAGCCCTGTGGAAGCTTGCAATGCCAGACTGCTAACGGTCAGTCGCGAATCAGTTTGGGGTGGGTAAATCTAGTGGGGTCTGCTGTGATGCAAGTAAGCAGGGCAATTGTTGAGCAGCTGCTACCCAGGGTTATAAACCTTGGAAACCTGCAAGCTACAATTGATGGCTTTGCCACCATGGGATTCCCTAACTGTGGTGGGGCTATAGATGGGACTCATATCCCTATCCTGGCACCGGAAAACGAGGCCGCAGAGTACAGAAACCGGAAGGGATATTAGTATATGGTCATGCAAGCAGTGGTTGACCACAAGGGACGTTTCACCGACCTGTACGTGGGGTGGCTGGGAAAGCTTCATGACGCTTGTGTTTTCAGGAACTCTAGTATTTTTAGACAGCTGCAGCAAGGGATTTTCTTCCCCGACCAGAAAACTTCCGTGGGGGATGGTGGTGGAGGAAATGCCCATCGTTATCATTGGGGACCCAGCCTACCCCTTAATGCCCTGGCTTATGAAGCCCTACACTGGGGCCCTGGACAGGGGTCAGGAGCTGTTCAACTACAGGCTGAGCAAGTGCAGAATGGCAGTAGAGTGTGCATTTGGCCGACTGAAGGGGCGATGGTGTTCATTACTGATTTGCTCAGACATCAGCGAGAGAAATATCCCCATTGTTATTGCTGCTTGCTCTGTGCTCCACAATCTCTGTGAGAGCAAGGGGAAAACGTTTATGGCGTGCTGGGAGGCAGAGGCAAATTTACTGTCTGCTGCTTACCAGCAGCCAAACAGGGGTTAGGAGGGGTCTATGGTGGCCAAGACAGCAGCTTTTAAAAGTTTTTGGATAAACTCATCCTGCTGCTGCTTGTGTTGGCTTGTGGGGTAGAGTGGGTCGGTCCCCGGAGCTTTCCCCCCCCCGGGTTCTCACCCCGCGTTTGAGTGGGGAAGCTTTGGGACTTGGGGAGGGGGAGAGGTGGTTAGACAGAGGCTGTAGAGGCGATCTTTGGTCCTGCTGAAGCTCCACCAGACACCTCAGCATGTCACTTTGGTCCTCCATTATCCGGAGCAAAGCATCCAGCCGTCGTTCTTCGCGTTCCAGCCGTCGTTCTTCGCGTTCCAGCCGTCGTTCTTCACGCTTTTCTGCTGCGGCTCTTGATTCCTGTCTTGACTGTAGCAATTTTGCCCTCCATTTAGTCTGCAGCGCGGACTCAGTGTGGGAGTTCTGGAGTAGTTCATTAAACATGTCATCATGCGTTTTCTTTTTACGCTTTCGTATCTGCGATAGCCGGCGAGAGGGGCAGAAGGGCGGATTCTGAGATAACTGTGCAGCTGTTGTGGGCAAAGAAAGGTACAAGGTTATGAGACAGATACATTCTCGGATCGCAATGGGAGTACTATGCTACGGGGAATCACAGTATTCAACGGCCTGATATGAGTTCTGTACAAGGTCATATTCCGCACCTAAAAGTTACTGGATGCCTTACACAAAAGTCACAGAAGCATCTCACATACAGCCTCAACACAACACGGCTACTGAAATCACCATGCAGCCAGCCATGGCAAGTTTAAGCCATACTCAGATATTCCAGAGTAACCCCACCCCCTTCCCTCCGCCACGTGGATCCCTCCTCCCCCCCACCGCGTGGGGCTCACCGCGAACTTCAAAACAAAACCAATCTCTCGCTAAGGAGGGCTGGCTGGGGAAGCAGCCCAAAAATCTCTTGCTAAAGGCTGGCTGGGGGTCCTCAGCAGCAGCAAACGCTGGCAGACTCATGGAAATCCCTGCTCGGTCTCGCTACGGGCTGGCTGTGGGGAGGGGGTGTGTGTGCAGCCTGGCTGTGAGGAAGGGGTGTGTGTGCAGCCTGGCTGTGGGGAGGGGGGTGTATGTAGCCTGGTTGGGGGAAGGGTTGCAATTGCAGGCTCAAAACCCCATCCTGCTCTCGCTACGGGCTGTCTCGCTCGCTGTTTCCCTACTAATTGCAGTCCGTATTTCAAACAGGCAACCATGAATGACATCACTCTGCTTAGAATTTCTCAGAGAGATAGGGAACGCATGTTATTGGAATCATCACAAAGTCCTGGTCCATTTGCCGCAATGCTGTGCTGCTCAATGATACCAGACTATTTACTACTTTCGTGGCGTGGGATGGTCTCCTATTACGGGGGGCCAGACAAGGCTGCTCTCCCCAGAAATCTGTTGCGGAAGATTCATCGCTACCTCCTGGATAGCTTTATGGAAATGTCCATAGAGGATTTTCACGCAATACCAGAGTATATTGACAAACTGTTTGAGTGAAAAGGGACCAGCAATGAATTCACGCCAAGTCCATTAATAAATGCTTCCTTTAAAAATCATGAGTCATGTAATCCCTTAAAAAAAGACCACTCACCAGAGGATCCTTCGCCGGCTGGGGTACCACCTTGGGAGCCTTGGGAGGGTACTGGCTCCAGGGTGATAAACAGCTCCTGGCTGTCTGCCAAAAGTGTCTCTCCACTTCCCTCCTGGTGATCCGTGATATTTCCCTCCTCCTCATCATCCTCCTCATCCGAATCCTCCTCAGACCTGATGGTTATCCCATTGGTGGAGTCCACGCAGACCGGTGCGATGGTGGTGGGGGCGCACCCCATTATCTGATTCAGTTCATTGTAGAACCGGCATGTCCGTGGAGTGTCCCCCGAGCGTCCGTTTGCCTCCTTGGCTTTCTGAAACGCTTGCCTCAGCTCCTTAATTTTTACACGGCACTGTTGCACGTCCCTTTTGTGGCCTCTTTCCAGCATGGCCTTGGAGATCCTGGCGAACGTGTTGGCATTCCGTTTGTTGTTGCGGAGTTCCAACATCACGGATTCCTCTCCCCAGATAGCGATCAGATCCAACACCTCACGATTGGACCATGCTGGAGCTCTTTTCCTCTGGCTGGTCTCCTGTGCTGCTGAGCTCTGCATGGCGTCTTGTGATGGTGAGGTCCGCATGGCGGCTTGTGCGGCTGATTTCTCTGAATGGTGACTGAGCTGTGCAGGTGAGCTGGCCACGCTGACCAAACAGGAAATGCTACTCAAATGTTCCCGGGTGTTTTCCTGTCTACCTGGCTAGAGCAGCAAGTTGAGAGCGCTGTCCAGAGTGGTCACAGTGGAGCGGTGAGGCAGTCCAGAGCGGTCAGAATGGAGCATTGTGGGACAGCCTCTGGAGGCCAGTAACGTCCCATGTGTCCTCACTAGTCCACAATCGACCCAGAGAGGTTGATTTCAGCGCTACTCCTCTCGCTAGGGAGGAGTACAGAAGTCGATTTTGAGGGCCCTTTAAATCGACGCAAATGGCATACATGTGAGGACGGGTACAGGTTTAGATCGACTTAACGTCGCAAAAATTGACGTTAAGCCATAGTGGGGACCAGCCCGTAATGTGCTAACTTGAGCTGTCTACCCAGGTCAATACAGAAGCTCCCAGATGCTGTGTGACAAACCTTTGGGATTAATGTGAACACACTGAACAGGAACTCCCAAGTGTGACGCTGCAGCTAAGAGAGCTAATGAAATCCTCAGCTATATAACAGGAAGGTGGCATTTACCTTTGTAAATAGCATTGGTGATCCCATTATTGGAATAGTGTGTGCCATTCAAGTGCCTGCATTTCAAAAAGGATGCTGACAAACTGGAAAGGGTTCTGAACAGAGCTAGAAGAACGATCTGAGGTTCGATAAACTTACATTACAGCAAGGAATGTAAGAAGCTCAGTATGTTTTGTTTACTCAAGATCAGAAGGTGATTTTATCATAATCTACAAGCACCCACATGAACAAGAGATTTCTGATAGTGAATAGCTTGGTCATTTAGCAGAAAAAATGTTGACACCCAATGATTGAAAGCGGAAGCAAGACAAATTCCACTAGAAAGAAGCCACAGATTTTTAACAGTGATGCTGATGAACCACAGGAACAATTTATGTAGGGATGTAATGGATTATAATACATAATTTGAAACCTTTAAATCAAGATTGGAGGCCTCTTTCTAGAGATGTTCTACACAATCAGAAATTATAGGCTTGATTCAGGAATCACTCTGAAATTCTCTGACCTGTCCTATGCAGATTAGACTACATCATAAGACAGTTACCTTTTCCCATAAAAACCAGTTACTCACTTTCTCATAACTGTTGTTCTTTAAGATGTGTTGTTCATGTCCCTTCCAACCAGGTGTGTGCATGCAGGCCAGCCAGAATATTCTCCCCTAGCAGTGTTGGTAGGGTCGGCCTGGGCCTGGTTGGTAGGGTTGGCCTGGTCGTCCCTGGAATGGCGTCTTCATGACACACAATATAGACCCATGCCTATCTCCCACTTCCTCAGTTCTTCTTGCTGGCTACTCCGACAGAGTGGCAGGAGGAAAGTAAGTAACCATTTTTTTTCCTTCGAGTGCTTGTCCATGTCCATTCCAATCAGGTGACTCACAAACCAAAGTTTGGGCGGTGGGGTGGGAGTCATCCACGGATTGGAGCAAAGCGTGTCCAGAGGCGGCATTGTCTCTGGCCTGTTGTGTAATTGCCACGAAAAACGCAACCTTGTACGAGAAAGAGCAGAGAGCACATGGCAAAGGGTTCAAATGGGGACCCTTGAGTGTGGAGAGGACTAGATTAAGGTCCCAGGCCAGGATAGGCTGACGTGTGTGTGGGAAGTCTGTCCAGGCCCTTGAGGAAACGACTGACTAGAAGGTTTGTGAAGACCGAGAAACTGTGTGTCCAGATGGAAGGCGGAGATGGCGCCTAAATGGACCCTTACTGACAACAGTTTGCCTTGCTGTTTTAGGTGAAGGAGGAGTCCAGTGTAAGCAGTAAGGGGGTGAGCAACGGTGACCAACTGCGTTGCTCCACCCAGATGGAGAACCTTTTCCACTTGGCAAGGTATGTTTGCCCTGGTAGAAGGCTTTCTACTACCGAGGGCTTGTCTGTGATGTTGTGAGCAGGATAGCTCTTCGGTGTTTAGCCATGGAGCATCCAGGATGTGAGGTGGAGTGACTCTAGGTTTGGGTGCCGGAGTTGGCCATGGTCCTGTGTGATCAGATCCAGGAATAGCGGTAAAGTGAGCGATGCCGCTACAGACATTCCCAGAAGCGATGTAAACCAGTGCTGGCACGGCCATGCTGGCACTATCAGTATGTCTTGGGCCTGTGGATCTTGAGGAGCACCTTGTGGACCAGGGGAATTGGCGGGAAAGCATAGAGCGGGTGGCCCCCGCACAGGAGGAGGAAGACATCTGCGATAGACCTTGGACTGTGACTCATGAGGGAGAAGAACAGCTGATATTTCCTGTTGCCACGTGTGGCGAACAGGTCTATTTAGGGAGAGCCCCAGAGATGGAAGATTGGGCTCGCAATGTCCGGCCGGAGGGACCACTTGTGGCTGTGGAAGGCCCGGTTGAGACTGTCCGCCAGCTCGTTCTGCACTTGTGAGAGGTAAGACGCCTGCAGGTGAATCGAGTGCTCTATGCAGAAGTCCCACCGTGCGAAGGCTTCCCGGGACAGGGGAGAGGAGCGTGCACCCCCGTTTGTTGATATAAAACATTGCCAAGGTGTTGTCCTTGAGGACTACGGCGCACCTGACTTATGTGGGTTTTGAAAGCCTGGCATGCCAAGTACAATGCTCTCAGCTCTCTGACATTGATGTGGAGAACGAGATCCACCTGAGACCAGAGGCCTTGAGTCCTGAGGTCCCCTAGATGGGCTCTCCAGCCCAGATCCAAGGCATCCGTCACCAGTGAGAGAGAGAGGGCTGAGGGCTGGCAAAGGGCACTGCTGCACAAACCACTCATGGGTCGAACCACCATAGGAGGGAGCCCAACACTGGCTGGGACAGGGTTATGATGCTGTTCAGAGCATCTCTGGCTGGCTGATACACCAAGGCCAGCCAAGACTGGAGTGGGTGCAGTCTGAGCCTGGCATGCTGTACCACGTAGGTAGACGCAGCCATGTGCCCCAGCAGCTTTAGGCAGTTTCTTGCTGCGGTGGAGGGGCAACTGTCTGAGGTCCCGTATGTCGCCTAATGAGTGAAACCTGGCAGTTAGATGCATGGCAGTTACGGGAAGGTGAGCGCTGGCAAGTTGTTCCCCCTGATGGGGAACGGTGCCAAAGCAGTCTGAATGCAGATTTACTGCGTGACCAGGGAACTACAGGAGCAGTGTGAGCAGCATTGGGAGGGACATGATCTCCTGTGCCACCTGCAGAGCCTCTGGCATGGATGGCACCCGGAGCTGGTGGAAGCCTCTGCTGCTATTAAGGGTAGCTGTCTGGGAGTGGGTTAGGCGACCAGATTGGCTTAACAGTGAAATCCTTGCTGATCTTAAATGCAAAAAAGAAGCTTACACGAAGTGGAAGACTGGACAAATGACCAGGGAGGAATATAAAAATATTGCTCAGGAATGTAGGAGTGCAAATCACACTTGGAGTTGCAGCTAGCAAGGGATGTTAAGAGTAACAAGAAGGGTTTCTTCGGGTATGTTAGCAACAAGAAGAAAGTCAAGGAAAGTGTGGGCCCCTTACTGAATGAGGGAGGCAATCTAGTGACAGAGGATGTGGAAAAAGCAAACATTCAATGATTTTTTTGCCTCTGTCTTCACGAACAAGGTCAGTTCCCAGACTACTGCACTGGGCAGCACAGTATGGGGAAGAAGAGGTGACCAGCCCTCATAGAATCACAGAATCTCAGAGTAGGAAGGGACCTCAGGAGATCGTCTAGTCCACCCCCCTGCTAAAGCAGGACCAATCCCTATTTTTGCCCCGTATCCCTAAATAGCCCCCTCAAGGAATGAACTCATAACCCTGGGTTTAGCAGGCCAATGCTCAAAACACTGAGCTATCTGTTCCCCTATCTGTATCTGTGGAGAAAGAAGTGGTTCAGGACTATTTAGAAAAGCTGGATGAGCACAAGTCCATGGGGGTGGAGGCGCTGCATATGAGGGTGCTAAAGGAGTTGGCGGATGTGATTGCAGAGCCATTGGCCATTATCTTTGAAAACTCATGGTGATCAGGGGGAGGTCCCGGATGACTGGGAAAAGGCTAATGTAGTGCCCATGTTTAAAAAAAAGGAAAGGAGGAGGATCTGGGGAACTACAGGCCAGTCAGCCTCACCTCAGTCCCTGGAAAAATCTTGGAACAGGTCCTCAAGGAATCAATTCTAAAGTACTTAGAGGAGAGGAAAGTGATCAGGAACAGTCAGCATGGATTCCATGACCAAGGGCAAGTCATGCCTGACTAACCTAACTGCCTTCTATGATGAGATAACTGGCTCTGTGGATGAGGGGAAAGCAGTGGACTTCAGTGAAACTTTTGATACGGTCTCCCACAGTATTGTTGGCATCAAGTTAAAGAAGTATGGGCTAGATGAACAGACTATAAGGTGGATAGAAAGCTGGCTGGATTGTCGGGCTCAACGAGTAGTGATCAATGGCTCCATGTCTAGTTGGCAGCCGGTATCAAGCAGAGAGCCCCAATGGTTGGTCCTGGGGCTGGTTTTATTCAATACCTTTATCAATGATCTGGAGGATGGCGTGGACAGCACCCTCAGCAAGTTTGCGGATGACAGTAAGCTGGGAGGAGTGCAGATACAGTGGAGGGTAGGGATAGGATACAGAGGGACCTATATAAATTGGATTGGGCCAAAAGACATCTGATGCAGTTCAACAAGTACAGAGTCCTGCACTTACAATGGAAGAGTCCCATGTACTGCTACAGACTAGGGACTGAATGGCTGGGCAGCAGTTCTGCAGAAAAGGACTTAGGGGTTTCAGTGGATTAGAAGCTGGACATGAGTCAACAGTGCTCGTTTGTTGCCAAGAAGGCTAACAGCATTTTGGGCTGTATAAGTAGGGGCATTGTCAGCAGATCAAGGGACGTGATCATTCCCCTCTATTCAACATTGGTGAGGCCTCATCTGGAGTACTGTGTCCAGTTTTGGGACCCACAGTACAAGGAGGATGTGGAAAAATTGGAAAGAGTCCAGAGGAGGGCAACAAAAATGATTAGGGGCCTGGAGCACATGATTTACGAGGAGAGGCTGAGGGAACTGGGATTGTTTAGTCTAGAGAAGAGAAGACTGTGGGGAGGTTTGATAGCTGCTTTCAGCTACCTGGTTCTCCAAAGAGGATAGATCTAGACTGTTCTTAGTGGTACCAGATGACAGATCAAAGAGTGATGGTCTCAAGCTGTGGGGGGGGGGGGGGAGGAGGGGTTTAGGTTGGATATTAGGAAAAACTTTTTCAGTAGGAGGGTGGTGAAGCCCTGGAATGGGTTACCTAGGGAGGTGGTGGAATCTCTTTCCTTAGAGGTTTTTAAGGTCAGGCTTGACAAAGCCCTGGCTGGGATGATTTTGTTGGGGTTGGTCCTGCTTTGAGCAGGGGATTGGACTAGATGACCTCCTGAGGTCCCTTCCAACCCTGATATCTATGATTCCCAGGCCAAGGGAGAACTGGAGTAACTACAATTCATTCTCCACACCTCTGCATGAGGGCTAACACCACTGTCAGCCTACCATCCTTGATAACTGAACTGAAAGACTTCTTGGGATGGATAAAAACCTATTAAAATTAGATTTTAAAATGTAAATTAAATTCATTTTTCTTTTTAAAAATAAGCCTATTTAAACCTAAATTTGAAATTATGACAACCTAGTTCGAGGCCTAAACCTACTATAATCTATTAAAACATGTAAATTAAATAAAAATATTCAATATTTGCATGTTTTACAAGTATTACAAATATTACATATTTGCTGAAGTTTTAAAGAAAGTAAGACTATACTGAACTGCTGAGATCACTGGCTAAGCAGCTAGAATCAGAGTTTGCTGAAATGCTACACCAGCTTTTGACAACACTGGCCTCATCTTCAGGTGTAGAGAGAGAATATTTCTTTCATTTCAATTTATTCAACTAGTCCACTTCAATGCCTAATTCATTTGAAGTTAAACTAACTGGGAGTTGCAAAAGCAAGTTTGTTTTTCTCTTCTAATCTAGGGATAAAAACTAGATGCAAGAAGATGAGATCTATCTACCAATACTAAAATCTTGAAGAGCATGGTGAACAGAGACAATCAGTTCAATTCACTAAGTACAGATAACTTTTGTTTGTTAAACCAGCTGGTTTTAAACACAAAACATGTTTTGATAAACTTAAAAAATAATGTATCCTGCACATTAAAGAGGTAGGCCTATAATATTAATAAAAATGGAATTTAATTAAAAAAAGCAAACAGCAGCAATTTCCATCCAAATGCAGCTTGAAACAGACCATGAGTAAAAAATGTATTCATCTGGTAAATGAAAAATGCATCATTCACCATTTTCTAACCATAAAAATGTAAAGATTAAGAATCGGAATAAATATGTATTAAGCTATATATAGTTGCTTAAACAAAACATATATAGAGATAGTATATCCGCTTGTTAAGCAAAAATGTACCAAATTTAAAATCATAGAAGATTGATTGGAAGAGACCTCAGGAGGTCATCTAGTTCAACTCCCTGCACAAAGCAGGACCAACCCCAACGAAATCATCCCGGCCAGGGCTTTGTCAAGCCTGACCTTAAAAACCTCTAAGGATGGAGATTCCACTACCTTCCTAGGTAATCCATTCCAGTGCTTCGCCACCCTCCTAGTGAAAGTGTTTCTTAATATCCAACCTAGACCTCCCCCACTGCAAATTGAGACCATTGCTCCCTGTTCTGTCATCACTGAGAACATCCTAGCTCCACTGGAATTGCCCTTCAGGTAGTTGAAGGCTGCTATCAAATCCCCCCTTACTTCTCTTTTGCAGAATGTAGCAGGCAGCTGACTAAGTACTTGCTGAGTCAGCCCCTGCTCCCGCCTTACCCCTGCAAAAGCCACAAGCCTCTGCAAGCAGCCTGCTGAGGCAGGCTAATTGGCCAGCTGGCTGTAGCTCTGCGCTGCAGAGGGCTTGATGGGCTCCACCTGGCAGCCTCCAGAGGTATATAAGCCCTGCTAGGGAGGAAGCCAGGGTGGGTTGTGGAGCTGGGAGATAGAGGTAGGAAGGAAGGAAGGAGGTAGGAAGAAAGAGTGAAGGAAAGAGAAGGTGCAGGGTGGTCAACTAGCAGAGGCAGCAAGCCAGAAGGGGCTAGTTAACCCTGAGGCCAGCCAGAGACAAAAGGCTGAGCCTCGACCTGCACTGGGCAGGAAGCTGTATATAGGTGGTGGGGTTTGTGCACTGTGTAAATAGAAATAAAAGACACTGGTGAAGCCACAGAGCAGTCTCCGGCTGATATTTTGAAGAGGGCGGTCAGGGGCCCGCCTACACAGAATAAATAAGCCCATTACTGTAAAGGCTGTATTTAGCTGTAAATTAACAAGCTTTAATGGTTACTAACCAATTAGATTTGACCTCTTTTTTGGTAAACAAAGTACAAATGGAAAACAAGATTAAAACTGGTTATTTAAACCAAGGTTTTCTGCATAGTAATTTAAATCATGATTAAAACTGGCAATTGTTTTAAATGAATCCACCCTGATCAGATGAGGCTCAAGTCCAGTGTTTGTGATGCTATGAACTCATGCAGGCGAAACTTCAAATCTTGCAGTCAGGCTTTGATTGTTAAGTGATGAAGGAACTGTCTTATAAATATTTGGTTTAATATTATACAGGTTTTTTTAAGCCTACGCATGTATCCTGTTAATTTCAGTGGGGTTTTAAATTAAAAACTTATAAAATAATCCAATTTAAGCACTACACTACAGAGAAAAGGTCAGTTTATTGGGAATTCTTACACATGGCATTTTTGAAGAACTGATCAATCTAGCAAGTATTGGGTCAGTATTATTTATTATTTTAAACTACCGTATCTAACTTAGAAGAGCTCTATGTAAGCTTCAGAGCTTGTGTCTCTCACTAACAGAAACTGGTCCAATAAGAGATATTAACTCACCAACCTCATCTCTCAAGTCCAAAAATGATCTTTTTAATGTATAACTAGTTTGAATAATCATTAAATTGAAACAGAAATAGACTTTACTAAGACTTAACCAACACAAACCTATTTATTTATTCCAAACACCAAGATACAGAAGTTTTCAAGTTTTGCAAATATTGCTCCAAAGCAAAATTCTATATACAACGCCCTCAGTTCTAATAGTGCATAAACAAAGACATATATACTTATGTATCCACAGTGCAATGTTTGCTCATTTTATCAAGGCTCCATGTTGCGTTCACTTACCAGTGATTTAAAGAAACAACAAAAAGTGATCTGCCAGACCAAAATAGCTTTGGTCAAGAATAAGGAGAGCTACAAATGTGGAAACTTATAAAAATAGGGACAAAAATTCAGGCAGAGTACAATACAGAACTTCTCCTGAATGGGAAAAGCACTAACCTAGTTCAAATAAATACTTTCAGTCATCCAGATCTGTTTCATCAGCAAGGGGTTCCCTATTGTATAACCATTCTCCTAAAGGAAAACAAAACCTTCAGTATTGCTGTTCACCAAGTGGAATTTTCATTGCCATGAGCAAAAATAAATGGCAAAGCAAACTTAAAATGATTGCTCCAAAACTAGCTGCTTGCAAAGGGAAAATCCCCATTTCTGGAGAGAAAAAAAACTTGGGGATTAACCACTCACTCCATTGCTCTAAACTGTAACAAAGTTGGTTTGTGAATGTACTTGTATTTAATTATTTTCCAGATTGAGTGCTCATTATACAGATTTCAAACAGGGAATAATTTATTGGTAAAAGTAATCTGATGGTGTTTAAAACTCTTGTTTGGATAGCCTTATTTTGGTTACTGCTGTCTGTTATAGAGCTACACAGCGCGTTACTCATAATTCAGATGTCATTAAGAGGAATGATGTGGTTTAAGCATTTGTTTTTACCTTTAGAAAGCATAGTGACATTTAAGATTATGCAAGCTTTATTCCAACTGTATTACAGCAAAATAAGTTTATTTTCCCGCTGAACATATGCCAAATTCATTATATATCAACAAGTGCCATAAAATGGTGAGACATAAATTATTCCCTGAAATGAGTCTTGGCATAAAAGCCTTTACTACCTTGAGTAGCTTAGTTATTCCATTTTCTGAAGGAACTAAACTGATCAAAATATTAATTGTAGATATTGTTATTCCTATGATGATAGTGGATATTTCAAGTTTACATAGTAAATCATTATTCTTTGCAGCATATAAACTTTACAGATTCATATATCCATAATTAACAATTTGTACACTTCTGGGTCTTTCGATTACAACTGTGCTTTAATTTTAACACTTTGGTGGTACCATCACAAACAGAACTATAAGAAAGATCAAAATAACAGAAAAATCCTGCTTTTTCAGGACACCCTGTCAATGCAAAACCAATTTACACTTTTCCACAGTGAAGTTACACTCAGCAATATTTGAGAACAACAAAAAAAAATCACAACCATTATTTATGGAGATTTGAGCCGCACATAAAAGGCTTGTAACATATCAAATACAATATACCAATGTTTCAAAAAGTACTATATAAGGTATCTTCAACTTAAGCAGCATTTTCATCTTGATCTCACAAAATAACACAAACTAGAAAATTAAAAGAAAGTATAAAAAGAAACTGAGAACATATACTATTTAAAATAATACCTCACTGTGAGGACAGTACCTCATGAATAACTTTTGAGGCTTCTTTTAAACAAACAAAATAAACTGATTCCCAAAACCACACATTCATAATAAGTCTTTACAATGAGCATGTTTAGAGTATTGAAAAAAAGTCCACATTTCAAAATATAACCGGAATGGCAATTAATAAATCCGTAGAAAACTACACACCTTAAGTTTGGAACTTCTGGTACATCTCATCTTTTAGACATAGCACTGTGTACTGTCACAAAGGTGAACCAGTAGCACTAGTTCAAGGAGGCACAGTATGACCAAATTTAAAAGTTCAAGAATGCACAAGAAGCACAATATAAATGGATTTCCCCAGTACCGTAGAATCATGTGACAGTGACATGATAAATATGGAAAATAATCATTTACTATGAAACTAAGTGCAACCCAACTGTGACCTTCTGCTACCTCTATTTAAATTAACAGAAGTGGGGTTTTAGGCCAGTATTACTTGCAAACCTCCATGTAAGAGTTTATAATTAAAGATGAACATTCATATTTGCTATGCTCAAAAATTGTTATAGCATTACCTATTGATTAAATACTGTGCTGTGCATAAACCAGTAGGAATAAAGCATGACTCGACTTGGTATACAAGTCACTTAAATAAACTCTGTAGAACATAATTTACAACTTTCGTCAACTAAACATTTTTGGCTCTTAGAACTGTTTTATCTTCAGTGGCACAATTATAAGTCAGTTTAATTATGCAAAAAGTTTATTTCATTCAACAACTTGTTGTAAGGAATGAAAATCTAAGAGTATAATTTGTCAGCCTGCTTCTACCCTTGAATACAAGAGTAAAATCCCCTTCCATATTGTTAAAATTGCCTAGTAAACCCCAAAAGATCAAAAGGATAACCTTGTTACTGCTTTCAGAACAGTCATACTTCTTCACAAATCCCTGAAGTCAGTCTGCATCACATGCAATCAGCATGCTCATTTCTTTAAATATATAGAGCTGTTTGTGTCAAACACGCCGCGTTCATCTTCAACAGCAATTTCAAGAGCTCTCTAGTCTCACGTTGAGCAGCAAAGAGCAATTTGTTGCACCTTGCCTAAGTCCGTAATAAGCTGTTTTATACAATGTTTGAGTTGTGGAAGTCTAGCTAGTGGTTCCGGTGGTTCCAGCTCTCCTGTGTAATCCAACCAACTCTCTAAAACTGCAAAAAAAAATAGAAAAAGTTAATACTATTCACTCATCTGATTAGTGGCAACTATATACACATATAAGCCATAAAACTAAGTTCTTGAACTAAATATATTTTGAAAGAAACTACAGTACTTTTAATACATGCAATATTTTAGAAATCAGAGAAAATAAAACTTCACAAACAATGTTTGGTAATTTACAGAGCTACCATGTGCTTAAATATATGTGCTCATTTCTGCAAGGGAAAAAAAAAAATCTCTGCAAGGCAAGTTAAAGTAGTGTGGATTGGATAAGGTGGACAGAAAGCTGGCTAGATCATCATGCTCAACAGTAGTGATCAACGACAACGTCTAGTTATCAAGCAGGATGCCCCAGGGGTTGGTCCTGTGGCTGGTTTTCTTCAATATCTTCATTAACGATCTAGATGATGTGATGAATTGCATCCTCAGCAAGTTCACAGATGACACTACGCTGTGGGGAGAGGTAGATACACTGGAGGGTAGGTATAGGGTCCAGAATGACCTAGACAAATTGGAGGATTGGGCCAAAAGAAATCTGATGAGGTTCAACAAGGACAAGTGCAGAGCCCTGCACTTAGGACAGAAGAATCCCATGCACTGCTACAGGCTGGAGACCGACTGGGTAAGCAGCAGTTCTCCAGGACTTGGGATCACAGTGGAGAGAAATTGGATACGAATCAACAGTATGTCCTTGTTGCCAAGAAGGCTAACAGAATATTGGGCAGCATTAGTAGGAGCATTGCCAGCAGACCACAGGAAGTGATTATTCCCCTCTATTTGGCACTGGTGAGGCCATATCTGGAGTAGTGTGTCCAGTTTTGGGTCCCCCACTACAGAAAGGATGTGGACAAATTGGAGAGAGTCCAGCGGAGGGCAACAAAAATGATTAGGGGGCTGGGGCACATGATTTATGAAAAGCTTCTGAGGGAACTGGGCTTATTTAGTCTGCAAATGAGAAGAGAAGAGTGAGGGGGGAGATTTGATATACAGCCTTCAACTACCTGATGGGGGGTTCCAAAGAAGATGGAGGTAGGCTATTCTCAGTTGTGGCAGATGACAGAACAAAGAGTAATAGTCTCAAGTTTCAGTGGGGAAGGTCTAAGATTGGATATTAGGAAAAACTATTTCACTAGGAGGATAGTAAAATACTGGAATGGGTTACCTAGGAAGGTGGTAGAATTTCCATCCTTAGAGGTTTTTAAGGCCCAGCTTGACAAAGCCCTGGCTAGGATGATTTAGTTGGGGTTGGTCCTGCTATGAGCAGGGGGTTGGATTATATGACCTCCAGAAGTCTCTTCAAACCCTAATCTTCTATGATTCTAAATCACAGATGGCTGGGCATGGGGGAGCAATGCCAGACTAGTGGTAAAAGAGACACCTTACCACTCTACTGAGCTGGAAATGAGGGCTTTATGGCACTTGATAGGGGAGATTCCTAGCTTTCTGGTGGGACATGCTGCACTTGGCTTTTAATCCTTGTAGAACCCAAGATATTTATTTAAAGCTTATTTAAATGACAAAAAATCTGTATCAAAACAAAACTGCTTCAATGAAGCAATGAAAAGTTATTTAGACATTCAATATGTTAAAGTTGTTGTAAACTTTGTTATAACCCAGGACAGCATTTTTAAAAACAAAGTTGGCTTTCTAAGAAGGTATTTTTTTAAGCATCCAAGGGAGGGATAAGCACTCAAGTGACTCAGTGGTCCAATTAATTCCAACTGCAAACCCTGATGTTATACTGTTACTGAGATCACCTGAAGGGAAAAAAACATTTGACAGTCTTTGAAGATTCATTTTTAAATTAATTTTAACTCACACTAGTTAATGAATTAAGTTTGTAGAATTATAAATTTCATTCTGTACTCAAGGAATACACCTTGGGAAAGATACAGTGTATTGTTCATGAACAACAAACAGAGTGAATCTCTGCTTTATGTGCAAGCCTTAACAATGGATCTATAACCAGCTCCTCCCCCTTTTAAATATTTCTATCGTATTGACTGTTTCCCCCAAAACTCAAGTGAAAATGAAAAAGATAAAAATACAAAATAAAGAAATAGAAAGGGAGGGAAAGGAAAGGAAGGAAGGGGACCAATCAGGAAAAAGATCTTGGAGTCATTGTGGATAGTTCTCTGACAATATCCACTCAATGTGTAGTGGCAGTCAATGTGTAGTCTAGCCATTCACTAGAAGCTGGGAGTGGACAAGAGGGGATGGCTCACTTGCTTGCCTAGTCTGTTCATTCCTTCTGAAATATCTGGTATTGGCCACTATTGGAAAGCAGGATACTGGACTAGATGGACCATTGGTCTGACCCAGTATGCCCGTACTTAGGACAGGGAGGGGAAAGGAGATCATCTTGGTTCCATCCACTAAGAATTAATCAAAGATTTCTAAAAGGTCAGACCAAATCTTTTCAAGCTTGTCAGAAATTCTCTTCTCTGAAATTTGACCATCACTTCCCTAACAAAAATAAGCACAATGTACATTAAGCCAAGCTTCCACATATCTATCAGGAAGACAATTTATGTGGCTCTGTTGAATTTTATATAGTTTCCACTTGTACAAAATAATACTAACTTACCTTTCCTTGGAAAGTGCATTAAAATCCTTTTATAAAAAGTAAAACAGCTGAGTATTGGTACAGTAAAACCTCGATTTAACGGACCTCGATTTAACGGACTTCGGATGCAACGGACAAAATTTCTGATCCATATCAGAAGGAGACCCCTCCCTGCTGCGGCCCCATCCCTCTCCCTGGCGGCCGTCTGCTGGCTCCCGGCTGCCGCCCGGGTCCCAGCCGCCGCCCGGGTCCCAGCCACTGGCGGGCTGGCTGCCGACTTCCGCCCGGGTCCCAGCGGCTGCCGCCCGGGTCCCAATAGCGGGCGAGCTGGCTGCCGGGTCCCGGGCGGGCTGGCTGCAATCTCCCAGCTGCCACCCGGGTGGCGGGCGGGCTGCTGCTCTGACAGCTCGTTTTTTTAATTAAATAACGGACTTTCTGATTTAACGGACACCCCCTCACCCGAATTAGTCCGTTAAATGGAGGTTTTACTGTATTATTAAATTCTAAATATGTTACATGAACAGTTCAATCTGAATGTTTATTTGAATACCTATTTATTTATACTGTGACGGAGTCAGACCAGAAGGGTATAGGAGAGTGCTGGAAGGGAAGTATATCAGCCTCAAGATGAGCAAGTCCCTGTTCCCTGGCTAGCCAAACAGAGAAGGTTCTAGAAAGGAGCAGAAACAGCTAGCCTGATTGGGACACCTGGAGCCAATCAGGGGCTGGCTGAAATCACATAAAAACCGTCCCATTTAGTCAGGTGGGTGTAGGTGTCAGGAGTTTGGAAGGCGTTGGAGCAGAGAGCAGTTTGGAAGGAGGCCCTGCAGTAAGGGTGAAGCAGAGTGTGAAGAAGCGGGGACTACTGTGGGGAAGTAGCCCAGGGGATTGTATTGGGTTTGGTGCCTAAAAGGTCAGCCATCTTAGCTGATACTATTAGGGTCCCTGGGCTGGAGCCTGGAGTAGAGGGTGGACCCGGGTTCCTCCCCTTTCTACCTCCCCTAACTAATCACAGTGACCCTCTGAGGCTAGCACAAACCACCTGGAAGTGCAGTACCCACAGGGAGAAGGCCAAAGCTTTGCCACAATACATATAAATTTTTAGAAATGAGTTAACTGTAAATCTTTTCTACAAGAAAAGTAAGTTTTCATCACATTCCAAAATTGGATCCATGTTCCAGTGACTAGATCAAAACCAAATTTACTCCTAAAAACACAACTTTCAATTATTACAGATGGCTAGTTTGATAAAAATGATGCTGACATCTTTGTAGCTCTGCAGAAACAGGACAATGATGTCAAGACAATGCTTTTTGGATAGAAACAGCATAATCTGAATGGTACAAAAATGTACATGCTATTTAATCTGTGAAAGAAAATACATTTAATTTACCATCCAGTTCTTTCTCAATGAAATCCATCCGGTGTGTAACTTCATCTTGTAGAGATTCAACATGGGCTAGAAGGTTAAGTTGCCACTGCAGCTGAGAGTTCACAACTCCTTCCTTGTCTTTTTCCAGCAGTTTCATTTCAATAGCTTCCTCTGAAGGGATTTTCTTAGATACACATTCTCTTACCTGACAAAGGTACACAAGTTAGTATTTGTCATAGTGAAATGGAAATACTTCAGCCAGCCAATCCGGCTGCATGGATCTTTAGCATTACTGAAGCTAATAGTTTCCCCCCAGTTATCCAATTCCCTACATTCTTTTTCCCCCCCGTGTTTGCAGAAATATTGTATTATTTTTCAATAACTAGTCTGAGAATCCTTGTTGTCTGACAGCCATTGTTAGCCCATCAAAATGCAGAAATAGTTCAATATGAAACATGAATATTAAAGAGACCATACTCCAGCTGTCTACTAATAAGAACTTTAAAACTGTTTACCAGCAATAAAGATGCCGCCTCAGCTTCACTCTCTCCGATGAGGCACAAACACACCAACATTTAAAACGAAAAATAAAACACTAAAAAAGCAAAAGAATGAAAATCTGACACTACAGAAACAGAGATTGTTTAAATAGAAGATTTGTTTATTGATTTCCTGTCTGGACTGATCTCTTCCCTAGTCAAAAATATTTGGGTTACACACCCTTCTGGCTAGTAATGGAGGCAGTTTAGACTAATTCACAAAGTTCCAGGGCTCCTTCTCCTCTCACCCCCTTCTTCCTTCTCCTCTCGCCCCCAGATTACCATTTTCAAAAATCGTATGGAAACACAATCTTTATTAGCATCTTAAACGTAAATCAAATAGTAACACCTTTTAAACAACAATGGATCCATGCTCCAGTGACATTTTGTTTAATGTGCATATGGTCTCCGGAGAAAGCCAATTGTTAAGATACGGAAAGCACTTATCTGACATAAAGCAGCTCTGTCCCAGCAAGGACATCATCTGATAAGCTTTCCATTTTGGATCCAGACCGCTTCCTCAGTCTGAGATGTCTCAGGCATAGCAAGCAGTAAAAAGTAGTTACCTTGTGCTGTAACTGCAGTACTTCGAGATGTGTCCCCCCTATGCTCTGTTTCAGGTGCACATGAACCTCTTGAGCCCCTGATCAGAGTTTTTCCATTAGCAGTGTCCATTCAACCTGTGATGCATCCTCTACCACCTTGTGGCACACACTAAGGCTATCCAGAAATGCTCACGTCAATGGCCCTCAGTTTCTTATCCACTCAAATGTTCCATATAAAAGCAGGAGGGAAGGAGGGCGGGTAGTTGAACATCCACAGGGGGATATGTTGAAGAACTGCAATTACTGCACAGGGTGAGTAACCTCTTCTTCTCTGAGTAGCTTCCCTAAGACTTCTGCACTTCAGGTGACTCCCAAGCAGTATCCTCACAGCGAGGATTGGCACTGAGTCCAGAACTGAAGAAAGTATTGCATTTACAAATCGCCACATTGGATCTGAAGGCGTGCATCAAGGCATAATGATTAGAAAAATGTATGTACAGATACTTGCACATACTTGGATGATGATGTGGCTGTTGCTTATGTTCTGGTAGAGTGTGCTATCACCAGAGGTGATGAATGCTGGTTGCATAAGTGATAATACACCCAGAGATCCAGATAGACAGCCTCTGAGATAGAGGACATATGGGATCTATCTGTGATGGAGATGAACAGTCTAGGTGATTATTGTAATTGTTTGATTCTATATAAGTAGAAAACCAATGCTCTTGAACAACCAAGATATGCTAGTACATCTCCCGCAGAGACTTGAGGGGTTTTGGAAAAAAAATGGCAGATGAATGGACAGGTTAAGATGAAACACTGATAATATCTTAGGTAAGAATTTAGGGTTTGGGTACAGAGACTTTGTCCTTTCAGAATATTGGAGGGAGGGGGAAGGGGAGATCTGTCATCAAGACTTCAATCTCTTCAATCCTATAGGCCGATGAGATAATCTCTAAAAAGGCAGTCTTCATAGATAAGGAGAGTAGAGAAGTAGTTGCCATTGTTTCAAATCAGAGTCTCATGAATTATTTAATTACCATGTTTAGGTCCCAAGTTGGACCTAGACCAGTGGTGCACAAATTGAGGGGTACAAATTTGTACAAATTGAGGGGTACAAAGAAACTGGGATCTTGCAGGTCCCACAGGACCTGCTACCATAATAGCAGGAGTAGGTTAAAAATAGAGTGGGTATTGCGGGGCAGGATGGAAGGGGCATTAAAAAATAGTTCTCCCACGCAGCAAACATGAATACCCGAGCCAGCAGCTGCTGCTTTCCAGCTGCCCAACTCTGAAGTCAGCACCACCGCCAACAGCAGTGAAGTGAGGGCACTGCCACCCTTACTTCTGCACTGTTGCTGGTGCTGTCTTCAGAGCTGAGCAGTTAGAGAGCAACAGGTGCTGGCCAGGGCATTCATGTTGTTTGTGCTGCAGAAAAACTATTTAAAAAAAATCCTGCTCCCATCCCACCCCACACATTATTTGTTGACTTTTTCATCTCACTCCAGCTATTATGGCAGCAGGATCTCAGGGTAGAGCCCCTGCAAAAAACCCGAAATATTTTCAGATTACAAATAATGGAGGGTGAGGCACTGCAAATTCTGAGAATGAAAAATATTGGGGGGGGGGGAGGGGGGGAGTGACTGAAAACATTTGAACTACTGACCTAGACAATATAGGGTCAGCAAATATGGAGAATCCCTCTACTGGAGGATGAAAGGCTGATATTGAGGACAAATGGACCTTAATTGAACTGACAGATTTAAAGAAATGTGGGTTAACAGTTATCCAGGGTGACAGAGTGGCACAGATACACTCAGCTAGGATGAAGCACACGACCCACTGCCTGGGAGAGGAAATGAGGAATGGTCAGAAGCATGAACAGTTGGACGCATAGCTGAAGCAGGTCAGGGTACCATGCTTGTCTCAGCCAGATTAATATTGTAAGGATAACTCTGTCTTTGTTCTGACTGATCTTGTTCATCACCCTTAATAGCAGTGGTGTTTTAGAAAATGCAAAAAGCAGACCCTGCCGCCAAAATAACAGAAAGGCATCTCCCAAAGAGTGGTAGCCTAGCGACCGCTTCTTGAGCGGAATGGAGGACACTTCTTGTTCCTGAAGGTGGTGAAGAGATCCACTACTGGTCGTCTCTATATGGCAGATTCCTGTTACCAACCTGCCTAGCACCTCAGGTGATCAAACTAAGGCCACAGGATCATTAGGGGTGGAGATGAAGTAGCACACTAAGTGACTAAATTTTAAAGCTTTATTAACCAAATAACAGCAGTGAGTGCCTGGGTACGCCCCACGTCACTCAAGAGAAAGGAAGAAAGCATTAGTGCCTGAGCCCTAACCCACTTTCATACTCACACACGCACAATCCAAGGCTCGCCAAACCTGGGTGTAACATAAGAAGAGGGGGAAGGGTGGACGGGAGTTCTGCCCTGTTCACAGGTCATCCGCTGTAGATTTTCAACTTGCTTCCACTCTTGGGAGGGTTTTTAAGTCCTGTGTGTTTCTGGGGGCATCTAGGACAGGGAAGCTCTCCCTCCCCTGCCATTCCCCGTGCTTTCTGCTCTTTGTACCAGCTCTTTACAGCTCTTCTAGCTTTCCTATAACACATCGGGTTCAGGGTGGCGAGGCAGACCGTTGAGTTTTACTGGGCCAACCTTTGCAAATGTGTAATCTTGTAGTCCTGCAACCTTTTTTAGTTTTGTAAAAACTCCGTGTCTCCGTTCTTATTTTTCATGACCAGCTGGGGCTGAGACAGTTTCGCACTGCTTGGCACCAGAATGCGTGTTTGTGTAAGTCCTTGGGCTTATCATCTTTGATCCTATGATTCTTATCTTTGATCCTGGCTGAATTTTCAGATTAACCTGTTCTTTTCCCCCCTCGGCCTTTTGAAACCTGCAAAGGAAACTTTCATTCCCCACTTACATCTTTAACCTTTCCCCACAGCCAATCCACTACATATATAAAAAGGTTAGCAATGTCTGCTGCTGGTGCTTACCCAGGGGGTCCCAAGATGGTGGGATAATTTGTATTGTAACAGTGCCCCCGTGATCCCAAATCAACACCCTGTTGTGAGGGGTCACCACTTGGGTTTTTACCCTCCCTCGGACACTATGGCTAGTGTTACTGTGGCCCTTTTACACACATAGTAATATAGTAAAAACCAGATTATTAGAGCAGCAACAATAGCATCTGTAAACCAGTAGTGGCTTTGAGCCTTATTAGTAACACCACATTTTTTTTGGTTGACACAGATGCCCCACCTGGATGGCCTTGGCAAAGGCCGCTTTTTTTAGGTTGAAGATGTGCTGCAGTACTGTAAAGATGGATGCATTTTTTGGAACACGAAGAGTTGCTTTCAGATGTGTGCCAATCGAAGAAAAACATTGGATGTAATTTATGAAAAATCAATTAGAAATATTAACAGTACTTTGGAGAACAGTGAGCCAATGCATTGAAAAATTTTGCACTTGAGATTGTAACAGTAAGATGAGGGGCACCCTGGGGTACGTGGTTTTTTAAACACATGCGAAAGTGTTGGAAAACACACATGTTTTGGTCGGGGCATATTTTGATGCCTTTTTTTTTTTAAAAGCAGATGCGTTGACCCACCTTATAGAAGCGGCCTGGCACTGCCCTTTTTTTACACATTATTTGAGGGGTCTTTATAGGCCACAGCTGCCAGGTGCCCTTTGCAATTTATATGTGCTGATAGTTAAAAGATGCAGTCAGCACATACCATTTAGCCGTGTTATTGGGAGAGCCATCTTTTACACATTGCGATGGACCACCCAGTTTTAGAGGCAGCCCCTTTAAAGGCTTAGTTGGATTTTTATAGAAGGGGCCCCCACTTTTTTATGGGGCCAAAGACCATGAAGGAGCAGGCGACATTTGTGCACTTTTAGTTAGTGAGCCTTTAGGAATCATAGAATATAAAGGTTGGAAGGGACCTCAGGAGATCATCTAGTCCAAACCCCTGCTCAAAGTAGGACCAACCCCCAATTAAATCACCCAACAGATTTTTGTCCCATATCCCTAAATGGCCCCCTCAAGGACTGAACTCACAACCCTAGGTTTAGCAGGTCAATGCTCAAACCACTGAGCTATCCCTCCCCCCAAGCGGAATAGCGGAAGGCCTTAGCTTTTTGGGAATTTTTGAGTGGTAATGGATTTTTCCGGACCTGGCTTCATAGAGCATATTTTTTTGGATGCTCCGGTCTTGCTGGATTAAATATTGTTGGAGCTGGGAACAAACAGAATTTTAAGCCAGTTGTTTTTTGGCCTTAATAGGTTTTGCAAAGTGTTTTGCGTGTGGAGGGCCAATTTGGCAGTATTTTTGAAAGCGGAGGTGGCCACTGTGAGATGGGTGAGATTTGCACTTGTGACTAGTTTTCTGGCCTTTAATTATTTTAACTGCTTATTTTTTTGGCCCCCTGCTGAATATTTTAAATGTTAGCTCGCAGTAGTATCTGCAACATCCAAGATGCTTGAAGAGGGGTTCTGACCAATAATTGGAGAATAAAAGACTCCCTTGATAGAGGAGAGGGGAACAAGACAATCCAATCATCACTGATCTCTAACTATACAGCTATCATTAACAACTAACTATACTAAGTAATCCTAAACATATGACTATAGGAAATTGTAAACACAAGACTGCTGAGACATGACATGCTAAGGCCAAGGCAGTTGAGAAATAACGGAGGGTGGTTTGCCCGTGCATCCATATATATTGGTACGTGGCACAAGGAGGTACTAGATGCATGCAGTGGCTGAAACATCATTGCTACTGGAAAATCTCCAATCAAGGGCTCGAGAGGCACATACTCACCTGAAGTGGAGCACCCATAGGAACACTACTAAATAGGAGAAGAATGCACTCCTTTCCCTCGAATCAGAAATATTTACTTATTTTGGGGAAAACATCTTGGAGCACCCTCCTGCTAAATGATACTTCTCCACAGAATGAAGTTCAAGACTGTAGCATTTTACAAACATGTTGCCAGATGACTAGGTGGCAGTTTTACAGGTTTCCTTTGTGGTAGTGAACACACTTTTTGCATTAGATGCTTTCATGATGACTTCCAGAAAGGCTAGGTATAATTCACTTAAAGTGAACACATGAGCAGGTGAACAGACAATGCCAACAGAGAAGTTTCTGGGATATATCTGTAGATCTTGACAACTTGGGGAGTGGTGTGTTTGGTTTGATTGTTTCCGTGGGGGTCATATGGTTGAACTTTTGGGCCTCCAAAATGGCCCAGTGAGCAGTTGATTTCCTTGTGTCTCTAATGAGCATGTGACTGGGTTATGTGACCTTTGATCAGGCCAGGTGTTTCAAGTCTGAGTGGTTAATCCCTCCCTAATAGCAAGGTCATGGTACTTACCAATGAAAATAATGCAACTTGGGGGAAAGGGGGAGAACCCACCTGAGCAGGCTAATAGGGTTTCCGAAAGAGTTTGCAACAGAGAGAGAAGGAATATTTTTTCCCCTGGTACATTACCAATACTGATCACCAACAAAGGACTAGTTTTGGGGATTTATCAAGGACTGTGCCATATTCTGTTTATATGCTGGAAGACAGACTTCTTATGCAGGAAGTACAAGTTGATGGCTATATAAAAGGGAAAGTTTTATGATCTTCAAAGACAACTACTGACCCTGAGTGGCATCAGAGAGGCAGAAGAGTTCTTGCATAAACAGATTAAGGCAGCACAGAATGATATGGTCTCCTACAGTATTCTTGCCAGCAAGTTAAAGAAGTATCGAGTGGATGAATGGACTATAAGGTGAATAGAAAACTGGCTAGATCATTGGGCTCAACAGGTAGTAATCAACTGCTCAATGTCTAGTTGGCAGCCGGTAGCAAGCGGAGTGCCCCAAGGAGCAGTCCAGGGGCTGGTTTTCTTCAACATCTTCATTAATGATCTGGATGATGGGATGGATTCCACCCTCAGCAAGTTCGCGGATGACACTATGCTGGATGGAGAGGTAGATACACTGGAGGGTAGGATCCAGAGTGACCTAGACAAATTGGTGGATTGGACCAAAAGAAATCTGATGAAGTTCAACAAGACAAGTGCAGAGTCCTGCGCTTAGGATGGAAGAATCCAATGCACTGCTACAAGCTGGAGACTGACTGGCTAAGCAGCAGTTCTGCAAAAAAGCACCTGGGGATTACAGTGGATGAGAAGCTGGATATGAGTCAACGGTGTTGCCAGAAAGGCTAATGGCGTATTGGGCTGCATTAGTAGGAGTGTCGCCAGCAGACTGAGGGAAGCGATTATTCCCCTCTATTCAGCATTCGTGAGGCCACATCTGGAGTATTCTGTCCAGTTTTGGGGTCCCTGCTACAGAAGGGATATGGACAAATTGGAAAGAGTCCAGCAGAGTGTAGCAAAAATGATAAGGGGACTGGGGCACATGAGTTATGAGGAGAGGCTGAGGGAACTGGGCTTATTTATTCTGCAGAAGAGAAGAGTAAGGGGGGATTTGATAGCCGCCTTCAACCACCTGAAAGGGACTCCAAAGAGAATGGAGCTAGGCTGTTCTCAGTGGTAGAAGATGACAGAACAAGAAGCAATGGTCTCAAGTTGCAGTGGGGCAAGTCTAGGTTGGATAGCAGGAAAAACATTTTCACTAGGAGGGTGGTGAAACACAGTGCTGAAATAAATTGGTTAGTCTCTAAGGTGCCACATGTACTCCTCATTTTCTTTACGGATACAGACTAACATGGCTGCTACTCTGAAATCTATTCTTAAGAGGTTTTTTAAGGTCAGGCTTGACAAAGCCCTCACTGGGAATATTTAGTTGGGGTTGGTTCTGCTTTAAGAAGGGGATTGGACCAGATGACCTTTTGAGGTCTCTTCCAACCCTAATCTCCTCTGAGTCTATGACTCATGGCTCCTCCTCTTTTTCTTTTCCTCTCATCTCCAAGGCAGAAGACTGGTGCTTTCTGTCTTCTTTGGTGAAGGACTGAAATCTGCTTCAAACACCCAGGAGTAGTAAGCACTTGGAGAGCTGAAGTGCTTGGTCTCAGAGTCCACTGAGGGAGCTGGAAACTTTGCTATGGTATTGGGGACCACATGAAGATGTGTCACCGTTCCTCAGAGTGGTAAGGAATTATACAACCTTAGGAGAGGGGCTCAGTCCCAGGACAGAGGGTTATTCCATTCTGAATCTGAAGTCACCTTGACAGATTGCTCTAAAAGGTAAAGCCTGAGATGGTCCCTGGCATATCAGATCTGGGCTAAGAAGAACCAGCAGATCAAGCACTTGCTGGGGATAAGGCCTTCCTCACAACACCACCACTAAAACAAAAAAGGCACCTCACTTGACAATCACTGACAAGGATAAGTCACAAAAGGATATGTGAACCTTCATACACCTTTGCCTCAACTTTAAAGCACCAATCAAATCAATAGTCAAAATTTAAAGCTGTCAACAGGACAGAAAAGCCTAGCAAAGCAGCTCATAAACTAATACTATACAATTAATTTTCTAAGGTGAAATTTTTGAAGGATGAACTTTTATGGGGAGTAGAGCAGACATCACTGAATGACAACCTGAAGCCACATGTGGTAAGAAGGGTGGGTGGAACAACACTTTGCAACATACCCTCAGATTGTGGGGAGAGCATGTGCAACCCCAATGGACACTTTTGACCAGAAAATTCCAGACCCTGGAGCATGAAGTAAACATGCACCAGAAGTGGGAATCAACACAGATAATACTCAAAGCAATAAAAGATTTTCAGAAAGCATCTTGGATTAGCCTGGAAAAAACAAATGTCCTAGAGAAGTAGGGCTATACTAATACAACATACCTTAGAGTAATTATGCTTGGACTCATTCTCCAACTTGTACAATTCTCTGTCCAGATTCCATCCAAATCTCTCTGACAGGTCATCATCTCCATTCTCCCTTATTCTGTTCACTCCATCGTCCATGGCTGAACCTCTGGTTTCCACAACCAGTCTCTGTTCTATAGCTGGGTAATAAGCCCGAGGCTTCTGGTAACAGTGTTCACTGGTAATATAGGATTCCTCCACAAAAGGAATGGTTGAAGGTTTCTCAGTTGTCCCATTGAAAGTTCTATAACTTACAGTCTCTTCTTTGCAGCAGTTTTCCTCAATGTGAATGATGTGTTTCGTACGAATTTTTTCATCCACTGTAAAATGCTTCCAAGGATGACACCAAAGTTTTAAGTCTGGATGCTCTTTATTTCTGTTTACAGATAAAACAAGTAAAAATTATTTTTGAAACTTAAACTTTTTAAAATGACGGCGTTTCTTTATGACCTTATTTTACAAAGTAGTGAAATGAGAACATTCTATTTAAACACATCAGAGCTCACAAGCTTCCCTAAATATTCTGGGGTGAGATTTCACTTTCCAGGGACCTCTGTTCAGTATCTTTCAAGGTTCCAGAACCTTCTTCATTGGAGTCACTATTTTTACTAATGCTTTCTGCTTAATGTGTGGCATTAATTATCCTCCACCCCACAATGTTTAGGTGTATCAGGCATAGACCAATTTGGAACTACTTCAAATTTGGCATGTTCATATCACCCTTTTTTGTGGTGCAAATACTTTTGCTAAATTTCAATGATAAAAATATGTTAAGTAAATTCAGAACAAATGTTTTCAGTTGTTGGTACATCACGTGAATCATCTATGAATTTTCTTTATGGAAGTAGAAATTTGTATTCATGTCTTTATTTTGATTGTAAGAAAGAAATATTTAAAAACACTAGAACTAAGAAAGTGTTTTGCGCTAATAATAGAATTAAGATTAGGGTATGTGCATACAGAGTTGAAACAGTCCTCTATTCATACAAACATAAATTTCATTAGAGTAGTATGACAAACCTCCAGAAAGTATGGCCAATATCAGATTACAAGACCATAAATCAAAACAAAAAAATCCTGACATTTCAACCCCCTCACACATATAAAGACGGCAAACACCCAGTATTTGGCTTTAATAACAATTCTCTCATGTATTAATAGTTGAAGAAAAGCTTGTGAAAATGAACTCAAATATAAACTCTGGGATCAAGAAGTTTTCAGGAAATATATTTCTCTGATGAGTATGCCAGGAATTACCTGTGCATTGTGATTTGTTTGACAAATATATATATAATATATATATATATATATATATATATATATATATATATATATATAAAATGTTGTACTTATATGAAAAACTATTTGACTTAAGAAACAAGCTGTATTAAAGAAACATGAAGCAAGGCACTTCAAATGCAAGCTCTTTAAGTCAAATGAACTCCAACATCACACCACTGGAAAGATCCTTCTGGGTCATTTTAATTCACTCCTAGCAGCCTGTATAGAAGTGTCCTTCAAACTAAATCCATAAATCTAATAATACAGGTCTGTACTGTTTCCTCAATGACCCGTCCTTTGCAAATTATTCCATTACTTAAGTAAACTGAGTAGTTTCACACCTAGCCACGCCTATCTTTGTGTACACTAGAAGCCCATACCTTTCCCACTAAACTGTTTTCTAGAATTTTTTTTATTTTTTATTTTACTTAAATTTCCATCTGGTTGAATAATACAGAATAACCCTGCAAGAATTGGTATACTTATAAATAGTGTAAGGCGGAACCAAGAATTTTAGATGAATATGAATACTAGGTTTCTATAATTTTCACTGAGTTCTTTCACTTGTCCATTAGGGGTCAATAGCAACAAAAAGGAAAGCAAAGTATTTAGCAATTTAGAATGTCTGCACAGATTATCTCAGACTAGAACCAGGCCCAAACTAGAAGAAAATAAAATAACAGTGTGGGCTAACTCCTGAAAGAATACCGGAGGAGATCCAGGAGAAGCATTCATCTAATTTGAAATCCAAAGTAATTGAAATTGAAATCCCCATGCCATTGCACAGTGTATCAAGACTTGTCTTCACAGAATAAAAAGCTAGAGACAAAAAATAAAAAAAAACATTCAAACAGCTCTCTAAAGACATGATAAATGGGTAATATTGGGAGAAAGATGTTTGCAACTGAGCTGTCTGCTATATTCATCTTATGGGCAACAAGGCACAATTGCACAATTAAAACACTCCTTTCAAATCCACACTGGAGTGGCTAAAATTTCCTTTTTACATGTTGTAGGAGACTACTGTTGGTGCCTGTGACACATATTGCTAACATAGGCAGCATCTTCAGAGGCTGTTTCAACTTTATAAATGTTATCTAGATATTAAGCCAGACCCTGAAAGCATGAAAACTTCAAAGAGATGGTCTGAGGTGGTCCAGACAGTATGGGCCCAGAGACCTTTGCACTAATACATGTTATATGTATTTGTGTGCTCCTGGCTCACTGTGTTGATTGCTTGGGAGATCTGAGATCACTAAGAGGTGATTTATGAAGAATCCCAATGCTGATTATGGAGACATCCAGACTTTGAAGTATTGCCCCCTTGGTAAAGGGACAGTGACTGGTTTTATCCATTTCAGGAATCCTGGGAAACAGTCTTTTGGGATTTAATGGCTGCATTTAAAAGTACTTGGGGGCCTGATTTTGAGCCACCCGATAGCAAGTGGTGGTTACTTGCTAAAGAGTCTGAAGGACTGGAATCTGCCAGGGTTTCCACAGGCAAGATGGGGGACCTCTGTAAGTTTAAGTATATATTTAAAATGTTATTGTTTTATGATGTTTTCTATAATGTTTGTGTCTTAAATAAAAGCAGTTTAGCTGGTGAGGACTGTTTGTCACTGATGAACCACTGTCATTGTCCCTGAAGAAAATGAAACTACAGATTCTAAGTAAGCCATAAGTCAGACCTGCTGGGATAATCACAGTGAATTGCAGGGGAGTGAAAGCCTAAAACCCTGCTCTGAGGGAGAGGGACACAGCTCCTGGCTCAGGGAGAAATGACAGCTGAAGGCCTGAGACCTAAAGGGAAACTCCTTGAACAGACCATGGAGCAGCAGTGACTACAAAAGGGACAAGTGCTGCTTTAACAGAACAAAACTTTTTAAAGGGCAAATTTGATCAGTAAAAGGCTCAAATTCCCCAGTAAAAATAAGGATTTTAAAACATCAGTGTCCACCTCTCTAGAAGTGCCTTCAACTACAGTTTTATTCACCAATTTAGGAGGCTTACATATGTTTCTTCCAATTCAGTTCCAGAAGCACAAAGACACCTTCTTAACCTGGTGGTGTAATTTAGCTTTTTTTGGTTTGATGGTGCATGTAGCAATTGATTCCCATTAGGGTAATTACTGTTAAGGCTTGCATTTCCATCAGTATTACACAAAGAATTTGTCCGGGTCACTGGCATGTTTGTTAGCTTCACAAAAGAAGCAACAAAAGTCAATCTAGGATGGGTTGGTCTATTGCAGACAGGAGGAACATCTGAAAATGAAGCATCCAAGGACCAAATTAACAATAACCCCAAATGCTATCCAAGGAACAAACTACACTGGACTCCAGGCACTATTTACTAACGGCCTCTGAAAGCTGGCTAACACTACACTGATTCTGTGAATGCCAATACTGATCTTTTCTTCCTTTTCCTTCAGGAATGCTGAAGAAAATGCTCCAAATATTTTCTGAAAGGCTATGAAAATGTTTTCGTCAACTATACATCAGTATGAGAAGTTTACTCACCTTGTGCAGTTACTGAGGTTCTTCAAGATGCATGTCCCCATGGATGCTCCATTTCAGGTGATTGTGTGCCCATGGAGAGGCCGAAGGATACAACTGTGTATTAATAGTGATCTTGTCTCAAAACAAATCAGAGAAACCACCTGTGTGATGGATGTATGGCGACGTGAAAGTACGCATCTTGCAACTCAAGGGCTGAAGATCAGTCCCCTTGTTCCAGTGCTGGAATTATTGTTCCTCAAGTAACCATTCTGAACAGTTTTATGTTGACAAATTTATGTTTCCTCCAACCCCGTTTTTTTCTGGGTTTAAAAAAATAATGGGAATAAAATCGCTGAAGAGGGGCAGGGAGGAAGGGTGGAGGTGAACTGTATGGAATTACTGATGGTGATAATTTCCAGTACCTTTTTGCACAAAGTAATAACTGTAAATAATTGCTGGGTAGAATGGTATTAAACAGTCTGTAAATAGATGTTTAGTAGAAAGTGGTTTCAGCAACTGGAATTGGGGGAGGTCTCTCGGGCCCTTAACCAAACCCTAAAATTAAATCTTTCAATCCAGGTTGTTGCTAGGTGGTAGACTGAGATGGGAGTTGCTATATCTTGTGGGTCTCTGCCTCCGCCCCTGGGTATCGTCCTGTCTCTGTGGCTGTGTGTAGGGCTGTGTGTAGGGCTGGCCTTGAGCATTGCGATAAGTAATATCTGCTTTGTTTTTGTTTTTGTGCAGGTGTGTAGATGCCTAAAGACCAAAGAGTTGCTCTGAGTCCTTCAATGTATGGAGGGACTCGGTCTTAGCTGCAAATACTTATGGACCTCCAAAGGGAAGATCCTCTACAGCATCTCCCCACTTGGGAATCTGGACAGATTGAGCCAAGAGGCTCGTTGCATGACTATGGAGGTTAAAATGGATCTTGCCACCATGCCCGATGATTCTAAGGAAGCGTGTACAGATGTCCATGCCAGGAGGTGACCTTCAGAGTGACCTAAATTGCACCTTTTTTGTCTTCCAGGATAAAATCATTAAATTCATACAGTTTGGAGTAATTTGTATAGTTGTATTTCACTGTCAAGGCCTCCCACTTGGCTATTCTGAACTGTAATCTCGCTGACGAATAGGCCTTGGGATAAAAAAGATCCAGCCTTTTATAGTCTATCCTACAGATTGGTCCTTGAATGGTGTTGCCCGGCCCCATTTAGGGTGTTGCCCGGCCCCAAGTAGGGTGGATTGTTGTGGTGGTCTGCCAGATGGTACTGGCAGGCTCCATGAGTACCTTATTTACAGGAAGAACAATTTTGGATGAGGCTGGTGTGTGTCATATCATAAGAACATAAGAATGGCAGTACTCCATCTAGCCCACTATCCAGTCTACCGACAGTGGCCAATGCCAGGTGCCCCAGAGTGAGTGAACCTAAGAGGTAATGATCAAGTGATCTCTCTCCTGCCATCCATCACCACCTCTAACAGAGATTATGGACACCATTCCTTACCGATCCTGGCTAATAGCCATTAATGGGATTAACCTCCATGAGTTTATCCAGTTCTCTTTTAAACCCTGTTATAGTCCTAGCCTTCACAACCACCTCAGGCAAGCAGTTTCACAGGTTGACTGTGTGCTATTTGAAGAAGAACTTCCTTTTATTTGTTTTAAACCTGCTGCCCATTAATTTCATTTGGTGGCCCCTAGTTCTTATATTAGGGGAATAAGTAAATAGCTTTTCCTTATTCACTTTCTCCACACCACTCATGATTTTATATACCTCTGTCATATTCCCGCTTAGTCTCCTCTTTTCCAAGCTGAAAAGTCCTAGCCTCTTTAATCACTCCTCATATGGGACCTGTTCCAAACCCCCAATCATTTTAGTTGCCCTTCTCTGAACCTTTTCTAATGCCAGTATATCTTTTTTGGTATGAGGAGACAACATCTGTATGCAGTATTCAAGATGTCGGCACACCATGGATTTATATAAGGGCAGTAAGATATTCTCAGTCTTATTCTTTATCCCTTTTTTTAATGATTCGTAAAATTCTGTTTGCTTTTTTGACTGCCGTTGCACACTGTATGGGTGTCTTTAGAGAACTATGCACGATGACTCCAAGATCTCTTTTTCCCCAATTAGTTGTAGCTAAATTAGCCCCCATCATATTGTATGTATAGTTGGGGTTAATTTTTCCACTGTGCATTACTATATATTTATCCACATTAAATTTCATTTGCAATTTTGTTACTCAACCGCTTAGTTTTGTGAGATCTTTCTGAAGTTCTTCACAGTCTTCTTTGGTCTTAACTATCTTGAGCAGTTTAGTATCATCTGCAAACTTTGCCACCTTACTGTTTACCCCTTTCTCCAAATCATTTATGAATAAGTTGAATAGGATTGGTCCGAGGACTGACCCTGGGGGAACACCACTAGTTATCCCTCTCCATTCTGAAAATTTACCTTTTATTCCTACGCTTTGTTCCCTGTCTTTTAACCAGCTCTCAATCGAGTTCTGAGTCTAACAACTTGTGTTGGACTCAGCAATCTTCCAGAGGGATTTGGAGCATGTGTATTATTCTTTTAAACAGCTCCTGAAATTGCTTAAAATCCTCTCCTGTTGTAGGTAGCAGAGGCATGATGGTCTCATCTGGAGAGGAGGTGGTGTTAGTTGCAGGATTGGCCTCCTAATCCACAGTCTCCTCTGTTTCCTCAGAAGTCTCCTCAGAGCTTGCGGGGTTCTGCCTCTGACACTCATGGGGAGCATCTCTGGAGGCTTGGAGTAATTTTACCCACTGGTCCCAGCACAGCCACTATGGTAGGAATGGCATTGGTGGTGGTACCCTGGATGTCCATACTACTCCTTGAACGGTGTCCTAGCATTTCCTGTAAATCTGGTCTGACTACTCCTTGTGTGGGTGAAGAGTGTTGTGATAAATAAACCTCTCCCTCATCCTCCTCGCTAGAGAAAGGAGAGGCAGAGCTGTTTGAGGTGTGTGCTGATCTCACTGACACTATATCAGTACCAGGAAGAGATGACTCTGGTGACACAGCAACTATTTAGTCCTTATGTCAGAGAAACTGCTGCATTTCAAGAGATCTTGGTACCATCGACTTGCATCTGCAACTGTTGCGGTGCCAGGTATTGTTGTGGTAGATTGTGGAGGTGTTGTGGCACTGGGGGAAATGGTGCTGATGGTGTCTGTACCAAAGGAGGTAAAATACGCTGTGGTACCACTGTCTCTGAGGTATGTGTAAGAGGGCCAGAGGATGGTGTGTAAGCTGAGGCACTGCAGTTACTCGGTATCAAGTGTTTTGCTGCTGCAGTCAATACTGCAGTTGAAAGGTCAGTCTTGTTGCTGCCATCTTTCTGAGAGATGGCCCACTTCGGGTTTTTGACTCATAGGTACATAGCTATGGCATGGTCAGCACCGATGATGTGGAGAGAGTTGGAGAATGCTTCTTTTTTTGAGACTCCCTTTATGGGAGAAGCTGTAGCTTTCTTCTTTGGCCTTTATTTAAGGAGACAGGTCTCTCCCACACAGTGTAGGTGAGGGAGGTCTGTCATAAGTCAAGGTAGGTGACTGGGAGGACTTTGCAATCCTGGGTTGGAGGCTGGGCAAAGAGATTTCTCCATAAATATGAGTTTAAGTGGTGTAGAGTTTAAGGTCCTTTACTTTCCTCGCACAGGTCCTAAGGTTGTGGCAATGGAAGCATTTCTGGAGTAAGTTTCTCTCCCAAAAGCAGCAGACAAACTGGGAATGTCTGTCCGAGACCGGAATTGCCTCTCGGTAGGAGAGGTAACATTTAAAGCCCAGAGACATTCTCAGGTGAAACTGTCCCTGAGGGGTGAATGAAAATGTAATGTAAAAATAATGTTAGTGTTTGTGTGTATTTTTTTTTAAATGGGGAGAAAAGAAAAGGGTTAGGAACAAGCTCTAACCAACCATTCTATCTGTATACTATGAAGCTAATCCTAAATCTAAATTTAAGTTAAGTCTTGCAGAGGCTCTGCTGGAGCTCTGACTCAAACCAAGAGAGGTTCAGAAGCAACTAAGGAGGGGTTGGTCACACAGCGTTACTTAACCACTGCTATAGGCATGAGATGGGGATAGCGCATGTGCTGCCCACAAGGCAATGTTGTCAAAATTCTCTGACTAGAGGTGCACAATCACCTGAAGTGGAGCATCCATAGAGACATCACTCAAAGAAGATCAAGATACTCTTTCTTTAAATCTAGAAATCTCTTGAAGATTCTTTAATGATGCATTTTATGAGAAACTGGGAATTAATTTAGTACAATACCTTATAGCAAGATCAAGATAAGGTGGAAGCCAAAAGGAAAAAAATTCCATAAGCAAAACACTCTTGTGTATTGTTCAATACCTTAATGCCACAGAACAGATATTGTATTCTATAGCTGAAGAATCTAAAGATCTAAAAATTATGTCCCGTTGTTGTACAACCCTGGGAAGAAAGGTTCTAAAGAGCCAGAGATATTTAAGTTTCACCCCCTTCCTACTAAGTAGAAAAGTATTCCACAGAGGTGACTAAGGGAGCCCATGATGAAATGATACATATTTCCATGATGCATGACCCTGTAACTTTTAAAAAATCCACTATTCAAACATTAAAGGTATTGCAATTATCACATTGCAGACACCACAGATTGAGGTGAAAGGAGAAGTTCTAAAAGAGGCCAAAGACACCAAGTGCTTTGCTTTCCAAATGGATGTTGCTATGTGACCAACTGATCACTGAACTGAGAACCATTTCAGAAATCACTCTGAAACGGATGGATCTGAGGTTAGGATAATTGATTTTTTTTTCATACCCAGAACATAAGGAAACTGGAAAGATGTTGCTCAGCTCATAAAAATGCAGAAACAGTTGATTGACTGTCCATATCTACTAATACACATATGTATGATGGAGCATTTTCTAATTTTTCTGGTTGCGTTGGTAACCATAAAATAAAGCTCAAATAGATTATAAAGTGATGGGCAAGCCACTGAAAGGCTGCTGCGATATTAATGTTCTCATTCCACTATCCTATTTAATAATCGGCTAGAGAAGTTTGTGTGAAGCCGTCATGCGCAGTAGAGACGGCCAGGACGAACAGCATTCTGGGGGTTGTAGTTCGGAGGCACAAAATGGCCGCCACGTGTGCCCGCCTGAGGGATCCTCACTCACACGGAGCTAGAGAACCAAGGAGCAGTTACACATATAAAATTAGACATAGTTGGAGGGAGCTGAGCGGGGGAGGGGTGTTGGAGGGGGGAGGGAGCTGAGCGGGGGAGGGGTGTTGGAGGGGGGAGGGAGCTGAGCGGGGGAGGGGTGATGGAGGAGGAGGGGGCTGAGCGAGGGGGGGTTGTTGGAGGGGGAGGGGGCTGAGCGAGGGGGGGTTGTTGGAGGGGGAGGGGGCTGAGCGAGGGGGGGCATGGGGGGGCGGGAAGGAGCTGAGTGAGGGGGGGGCCGTAGGGGGGGAGGGAGGGAGCTGAGCGAGGGGGGGCTGTAGGGGGGGGAGGGAGGGAGCTGAGCGGGGGAGGGAGGGAGCTGGGGAGGGAGGGCGTGCGTTGGAGGGAGGGCGTGCGTTGGGGGGGGAGCTGGGCGACGGGGAGGCGTTGGGGGGGAGCTAGGTGAGCGGGGGGGGCGTTGGAGTGGGGGGGCCGCGAGCCGTTTCCATTGGCCCGTGTCCACGGGCTTTTACACTAGTATATAATAATGCAATAATGGAGATGGGCGAAAATATAAATGTTCCCAATAGAAAAATTATGGTTTAGGATGGGGGTGGGCAAACTTTTTGGCCCGAGGGCCACATTGGGGGTTGAAAACTCATATGGAGGGTCGGGTCAGGGAAGGCTGTGCCTCCCCAAACAGCTTGGCCCCGCCCCCATGCGACCCCCTCCCACTTTATGCCCCCCTCAGAATCCCAGACCTATCCAACTCCCCCCCAATTCTTGTTCCCTGACTGCCCCTGCCTGAGGCCCCCCACTCTAACCACCACTCCCAGGACCCTACCCCCTAGCTAAGTCCCTCTGCTCCTTGTCCCCGACTGCCCCCTCCAGAGACCCCACATACTAACTGCCCCCCCCCAGAATCCCACCCCCTTCTCAACTCGCCCTGCTCCCTGTCCCAACTGCCCCAACACCTATCCACACCCCCACCCCCTGATAGGCCCCCCAGGACTCCCATGCCCTATCAAACCTACCCCCCCTTCCCCACCCCATGACCATCCCCTGCCCAGAACCTCCACCCCATCCAACAGCCCCCATCCCATGACTGCTCCTGGGGGCCCCTGTCCTTTAAGAATCCCCCCCCCCCCCCACACACACACACACTCCAGGTCCTGGCCCTACCACGCCAGGCTGCACTGCTCTCCCTGAGGAGCGCACGGCACGCTGAGAGTGGGGAAAGCGGGGGAGGGGCCGGGAGCAACCTTCCCCGCTGGGAGCTCAGGCACGCGCAGCTGAGCCTCCGGGAGAGCGGGGGAGGGTCAGGAGCTGTTCCCCCTGCCGGAGGAGCCCCTCCCCCAACCACCCTAGCAACCTCCCCCACTCTCCCGGAGCCTCAGCGGCATGTCTGAGCTCCCGGCGGGCAAGGCTGCTCCCAGCACCTTCCCCCGGGCACCTTTCCCCGCTGAGGCTCTGGGAGAGCGGAGAGGGACCAGGAGCTCAGACGCAAGCAGCAGATGCTCCGGCAGAGTGGGGGAAGTCGCTGGGAAGGGGCTCCTCTGGTGGGGGAAGGGGTTCAGCTCCTGACCCTCCCCCACTCTCCCAGAGCCCCAGCATTGGGCGTCTGAGCTCCTGGCAGGGGAGGCTGCTCCCGGCCCCCTCCCCACTCTCCCAGAGCGCTGCTGCTGAGGCTCCACGAGAGCAGGGGAAGGAACTCGGGGAAAGCGCTGAGAGCAGTCTCCCCCACCGGAGCTCAGGCACCCGATGTTGGGGCTCTGGGAAGGTGGGGGAGGGGCCGAGAGCAGCCTCCCCTGGCGGGCCGGTCAGGACAGTCTCGCGGGCCGAATGTGGCCTGCGGGCCGTAGTTTGCCCACCCCGGTTTAGTAGCACTGAGACAGATGTGTCAAGAGTATCAATATAAGTATTATATATCTATTATCCATATTCTGCTTTTTTCTGTATTCTGTTTAAATATTCTAGAATTTTTCTTCTATATTTTGCTTGCTATCTCTTTCTCCACACTTGTTTCAGAATATCTACATCCCAAACCACTTTGTATTCATTTTTTATATTTTATAAATTAGTTTCACTGCACCAAGGAGTTGCAGCTAGTTTAATTTATTTTTTTGCAAATCACAACACATCAAATAAAACTACATTTCTATATATCTGTGGAAGAGTATATGAAATCAAAATAAATCTGCATCATCAGTTATTTTTCTACTCTTTGAAATATGTTTCACATCTCGTACATGCCAACTAAGACCTCAAAACACCGCTTACTGTAAAATGCTCATCTTCAGCTGCAGTCCATGCAGTACTTCTATCACTTTCTGCACATCCCCAAGAAGTTGGTGAGTGGCTACAATCTTCTTGGCATTCTGGTGGGAATAATTTTCTTCCAGAAATGCTAAGCCATGCATGTGACCATTACTTAACCACTCCTTCTCATACCAGTATTTTAAGCTGGATCTCTGACCTAAAGCAACAGTAATGAGTGGATTAAAATAATCATTAAGATAACTTTGATATCTGAACATTACTGGTAATAGTTGTCATTAGCTTGATATCAACTAATATAAATATTGCACCAGCTTATTAAATAGTAACTCTTCTTAACAATAGCACTAGTAAAAGTCTATTTGACATGGGATACTCCGCTGCCCCAAAGTCAGAAGGAACATATGAAGTGGGAAGTACATATGACACCTTGTTCCAGGCCAGGGAATTCTACCCAAGTATAAAGCAGCAGTATTCAGTGAGGACTTCCACGCCAGAGAGTTGCAACTGATGGACATCTTCATCTTTTGATGTATTCTTATCAGAGTACTGCACATTCTACAGGCATAAAGACACTATATAATTCAGTGCAAATGACTTTAAAGAGTCTGTGGACAAATACACACACCACAGGGCTGCGAACATCCCCATCACCAATAGTTTCCTTGATCTCTAGTTGGTTACATTTTATAAGTAGAATGCACGTACCAAGATGCAGTTATTGAAATTTACAATTTTGACCAAAACCTCATGCAAATATAGGACTATTAATAAAGCTACCCCTTGCTGAGGAGGTTGGGGTATCACAGAAACAGCTGAAATGCATCTAAATTATCTATCATATTATAAAATAGATGTAATAAACACAATAATAAATTAATAAGCCAAGCAAAGGGGCGTCAATAAAAATAGTGGGCTGGGACTAGAGATGCATTCTGTCTGGATGATAACTGATTAAGAGAGTCTCTCTGAAAAGTAAACTATTCAATCAATGTGTGCTTGTTTTTGAAGAGTAGCGGTTGTGCTTCTACAGCTGCCCCAGGAAGAGCATGTTCCACAGCCTGGGGTACATCAAAACGAAGAATAAGTCACCTACTCATATAAGGCACAAAGAGTTACAGCACAAACCTATCTAAAAGAGGCTCCTAGAGGAATTTTAAAATATAGCTAGGTCAATATCTAGCTTTTGACAGTTAACATGGCCAACTTAAAATCAATGCACCAATAGCTAGGTCAATATCTAGTTTTGACAGTTAAAATGGCCAACTTAAAATAAATGCACCACTTTATGGGAAGGAGGGACATAAAGCCAAGAGGATGCATGTTACAAACATCATTGCTCAGTGTGGTCATTGGCTATGCTGCTGCATTTTGTACGAGCATGGAAGATCCCGTTCAGAGTCCTACTAAGGGAATTCTCATCACTGAACCTCTGTCACAAAGTCTTGTATTGCTGTTCAATGGTCATTACGGGATAAATAAAGGCAAAATATATTCATTCCATGTACAATATGAATTTCCATGGATAGGGTGTGGTTGAAAATGTCAAGATTAAATGTCAACTAAGCTCACTATTTCCAAATATGCCCTCTCAATGAGCAGGGATGGGAAGTGGGGGAAGAGTGAACACAACAATAATGCCTAATCACTAGGCTTGGCTGGGACATCCACAGTTTGTGGAAAGAGTCAGTTTGGACATACCCAGTTCAAGCTATCAGGGTCCACAGGGAAGGGGAGGAGATGTACAATTGTGTACCATCACCATGGTGATATGCTCATCCAATGTTTAGAGATGACCTCACCCAGAGATCTTGTCTATGCAAACACTAAACATGGTAAACAGAACACCTGCAGTGTTGATGTAGTTGATGTTGGTCCCAGGATATTAGAGACAAGGTGGATGAAGTAATACCTATGTAGTTTAAAAGCTCGTCTCCTTCACAAACAGAAATTGATCCAATAATAGGTAGTACAGTAAAACCTCCATTTAACGGACTAATTCGGGCGAGGGGGTGTCCGTTAAATCAAAAAGTCCGTTATTTAATAATAATTAAAAAAAAAGAGCTGTCGGAGCAGCAGCCTGCCCGCCACAGGGTCGGAGCGACAGCTCCGCAGCCCGCCCGCTGCCAGGACCTGGCAGCCAGCCCGCCCGGGTCCCGGCTGCTGGGACCCAGGCGGCAGCCGGGAACAGTCAGCCAGCCCGCCCGCTGGCGGGACTCGGGCGGGAGCCGGGAGCCGTCAGCCAGCCCGCCCGCAGGCGGGAGCCGGCAGCCAGCCAGCCCGCCCGCAGGCAGGACTCGGGTGGGGGGTGGGAGCCGGCAGCCCGCCTGCCAGAAATGGATCAGGAATGCATCAGACTTGCTCAGAAATTTTGTCCGTTGCATCCGAAGTCCGTTAAATCGAGGTCCGTTAAATCGAGGGTTTACTGTACCTAATTTTAAATAGGACAAACTTTTAAGTGATACAGCAGTTCAAATCCCTAGGCAATGACACACATTGTCTAGCAAAAATGTGAGGTCTTGTAGATATGACTAGAACCACTGCAAAGTAGTTCCAGGCACACCAGCAACATCCCTTAGAATATGTCTTTACTACCCGCCAGATTGACGGGCAGAGATTGATCCCCAAGCATGCTCCGCATCGACTCTGGAACTCCACCTCCGCAAGAGGCAGAAGCAGAGTCGATGGGGGAATGACAGTGGCCGACTCACTGCCATGTGGACGGCCAGGTAAGTCGCCCTAAGACATGCCAACTTCAGCTACACTATTTGCTTAGCTGAAGTTGTGCATCTTATGTCAAACCCCACCCCCAGCATAGCCCAGGCCTTAGTAAATGAAGCAACAACATGTGGTCAGTGGTAGGAAAAGCTGCCAAATACAACAAACAAATAAATGTCAACTCATTCTAATCTAAAAATCTACAGATCATTTAGGACCCTGGCTGGCAGTCTCAACTCCCCAAGACAGACTGAATCTGGACTGAAACGTATCCAGGATGTCACTGATTTAGAGGAGGACTTGGAGCCAAAAGGCCATTATCGTTCTGGTTTACTGTCCCTCAAGAAGAAAGGTCATGCGGAAAGAGCACTAGCAAGTACTCCTGTGACTTGAAGAGGGGTGAACAGCCATAGCTGACTGGTATCCACCACTTAATAAGTGATGTCTTCATAATATCCCTTCAATAATCGCAACACAATGGCAGAAAATTGCTTTCTAAGTAGCCGGAATGGGCACAGATCAGAGTATAAAACCCAAACCCTTGATGATATCAGGGACAGTGAAGAGGAAGTGGAGTCTGTCAGTTACTCCAAGTTCTGACAATTAAGAGAACTGGAGAGACGAGCTCCAAACTTCTCAATCTTGTCAAAAAAATTTTCAGCAAACTTGTTAAGAGAATGATTAATTCAAGGAATTACTAAATCTTAGATTGCAAATCCAGAAGGGACCACTGTGATCATAACACAGGTCATAGGACTTCCCTGAATTAATTCCTGTATGAACTAGAGCATATATTTTATAATAATAGTTCCAGAATGGATTAAAAAAAAAAGATGTGGGATGATGCAATTTGAATAATTTAGATTGTGCATGACACAAAGGAAGATGGTTACCTTTCCTAACTGTTGTTCTTTGAGCTGTGTTGTTCATGTCCATTCCAAGCAGGTGCCTGTGTGCCTTGTGCATATCAGCCAGGTTATTCCCCTAGCAGTATCCGTAGGGTTGGCTCAGGCGCCCCCTGCAGCGGCGCCACTATGGCCCCCAATATATGGCCCTGCTGACCCTTCACCCCCTCAGCTCCTTCTTGCTTTCATTCTGACAGAGTGGGTACTGGAATGGACATGAACAATACATCTTAAAGAACACCAGTTATGAAAGGTACCAGTCTTTTCTTCAATTGATTGTTCATGTGCATTCCAAGCAGGTGACTCAAGTCGAATTCAGGTGCTGGGGTCGGAGTCCGCTACTGACTGAAGCACTGCACGACCAAAAGCCACATTGTCTCTGGCCTGCTGAGCGATGGCATAGTGTGTTGTGCACGTATGAATGGATGACCACATGGCAGCCCGACAGATCTCTTAAGCAGGGACCTGCACCAAGAATGCCACCACCAAGCCTTGGGCCTTGGTAAAGTGGGCGATGATTGGAGGGGTGAGCACTCTCACCCGATTGTACCATTTGCGGATGCAGGACATGATCCATGAGGAGATATGCTGGGATGAGACAGGGAGGCCCATCATCCTTCCACCACAACAAAGAGCTGAATGGACCTTCTGAATGGCTTAGTTTGTTCGATATAGAACGCTGTGGCCCTCCGTACATCGAAAGAGTGTAACCTATGCTCCCTGTTGGACGTATGTGACTTTCGGTAAAACACCAGGAGAAAAATGTCCTGACCCATATACAATGGAGAGAACACTTTGGGAAGGAAAGCTGGATGTGGCCTGAGCTGAACCTTGTCCTTGTGAAAAACGGTGTAGGGGGCTCCGACATGAGGGCTTTGAGCTCCAACACCCGCCCGGCTGAGGTGATAGCCACCAGGAAACGACCTTATAAGACAGGAACAGTAGAGAGCATGTGGCCAGTAGCTCAAAGGGAGGGTCCATAAGGACTGAGAGGACCAGGTTAAGATCCCAGGGAGGAAAAGGTTGTCCTACATGCAGGAACAGCCTTTCCAGGCCCATGGAGAAACGGCTGACCAGGGGGTCAGTAAAGACAGAGAAACCCCCAGCACCCGGATGGAAAGCAGAGATTGCCACCAGGTGGAGAGAGACAGACCCTGCTGTTTTAAGTGAAGAAGATAGTCATGAGTGGGATAGTCATGAGTGGGATAGGGGTGCGCAGCGGGTCATGCCCATGCTGCTCTGCCCAGAAAGAGAAGCGTTTCCATTTAGCCATATACATGGCCCTAGTGGAGGGCTTCCTTCTGCTGAGCACATGATGAGAGCAGGCCAGCTGAGCGGGGTGCAGACATGCAGCATCCAGGCCGTGAGATGGAGGGACTCCAGGTTCAGGTGCCGAAGTCAGCCGTGGTCCTACGTGATCAGGTCTGGGAATAGGGGTAGCTGTACGGGCATCCTCACAGACATCTGCAGAAGCAACGTGAACCAGTGCTGGTGTGGCCACGCTAGCCTCATCAGAATGACTCACGCCCGGTCCCTTCAGCTCTTGAGAATTGCTCTGTGGACCAATGGGATTGGCGGGAAGGCATAAAGCAGGCCATCAGTCCACAGGAGAGAGAAAGCGTCCCTGATTTATCTTAGGATGAGGCCCATGAGGGAGCAGAATCTGCGGCACTGCGTGTTGTCCTGCGTCGCGAATAGATCTATTTGGGGAGACCCTCAGAGATGGAAGATTGAAGTCACCACGTCCCCCTGGAGGGACCACTCGTGGTCGTCGAAGGACCGTCAGAGTCTGCCAGACTGTTTTGTACCCCTGGTAAGTAAGACGCCATCAGGTAAATGCTGTGCTCCATGCAAAAGTCCCACAGCGTGAGGGCTTCCCAGCACAGGGGAGAGAAGCGTGTTTGTTGATACAGAACATTGCGGAGGCGTTGTCTGTGAGTACCGCCACACACCTGCCTGCTAGGTGAGGTTTGAAGGTCTGGCAAGCCAGGTTCACTGCCCTCAGCTCCCGGACGTTGATATGTACTGAGAGGTGCTCTTGGGGCCAAAGGCCCTGAGTACAAAGATTCCCCAGGTGGGCACCCCAACCGAGGTCTGACGCATCCGTGACCAGGGGCAGCAAGGGCTGAGGACTGGTGAAAGGCACCCCAGCACATACCTTGCCTGGGTCCAGCCACCACTGGAGAGACACCAGCACTGTCCCGGGTAGGGTTACCACAGTGTCCAGGACGTCCAGAGACGGATGGTACACTGATGCCAGCCAGAACTGGAGCGGGCAGAGCCTGAGTCTGGCATGGCACACCACGTACGTAGAAGTGGCCATATAGCCAGAGAAACCTCAGGCATGTCCATGTCGTTGAGGTTGGGAAACGTCGGAGGTCCTGAATGACATCGGTCAGAGCCCGGAACCTGGACTCGAGTAGATATGCCCTGGCCTGTGTGGAGTCTAGGATCATCACTATGAACTCTATCCTCTGAACAGGAGATAGGGTAGACTTGGCCTTGTTCAGCAGAAGGCTGAGCTCGAGGAAGGTCCACCTGATAAACGCCACCTGGGCCTCCACCTGGGCTTTGGAGCAGCCCTTGATGAGCCAATCATCGAGACACGGAAACACCTGGATGTGGTGTTTGTGCAGGAAGGCCGCTACTACCGCCATGCACTTTGTGAACACCCTTGGAGCCGTCGACAGCTTGAATGGCAGGACTGTGAACTGGAGGTAGCGACTGTGTGAGGTATTATTGCAATATGAAAATATGCATCCTTCAAGCTGAGGGCGGCATACCAGTCTCCTGGATCCACAGAAGGGATAATGAAGGACAGGGAGGGGATAATGAAGGACTGTACCTCCTGGGTCAAGAGCTGCTTGTGAGAGGGGTCCCTGAAGAGGGATGGTGAGGGGGGCTGGTAGGATGGGAGGGAACAAAATTGGATCGAATACCCCCTTTCTACCAGGCAGAGCACCCAGCGGTCCGAGGTAATGCGGGACCATGCACGGCAGAAGGGGGATAGATGGGACGAGAAAGTAAGAGTTGGTGGATCCGCAACCGGTACTGGGATCAACTCCGTGTAACAAGGTAGGTCGGATGCAGTCTGAAGAGCCAAAGACAGAGCTCCTGACGGTGCTGGTGTCTGATAAGGCAGTGCCGGCTCCTGTTGGGTAGAAGGCATTCCCCTCTCCGACAGCGGTGCCGCTGTGGAGGCATCTGCACCAGAGCCATCGACGTCACCAATGCGGACTGGAAGCATGGGCCCTGCATCTGTCCCTGGCCTTCATGGTAGGCCCAGGGAGTCCAAAAGGGCCACTGGGAAGGCGGCTGCCAGTCTTGCTTCTACGGCGTCGGGTAAGACTGGTGCCATCGCTGTCATATGGATCGGTGCCTCCACGATCTACTTGAATGGCATGAGTCCGCCTCTGAGTAAGATGACCAGGGCGGCACCATGCCCATGGTTGCTGGGGAGCGGCGCCGCTGGGCCGGGAGCGGGAAGGGGCTCTTTCCCTCAATGTCAGCGCCAGGGTGGCCCAAAGTGGAAAGCGTGGTGCCATCATTGAGGGCTTGCCTCTCGATGGGATTGAAGGATGGGTGGGCACCGGTGGCTCATCCCATCTTAGCGGAAAGGTTAGCACTGACATTTTGAGAAGGTCCGATGCCGCCTCAAATGCCTCTGGCGTTGATGGAGGATGAACCTCACCACACGGCCCTGGGGATCCCGATCGGTCCAGACCCGACTGGCCCTCTGTTGGGGCCGGAGTCGATAGGGCCCTGGGTGGGATAGGCGCCAACACAGGCTTCCCCACTGCATCTACGGACGCCATGGGTCCTTGGAGGTCCTGGTGGGGTGAACGTTCCCACACTGCCCTCTTCTTCACAGGCACTGGCGAAAGGGAGTGGTGCCGTACTGAGGCAGATTTTTTGTGTCCCGAGTCCCCCCGGTGCTGGGGTCTATGGAATTTTTGCTAGGCCTGCGCACCGAAGCTGAAGCACTCGTGCCGGTTCCGCCAGTTCCGGATCGGAATGCGGACGTAAGGTGTACTCCATGAGGAGAACACTGAGTCTCTGCTCTTGGTCCTTAAGAGTTCTGGGCAGAATTCCTTACAGGTGCGACACCAGTCTCTTTGGTGGCTCTCCCCGAGGCACCTCAGACAAGAAGAGTGTGGGTCACTCTTTGGCATACCCTTGCCGCAGACCCTGCAGAGTTTAAACCCTGGGGATCCGGGTATGCCCCAGAGGGTAACACAAGTTGCGGGGGGAACTCTCCAAACAACTATCTGACTCACTAAACTTAATGAGAAACTATTAACTAACTAAAAAAACAACGAGAACACTGCCAAGGCTGCTTCGCAGGCAATAAGAAGGAACTGAGGGGGTGGAGGGTTGGCAGGGCCATATATCGGGTGCCGTAGTGGCGCCAGTCCAGGGAGAGCCTGAGCTGACCCTATGGATACTGCTAGGGGAAAAGCCTTCCGGCTGGCGTGCACAAGGCACGCACACACTTGCTTGGAATGCATATGAACAATCATTTGAAAAATAATTTATTTTGATCGCTTCTTGTAACTATGTCCTAACATAAAATAAAAGAAGTGGATCACAAGTTCATTTCAGAGATGAAGGGATGGGAGAGGAGACAGTGATGGCTATTAGGAAACAGCCTCCTTCTGGCTAAGGGAGGGAGGCCTAGCAACAGCCTTAAAGGAGTCTACAGACTGATGTTGATGAGCCTGTCATACACATCAAAACAGGCATATTTAAAATAAAAGTGCATTTGTAACAACACAGTCAGGCAAAATTTCCATCACATTAATACATGCTCAGAGGCCTATATGGGAAAATACCACTCATAAATATTACATATTGCTATATTAAATTATTCCATTTTTATTCCAATTACCATCTTTAACATTACTTAGTTCAATATTACTTCAATTAATTGCTTTGGTTAACTAAGTTCAAACTATAGCATTACCTAAAGCTTCCTAGCACTCAGTCAACAACAATTTACCATTAATCTCAAACAAAAATTAAAACTTTCAGGAGAGCTCAAAAATAAGAGATTGAGAAATTAGACTTGATTTGTATTTTCCAGTCAGATAGTACACCCCAACTTAAACCTGTGTTATCAGCAAAATATATGTTCTATGAGGAGTATCTTTATAATTATACAGATTTAATGACAACTCCTGTTATGGTTTCACGCTGAACAATGTTGACTAAACAATAACAAATGAAAGCAAATTAAATTCACTTTAAAAAAAAATCCCAATCATCTAAAAAGGACAGACATACTAACAGGGCAGAAATTAGTGGTACAAGAACAAAAACTATACATATATACTTTATAATAGATATAAAAAAAACCCTAATAAAATTACTACATGTATTAGAAGGGTCTGTAACCTTAGAAAACTTTGTACCTGGAGGATCTTGGCAAATATAGCAGGTATATTTCTCAGGTACATTATCTTCCAGTAAACCCATACAGACTCCATGCTGCCAGCACAGACACTCTTCACACTGTTTGAAGTCAAGAATTGCACATCAACAAATGAAACCTCAATATGATTACCTCAATTAATAAGATTAATATGCGTGAATATGTATGTAGTGTTCGTGTAACAAAAAAGCCAATAAACTTAAGAGAAATATAAGCTTAGATATTGACACCCGGATATGGTCTTATTTTAAGAACAGCAATTAAATTAGAAGATTGCAACTACAATGAAATGGCCACCTTCCCCACTCATTTTTCATAAACAAACCATTTTAGAGTGAAATTACAGATCATAAAAAGTAGCAAACGGATACCCCTTGAGACCAAATTCCTCTAGTAGATGAGGACACAGAGCAAGTGTTGTTGCAGCCGTATCTGTCCCAGGATATCAAAGAGACACGATGGGTGAGATAATATCTTTCATTGGACCATCTTATTTTGATGAAAGAGAGAAGCTTTCCCAGACCTGAAGAGCTCTGTGTAACTCGAAAGCTTCTCTGTCTCACCAACAGAACTTGGTCCAATAAAAGATATTACTTCATCCACACAGAACAAGGGTGGCCACAGTACAAGTTCAAGCTTCCCCTACCAATGTACCTAAAAAACTCCAGAAGCAAGAGGATAGCTGAGTCACCTTCATTCAATCCTTATCCAGAGCATCATAATCCAGGTATAATATTGAATATGAAGATACCTTGAAGGCAGAGACATGTAAGCCTGGTCTAAACTTGAAAGTTAACCAGTATTAAACTATATCAGTTCTAAAGAGGTACAACTTTCTAGTGTAGATAATGTTGTAGCTGCATGTTGTATTTCAGTCTTTGTTTTTAAAAAAAACAACAACCATGAAAAGTACCCAATTGTAATTTCTAAACAGCTCCTAGAAGTTATCACTAGTCCCATTTATACAGTCTAAAAAGGGCTACAAAGAACCTTACAGATAAGTAAAGAACCTTACAGATACACTGGCCATCACCTACAGTCCTCAGTTAAAACCTCTGCAACGCATCATCAGTGACCTACAACCCATCCTGGACAATAATCCCTCACTTTCACAGGCCTTGGGAGGAAGGCCAGTCCTGGCACACAGACAACCTGCCAACCTTAAACAGATTCTCATCAGCAACAGCACACTGCACCACAATAACTCCAACTCAGGAACCAATCCATGCAACAAACCTCGATGCCAACTCTGCCCACATATCTACACCAGCAACACCATCACAGGACCTAACCAGATCAACCATACCATCACTGGTTCATTCACCTGTACATCAACCAATGTTATATATGCCATTATATGCCACCAGTGTCCCTCTGGTATGTACATCGGCCAAACTGGACAGTCCCTACGAAAAAGGATAAATGCACACAAATCAGATATTAGGAATGGCAATATACAAAAACCTGTAGGAGAACACTTCAACCTGCCTGGACACACTATTACAGATTTAAAAGTCACCATACTGCAGCAAAAAAACTTCAAGTCCAGACTGCAAAGGGAAACTGCAGAACTGCAATTCATTTGCAAATTTAACACTATCAATCTGGGACTGAACAAAGACCTTCAATGGCTTGCTAATTACAAAAATAGCTTCTCCTCTCTCCAAGTTCACACCCCCTATTCAACTGCTAGAAGAATAACCCACCCTCCCTGATTGGAGATAACAAGCTGGTTCAGCCTAATTGGACTAACCTTGTTACCTCCTACCTGGTTCTTGCCTACTTTTCTATACCTGCCTCTGGACACTTCCACTGCTTGCATCCGACGAAGTGGGTATTAGCCCACGAAAGCTTATGCTTCAAAACTTTATAGTTAGTCTTTAAGGTGCCACAGGACTTTGTTACAGATAAATGTGTCCCCTCTAAGGAGTTTCTAAGTTTAATAATGAAAAAGATGGTGGAAGTGGGACAAAATTGCACATGAGGGAACATTATTTACAAGACTGTATTATGGTTCTGAATATTTTCTTTTAGAGAAACCTGTTACAGAGAGGCACCAGAGGAAAAACCCTTCCTGACTTTCCTTAATTCCTTGCGTGGCTCTCTCTGCACAGGCCTTACTAATAGGAACAAAGAATATGTTTTTTAAATCGAATTAGCTCAACCTAATAGTTACAAAATGGCCAGCTCAAAAAAACTTGCATGAAGGTTAGTTTTCAGTTGAGGTGGGTTAACTCAATTAAGAAAATGTTTATTGTCCCTAGGGCAACAGAGATTGTTTAGCCTAGAGTTTGGGTCCTGTTTTGAGAGAATTGATTCTCAATTAGTTAAAGTTATACTTGTGTAGTGTCTAAGTTAACATTTACAAAAATGTCTGTAGTTTACTCCTGCAGTAAAAAACTTTAGTCTAGACACATCCTCGAGGACATAACTTTCATCTATGGGAAGAACACATGACTGCAAAGCACATTAGAAAGCACCAACAGATTCTGAACACCCAGCTTCATGGTTAGGTCCACCGATCTCGTGGCAGAGGCAGAGGAGACTATGGAAAGGGGGTACCCTGTTTCCCCGAAAGTAAGACATCCCCCAAAAATAAGACGTACTTCAAGTTTTGCCTCTCGCTGTAATATAATGTAATGTAATTTTGGGAGCAAAAATTAATATAAGACACTGTCTTATTTTCGGGGAAACACGGTAGGGAAGAGCACAACACAAAAGGCAGAGAAGGGCATGCGGAAGAAGACAGGCCCTCAAAATATACCGTAAGACCCATGTACCATGTCTCCAAGGAGGGTGGGATTAAGGAGTCTCTCCCACAAAATGGGGAGAGGAGAAGAAAAGGAATTACTTCACCCTAAGAACTGGAGGGGAAGAGTGGTGGAAAGAATAGGAAGGAGACAGGCCAGTCAAGGAGGATGGGATAAAGGGTTGTAAAAGGTAGAAGACATCCCTGGGAGGAGGATAGGGGAGGAAGTAGCCCTCTTTTCATCACTAACACTATGGTGGTGGGTAAGATGGGCAATAGAAAGATCAGTAGAGAGGAAAAAAGACTCCTCATCCAAAAAAAGAGAAAAGTTAGGCACCCCTTCCAAAACAGGTCTCCCCAGTAAGGGAAGCGAAGAGGAGGCAGAGAAATCCTACTAAGGGTTTGGCTGCATGCATGCATAGATGCTGAATAGGGTGTTGATATACTTTCTCACATTGTGGTAATTGGGTTAGTGATCTCTTCAAAGGTCTCATCCAGAACTTGGGCAATGTGTTTCTGCAGATTTATTGGGAGAACCACCATGATCCCTTTCTCAGTCAGGCTAACGTGTTCATGCCACTGTGCCGTGAGGGGTGGTGGGACCATTGCTGCACACAGGCAAGCTGCATATGGGCCAGGGTGGAAGCCACATTGTAGAAAACGACCCTCCCTCCATTGCTTGCTTCCCCGGTCACCCTCAGCAGAGAGATATCTTCCAAGATGAACTCCTGTGGAAAATGTTGGGACAGTGTTCAGTGTAGGTGCCCCTACAGCTGTTGGCTCTCTCCAAGACGACAGTACAGCCATGAAACAGTACAGCCACAGAAACCTAAAGGGCAGCACAGCCATGAAACAATCAGTCTCCCTTGACTCTGTGCTTATTCACCATTTTGAGGCCTCTGGGGGTTATGTGCACTCGCTTTGGGACAGGCAAATTATCATAGAATAGTAGAATATCAGGGTTGGAAGGGACCTCAGGAGGTCATCTAGTCCAACCCCCTGCTTAAAGCAGGACTAACCCCAACTAAATCATCCCAGCCAGGGCTTTGTCAACCCTGACCTTAAAAACCTCTAAGGGTACGTCTTCACTACCTGCCAGATAGCAAGCGATCTTGATTTCTCACATCTTGTTAAGACGCGAGAAATTGATTGCCCGCGGCACACGTGTCAACTCCATAACTCCAGCTTGCCACAAGGCGCAAGCTGGAGTCAACAGAGGAGCACGCTGTGGACTGCTGCCGCCATGAGGACAGCAGGTAAGTCGGCTGAAGATACGCCGAGTTCAGCTACATTATTCACATAGCTCAGGGGTCTCCAAACTACGGCCCGCGGGCCGGATGCGGCCCGCGAGGCCCTCTCATCCGGCCCGTGGAGATCGGTCGGGAACCAGCCACGGGGCCGGGACGCGCCGCGTGCTCCGCTGCCGCCGCTGGCCGGGACGCGCCGCGTGCTCCGCTGCCGCCGCCAGCCGCGGGGCCGGGACGCGCCGCGTGCTCCGCTGCCGCCGCCAGCCGGGACGCGCCGCGTGGTCCACTGCCGCCGCCGGCCAGGGACGGCTCAGAGCTGGGGCCGGGACGCGCCGCACCGCCAGAAACAAGGAGCCACCCACTGCCAGGCGGCGAAACGGTCTGTGGGGAGAGACCGGGTTGAGCGGGTCAGTTGGGGGGGGGGGGGGGGGGGGAGGGAAGAGACCGGGTTGAGCGGGTCAGTTGGGGGGGGGGGGGAGGGAAGAGACCGGGTTGAGCGGGTCAGTTGGGGGGGGGGGGTTGGAGGAAAGGAGGTTTTGGGGGGAGAGACCTGGCTGGGTGGGTCAGTTGGGGGTTGGAGGAAAGGAGGTTTTGGGGGGAGAGACCTGGCTGGGTGGGTCAGTTGGGGGGGGGGGGGTTGGAGGAAAGGAGGTTTGGGGGGGGAGAGACCTGGCTGGGTGGGTCAGTTGGGGGTTGGAGGAAAGGAGGTTTTGGGGGGAGAGTCCTGGCTGGGTGGGTCAGTTGGGGGGTTGATGTGTAGTGTTCATGTGTAGTGAACAGGTGTTCATGTGTAGTGTTCATGTGTAGTGAACAGGTGTTCATGTGTAGTGTATCAATGTGTTATTAAATAATAACTGAATAAAATAATATTAAATAAATAATTAAAAACAACATCCATGTTTTGATTCTTTTTTATTTGGACCTCGAGTGTGTTGTCGGCCCCCGAACTGCTATTTGATAGTTAATGCGGCCCTCGGGCTGAAAAGTTTGGAGACCCCTGAAATAGCTGAAGGTGCGTATCTTCAGTTGACACACACACCCCCACACCCCGCCACACACCCCCACACCCAGTGAAGACCAGCACTAAGGAAGGAGATTCTACCACCTCCCCTAGGTAACCCATTCCAGTGCTTCACTATGCTATTGTGTAGACTGTGCTTGCCCTCCTTAAATACAGGGAAATCATTGCTCTGTCTCAGGAGTGTAGGGAGAGTGAAAGGAGGATCCGCCAGGAAAATGCAGCACGCCAGCAGCAAAGCGCAGATCAGCTGATTAGCATAACGGAGCACCAAGTGGTCTCTCTCCAGGTGCTTGTCACCATGCAGGCGGAGGACTAAATGCTTCCCCCACCTCCCGCAGTCCTTGTCCCAAAACTCTTTCCCTTGTGCCCCCATGTTACCTCCAACCCACTTCCCCAAAAAACTGGGTTTTTACTACCCCCCAGTTACCTCCAATACCTGTAGCAACAACTTTACAGCCATCCTGAAGTGCAGCACTCAGTGCACAGCACTCCAGACAGGATTCCAGCATGATAGGACATACGCAAGTCTGTGAGTGAACCATTCCCCCTCCACATCCTGCTCTTTCGTTATCCCATGCAGATGTGTATTTTTTTTTCAATAAATGAATTTTATTTTCAATAAATGGATTTTATGGAAAATGGAAAAACATACTTTATTCATGCATAAAATAAAAGATACTTTCCTAGGCTAAGGTAACAGGCACTGTAAAAAACTGTAAAAAGACTCTGTAAAAAACAGAGATTCCTACTAACATTGGAGCCACTGCACTTCACTCCCGTGCAGGGCACCAGACATTACTGGTGGCTTTCTTCCTCAAATAGCTCTTTCAAGGCATCCCTAATACTTGCAGCCCCACGCTGGGCCCCTCAAATAGCCCTGCTCTCTGGCTGTGAAAATTCAGCCTCCAGGTGTTGAACCTCCAAGTTCCATGCCTGAGTGAAGCTTTCACCCTTCCCTTCACAATTATTAACGGAGGGTACAGCACGCAGATATAACTGTGGGGATGCGGTCATCGGCCAAGTGCAGCTTCCAATACAGACAGTTTCAGCCTCCTTTTAAATGGCCAAAAGCACACTCCACAGTCATTCTGCACTGTCTTGGCCTGTTGTTGAACCGTTCCTTGTTGCTGTCAAGGCTCCATGAGCCACGGCATTAAAAGGTAAGCGGGTCTCTGAGGATCACAACGGGCATTTCGACGTCTCTTATGGTGATCATCTTGTCTGGGGAAAAAGTCCCAGCTTGCAGATTCCTGAACAGGCCAGTGTTCAGAAAGATGCGTGCGTCATGCACCTTTCCAGGCCAGCCTGTGTTAATGTCAACAAGACGCCCACAGTGATGCACAAGCTCCTGGAGAACCATAGAGAAATACCTCTTTCCATTAACCTACCCAGAGGATAGGTGGTCTGGTGCCAGAATTGGAATGTGTCCCATCTATCGTCCCTCTGCAGTTAGGGAAACCCATTTGTGCAAAGTCAGCCACAATGGTATGCATCTTACCCAGAATCATGCTTCTTCTGAGCAGGATGTGATTAATAGCCCTGCAAACTTACATCAACACGATTCTAATGGTCAACTTTCCCACTCCAAACTGGTTAGTGACCAATCGGTAGCTGTCTTGAGTTGCCAGCTTCCAGATTGCAATAGCCACCTGCTTCTCCACCATTAAGGAACCTCTCAATCTTGTGTCCTTGCGCGGCAGGGTTGGGGTTGAGCTCCTCATACAGTCCCATGAAAGTGGCTTTTGTCATTTGAAAGTTCTGCAGCCACTCCTCGTCATCTCAGACTTGCATGACTATGAGATCCTACCATTCAGTGCTCGTTTCCTGAGCTCAAAACCAGTATTCCACTGTGGTGAGCATGTCCGTGAATGCCCCAAGCAATCTCGTGCTGTATGCATTACGCGAGTCAATATCGGAGTCCTCAGTGTTAGTTTGGATGTTAAGGAGTAACTTGACTGCTAAATATGATGTGATGGTGAGACTCGTCAGCATGTTCCTCAGCAGTTCGGTCTCCAGTCCCACAGACTGAAAGGAAGGACAGCGCGCGCCACACAAAAACTGTTGAAAGATGGTGCCAAATGTGGATGGAAGCACAAGGATTGCTGGCATGCGAACTGATGCATCACAAGGCATTGGGACAGGACCCAGAATGCCCCACACCCCCCTTTCCCACAAGCCATAGCGCCAGAATAGGAAGAGGTGCTCTGTGGGATAACTATCCATAATGCACCGCTCCCAATGCCGCTTCAAGTACCACAAATGGGCCATGCTAGAGCGCTTGCAGCTGTCAGTGTGGACAGACTGCAGTGCTTTCCCAAATGTACTCTCTGAAGGCTGGTTTAACCCAAAGTGCCCTACATCTTCAAGTGTAGCCAAGAGAGAGGCCAGAGGAAAACCCAAGGGAAAGGATGGGTTAATGGGAGGAGAGAACACAAGCAGATGAAAAAGGAAGCCAAAGGAGGATGTGTCGAGAGCAAAAAGGAGCGCTCCAGGCCCTATCTAATCTAGCACTTTTGTAAAATTCCCCATAGCTGCACAATAGTGGAACTACACCAGTGAGAGATTTAGGGAACTTGCTTGCGTAGACTGGGTCCATGAGGGGAAAGGGCAGAAAAGTAAAAGGATGCTCTCAAACTGAAACTCCCTCTTCTTTAAAACATGATTTAAAAATAGTTGCAAGGCACTATTACACGGAGCAACAAACAATATTTTTCTCCAATTTTTCAGTTCTAGTAATCTCAAGGATTACTGGTAGCAATCACACACAAAACATGTCCAGATAGAAATGGTTTTTAGTTTATACACCTTTAATTGATGTAAAGCAGACACTGAAAATGCAGAAAGAAAGATTAGTGAGTACAAAAGGAAGGAAAAGTCTAGGAAAGAGAAAAATCAGGATAAATAAGGAAAGAAGTATGTTACCTTTGTTTCAAAGTTTTACAGTAGGTTTATAAAAATGATACAAAAATACACACAGACTTCAGTTTGAGTTGATATACTGAATCAGGAGATATCAAAACGTGGGACACTGGAATGGGGCAGGCTGGAGAGACTCTCGAGCCCATTATCACTATATAAGGGGGAAGGGAAAACCTGTTTTGGTTTTAGATGCTGGTGTGTAATAGTGATAAATGAGGAATATGCAAAGCATAATTTGCCACACGGGCAAAATACCCAACTACAGAATTCAAGACAACTGTTGTAACTGAAGTGAATGTTCTGAAATGTCTTCATCTTCTAAAATGAGGACAGTTGCCCCAGACATTTCAGAGCCTTCCAAGGAAGGACATGATGCTTGTCACCCCTTTTTAACTGTCTGTCCAGTGCTTCCCATTTTTGCTTACCTGGTTACAGACCCACTAACAGGTGAGAGGAAGCAGACTGAGCTAGAGTCTAGATTAGTAATGGGACAGTGAGCTAAAATAAGGAGCTAGAGGTTTTGAAGGAGGTGGAGAAGAGGTGGAAAAGGGGGGAGGAGAACAGGGCTAAAAAAACCAAATTAAATATATATATACAAAGGAGGTGAGGAGTGAATTTCCCAAAGCTGGTATGTGGAACAGTTCCACTTCCAGAAACAAACCAAAAAATAAACAAACCAAAAGAAAGACGCACAACACCCACACAAAAATAAAAACAAGAAATTCATGAGTTAAAACTAGAAAAGAATATGCAGACTTGTTCTATTTGGGGCGAATTGTTGTTCAGACCTTACCCTGAGGATGTAGGCCCCAAGGCAAAGTCTCATTCCCCACCAATAAAAGGGTGATCAGTGTAAAAACTGAATTGCTACCTATATAGCTCTAATAGCAAAACCCCATGGCCCTCTAGAGTTAAGCAGAGACCAGGATGAAGCCTCAGTGACATTTGACACAGGTCCATATTTAAATCAGATTTTGTTTCAGTTCTAGTACTATTAACTTAGTAATTCTTGCTATATACATTTAATTTATTATTTAAATGCAAAAAACATGTACGTACCTTTCTGTAACTATTGTTTTCTGACATAAATGATTCAAATTTTTATACGATATTGTGGTACATGGTATAATTGAAACCTGCCTGTTACTGTGCCCAATCCTGCTCCAACTGAAATCTGTGAGAGGTTTATTGTCAGCTTCAAAGGGAGTTGCACATTAGATCCTTTGTTATTTTAACTGTGTCAATATTATGATTGCATACAATTTTTGTATGTAATCTTTTTGTAAAGAAATTGAAAATATTGTCCATGCTTAATGGCACTGAACTTTTTAGAGATGAACACAGTATGGAAGAGAATATTACTTACTTGTAATTCAGCCTTTTTGTAGATAAGATCTCACAAGAAACCCACTCAAGTCTTGTAGCCTCAGTGACAGTCATGCATAAACTGCTCTAGCACTTATGTTTCTGATGCCTCAAGACACCTGTGGACTGGCATAAGGCTCCCTGGAAAATATATGCTCCAACAAGCAGCACCTCAGAGGTCCCAGAAAATTCTAGGCAGTTTCTTTCCAAGCAGAAAGAAAAGGGAGCATTATGTCCCATTCTAACTGGCAATTAGAGTGCCCACATTTTTTTTTAAAAAAAACATAAAAGTCAGCAATTCCTCCAGGAATGGGCAAATCTCTAAATGACTGCTCTGAGGGCAGATACAGGACACACCTCAAACCTGAGCTTCAAAATTCTGGGGTAAGGTAGAGGTCTGAGAGAGAATCCTCTGGGAGGATATTTGTAAATCTGCATTGTTGAAGATTAGTAACCTTAAAGAAGAAAAAACTACTTAACTACACAGGATTTTCACTCTTAGAGAGTAAGTGGCTTGGGGATGACTCAAAAATAATAAGAGTGCACCAAGAAGCAGTGTCAAAAAGAGGCTGGTACTCAAAGAAGCAGCTCTCCCCTCTCCTCCCTACACTTCAATAGGATAATGAAAAACACAAACAGCACCAAAGGATGCACCCTTAAAACCAAAAATGTTCAAAACTGGCCGACTCAGATAGGAGATGTCTGGGTATGTGAATCCAGAGATGGAGAAATACAAACCCATATGTACTGTTCTGTTATAGAATTCCCCAGACAAAACAACAACACAGTCTAGGACCCTAGGCAATTATTTAAACTACTAAGCATTTCTACCAAACTAAGATTTGATGTCCTAGCCAATTTTAATTACAATATAAACAATGCAGAGAAAATAACCCACTGCCACCTAGATGTCACAACCACCGTGGACTTCTCTAAATTGCAACAATTCCCAAAACAAAGCCAACCATGCACCACACCCCCTCATCCATGCCTTTGGGCATATCTCTGAAGTATAGACAGCTTCAATCTCTGGGACAGACAACCACCACCTCATGATGGCCAGACAAAGCAATCTACCGTCACTATTTTTGTGAACCACCAACATTAGTTCAACCCTAAAAGCTCTTGGTCCCTCTCCCAAAAAAACCCTTCCAGAAAACCCTGTAATAGACATCCATAATGAAGGAGTAAGACACTGAGCTACCACCCTTTGTGGCCCTTTGTGTTTTGCAAGAATAGAATTTACCTCCGAAAATTATACTCCAGCATCTAAGTTTTAATTTCTAATCAAGTTATACTTCTATCCCTCACATTTCTAGGAGAGCAGTGTCACCGAAGAAACTATATTTTCCTGAATCTGCAGATAATCTGAAACAATAGCATAGAGAGATGTGAACTTCCCCAAATCTTCTCTATACAGCATTAAGTCTGACATCTAAGCCTGATAATTGCAAACATTACTATTTCCCTGCTGATTATTTTAGGACAATGCCAAAGCTAATTAATGTGCATATCACTCCCAACAACTTCCTGCATGTTCTCAAGTACTAACTATGCCTATGCAGCTGCTACACCACCAGTTCCCCACCCCCTAAAATCTATTAACATGGAGAGACATGTTATCAATACGAAAAGCTGCTGCTAATCAAAGACTGAAAATATGATAACATAAAAGAACAATTTATAATAAAATAAAAATGTAATGAGTACAGTAGCATATTTTAATTATATTACATTTGTAAAAACAGAAAGATAACTTAGGAGCTATAATTTTAAAAATATATTATTTCTATATATTCCAATGTATGGGAGACGCAGCCTTGGCACTGTTGAGGTTCAGGAACATTTAGAAAGCATCCCTTACTGGAACTGCACAAGTACTCCTCTAGTGCTGCCAATTTTTTACAGCAGAGATTAAAAAATAATGGTAACAATTTATAACCAACAAGAGGGTAATATGATGCGATGGCAGACAAATACATTTTGGTTGAATACAAGGACAGACTGAAAAAACGTTAACTACAGTAAGAAGTCCAAGTTGGATAATATGAAAACAGATTGCAGAGAATCTGCTACTCATGGTGAAACCTCTTCCACTTCTGTGAAAAATATTTAACAGTCTTTTTCTAGACTGTTACAGGATTTTCCCCATTTCCACAGTACAAGTTAGGTCCGTCAGCATCCTGTGATCCAAGGTTTGAGGATGCACATGCAAAAGCCCTTCTGGATCAAGATGTTTGATATCACTGGTAGGAGATATGGCAACTCCCATCTAGTCTGAAGATATATGCATACAAGTAGTGGCTGACCCAAGCTAAGGCAATTAGTATGACCTAGGACCCACAAAGGAAGCAGCACCAACAAAATGTAGTAAACTTGCCTACCAAAAAGAACCCAAGAACCAAATCTTGGTTGTCTGATCTCTCCCCATTCCCCCCCACCCCGCCTCCCATGACCTCCCCAAGCTTGTGCACATTCGTGGTGTGAAAGATTTTGGCCAAAGGGTCATTCATCTCCAAAGAATTCAGGCAACCAAAAAGATAAATTAAACCACTAGTTTCTTGTGTCTTAACTTATATCCACTCTCAATGCTCTTTAGTAGGGGTGGGTAAACTACAGCCGCACTTCCCGTCCAGTCCCTGAGCTCCTGGCTGGGGATGCCCCTCCCCCGCCCCCCAGCCTGCTCTGCACGCTCCAGTGGATCAGCGTGGCAGTGTCTGGGGGTGTGGTAAGGGGGCCAAGCCGGGGGAGGTTGGATAAGGGGCGGAGGGTCTCAGGGGGACAGTTAGGGGACCAGGGGGTGGGGGAGTTGGAAAGGGAATGGGAGTCCCAGGGAACCTGTCAAGGGCCAGGGATGTGGCTAGGGGTTTGGGGCAGTCAGGGAGCAGGGGGGCTGGATAGGGGGTGGGGTCCTGGGGGGGTGACTGGGGCAGAGAGGTCTCTGGAGGGGGCAGTCAGGGGACAAGAAGCAGGGGACTTAGATAGGTGTTGGGGGGTGGTATGGGGTGGGGGTGGTGTCAGGAGGAGGTAGTCAGGGAACAAGGAGAGGGGTGGATAGTTGGATGGGTCCGGGATTCTGAGGGGGGCAGTCCTGGGGGTGGGGGTCAGATAGGGGGCAGGGCCAGGCTGTTTGGGGTGGCATAGCCTTCCCTACCCGGCCCTCCGTACAATTTTCAACCCTGATGTGGCCCTCAGACCAAAAAGTTTGTCCACCCCTGCTCTTTAGGTTCGAGGAAAACAAAAGTCCACAACCCCTTCAGTCAAGATCAAACAAAAGCAATCTCTGATCCTCCCTGCTCCAGAGGTTACAGTAAGCAAAAAATCTCAAATCCCTTTGCCTCAGGATTAAAAACAAACAGTCTCTAATTCTAGAGATGTGAGAAATTTACAACTTAGGGATATTTAAAAGGCAGGCAGCCAGTTCCCCTCAAAGCTTCCAACAGACAGCACCTTATTTCTTCTTTCTCCTCAATGTCCCAGCAAGGTTAATGAAATTTAGCTACTTTTAAACTCTGCTTGTTAATCCTTATGTCCCATTACATACAATGTCCTATACCAGCTTCTTAAGGACTCCTAACCCACACTCCTTACAAGATCTATCCCAGAGAAGCAGCTGTTGGCATCTCAGGGTGAAGTGTATTTCTTTTCTGACACTTTGAACTTAGGGAGAAAAATCTGCAGTGCCTTCCATACTTTCTTCAGCAATTCATCTGAAATAGGATGCAAGGGCAAATAAAGGGCTTCCAGTCAAGTTACCAGTCAAGCTTGATTGTTGAGGACAGAAACTGATACAAACCCAACTGTTTTAACCAGCTGCTTTAAACATTTGAGGGAACAGAGGAATACTGGATCCTCTGGAGCACAGTTAGTGTCTTTCTGTTCCTCTATTGGAGAGATATATTCAGCCTCTGAAGAATTCTCCCCAGCAAATACTGCGGCACTGATGAGGGTAATGTAAGATTTGTCACTGCTCTGCAAGTAATGTCAGCTGAAGCAAGATATTCTGTACAAGGTCATTTCAGAGTGTTAGACCAACTTGCCTTGCACAGATGAATGCTACTTCTAGGGCACATATACTGATGCTGGAATAAACAGTGGTCCCATATCATGAAGTACTCTGACAGACTTGGGTGTTAGACTCAGATTTAAGGTGAGAAGGGACCATTATGATCATCTAATCTGACCTCTGCACAATGCGGGCCACAATCTAACCCACAGATTTCTGCCCCAGATCCCTAAATAGCCCCGTCAAGCATTGAACTCACAACCCTGGGTTTAGCCGGCCAAGGAGATTCTACCACCTCCCTAGGTAACCCATTCCCGTGCTTCACCACCCTCCTAGTGAAAAAGTTTTTCCTAATATTCAACCTATTGGGTCCCCAGTCTGTAGCAGTGTATTGGAGTCTTCCATCCTAAATGCAGGACTCCGCACTTGTCGCAGTTGAACCTAATCAGATTTATTTTGGCCCAATTCTCCAATTTGTCTAGGTCCCTCTGTATCCTATCTACCACTCCTCCCAGTTTAGTGTCATCTGCAAAACTTACTGAGCTGGAAGTCCACGCCAGCCTCCAGATGACTGATAAAGATATTGAACAAAACCGGCCCCAGGACCAACCCTTGGGGCACGCTGCGTGATAATGGCTGCCAACTAGACATGGAGCCTTTGATCACTACCCATTGAGCCTGACAATCCAGGAAGCTTTCTATCCACCTTATGGTCCATTCATCCAGCCCATACTTCTTTATGGTGCCATTATGACACTATTTGTCTAACCTGAAACATTTGAGTATTTCTGCCAACATGCACTGCATACGTCAAGTTTCTCCAAATGTTGCTCCCTACTTGGACTAGGGTATCTGGAGCCTTTGGTTTGAGAAGCTTGGAGTCAAAGGTGATGTAGCCTAAAAGAAGAGTTGGCGCTCTCTCTCAGAGCTTCCTGAACTGCATTTTTCATTAGATGAGTTGGAGCTCCGCCACTGACTTGGCACATGAATGCACCAAAGGTATCAAATCATCTACCCTGGGAGAACATGAAGGGGAAAGGAGTCCAGAAAAGCTGGCTGTATTTTAAAGAATCCTTATTGAGGCTGCAGGAACAAACCATCCCGATGTGTAGAAAGAATAGTAAATATGGCAGGTGACTAGCTTGGCTTAACAGTGAACTCCTTGCTGATCTTAAATGCAAAAAAGAAGCTTAAAAGAAGTGGAAGATTGGAGAGATGACTAGGGAGGAATATAAAAATATTACTCAGGCATGCAGGAGTGAAATCAGGAAGGCTAAATCACACTTGGGAGTTGCAGCTAGCAAGGGATGTTAAGTGTAACAAGAAGGGTTTCTTCAGGTATGTTAGTGGAAAGAAGAAAGTCAAGGAAATTGTGGGCCCCTTACTATTCAATATCTTTATCAATGATCTGGAGGATGGCGTGGACTGCACCTTCAGCAAGTTTGCAGATGACACTAAACTGGGAGGAGGAGTAGATACACTGGAGGGTAGGGATAGGATAGAGAGGGACCTAGACAAATTAGAGGATTGGGCCAAAATAAATTTGATGAGGTTCAACAAGGACAAGTGCAGACTCCTGCACTTAGGATGGAAGAATCCCATGCACTGCTACAGACTAAGGACAATATGGCTAGGCAGCAGTTCTGCAGAAAAGGACTTAGGGGTTACAGTGGATGAGAAGCTGGATATGAGTCAGTGTGCCCTTGTTGCCAAGAAGGCTAATGACATTTTTGGATGTAGATCAGCAGCAGATCAAGGACATGATCGTTCCCCTCTATTCGATAATGGTGAGGCCTCATCTGGAGTACTGTGTCCAGTTTTGGGGCCCACACTACAAGGAGGATGTGGAAAAATTGGAAGAGTCCAGAGGAGGGCAGCAAAAATGATTAGGAGCCTGAAGCACATGACCTATGTGGAGAGGCTGAGAGACCTGGGATTGTTTAGTCTACAGAAGAGAAGACTGAGGGGAGATTTGATAGCTGCTTTCAACTACCTGAAAGGGGGTTCCAAAGGAGGATGGATCTAGACTCTTCTCAGTGGTACCAGATGACAGAACAAGGAGTAATGGTCTCAAAGTTGCAGCGGGGAAGGTTTAGGTTGGATATTGGGGAAAACGTTTTCATTAAGAGGGTGGTGAAGCATTGGAATGGGTTACTTGGAGAGGTGGTGGAATCTCCTTCCTTAGAGGTTTTTAAGGTCAGGCTTGACAAAGCCCTGGCTAGGATGATTTAGTTGGGGTTGGTTCTGCTTTTAGCAGGGGGCTGGACTAGATGACCTCCTGAGGTCCCTCCCAACCCTGATAGTCTACAATTACTGCTTTGGAGACCGCTGCTTTAAAATGGATGGTTCAGATTGCTTTGATACAGCTAATAAAACAGATCTGCTAGGTTTGTGTCAACAGAAACAGCAACAGTCCAGAATTATGGGCATCTGATGACAGGCTCCAGGACTGATTCCAGATGATCCTTTCAAAACATATATAACCCAAATACCTAGAGAAGTTCACGTTCAGTCCCTCTCTCAGGTGCAGAGCACACCAGACCTGCCTACCACTGAGATATTCCAGCCATTCTAACACTTTTTCAAATTGTTGAGTTTCTTTCCATCCTCCTTTTTGCACACAACAGAATTACAAAATACCAGTCAGAGATAATGACCAATCAACAAAGCACTAAAAAATGTAACATATGAGATAGACTACATCTAGGTGCATTTATGAGCCAGAAAGTAATGTAGACTTGACTTGAAATCTTGAAACCAAGCCAAACTAACTAAAGCGGTTTGGGATTCAAAGGGGGCCAAGGAGCTTCAAAAAACATTCCTAAAACTGACCATTTCCCAAAAAGAGAGTCAAGAGCCCGTTAACCACTGGTACTCTAGGCCCAAAGTATCAGCAACCCAAACCACTCCACACAACTGATTCAATTTTTATTTTAACCACTGGCCAAAATTCAGAGAAGTGATCAAACGATACCAGGCAACTTGCCAAAAGAGCAGTGGTGAACAGAGATGGAGCAGCAACAGTTAAAATCAAAACACTGCCTTTCAGGTGTTTTGCTGATTGAAGTTAGTAGGGAACTGGCTGGAAAGGTCTGTAGTTGGTGCACATTCAGTAGGTAAAACTCTCCTGACAATGTACATATGCCTCAGAGGATCAAAGCACTTAAGAGCTAGGGGAGATCCCTGAGGACCCAAGTGTGGAATCTTGTGCAGATATTTATAGAGAACGGGAAAGTTCCACATTTGCTGCTGCTATTGTGTGGCTAGAGTTTTTTTTTTTTTTTTTTTTTTTTTACACAAACTAGGTTGAAAGGAGAGTACTATATCCAAACTGAATGGCTGGATCTTCAAAAAAGTGGAAGTTTAGACTATGCAAATTACATAATGCATCAAGAATTGCAGGAACCACCCCCAACCAAAAGAGCAGGTCCTATTTTAAAAAATAAACCAGCACCAGATTTTTTCCTGCCCCGATGTTAAAAAATGTTTTTAGACGATATTACTAAGCCATTTAATAATATCCCTCATGTAAAATGAGTCACGCACTAACTCACTACTTGTTCATCCTTTTGACCAGGCCAGATATGGCAAATGTACATTGTGATGAGGTAGGGCTTTTAAAACTAGCAGATAAATAGCTTCTGTGTATGCTCAGAAGTTTGGAGAAGGTTTCAAATCAATCTGAACATTTTTATTTTAATAATTTATTCTCTAACCTAGCAAAGACACCATCTTCAAAGAGTCCATGACAAGTTAAAAAATTCAACCATTTTTGCTGTAGCTCTGTTAAAAAAAAGTTGTGTTTTTGTAAAAAAGTAGGAACAACGTTTTTCCCCTTCCATTCACCCTTAATTCAAAAGTAACTGGAGATTTTACTCAAACTTTCAAATAGGCAATTTTACTGGTGATCATCCTGATGAACTTACATGGAACATGAATTTCTGAGGTGAACAAAGTATAATTTGTTCACCTGCTACCATAGAAGAGTTTCTCACCCCTGCTAAACTGATTTTTCTTTTTCTTTTTTGAGATGTCAGGGCATTACATTACATAAGGGATCCACTCAACATATTCCTACATAGATTCTTCCACTGTTGGGCTTCAGAGGACATCCTTTCCTGTATTTACATTTACTTCACTACGCATCCACAGGCTACAATCATATACCTGAATCATAAAGTCATTTTCTTCTTCCACGTCACAAATGCATCGAACAATCCCAAAGTCACTGTCTTCTTCATCGAATTCCTCATCGGGGTTAGTGGTTACATCAATGTCCTGACTGCAGTCATCATCACTCCAAAGCAAACTATCTGTAGATGACTCACTCAAGGTATCTTCCTCTGTGTCAAAAAGTTAAATTGAATAAATCCGTCAGTTTAGATTATGGTCATTTGTGTCACCATTCTAAAGTTGTGCTAGGACACAGTTCAAGTTCCTGAGGGTAAGGATTGGTCTCCACCCTCCGTTCTTCTTGGGAATTAGGAAGTAATTGGAATAGAACGCTTCTCTGTATGAACTTCCTCCCTCATATTACCTGCTCTGTATTTTCTATCAGGCACTAGTCCTGTAGTGCTGATTTTACAGATCACTTTGTCAATCTAACCTCACTTGTGAGAAAATACCCATTGGTGATGTTTCAACACTGCCATGATTTCTAACCTTTCATATATATCAATGTTTTCCAGAGATTTCCCCTTGGCCCTCAACCACCAAATCTATTAGAGAGGCTATGATATAGTCCTTCTCTTTACAACATATTACATTTACACAGCTTTTCTTTTTATTTTTGATAAGCTTTTCGTCTATTTATTTGTACAGTATATGGGTCAACATCACTGAGTGGCTTCTGAAAATTATAGGTAACTCCGTTACCCCTTTCACAGCCTCAAAAGGTCCTTTCCAAGATTCTGCATCTTGTGCTTCTTTACTGGGAGTAACATTAATACCAAGTGCTCCACATCAAATGATCTTTCATAAGTATTCCTGTTCCACTCTTTCTACACAGCCTGACTCTTTAAGACTTTGCTGAATTAAATTCATCATGGATTTTAAATCCTCTCTAAATTTGGTTACATATTCTTCAAGTTATGGGCTCCCCCTCTGGTTCAGAGCCCGCCTCCCAGGAGTCCATAATAAGACTCAGAGGACTTCTGCTCTTTCTTCCATAAAGGAGATCAGAGAGGGAAGACATCATGGACCCCTGAGATGTTTCCCCATAAGCAAATAATAGAATCATAGAATATCAGAGTTGGAAGGGACCTCAGGAGATCTAGTCCAACCCCCTGCTCAAAGCAGGACCAAATAACCAATTAAATCATCCAACAGATTTTTAACCCATGTCCTTAACTGCCCCTCAGGGACTGAACTCACAGCCCTGGGTTTAGCAGGCCAATGCTCAAACTACTGAGCTATCCCTCCCCAAATAGGGGAAGACCACCTCCCAATCGCCCACTTTTCTGTACACATGCAATCTTAGCACGGACTTAAGAGTCCCATTGAACCTTTGCACTAGACCATTTGTTTCTGGGTGATAAAGGTAGATAAACTATTATACTAAATATCAGGCACAAAAAATTTGACCCTCTATATGATGGAATTTATTTTAGAAAACCCACTCTGCTTAATATAGTGAACAGTGTATCTGTAACCACTGTAACTTCCACATTTGCCAGAGTGACTGCCTCTGGATATCTGGTGGAATATCAACCACTACTACTATCTTTTCCCATATTTGAATACCTTGGGAAATGGTCCTTGGATTCCATGGCTACCCTATAGAATGCTTCTTTAGTCTCTGATAAAAGAACAGAGACCAGAAGATTTCTTCTGCTTCGGACATAAGTCACATGTCCTACAATACTCCTTTACCTCATCCTGAATATGAGAACAGTTAAATATTTTCTTAAGTGTCTCAAAAGTCCTCTCCCAAAGTGACCAACAAATAGTGCTGCACAAATAGAGTTGGGCTTCCTTGTATATCCTATCCTTCTGCATAAAGAACTTACCCCTATTTCCCTACTGGGGCATTACAGCAGATTGCCTCCCTATTACATTCTAGAGAAGAGCCAACACCTTGCTCTATGGCAAACTTTGCTGTACTTGGGTTTATATTCAAAATTGTCTCAGACAAGGAAGCTGATTTAGTAGGAATGTTGTAAGCAAGAGAAGTAATCATTCATCCACTTTACGCTGATAAGGCCTCAACTGGTGTCCAGTTCTGGGCACCACATTTCAGGAAAGATGTGGATAAACTAAAGCATGTCCAGAGAAGAGCAACAAAAATTATTAAAGGTCTTGAAAAAATGATTTAAGAGGAAAGATTGAAAAAATGTGTATGTTTAGTCTGCAAAAGAGGGGAAAGAATAATAGTTTTCAAGTAAATAAAAGGTTGTCACAAGGAAGAGGGTAAGTTACTCACCTTCTGCAATAATAATGGCTCTTCAAGATGTCCCCCCCCCCCCATGAGTGCTCCACTGTAAGTGGGTCTGTGTTGCTGAGCTTCTGATAAATCTTTGGTACAGTGTCCATTCAGTCTGCACATGCTCTTTCCCTTCCTTGTATTGTACCTCAGAGCTAATTAGCATTGAGTGGGTGAACCACCCTCTCAGTTCCTTAAAATCATAGAACATCGGGTTTGGAAGGGATCTCAGGAGATCATCTAGTCCAACCCCCTGCTAAAAGCAGAACCAACCCCAACTAAATCATCCTAGCCAGGGCTTTGTCAAGCCTGACCTTAAAAACCTCTAAGGAAGGAGATTCTACCATCTCCCTAAGTAACCCATTCCAGTGCTTCACCACCCTCCTAGTGAAAACATTTCCCCCAGTATCCAACCTAAGCCTTCCCAACTGCAACTTGAGACCATTACTCCTTGTTCTGTCATCTGGTACCACTGAGAAGAGTCTAGATCCATCCTCTTTGGAACCCCCTTTCAGGTAGTTGAAAGCAGCTATCAAACCTCCCCTCAGTCTTCTTTTCTGTACAGTAAACAATCCCAGTTCTCTCAGCCTCTCCGCATAGGTCATGTGCTCCAGGCCCATAATCATTTTTGTTGCCCTTCTCTGGACTCTTTCCAATTTTCCCACATCCTTCTCATACTGTGGGTCCCAAAACTGGACACAGTACTACAGACGAGGCCTCACCAACGTCGAATAGAGAGGAACAGTCACGTCCCTCGATTTGCTGGCAATGCCCCTACTTATTCAGCCCAAAATGACGTTAGCCTTCTTGGCAACAACGGCACACTGTTGACTCATATCCAGCTTCTCATCCACTGTAACCCTGAGATCCTTTTCTGCAGAACTGCTGCCTAGCCATTCAGTCCCTAGTCTGTAGCAGTTCATGGGATTCTTCCGTCCTAAGTGCAAGACTCTGCACTTGTCTTTGTGGAACTTCATCAAATTTCTTTTGGCCCAATCCTCTAATTTACCTAGGTTCCTCTGTATCCTATCCGTACCTTCCAGAGTATCTACCACTCCTCCCATCTTAGTGTCATCTGCAAACTTGCTGAGGGTGCAGTCCACGCCATCCTCCAGATCATTGATAAATATATTGAATAAAACCAGCCCCAGGACCAACCCTTGGGGCACTCCACTTGATACCGGCTGCCAACTACACATGGAGCCATTGATCACTATCCGTTGAGCCCGACGATCCAGCCAGCTTTCTATCCACTTTATAGTCCATTCATCCAGCACATACGTCTTTAACTTCCTCGCAAGAATACTGTGGAAGACCGTATCAAAAGCTTTGCTGAAGTCAAAGAATAGTACATCCACTGATTTCCTGTCATCCACAGAGCCAGTTATCTCATCATAGAAGGCAATTAGGTTAGTCAGGCATGACTTGCAGTTTGTGAATCCATGCTGATTGTTCCCAATCAATTTCCTCTCCTCTAAGTGCTTCAGGATTCATTTCTTTAGGACCTGCTCCATGATATTTCCTGGGATTGAGGTGAGGCCGACTGGCCTGTAGTTCTCCGTATCCTCCTCCTTCCCTTTTTTAAAGATGGGCACTACACATTAGCCTTTTTCCAGTCATCCGGGACCTCCCCCGATGAGTTTTCAAAAGATAATGGCCAATGGCTCTACAACCACATCAGCCAACTCCTTTAGCACCCACGGATGCAGCACATCTGGCCTAAATGACTTGTGTTTGTTCAGCTTTTCTAAATAGTCCTGAACCACTTCTTTCTCCACAGGCTGGTCACCTGCTCCCCATGCTGTAGTCTGGGAGCTGACCTTGTTCGTGAAGACAGAGGCAAAAAAAGCATTGAGTACATTTGCTTTTTCCACATCCTCTGTCACTAGATTGCCTCCCTCATTCAGTAAGAAGCCCATACTTCCCTTGACTTTCTTCTTGTTGCTAACATACATGAAGAAACCCTTCTTGTTACACTAAAAATCCCTTGCTAGTTGCAATTACAAGTATGATTTAGCCTTCCTGATTTCACTGCTGCATGCCTGAGCAATATTTTTGTATTCCTCCCTGGTCATCTGTCCAATCTTCCACTTCTTGTAAGCTTCGTTTTTGCATTTAAGATCAGCAAGGATTTCACTGTTAAGCCAAGCTAGTCGCCTGCCATATTTACTATTCTTTCTACACATCAGGATGGTTTGCTCCTGCAACCTCAATAAGGATTCTTTAAAATACAGCCAGCTCTCCGGGACTCCTTTCCCCTTCATGTTCATCTCCCAGGGGATCCTGCCCATTAGTTCCCTGAGGGAGTCAAAGTCTGCTTCTTCAAGATGTGAGTTCCTAGGGGTGGTCCACAACCTACTTTCCTCCCCTCTACTTCAGAGTTCTCAATAGAGGCTTCATGGTAGAGAAGGGTCTCATGGGAGACTTTAATCACCTTGATATCTGCTGGGAGAGCAATACAGTGGTGCACAGACAATCCAGGATGTTTTTGGAAAGTATACAGGACAATTTCCTTGTGCAAGAGCTGGAGGAACCAGCTGGGGCAGAGCTCTTCTAGACCTGTTATTCACAAACTGGGAAGAAATAGTAGGGGAAGCAAAAGTGGATGGGAACCTGAGGCAGTGACCATAAGATGGTCGAGTTCAGGATCCTGACACAGGGAAAAAAGGAGAGCAGCAGAATACGGACCCTGCACTTCAGAAAACCATAGTTATTGCACAAGGTAACTTCCTCTCCTTGATTAGTCTCTCTAGGGGTCCTCTACTATAAGTGACTCTCAAGCAATATCCCCAATGGGATGTTGGGGCTTCGGAGTGGAGTCCATTATGGATAACACTGTGGAGCCCAAGATAGTGCTGGAAGCAGAGTCTCCAATAATTGCATAGTGTTCTGCAAAGGCATGAGCAGATGCCAAGTCGCCACCCTACAGACTTCCAAGAGAGGGACATTTTTGAGTTAGGCAAGAGGTGGAAACTGACTACTTTGAGTGTGTGTGGATTCCAGACGGAGATAATACATTGTGAACATCAGAGAGGTAGCCGTGTTAGTCTGGAATAGCAGAGGTAACAAAGTCCTGTGGCACCTTAAAGACTAACTATAAAGCTTTGAAGCATAAGCTTTCGTGGTCTAATACCCACTTCGTCGGATGCAAGCAGTGAAAGTGTCCAGGGGCAGGTATAGATAAGTAGGCAAGAACCAGGTAGGAGGTAACAAGGTTAGTCCAATCAGGCTGAACCATCTTGTTAACTCAAATCAGGGAGGGTGGGGTATTCTTCTAGCAGCTGAATTGGAGGTGTGAACTCAGAGAGGAGAAGCTGTTTTTGTAATTAGCAAGCCATTCAAGATCCTTGTTCAATCATAGATTGATTGTATCAAACTTGCAAATGAACTGCAGCTCTGCAGTTTCTCTTGCAGTCTGGACTTGAAGTTTTTTTGCTGCAGTATGGTGACTTTTAAATCTGTAATTGTGCGTCCAGGCAGGTTGAAGTGTTCTCCTATAGGTTTTTGTATGTTGCCATTCCTAATATCTGATGTGTCCATTTATCCTTTTTCGTAGGGACTGTCCAGTTTGGCCGATGTACATACCAGAGGGACACTGGTGGCATATAATGGCATATATAACATTGGTAGATGTACAGGTGAATGAACCAGTGATGGTGTGGCTGATCTGGTTAGGTCCTGTGATGGTGTTGCTGGTGTAGATATGTGGGCAGAGTTGGCATCGAGGTTTGTTGCATGGATTGGTTCCTGAGTTGGAGTTATTATGGCGCGGTGTGCTATTGCTGGTGAGAATCTGCTTAAGGTTGGCGGGCTGTCTGTGTGCCAGGACTGGCCTTCCTCCCAAGGTCTGTGAAAGTGAGGGATTATTGTCCAGGATGGGTTGTAGGTCACTGATGATGCGTTGGAGAGGTTTTAACTGAGGACCGTAGGTGATGGCCAGTGGTGTTCTGTTGTTTTCTTTCTTGGGCTTGTCTTGCAGCAGCAGGCTTCTGGGTACATGTCTGGCTCTGTTGATCTGTGTCCTTATTTCCTTGTGCGGGTATTGTAGTTTTGAGAAAGCCTGGTGAAGATCTTGTAGGTGTTGGTCTCTGTCTGAGGGGTTGGAGCAAAAACGATTGTACCTCAGTGCTTGGCTGTAGACAATGGATGGTGTGGTATGTCCGGGATGGGAACTGGTGGCATGAAGGTAGGCATAGCTGTCGGTAGGTTTTCGGTATAGGGTGGTGTTGATGTGGCCGTCATTAATTTGCACCGTGGTGTCTAGGAAGTGGACTTCCTGTGTAGACTGGTCCAGACTGAGGTGGATGGTGGGGTGGAAGCTGTTGAAATCATGGTGGAATTCTTCCAGAGTTTCTTTCCCATGGGTCCAGATGATGAAGATGTCATCAATGTAGCATAGATAGAGAAGGGGTGTGAGTGGACGAGAGTTGAGGAAGCGTTGTTCCAGGTCAGCCATAAAGATGTTGGCATACTGTGGGGCCATGCGGGTGCCCATAGCAGTGCCACTGGTCTGGAGGTATATATTGTCACCGAATTTGAAATAATTGTGTGTGAGAGGATAAAGTCACAGAGCTCAGCAACCATTTGTGCTGTGGCATCATCGGGGATACTATTCCGGACAGCTTGTATTCCATCTTTGTGTGGGATGTTTGTGTAGACAGCCTCTACATCCATGGTGGCTAAGATGGTGTTTTCTGGAAGGTCACCAATGCATTGTAGTTTTCTCAGGAAGTCGGTGGTATCTCGGAGATAGCTGGGGGTACTGGTGGCATAGGGTCTGAATACAGAGTCCACATATCCAGACAGTCCTTCAGTAAGAATGCCAATGCCCGAGATGATGGGGCATCCAGGATTTCCAGGTTTGTGGATCTTGGGTAGTAGATAGAATAACCCCGGTCGGGGCTCTAAGGGTATGTTAATATGTTCCTGTGTTAGTGCAGGGAGTGTTCTGAGTAGATGGTGCAGTTTCTTAGTATATTCCTCAGTGTGGTCAGAGGGGAGTGGCCTGTAGAAATTGGTATTGGATAGTTGTCTGGTAGCCTCCTTTTGGTAGTCTGACCTGTCCAGGACGTCAACAGCATCTCCTTTATCAGCCTCTTTGATTATGATGTCAGGGTTGTTTCTGAGGCTGTGGGTAGCATTGCGTTCTGCACAACTTAGGTTGTGAGGCAGGCGATGTTGTTTTTCCACAATTTCTGCCTGTGCATGTCGGCGGAAGCATTCTATGTATAGGTCCAGACTGTCATTTCGACCCTCAGGAGGAGTCCATGTGAACATGATAGCAGTGGTTAATACAGTTCAAGACCCATTTGGAGCATCTTTGGGCGGATATTTCTGCACCTTTTGACCTTTGCACAATATAGAGGAAAAGTTTAGGAGATTTCCTAAAGGCCTTCATTCCATCCAGATGAAAGACTAAGGCTCTTCTAACATCTAGCATATGCAGTATAGTCATCCTGTTATTATTCGTGAGGCTAAAAAGTTGGGAGATGAATCAGTTGGTTTATGTGAAAAGACGAGGTCGCCTTGGGGGATGAATTTTGCATGTGGCCTAAGAGTAGCTTTTTTTCTTTTTTCTTTTTTAAGAATACTGTGAAGGGGGTTTTGATGGGATCCCCCCAGGGTGCAGCCTAGGACTGTGGGACCACTGTGCCCCATTTACTCTCTCCAGCCTGGGTGGTCTTTCACAGTGCCTTTCTAGTGACCAGTAGCAACCACTCCAGGTGCTGTTATCACTCAGCACAGCCACAATGTGGAGACCCCACACTCAGCTAAATTGCATGAATGCCCCCAGAGCACTCATGAATCACACAGACGAAGGCACCAAAGCCAAATCCCCCCAACTCCCAGCACTGTACCCCAAGAATATAGTCTTGCACTGCTCAAATGTATTGACTATAAAAGATGGATTTTAAGTGATAGGCAAAAAGTCAGAGTTAATTACCAAAAGAAATAAAATATAAGCACACAGTCAAACTCTTGACCCTATTAGACTGGGAAACATCTAGATAAAGCAGTTTCTCACCCCCACTGGATATTGCAGTCCATTGAATACACAGATTTCACCTTTGAAATCTGGGCAAGTCCCCTTAGTTGGGGTCTAAAGTCCTTGTTGTTTGCAGTTCCATAGCTTTAGCACTTCCATGCACAGGGAGGATGAACTATGTTGTGTCAATTTTTGTGAGACTATTTCTGACCACTCTAAGTTCAAGGAGGTTGATGTAGAGCAGGGGTTGGCAACCTATGGCACACGTGCCAAAAGCAGCACGCAAGCTGATTTTCAGGGGCACTCACACTGCCTGGATCCTGGGCACCGGTCTGGGGGCTCTGATCACTTGACATGAGTCTTAAGGTTGTTGAGCTGTGCTACCCAGCCAGTTAGGAATGAGTCTGTGGTTAGAAGCAATGTCCTGGGAGAGGGGGGTGAACAGAAGCCCCATACAGACATTTGGTGGGTCTTTCCAACAATCCAGAATGTTTCACCCTGAAGTGCCTTGAGAGAGGTTTGTCTAACCTGTCTGTCTTTGGTCTGTAAACAGATCTGAACCATGCCTGTAGACACCTCATGTGTAGTCTGGTATGAGATACGTGCTTTTGAAAAGGAGGTCCTCTACAATCATCTGTACCTCCTTTTGGCAGCCCTGAAAGCGTAGGCACAACACCCATCGCACAACAACCAATTTTAATACTGAGCAGGCTGCTGTATCCATGGCATCTAGTGCAGTCAGGAGTACTGTTTGAAACTTACTGTGACGGAGTCAGACCAGAAGGGTATAAGAGAGTGCTGGAAGGCAGGTATATCAGCCTCAGGATAGCCGAACAAAGGCTACTCCAGGCTAATCAAGACACCTGACGCCAATTAACCAGTTACTGTCATTAGGCTAATGCCGGCACCTGACCCCAGTTAACTGACAAAAGGGCAGTTAAGGCTGATGGAGACAGGTGGAGCCAATCAAGGTATCGCTCAGACTGCTTAAAAGCTCTCCTTACCAGTTCCCTCGGGGGAACCAAGGAGAAAGGAGCTGGAGGAGAGGAAGCTTTGCTGTAACCTGAGGTAAGGGTGAAGCTAGGAAGAAGGAACTTTGGGAAGTGGCCCAGGGAATCAAAGCAGCATTAGTGGTGAAGGGAAAACCACCAAGAGCTGCTAACCGTAAGGGTCCCTGGGCTGGAAACCAGAGTAGAGGGTGGGCCCGGGTTCCCCCTCCCCCTCTACAGAAATCCTCTTGAGAGGAGAAGCAAGTCTCAGTTCGGTCAGGAGGCTGAACTGTGCTTACTGAGCTCTATGGAGCCACAAAGACTGTAGGGTATTCCCCCTTTCAACCTCCCATACTGGCCTGTGATGAAAATAACTCACTAGGGCAGTGACTCTTGCTATTATACTGAGAAAGGAAGGTCACTCTGGGGCCTAAATGAGTTTGAGGCCCCTGAATCCGCCGGGACCCACAAATACAGACTCAGAGCTTTGTCACATTACCCTCATGTACAATGGCCTGAAAAATTCTTCTGGTTGTGATTCCAGTAGAAGTAGATGGTCAATAAAAGCATTAAGCTTGGTGTAGTTGATATGGTTGTGTTTCACAGTTAAGGCCTGGTAATTTGCAATTCTGAATTGAAAAGTTGTCAAATCGCCTCTCTTTCCAAACAAGTCAAGCATTTTCCCATCCTTGTCATAAAGGATGAATTTTATGTGATGCTGGCGGCCATGGGTGTTCACCACATCTACCACAATGGAACTAGGTAGAGAAAAAAGGAATTCTGTATCTTTGTAGAGTACATAGTACTTTTATCGTCTCTTTGCATGTTGCTGTGACCAAGGCTGGTGTTTCCATACAGCTTTAGCTGGATTCTAAAGTGTCTCGTTAACTGGGAGGACAATCCTTAAGGAGGACATATGCAGTATGTCCAACAATTTATGGTGGGTGTCCTGCACCTCTTCAAGAGGGATCTGCAGTGTATCCGCCACTTGCTTTGCAATGTCCTGAAATCATCTGCCACAAATGGTGGAGGGGGCATTACTGCCTAGTCTGGGACTGGCGGAACTGCGGACGGGGCCAGGCTGGTGCCCTGACAGAACAGCTGACTAGCATCCCAACTGCTGGGGCAGCAATTGGGGTTGGGTCAGCCTCCTGGGGCTGAAGCAGCAGCAGTTAGCCCCTGATGCAGGAGCAGCTGCAAGTCCTGGCAGCGCTCTGTTTGCTCCCCACCCTCACCACACACAGGTTATATTTTAGAAAAGTCAGGGAGAGATTGCTGGCTTCCATAAATTTTTATTCTAGAGGACTTATTGAGGTGACTAGATGACCTACTGAGGTCCCTTTCAGTCCTACACTTCTGCGCTTCTATGATTTCTCAACTCCCTGCTCTGAAGACATGCTGTTATTACCAGCTGCTAAAGGTACAATGGTCTCACTTCCCCCTACAGGGTCAACGTTTGGGGACAAAGTTGTCTACCCTTAAAATGCTACAGTGCCACAGCCTCACTGCTGTAGCACTTCGGTGTAGAGTAGACACAACCTATGCTAATGGAAGGGATTCTTTCGTCAGTGTAGGTAATCCACCTACAAGGGGAGGTAGCTAGGTAAAGTCTACAAGGGTGCTCAGCTTGGCTTAACTATGCTACTCAGGGCATAGTTCCACACTCCTAACCGACATAGTTAAACCAACCTAATTTTCTAGTGCAGACAGGCCTTGGTGTTATGCTTTCTTACTAGGAGTTATAATATTAATAGCTTTATGCACAGACATGATATCATTGCAAATCAGTACATCTGCTGGAATGATATCCAGCATACCAATATGTAAGTGTTCCCAATCCAGCTGTATTGTAGCTAATTTCAAATTTTCCCAGTACAAGAAGTTTTAAATTTTGCCCTGGGAGCATATCAGAATCCATAGCCATTTATCTTCTGACCAAAGAAATCTCAGCACTCATGTCCCTCCAACCTTGCTGTTCCCGTGCATCTTTGATAAATATTTTACCAACCTCCAATTCAACATATTTCAATGTCTCCTCCATGTCCACCTAATTAAACACCCGCAATGCTAGTGGTGGTAATGGTAGTATCAGGCGGATTCTCTGAGTCTTCAGGCACATAAGAGTAATTCAGATGCCCTTCATGTTGCTTGTCATATGCCATGAGGAGGGTTTTCAACCCATCCATATTTTTTTCTGAAGTGAATAAGCAGTGTTCTGCACACACCTTTTGCTTCCTGGTGTGCTTAGCATACATTTATTTGCTCATCCTGCCTTTTTCTGCCCCTTTTATTTCCCGAAATAAACAGAAAATAAGAAATAGTAGACTTTTCTTTGTTTCCAACCTCCACTCTTTTTAACCTCACAGTAATTGGATTACAAAGCAAATGACCTTCTCCCAGGTGAGGCAGTTATTTTTCAAAGAAATCATTGTTCTTTGCCTCTGGAGTTGAAGTAGTGTTGAGGAGTAGGTTTTACATAAAAACAGGACCAAATTCTTTGGATCTTTGTATTTGGGACTACCTTTTAAGGACTAGATTTGTCCTAAACTGTGGACAATATCCTGTGTTTGGGTGGGGATAAAAACATTCAGAAACCTTTGGGGTCACTGGATATCTTTTTTAGAAATGGAAGAGTGGCCCAGGTTTGCCAGAGTCTCTTAGTTGGCTGCAGTATGCTTTCACTGGAGGACAATCCTGGACAGAGTTGTTGAGTTTAGAATATAGGTGTGTCCATCAGTAAGAGGGATGAGACCATCACAGGATGAGCAGGGTTTGAACCCTGACAGTTTAGAGCTCATATGTTGGTGCAAAATGCTTCAATCTGTGGTACAAGGGTGATGTCCTCTCTCCCCCTCTCTCTTTTTTGAAAGACAAAAGAAAAAACCAAGAAGGAGGTGAACTAATTTTCTTCACGAATATGATCAAAGGGATAAAATCTGAAACTCTGTAGTAGTAGTAGTAGTAGTGAGTCAGAAACACTCTGGATTCCGTCTTATTGTCACTGACAGTTCAAAGGGAACTGAGGGAGAACTCCTCTGCCCTTTATGCCCACACATGGAAGCAGAGAGGTAGCACAGCTGCAGACCTGAAGGACAATGCTATTTAAAAGAATCCAATCTTGAGCACGTGAGAGCATGCACACATACAGTGGGATATACACTGACACACAAGTCAAAGAACAACAACAGCTATGAAGGACAATGATTAGTTGAGGTTAGATTTTCAAAATTGCTCAAAACTCTCAACTAAGGCTACATTTTCAAACGACCTCAGCTCCCCTTTAGGCAACTAAAAGTAGCCAGATTTTTAAAAGCGGTCAGGATCCAGCAGCTTCTACTGAGAACAGTGACAGAAGAGAAAAAAATATTGTTACTTCATCACTTCCAGGAGAACTGATTTGTACGTTTTTTGGTGAGAGGGATGTTTTGGAGAAGTTGTCCTTGGGCACATCCACTTTTTTACTGATTCATTTGTTTTCATCAGCCATCTACCTCAATGGCTGTGCCCTTCAATGAGCAAGAAGATGCCATGATATTCACACTTCACCTTTAATGAATTATTACATCGAAACTGGTGGCAATTAAAGACAAAACAGTACACTCTCTCCTATATACTGTCACTGGTCATGGAAAACTTTGAACTGGGGTCAAGAGAGAATAAAACTGAAAAACTAAGGGCACTTTCTATGGGGGTGGGAAAAGTGCATTTTACCAGACTTAAATTTCTTTTTCTTCTTCTTCAACTTTGCCCTTACAGGGTCTTTGGATTTCTTCTCTTTATTCTTCTCTTTGTCTTTAACAGCTGAAATTAGATAAAATTACAGTCTATTTTCGAAAGGACAGCTCACAATTAGGCTCCCATTCTGCATCATGCACATTTTAACTTAGAACTGTTACTTTATGCAACTATGTACAGCTCAGGTGCAAAAAGAAAAACAGTTTTCTGCTAGTTGTTGCAACTTCCTATCACAATGTGCTCAAGTATTTTTCAGCAGCACTAAAGTTAAGAGTGCCAAATTAATACAAATTACAGTATGCATCGGTTGGAGTATACCCCGGTCGTATCACTGGTCCTGTCCGAGCTCCGAATGGAGGCGGATATGCTGACCGAAGCGGACCCTGCCATAGTGTGGGATTAATGCTAAGAAAACCAACAACAACAGTATTTATTTGTATTATAGTAGCACATAATGACGCCGACCAATATTACAGTTCTGCTATACGTATGTAGTAAAAGAAAGTCCCTGCCCAGAAGAGCATAGACAAGAGAAATGGTAGAAAAAAAGGCGGCATTATTTCCATTTTATATGTGAGAAACACAGAGAGATTAAGTTATTTTCTCAAGGTCATACATGGCACAGCCGGGAATTTACTCTATTACAGCAAAACCTCCATTTAACGGACTAATACGGGCAGGGGGGTGTCCGTTAAATCAAAAAGTCCATTATTTAATAAATAAAAAAAACCGAGCTGTCAGAGCAGCAGCCCGCCCGCCACAGGGCCGGGGCGGCAGCTCCACAGCCTGCCCGCTGCCGGGATCGGGGCGGCAGCCGGGAGCCGGCAGCCAGACCACCCGCTGCCGGGATCGGGGCGGCAGCCGGGAGCCAGACCACCCGCTGCCGGGATCGGGGCGGCAGCCGGGAGCCGGCAGCCAGACCACCCGCTGCCGGGATCGGGGCGGCAGCCGGGAGCCGGCAGCCAGACCACCCGCGGCCGGGATCGGGGCGGCAGCCGGGAGCCAGACCACCCGCGGCCGGGATCGGGGCGGCAGCCGGGAGCCGGCAGCCAGACCACCCGCTGCCGGGATCGGAGCGGGAGCCGGCAGCCAGCCCGCCAGCGGCTGGGACCGGGGCAGCAGCTGGGAGCCGGCAGCCAGCCCGCCAGCGGCTGGGACCAGGGCGGCAGCTGGGAGCCAGCAGCCAGCTGCCTGTGAAGGGGACCGGGGCCACAGCCGGGAGGGGTCGCGGTCTGATATGGATCAGAAATTTTGTCCGTTGCATCCGAAGTCCGTTAAATCAAGGTCCGTTAAATCGAGGTTTTACTGTACTGACAAAGAAATGTGCACATTCTACTGTTTGCTAACCCATCTCTCTGCTCCCAACCTGTCTCTTTTTTGGTCTAAACCACCCGTTATATCATATTTTAGATTATGAGCTCTCTGGGAAAGGAACCATCATTTTATGTGTGCTTGAGTCGTGTCTAGAACAACTGGGCCCTGACCTGGTTGATCCCTTTAGGTGCAACCATAATATAAAGAAAAGGAGAACTGTATAATCTGAGAATCAGAGAGGTAGCCATGTTAGTCTGGAATAGCAGAGGTAACAAAGTCCTGTGGCACCTTAAAGACTAACTATAAAGTTTTGAAGCATAAGCTTTCGTGGGCTAATACCCCCTTCGTCGGATGCAAGCAGTGCCACTGCTTGCATCCGACGAAGGGGGTATTAGCCCACGAAAGCTTATGCTTCAAAACTTTATAGTCTTTAAGGTGCCACAGGACTTTTGTTACCTCTGTATAATCTGAGTAACCCTTTGGTATATATCAATCACAACCACATTTTTAAAAGGATTATTTCATTTCTGATTAGTAATCAAAATTAAGGCCAAAGAGCATGGAATGTCTCCTATCATAAATTCCTTCCTACACACAAAACACTATTAAGAGGACAGTTCATGCTCCTTAACTGATTTCATCAATAATGAAAAACTACAAAGTACAGGTGTGAATGCAAAGTACAGGAATGCTCTTAATGGTTCCTCTGACTCTTGTGTGAAGGTGGCCATACCTGAAGCTGTAATTTGGCACCAGGTGAGGAAGAGAGGTCACCTATCTGGGCTAGCCCGGGAAAGAGACAAAGGAAAAAGGGAGGAGGGGCTGGAAAGGGAGTTTCAGTCTGGGTCTGGCTGGAAAGAGGCAGAGAGCTCAGGCAGGTTGCCTGGCTCTTTGGCCCCCCAAATGGATCCAGCTGAGGGCTCACGTTCGCTGTTCGGTCTGTGTTAGACCAGGTACCTGTCATCTAATAAACCTCTGTTTTACTGGCTGGCTGGCTGAGAGTCACGTCTGACTGTGGAGTTGGGGTGCAGACCCACGGGCTTCCCCAGGACCCTGCCTGGGCGGGCTCGCTGGGGGAAACGCATGGAGGGCAGAAGGTGCTGAACCCTCCGAGGTCAGACCCAGGAAGGTGGAAGCTGTACCTGTAAAGCTCCTAGCCTTGGAGACAGGCTGTTTATGGAGAGGGAGCTTCCCCCACAGTCCTGACTGGCTTAGTGAGCGGTTCCAGACCATTGCCCCATGCACTCCGTGACAACAGGAAATAAAGCGATGCCTATAGATCTAAACACCCAAACACATCCTACACATAGATCACTAGTAACACATCCACCACATGCAACACATACCACACCTAATTTAAACAAACCCCACAGCAAATCAATGTACATCCATAACCAGTCTGGTTTATCAAACTGAAACTTTCAGTTTAGCAACAGTGATTTGGCAGCTGCCACAGAAATGGGACTCAGCTCTGTCCCTACACAGCTTTAGTGCTGTCTTCCCCTCTCCCGGCTCCTTCAGTGTCCCCCACTATTTTTGGAAAGGTGCAAGAGGGAGAGATATATTGAAGTTGTCTCAGCTACAAGGTCTCCTCTTCCAGCAACTGTCCCAGACAGCTAGCCATCTATGGCTCACTAGTTGGCAAGTGTCAACCTGACAAGCCACAAGAGGTTCGTCAGATTGAAACTACCAGTATATGAACAGAAAATGCATGTACCTCAGCCAGGAAGCTTTAGTGCAGGGAAAATGGAAATGTATTCAGGGAGACATGGATGGCGACCCCAAGATCATATATATATACACACACACATACATACGGGGGGGGGGGGGGGGAGAGGGGGATATACACACAAACAATAAAAACTGCTTTACCAATTGAGATCGGGAATAGAATCAATATGAATATTTGCATTTATTTGGTCAAGAGGTTCTTGAAAGACACTCCTTCCCCCCCCAAAGGCGAATATAAAATAGCAAATTTTAACATATTTTGCCCTCAACAAAAATGAATATTTTAACTTGTAACCTGAGACGTAAAACTTGTACAAATTTGAAATGGCTCTGCAGATTCACAAATAGATACTGCGCCGCCTTGTGGTGTTTTATGGTAAAAACTTATTTCTAGCAGTTTCAGAGCACACTTGCACCTTCCCCACTTGCACCTTCCTTCAGGGTCAGGAGACACTGACAGCAAGGTTATAGAGTGGGCGGAGTTCCTTCCACTGCAAAGCCTGAGACACAGAACAAACAAGGACTCTAGCTGAGAGGAAGCTGGGTGGGAAGTGTGACTATGCAGAACCATCACAAAGAACTCCAGTTACAAGTAGGTAACCTTTATTTCTTCTTTGAGGGCATATTCCCACATATGGGAGTAGACTGACAAGCAGTTCTGACAACCGACCCGGAGGTGGGAGCTGAGTTCTAGTTGAACACTGATTGAAGCACTGCTTTGCCAAAGCCTCCACCCTAGATGTCAAGTACAGAGCATTAGACTCAGTGAAAGCATGCACAGAAATCCAGGTTGCAATTCTGCAAATTGCAAATTTCAGCAATTAGAATCTGCCTCAGGAAAGCAAAGTTAGTAGTCACAGCTCGTGGAATTTTGTCTAAACACAGCAGGTGCAGAAACTTTTACTAGTGTATTGCATTCAGCAATATACTGTTTAATCCAGAGAGAAAGGGTCTGGGAACACACCATACAGTCCATGTTGTTCTCAGCATAAGATGCAAACTATCTAGACAAATTTCCAAAAGCTTTGAGTTCTACCCAGGTAATAGAGGACGGTCCTTCCGACATATGAATTATATAGGATAGATCGGGGTGGCAAACCTGTGGCTCCAGAGCAGCATGTGACTCTTCAGAAGTTAATATGTCACTCCTTACATAGGCACCGATGCTGGAGCTAGATGTGCCAACTTTCTAATATGGTACAGGGTGCTCACTGCTCAACCCCTGGCTCTGACACAGGCCCTGCCCCCACTCCCCCCCTTCCCGCCCTGTCCTCGCAGCCTGCTGTGCCCTCGCTACTTCCCCTCCCTCCCCAGAGCCTCTTGCATGTCATGAGGCAGCTGATTGGGAGGTGTGGAGAGGGATGGGGAGGTGCTAATCAGAGGGGCTTCCAGTGGGCGCTAGGCACTGGGAGCAGGAGCTGCTGCGGAGCTGCTGAGACATCACTGTGGCTCTCTGGCAATGTATATTGGTTAAATTCTGGCTACTTCTCAGGCTGGCCACCCCTGGGACAGATTCTCACTTATCAGAGTGAAGCTTCTGGGGGGGATGGGGGAGAGTTAAAATCAATGGTCTGATTGATATGGAAATCAGACAGCACTTTAGGTAAGAATCTGGGATCAGGTCTGAGAACTACCTTGTCCTGATGAAAAAAGTGAAAGGTAGATCAGCCATAAGGGCATTCAACTCACTCACTCTCTTAATCAATGTGATGGCAATAATGAAAGCCATTTTGATAGATAATCGAAGAAAGAACATTTAGCCAAGGGTTCAGAGGGCTATTTGCCCAGCATGGCAACACAAAGTTGAGGTCCCAAGAAGGGACAGGATCGCTAATGGGGTATACACATTTGACAAACCCATCATAAATCTTTTAACCAAACAAAGTTCACAATCCACAATTCTAATACTTCCAAATAAGGCCAAGAAGGATCAGCCTTGACTCTCTGGACTTCTCAGATTACATGGCCATTGATGGACCTTTCCTTCATGATTTTTTTTTTTTAATCCAGTTATGCTTTTGGCCTTCACAGCATCCTCTGGCAATGAGTTCTATGGGTTGACTGTACATTGCATGAAGTACTTCCTTTGGTTTGTTTTAAACCTGCTGCTTATTAATGTCATTTGTGAATACTAGTTATTTGTTATGTGAAAAGGTAAATAGCACTACCCATTCACTTTCTCCACTCATGATTTTTAGACCTATATTATATCCCCGTCAGTCATATCTTTTCTAAGATGACCACCCCCAGTCTTTTTAATCTCCCCTCATATGGAAGCTGTTCCATACCCCTTATTTCTGTTGCCCTTCTCTGTACCTTTTCCAATTCTATCTTTTTTTGAGATAGGTCAACCAGATCTGTATGCAGTATTCAAGGTACCATGGATTTCTATAGTGACATTATATTTTCTTCCTTCATCATGTATCCTTTCCTAACAGTTCCGAATATTCTTAGCTTTTGACTGCTGCTGCACAATGAATGGATATTTTCAGAGAAGTCTCCACAATGACTCCAAGAGCTCTCTTTTTGAGTGGTAACAGCTAATTTAGATCATAGGTGGGTGAGGTAATATCTTTTATTGGACCTACTTCTGATGGGCAGAGGGACAAGCTTTCAAGCCAGGCAGAGCTGATCTTCACATACAATAGCCACACCAGTGCAAGCGCACTGCTGTAGTGTTTCAGGGAAGATGCTACTACGCTGATGGGAGAGCTTCTCCCCCATTATAGTTTTAATCCAGCTCCATGAGATGCGGTAGCTATGTCGATGGGAGAAACAGAGTTAGGAGGAGTTTAAGCTTCGAGGCTTGTCATTTTAATGTGTTGTACAGACTTCCTTTGAGGATTAGGACTGATAAGTCAGAAAGAGTGACCCCTTTGTGAAGTGTTCACCCACAGGTGACCGGCTGTTTGTCTTTCAACATTTCATCTAGGTACACAGTGAAAGAGGAACTTTCACACTGAGGGATATACAGACTATCTGCTGGGGAATTTTAATCTTTATCCATTAAATCTGACAAACTATAATTTATCATTCACATGTAATCTTGACACATTTGATAACCTCAGACATTGATATATTTGGTAAAGTGCTCTCTCTTACAGCTTATCTTAACTGCCTATTACAGGGGAGGGCAAATGTTTTGGCCCAAGGACCACATTGGCATTGCGAAACTCTATGGAGGGCCAGGTAGCTTGGCCCCAGCCCTTTCCGAGCCCCTCCCACTTCCCACTCCCCCGACAGGCCCTGAAAGTTCACGAAATTAACAATTCAGAGATATTCAAATAAACTCTATTGAAGGGGTGGTGAGATCATACCTTAAGAATGTGAAGTTTTGCCTGCAGAATATTTCCTGAAGATGGGCAGTCATTTTTAGCACCATCACTGAAGAGCAGGGTGAAAAGCAACAAAACAGCAGTCCTGATTCCCAGAGCTGGAGGGGAGAGGGGCAAGCCTCTGGCCCACTCTCTAGCTATCTGCCAGCCATGCTCTCCCAGGTGGAGGCCGAGCTATCTGCCAGACACGCTTCTCCTGGGCTCCAGGCAGAGAGCCTGGTCAGCTGCAGGCCAGCTCCGGGGCAGAGTGCCCGGCCAGCTCCGCTCCAGCTCCAATCTCTCCCAGGCTCCAGGCAGATGGCCAGCCCCACTCTCCCCGGCTCAGGGCACCCAGCCACTGGCGGGCCAGCTGTCCCAGGGGCACGCCAACCCCACGCTCCAGCCCCGCTGTCTGGGGCGGCGCACCCGGCCCGCTGTCTGGGGCATTCTCAGAGCGTCCAGACAGCAACCGGCCCTGCTTTCTGGGGCGTTCTCAGAGCGCCTCGCCAAGGAGAGTGGGACCAGTGGTCCCACTCCCCCAGCAGGAGCTCACGGGCCAGATAAAAACGGCTCGCGGGCCACCATAGTTTGCCCACGCCTGGCCTACTAAATCTTGAAGTAACTGACAATTTGTGATACCACAAAGGATTTCTTTGGAGAGGAATGGAGTTTCCTGAGCAAATTATTCAAATTTTCAGGCAGAATTCAAGAGATGAAACTGCTTTGTGACAAAGAGCTCCTATTTAAGAATATTTGAAACAACTAAGGAACACTGAAAAATACTGCTTAATGTTCTCTTCAAGATTACAAAAGTATCTGATAGGGGACAAAGGTAGGCCAAGGAATCATGTACCAACATTTATAACAATTCCTATATTGCACTGAAATTCCCCAACTTAATCCCATGTTAGACCAGTTAAGAAGCCATACCATTTTCAGTTCTTTCACTTTCTTGATTCGATCTGTCTATAAGGTTCTCTTTGCTTTGCTCTTTAAGGGAAGGTCGGTGAGCCTTTAATGTATTTACTGAGGAAGGAGCTGAAGTTCTTCTCTTTTCTATTTTCTCATCTCTATGTGGTGTAGTCCTCAGGGCTACGTGAAGAGGCGCATCTATAAAGAGAATAAAAACGAGTTGCATGCTTTAATATTTTTGTTTCAAAATCTACCTAGAACCATGAAAAGGAAGTACTTACCAGCAATAATTCTGGTTGTCTGAATGTATTGCCTCCACAGAGCTATACTGTAGGGTTTTTATATGCCTAGACATGTGACCTCGGAGCTGCTTATAAGCAGCAGTTAACAGCTGTTGGAGGGTGTGGATAACAATCACAGCTTTCCATATAATGACGGTATAAATTCTTTGCCCCCGAGTCATTCCTCAGAAACTCTACCACCAGAAGTACCCAAGCTTTAAAGCAGAAAGGAAAAGGGAGGTGAATACGGCTCTGTGGAGGCAACTGATTCAGATACAAGAATTCTTATTGATTGATGGCCTGTGATGGGATGTTACATGGGGTGGGATTTGAGTTACTACAGAGAATTCTTTCCTGGCTGGTGAGTCTTGCCCACATGCTCAGGGTTTAACCGATGGCCATATTTGAGGTCAGGAAGGAATTTTTCTCCAGGGCAGATTGGCAGAGGTCCTGCAGTTTTTTCGCCTTCCTCTGCAGTGGGGCACAATTCACTTGCTGGTAGATTCACTGCACCTTGAAGTCTTTAAACCATGATTTGAATATTCAATAGCTCAGACATAGGTTAGGGGTTTATTACGGGAGTAGGTGGGTGAGATTCTGTAGGTCAGACTAGATGATTGTAATGGTCCCTTCTGACCTTAAAGTCTATGAGTTTATGAATAATCTGTAGAATTTGCCACCTTACCGTTTACCCTTTTTCCAGATCATTTATGAATATGTTGACAGTATTAGTCCCAGTACAGATCCTTTGGGGACACCACTATTTACTTCTCTCCATTCTGAGAGCTGACCATTTATTCCTGACCTTTGCTTCCTGCCTTTTTAACCATGAGAGGACCTTCGCTCTGATCAATGGCAGCTTACTTTGCATAAGAGCTTTTGATGAGGGACCTTTTCAAAGGCTTTCTGAAAATCTAAGTGCACTATATCTACTGGATCACTCTTATTCACATATTTGTTGACCCCCTCCCCCCCAAAGAATTCTAATAGATTGGTGAGGATGATTTCCACTTACAAAAGCCATGTTGACTCTTCCCCAACAAATAACATTCATCTATGTGTCTAATCACTCTATTCTTTACTATAGTTTCAACCAACTTGTCTGGTACTGAAGTTAGGCTAATGAGCCTATAAATACCAGGGTCACCTATGAGCCTTTTTAAAAAATTGGTGCCACATTAACTAATCTTCAATTATCGGGTACAGAACCTGATTTAAATGATAGATTACATACTACAGGTAGCAGTTCTGCAATTTCATATTTGAATTCCTTCAGAACTCTTGGGTGAATACCATCTGGTCCAGGTGATTTATTACTGTTTAATTTATAAAGTTTTTCAAATACCTCCTCTACGGACACCTCAATCTGGGACAGTTCCTCAAATTTTTCACCTAAAAAGAATAGTTGAAGTGTGGGAATCGCCCTCACATCCTCTGCAGTGAAGACTGATGCAAATAATTCATTTAGTTTCTCCACAATGGCCTTATCCCCCTTGAGTGCTCCTTTAGCATGTCAGTCATCCAGTGGCCCCACTGGCTGTTTAGCAGGCTTCCTGCTTCTGATGTACTTTTAAAAATAAATTATTACTTTTTGAATCTTTAACTAGCTGTCCTTCAAATTCTTTGTTGGCCTTCCTAATTCTATTTTTACACTTGACTTGCCAAAGTTTATGCTTCTTTCTATTTTCCTCAATAGGATTTAACTTTCACTTTTTAAAGGATGCCTTTTTTTGTCTCACAGCTTTTTACTTTGTTGTTTAGCATGGTGGTATTTTTCTGTTCTTCTTAACATAATTTTTTGTATGTAAAAATTATTATTATATAATTGGTACCTTCAGCTGAGGATCTGAGACATTTCTCCTTATAGCTCACATATCACTCCTTTTACTCAAAACTCCATGAGTTCTCATCCCGCACACATTTACACAATAGTAGTCTTCATTGATTTCAACAGGACTACTCACGTGCAGAAAGTTATGCAAGTACATTAGTATTTGCAAGATCAGTGCCGAATTTTGTTATTCTGGTATTCTGAGCTTCTTAGCATCACAGTCTTAAGAGCCAGTTCACTCCCTGGCTAATTCCATTGATGTCAACTTCAACTGCAATTGCTACAACTGCAATTAGTTATCTGCAGATTAGTTGAATCTTCTTTATGGAAAGTGTGTGCAAAGCCTATCAGATCTTTTTCAGCCCAAGCAGTGCATAATTTAAAAAGCAAGGGCCCATTTCACCACCTACAGTAAAAATCCACAGGGCTAAATTGAAAGAATATATTCCAGTTCTTCTTCCACACCCCTTGGACAGATGGTCTTCCAAAAAAGATCTGGGGCTTCAATACCTCCCTTTCACCCCGCTGGCCAAAGGAATATCTGCCATGGTTAGTTGAGCTCATCTTTAACAGAAGGTTCTCCACCAGATAAGGTTCCCCACAGAAACAATAATCAACATTACACCTACATTTTCTTTCATCTCCACAAGGTTAAGAGAACAAAGAATCAGAAAGAAACTTCCTTCCATTTCAACCTGAAGCTAGTGCCAGATCACCAATGCAGCTGCACCAGTACAGATACTATCCAAGGATGAAGTGAATTTGTACAGAGTAAACTCAGTGGCCACAAACGCCCCACAAAAACTGCCTCTGTATTGCTCCTTAACATGCAGAGATTGAGTTCCCCTACATGGTCTTTGTGACCTGCTTCTCACAATATGGCAGAATTACAGGAGTTTTGCTTTTTGTTTTTTTTTTTAATGGTCCATTTGTGCCTGAAAAGCACATGAGCAAAACTGAATCAAGATTCAAAACCTCTGAATGAAAAGCTGTTTTGCCAGCTTAATTCAATAAAGCACTACCAGAAGCCCTTATAAGGCTATGAGTAACTGCACTGCAATACAGAAACTTTGAAATATAATCAACTAAAAAGACAATTGGTCCAAATGAGTTTTTCCAAAGCTGCAAAACACTCAGCATGAAAAACATCTTTGGTAGCAGACAAATTAAGATAGGAAATGAAAACACTAGAAGCTGAAACGCAGGAGTAAGTCTCAGAATGTATCCTATTTTAAAATAACACTTCATTTTTATATTGCTTCTGGTATCAGGACAGCTTTTATGGGAAGGATTTAAAACAGCTTGTGTTAAAATTATGTTAAAATTGGTCCTTTACTCAGAGGTATAAATTTTAAGTCAGATCAAACTATGCGGAAGCACTTAAGTTTTCATTCCTCAGGCATTCTGATACACAAGACATGGCCTTTACTATCCCTCAATAACACCACAAGAGGACATCAAGTTCACAGAGGCTGGGATGACCAAGGATATTACAAAAAGTAGAGTAGAATTTCCATAGATCAAATTATTAAAAGAACTAGAAATGCAGCTCAGAACCAGATCATATAAAGTACGAATCATCACAGACAAGACAGGAAGGAGAAAAAGCCCATCTCGATCATTCTCAAGTATTAACAGTTCTCCACAATATTTTTTCTGTCAATACTTATTTAGTTTGATTTAAATGTTTTGTATAGTAAAACTATAGAGCAGGGGTCTCCAAACTACAGCCTGAATCCGCCCCGTGGCTTCAATTTGTCCAGCTCCCCAAACAACAGGGGAGAAGGGAGCAGGCAAAGGCTGCTGCAGCTGAGCCGGCAGGGGGAGGGGCTGCCAGCAGCAGCTCACACATGGGAGCAGCTCAGCTGAGCTCTGCAGAGGGGTGAATGCCCTTGGGAGCCAGTGTCCCCCAAAAAGGGGAGCCAACTTAGGGGAGAGTCACTGCTGCAGCTGAGCAGGCACAGACCCCTGCCTTAGAGTAAAAATACAAGCCAGATGATTAATTATAACTCCAATAAATGGAGTAAGGAAGATGGAAATAAAATTTTAAAATGTGAAATCATTTTTAATGTATTAACAAATAGTGTGATTTCACAGTACCTATGTTGATTATACAGCTACTTTTTTACCTGATTTAGAATTTAATGCAACACTGACAGTGGTGTTTTTTACGATTTGCATCTATTTTGCATAAATGTTTTCCAGTTGCTTCAGCCAGCGAACCGCCTTCCAAAATCTAATATGGCCTTCGTCTAATAAAGTTTGGACTACCCCAACTACCCTACTATAGAGGGTAGTTATCCTTAAAAGCATTCCTCACTAACTCGTTTAAGAAAAATTCTACCAACACTTAATCCAATTTTTTTAATTTTGCTTTTAAAAAAAAACCTGTAAAACTACTTAGAATGTAAGATTTTTAGTTGTGTAGGATACTAAAAACCACCTTCAGGTAGGTAAGTGGTATATGAACAGGAGAGGCAGCCTCTGAAATGAGGAACCATTGTCTTTGCAAGGATATACATATACATTAAGATAACTAGAGAGCATAGTAAGGGGTGTGTTTAAAGCTATACACATCTTGCTTTAATTCTGGCTTAAAATAACTAACTGCTGCTTTTTAACTAGTTACACAAAATTTTGCAAGATATATTATTTAATTGTATAAAATAATTAACTTCACAAAATATTAATGCAACATTAAAGTTTAAAATCTCAAACTAACAAAAACCAAGAAACTCAGAATTTAGGTAAACACTGTAGTCTTTATCCCTATGCACTATAATGTGGCATAGATATATTTTGAAAATTATTTTACCAATATGGGCTAAGAGCAGAAGAAAATCCATAAAAACTTGTTTAAATGGAACTACAATAACCCCCCCCCCATTTTTTTTTTAAATTGCCCACTAAAGTAAGAATAACTTTTCCAAACAAGGTTGTAAAATACGAGAATACAGAATAGAAACGTAAAATATTACTCTGGTATTACATAAGACACTAGGAAGATATATGCATGATAGCTCAGATAAATTCTAGTAAGCATGGTTGTAAAGGAAGGCCTAGCAAACTACAAAAATGTAAAGCAGAAAACAATCAATAAGATTCCATTTTGAAGGGTATAAGTGGGTGTCACCTAATGAGAATCCTGCATTTTCCCATGCCCTTCTGATTTTCCCCTCTTCTACTCAAGTAAATTATACAAAATTACAAAAATCTCCTACACTTGTAGTCATGCAGAATAGGATTCCTGTCAGATTTCCACCAGCAGCTTAAAAGCAAGCAATTGTAATTACCACAGAAATCACAAGTGAGATTGGACTTTTAGTTACTTTTATCCCTTCTTTTAAATGAGAAAGTGAAAAAATCAGACTATAAGGGTTGGAAGGGACCTCAGGAGCTCATCTAGTCCAACCCCCTGCTCAAAGCAGAACCAATCCCAACTAATTCATCCCAGCCAGGGCTTTGTCAAGCCTGACCTTAAAAATCTCTAAAGAAGAAGTTTCTACCACCTCCCTAGGTAACCCATTCCAAAGCTTCATCCTCCTCCTAGTGAAAACGTTTTTCCGAATATCCAACCTAAACCTCCTCCACTGCGAGACCATTACTCCTTGTTCTGTCATCTGGTACCACTGAGAACAGTCTAGGTCCATCCTCTTTAGAACCCCCTTTCAGGTAGTTGAAAGCAGCTATCAAATCTCCCCTCAGTCTTCTCTTCTGTAGACTAAACAATCCCAGTTCCCTCAGCCTCTCCTCATAAGTCATGTGCTCCAGGCCCCTAATCATTTTTGTTGCCCTCCTCTGGACTCTTTCCAATTTTTCCACATCTTTCTTGTAGTGTGGGCCCCAAAACTGTACACCGTACTCCAGATGAGGCATGAGTTAGACATTGTCCTTTCCTCTTCTGAGAGCATTGTTTAGGGAAGAAGGACATTGCCAAACAAAAATAAAATGAAAGTATTTCAGGTGTAATTTTTTCTCTTTTTTCTTTTGTAGTTAAACAACGGTGTAATAGTGGAATAAATTACTGAAGGGGAACAAAAGAAGCTGCTGGGATAAATCAGTTCATGAAGTAACTTGGCCAGTTCCTGGAAGAGGGAATCAGATCAGAATGAGTTTTATCTTCTCTAATTTCTAAATATTGTTACATTATACCATTTGTATTTATGTTTCTAAATAAGATCTCTCAATTAAGGTAGCATAGGCGTGCGCACGGGGTGTGCTGGGTGTGCCCAGGCATACCCTAACGCAGGGTGGGCCGGTGGCTGCTGAGCTCTGGCTGGGGGGGCTGCTCCTCCCCATCCCCCCCACTGTTTCCCTTCCCCGCTGCCTCAGTGCGCCACACGAGCAGCACTCTAGGGGGCAGGGCTACACAACAGTGTGTCTGGCTCTGGACCAGACACACAGTGCACTCCGGGGGAACATCGTGGTAGCATGTCTGAGCAGCGACATGGTAAGAGGACTGGGGCCAGGCCGGGGGGTGGGGTTGGATAAAGGCCAGAGTGGGGCGGTCAGGGGACGGGGGTGTTGCATAGGACATGGGAGTCCCAGGGGGCCTGTCAAGAAGCAAGGGTGTGGGGTCCTGGGGAGGTGATGGGGGAGAGGTCTCTGGAGGAGGCGGTCAGGGGAGAAGGAGCTGGGGGGGCTTAGATAGGGAGTGGGGTCTGGAGGGGAGGGGGGTTAATTAGGGCGGGGGGTCTCGAAGGGGCAATCAGGGGACAAGGAACAGGGGAGCTTAGATATGGGGGGGAGTATTGGGGGGGAGCAGTTAGGGTGGGGGGATCGCCATGGGGGTAATCAGGGGACAAGGAGCGGGGGGGGAGGGGGTTGGATGGGCCGGGGGCTTTGAGGGGTGGGAAGTGGGTGGGGTCGGATGGGGGCAAGGCCGAGCTGTTTGGGGAGACTCAGCCTTCCCTGGATGCACACCCTCATGAAATGGGCTCCGCACACCTATGTCAGGTAGATATTTTGAAGAACAAGATGATTAACCTTAAGGATCCTTATTTGCTTAATATCTATCATGTAACTGAAATGTTTTCCACTAATTTTCCCTTTTCATTCTAGATACGAGAATGCTCCTTAGAAATGGAGATAGTCAACATACTTACACAATGAAACAGATGTAGTCCGCCTTCTGTTTAAACTTCTTTTCTTGGCTTTTTCAGAAGCCAAAAACCCTCTTGTTTGAATATTTCTTTGCACTGGACTCTGCTGTGGTTCTGGTGCCTTCTCCACTCCATGAAAATATTTCATATGATAATGTAGCAACTTGGCTTTGCGGAATGATTTTGAACAGTCCAAGAGCTTGCATCTAAACTTGTGATCTTGGTCAACAGTCACAGCTTTTGAAGTAATAAAATCATCTGTTCTCTTAAAAGTTTTTGTTACTGTAAGGACAAAACAAATAATATTCCCCCATGCTTTTGTTGTATTTATCAAATGTTTCTCTAAACTTAAAAAAATTAAGAAACTAACATATTTAAACACAAAATACTATATTAGCTATGAAACAAAAAGTATTGTTGCTATTAGCTGCTTTTCAGATCAACAGCCTAGACAGATACTAACCTGAGACTGTTTTCCTTATTGTGGTTTGATGTAACTACTACTAAAATGTCCATAAAAATGTTTATTAACCAACAGCTATTGTAATAGGGAACACAATATATTATAGAGATGTTGCTTAACTGAGCTTACTTGGGCCAATGGTAGATATCAGGGAAGCCTGCAGCACAACAGCTGTACCAATAGCTGTCTACGATGGAAGCAGCATGAACACTACATGTTTCACTTAAAACAGTAATGGCACATCCGATCAAGTTTTTTAAAACATTAATATTCTGATATTAGAGCACTGGTCAAGAGAAACATTTTTTGCTTGCTAATATAACTGATTGGGAATCCTGTCAGATCCAACTATAAATATTTGTTAAAAGTTAAGTGGAATGCTGCAACAATGAGCAAAAAAGCAAAGCTGTCCTTCAAGTAAATTAGGTTTAACAACAAAAATTTTAAAAATTGCACACAGTAAATGTGAAGGCATGACATTAAGCAAAGGCAAATTTAGGATAAATTTCAGGAAACATTTCCTAGTCAGATTTATTAGACTACATATTAGTTTCTCAATAGCACCACTGGAAAAAAACTTTGTTCAAGTCTTCAAACTGGCCTGGAATAAGCATAAGAGAATATAGTCTACAGAACATTAGCCAGAAGATGAATTAAACAGATTTAGTCACATCTCTTCTAAGGTTCCAAACATTTTAACTTGTTTTGATGGGAATTACTGTACTCTTGAAAGAAAGATTTTGATTAACAAAAGAACAGTCTGAACTTCCTGTGGTGCTGACAGCGATACCTAAAAGAAGTGCCCAAATGGGAAGAGCGGAGAAATGCCAACATAGCACAATTTTATAAAAAGAAAAGAATGATCCCAGCAATAATCATATAAACCTAACTTAATCACTTAAGATAAATCACTAAATATCTAGAGGCTAATGGAATAATATGACACAACATGAGTTTATAAAGATTTTTTTTTTTTCCAGGGACAATGTGGTGGGCTTTTTAAAACAAAAAACAAACAAACAAAAAACACAGAAGTGCAAAGTTAGTGAATAAAGTTACTGCAGTTCATGCTGTGTATTTAGATTTTTAGTAACCCAATTGCATAAAATACTTTACCACAAAAAAACTCCACAAAAGAATAATATTAAATCATGGTATCTTGAGTTGAGGGAGGGCAAAGTATCTACTATAACGACCCAAAGCTAGCAAGTTCAGTGAACTGGATATGGGAGTAAGCAGCCTGTTAATGAAAAAAAAAAATCACATTAAATTGGGAGGAGTTTAACACACCAACAAGGACACAGAATTAATTCAAAGGGAACATGAGAGATGATAAACATGGTCAGAAAAGTGTGGGGGAAAATGATCCGAGAGCCAGTCACTGGGAGGGAGGAAGATGGGAAGCAGTATTGCCAAGATGACCTAGGCATAAGAGCGATGGCAATTTGGATAAATATTTGTAATAAGAGATAACAAAAATAGCCAATGAAATTTAGGGCTAAATACACAGAGGCATCATGGAGCAGGAAAGTAAATTGTCATGGTGAGACTGCATCTGAAATGCACTCAGTTTTGGGTACTACATTGTCTGAAAGAAACTGACACACCTGAAAGAGTTCAAAGAGAGAAAAGCAACAGAAGTACTCAATAGTACTAGACAGACTGATTTCTGGGGAAAGTAGGAGAGTTTATACGTATGCAGCAGGGTGCCTAAGAGAAAAGTGGAGAGATTTAACAAGCTACAGTTATTTACTGGGAGGGAACAAGAACGAAGAGGAATATTTTTAGGGTTGTACGTGGAAGAAATAAGGAGAAAGGGGAAGAAAAATATCAAGAAAGGCAAAATTTAGGCTTGGTATCAGTTAGAACTTCCTGACTGAGTGATTTCAAATTACAGTGGCTTCCGGTTAAATGGGACACATCGGGTCCAGAACAATTTGGCCCAATTAAGTGGCTGCCCCCAATTAACCGAAGTAAATAAAAAGGGACACTGTTTTCATTCCTTGCAATGTGTCCCAATTAAGCGGCTGCCCCCAATTAAGCTGTGGCCCGATTAACCGGAATCCACTGTATTTTGATAATTTCAACAAACCTAAACAGGGCTAAGTTACTGGGATGGCAAATCTTGGCAATATCAAAACCTAAAATATTGTATTCATTAAGAATGAAACATATAACGGAAGTGGAAGGAAATTTTATTCAATTTAGAAGTAACATGAAGAGGGTAAAATATTGTTCAACAGCAGAAAGGAGGACCAATAGGGTCTCAGGCTTCAACAAAAAGAAATAAAATGACAAGGGAAACTATTGTACAATTGCCGTGATTAGACAGGAGTCCTGTATCCAAGCTTGGTGCATCTTTCTTCCAAATTGTACAAACTCATGTTGTACAAATTCTTGCAAAGGTATAGAGAACAGGTTCTAACGGATCTGATAAACTAAAGTTTGGAGAAGAGGCGGCAACAGAAGAATTGAGAATGGGCTGGAATCAGGAGAGAGAAAGTGAGGGAGAACTTACTCCAATGGGCACAAAGGAATCTATTCAAACTCTAGGGCAGACGTGGGCAAACCTTTTGTCCGTAGGGCCACATCGGGATTCAAAATTGTAGAGGTCCAGGTAGGGAACGCTGTGCCTCCCCAAACAGCCTGGCACCGCACCCTATCCAACCCCCCACCCACTTCCTGCTCCGACTGCCCCCCTCAGAAGCCCCAACCCATCCAACCACCCCCCTGCTCCTTATCCCGATTGCCCCTCTCCCGAGACCCCCCCACCCATAACCACCCCCACTCCTTGTCCCGACTACCCACTCCCAAGACCCCACCCCCTATCTAAGCCCCTTGCTCCTTGTCCTGACTGCCCTCTAAAGAGATGACCACCCCCCATCCCTAATCACCCCCCAGAACCCCACCCCCTATCCAACCTCCTTGCTCCTGACTGTCCGGACATGCAAACCACGCCCTGACAGGCCCCCTGGGACTCCCATGCCCTATCCAACCCCTCTCACCCCCCTGTGCCCTAAGACCCTCTGCCCCTTATCTAACCCCCCATCCACAGACTCGCTACCACACTGATCTGCCAAAATGCGCAGTCCCACCCCCGAGAGCACTGCTCACGTGGCGCAGTGAGGCTTTGGGGGAGGGGGGACGGAAGAGGGACCAGGAGCAGCCTCCCAAGCTGGGAGCTCAGGGGCTGGACAGGAAGAGCCCACAGGCCATAGTTTGCCTACCCCTGCTCTAGGGCAATAATAGGAAATACACAAGCATGCCTGAATTTCAAACTACAAAACTTAGGTTTATCACCACATAAACACATCTTCCCCCCTTCATATGATAATGCTCACATGCAATACTCTGCTCATGGGAATTAATATAAAGTAGGTGTGCAACTGTTCTACCCAGGAAGACTTGGGAAGAAATTGTACCCCAAGGAAGCACAATCTCTTCCAAGCTTGATGGTAAGAAAGGAAAGTATGCAGTGGTGGAAAGTGGAAGCTCCTCCTCTCCCACAACAGTCCAAGAAAAACTGGACCTTGACTACTGTGATTCTTGGTCACATGCAATAGATATTAGCAGAATTACCCAATTTGAGAAAAGAAAGGTACTTTTTATTGAGGACATACTAGCAATGAACTTACAGAGGTTCCACCTTTTCCTAGAGCATTGGGGGGGGGGGGGGAGGGAGATGAACTTAATACAGTAGACTCTCGATTATCCAGGATGATAGGGAAAAAAATAATTCTGGTTAATAAAATCCTGGATAATCACCATCCATAGGAAATATGGGGAGTGGGGGTTGATTCACCAGCCATCCTACACCGGGGGAAGGGGGTGTTGGTTCACTGGCTGCCCTGCGCCCTGGTAGGGGTTTTTTTGTGTGTGCGCTTGGGGCGGCAGCAAAGCCAGAGCAGGCCCTGTGAGTTGTGCATATTTTTTTTGACATCCTGGTTAATCCACATCCTGGTTAATCGAGAGTCTACTGTATTGCAAACTAGCAATTTCCTGTGACTATTGAGGTCTATCAGTGTGAGCACTCTATGTACTCCACCATTTATTTTGGGGTTCTTATGACCTAGAATGCTGAAAGAGAAAGTTACTTACCAGAATTCTGGACGTCTGTCACAGATCACCAACCCATAAATCATATAGATCTTAAAAATTTGGCTTATGATTTAGAATTTTCAGCTAAACTGTTAGGGTAATAACCCATAGAGGGCACAAACTAAAGCATGCAAACTTTCTGAGAGTTGGTAACTGTTTATCCTTAAATTATTTTTCATACAAATAGGAACTCTTCTGAACTCTACCTGTCACCCACCCACTGACCACTCAATCTACTGCTTCATGCATCTTCAGAGGACAAAATCTTCAGTTACATGTGTTATTTGGTTTATTCTTTTACAATTGGTATGACCCAGCTTTCTTCTACGCCTCTGGAACTTCCCCAGTTTTCAAAATTTGAGGCCCTGTCTACAAAAGTTATGCCATTTTAATTAAACCGCTTTTGCTTGTCCACATTATGCTCCTTGTGTCTGCGGAGCACATCCACACTAGAAGTTCTTACAGTGACACAAAGCACTGCATTGTGGGTAGTTATTCCACTGCGCAACTGACTGCAGGATACTTTGTGAAGGCTTTATAATGTCTCATGGAGGCAGGAACAGCTCACAGAGCTCGCCACACGAGAAATGTCAAAGATTTCCTGAATTCTGAAAGGGCAGGGGCACATGTCTGCAGGGAAGCCAAGTTCAAAAGAGTGAGCTAAGCGGTCATAGTGGGCATTGTGAAATACTGGGGGAGATCAGTTATGTCAACATAACAAATAGTGTCAACACCGATGCTTTGTCATTTTAACTTTGTCACAAAAAACTTTATACCTCTTGGCAAGGCAATTTTGTTTTGCCACCAAAAGTAGCTTTGTAGTGTGTACACCTCCACTGTGTAAAAGCTGCCTTTTTCCAACAAAACTGTGTAGCATATGAAGACACTTACCTACCTTCGTAACTGCTCTTTGAGATATGTTGTTCACGTCCACTCCAAATTAGGTGTACACTTTTTCCCTTAGCGGCTCCCATCAGGTCAGCTGGCCCTAGAGCGGTGCTCTTGAAGAGGTGCATATATTACCCTACCAGCCCGACCCACCCTTCAGCTCCTTTTTGCCATTCATTCCGGCAGAGGGGAAGGAGGGTGAGTATTGTAATGGACATGAACACCACATCTCGAAGAGTTATGCAGGTAGGTAACCGTCTTTTCTTCGAGTGATTATTCACGTCCATTCCAAATCACATGACTTCCAAACTTATCATAGGAGGAGGGTAGGAGTCATGGAAAGATTGACTGAAGAACCACGGCATCATCACTGGCTTACTGGTTGACCACACAATGGGCTGTGAACGTGTGCACCAAACACCAGGTCGCTGCTTTGCAGATGTCCTGGATAGGGACCTGGGTCAGGAACGCCGTCGAAGATGCTTGCGTCCTGGTCGAATGTGCCATGATCGCGGGGGCTGGAATCTTGGCCAGATCATATCCGGCACGAATGCAGTCCGCAATCCACAATGATATGCACTGCGCCAAGACCGGAAGGCCCTTCATTTGTCCACAATGGCGACAAACAACTAGGTTGACTTCCGAAAAGGCTTAGTCCGCTCCAAGTAGAACACCAGAGCCCTACAGACATCCAGGGAATGCAGACTACTCAGGTCTTTGTGAGGTTTAGGAAAGAATACCGGCAAACAGATGACCTGATCCATGTGGAACTGGGAGACCACCTTAGGGAGGAACTTCGGGTGCGGCCTGAGTTGCACTTTATCCTTATGAAAAACTGTATAAGGTGGCTCAGAGGTGAGGGCCCTCAGCTCAGACACCCTCCTTGTCAAAGTAATGGCCATCAGGAACACCACTTTCCAGGAGAGGTGAAGCAGAGAGCAAGAGATGAGGGGCTCCAACGGAGGGCTCATGAGCCTAGAGAGGACCAGGTTTAAATTCCAGAGTGGAACCAGTGATCGAGAGTGCAGGAACACCCTGTACAGACCTTTGAGATGCCCCACCATGGGGTTGGAAAACCCCCCAGGTGGAACGCCAAGATGGCCGCCAGGTGTACCTTGATTGAGGAAGGAGAGACCCCTTGCTGCTTTAGGAGCAGGAGGTATTCCAGGATGAGCGAGACAGCTGCTGTACCTGCTTGGGTTCGCACCAGCAGCAGAGCCTTCTCCACTTAGCTACGTAAGTTGCCCTGGTGGAAGGCTTCCTACTGCCAAGGAGAATCTTTCACCAGAAGAGAGCTCTGGCTCTCCATAGGATTCAGCCACAGAGCTTCCACGCCATGAGATGCAGGGATTGTAGGTCTGGGTGGAAGAGGGGCAGTGCAATCAGGGCAAGAGGTCCAACAGGGTCATAAACCAGTGCTGACGAGGCCAAACGGGCGACTATGATCACCGTCGCCTTGTCCCTGAGAATTCTGAGGAGGACCTTGTGGATGAGAGGGATTGCAGGGAAGGCGTACTTCAGACTCCTGCCATCCATCACCCCCCTCTGACAGACAGAGGCTAGGGACACCATTCATTACCCATCCCGGCTAATAGCCATTTATGGACTTAGCCTCCATGAATTTATCCAGCTCTCTTTTAAACCCTGTTATAGTCCTAGCCTTCACAGCCTCCTCAGGTAAGGAGTTCCACAGGTTGACTGTGCGCTGTGTGAAGAAGAACTTCCTTTTATTTGTTTTAAACCTGCTGCACGCCAATTTCATTGAGTGGCCCCTAGTTCTTCTATTTTGGGAACAAGTCAATAATTTTTCCTTATTTACTTCCTCCACACCACTCATAATTTTATATACCTCTATCATATCCCCCCTTAGTCTCCTCTTTTCCAAGCTAAAAAGTCCTAGCCTCTTTAATCTCTCTTCATATGGGACCCGTTCCAAACCCCTAATCATTTTAGTTGCCCTTCTCTGAACCTTTTCTAGTGCCAGTATATCCTTTTTGAGATGAGACCACATTTGTACGCAGTATTCTAGATGTGGGCGCACCATGGATTTGTATAAGGGCAATAAGATATTCTCCGACTTATTCTCTATCCCTTTTTTAATGATTCCTAACATCCTGTTTGCTTTTTTGACTGCCGCTGCACACTGCGTGGATGCCTTCAGAGAACTATCCACAATGACTCCCAGGTCTTTTTCCTGATTGGTTGTAGCTAAATTAGCCCCCATCATATTGTATGTATAGTTGGGGTTATTTTTTCCAATGTGCATTACTTTACATTTATCCACATTAAATTTCATTTGCCATTTTGTTGCCCAATCACTTAGTTTAGTGAGATCTTTTTGAAGTTCTTCACAGTCTGCTTTGGTCCTTACTACTTTGAGCAGTTTAGTATCAACTGAGTACAAGGTTGGTACTCTACCCTTGAGCGCACCTTCAAAAACGCTGCTTATTTCCCAGCTGAGGCTTGTTTTGGCCTTGGCTAGGCATGGAATTCTGCCATCGCCTATTGTTTCGGCCCTGCCTACGACATGGCTCCTGTTTGGGTCTAGGCTGGTTCTGCCTTTGTTGTGACGGCTGGGGCTTGTATGACTGAGTCGCCGGCATGTGCATCCCCAAAGACTTGAGGGTGGCCCTGGAGTCCCTGAGGCTATGCAACCTGGCATCCGTCTGTTCCGAGAAGAGGCCCAACCCCTCAAAGGGAAAGTCCTGGAGGGTGCTTTGGACGTCTGATGGAAGGCCCGAGGCCTGAAGCTACACCAACCGCCGCATGACCATCCCTGAGACAATGGTCCTGGCCAACGCATCCGCTGAATCAAGAGAGACCTGAAAGGAGATTTGGCTACCGCCTTCCCCTCTTCCACCAGTGCCATAAACTCAGGGTGAGAGCCCTGGGGCAGACGAGCAAACTTAGAGACTGCTGCACATGAGTTAAAGTCTGTTTAAGATGGCCTGCTGATTTGCTATTTGCAACTGGATCTCCCCTCCCCCACCCCCCCCGAGGAGTAGTGGAGTAGTCCTTCCTCCCAAACAGGTCCAGTCACTTGGTCTCCTTGGCCCTGGTCATGTCGCTCCTTCTCATTAACAGCTGAGACAACCAGGGAGCAAGGTGCCTTCAACTCTTGTAAAGGAAATAGGACTCTGAATTCAGATATTGAGAGAACTACGGGGGAAAACTAATTTTCAGCTACTTTGTTTTCAAATATATGTATTTGTAGTCAGTCTCTACACATTTCCATTACTAATTTCTGAACATTATTTTAAAAAGCATTTCAGTTTATAATTATTTGGAATCGAACTTTTTTGAAACTACTTAAAGACTTTGCATTCTAAATGAATATACAAAGACTACATCATGGTAGCTTTTCCATTTCTAGCTTTTTATTAAAATTAACTATTAATCCAAATGTTTTACAACCCTTCCCTGTTAGATATTCCAAGGCCAGATGGAATGGTTGTGATCATCTAACACAGGGTAGAGAACTTCCCCAAAATAATTCCTAGAACAAGTCTTTTAGAAAAAGATCCAATCTTGGGTTAAAAATAGTCAAACAATGGAGAATCCACCACAAAAACTGGATAATTTTTTACAATGATTAGTTACTCTCACTGTTAAAAATTAACACCTTATTTCCAGTCTGAATTGGTCTCAACTTCCAACCACGAGATCTTGTTTTACCTTTCTCTGCTAGACTGAAGAGTCCACTCTTAAATATTTGTTCCCCATGCAGATATTTATATACACTGTAATCAAGTCACCCTGTAACCTTCTCTTTGTTAAACTAAGTAGATTGAGCTCCTTGAGTCTATTGCTATAAGGCATGTTTTCTAATCCTTGAATCATTCTCATGGCTCTTCTCTGAACCCTCTCCAAATTTATCAACATCCTTCTTCAACTATGGGCACAAGAAAGGGATACAATATTCCAGCAGTGGTTGCATCAGTACCAAATACCGGGGCAAAATAAGCTCGCAATACCTACTCAAGATTCCCTTGTTTATGCATCTCAGGATCACACTAGCTCTATTTGGCCACAGCATCACACGGTGATCTTACGCTGATTATCCACGACGATCGCCAAATCTTTTTCAGAGTCACTACTTCCCAGGATCGAGTCCCCCAACCTGTAAGTATGGCCTACATTCTTTGTTCCTTGATGTATACATTTAAATTTTTCCATATTAAAACACATATGATTTACTTGTGCCCAATTTACCAAGTGACCCAGACTATTCTGTATCAGTGACTTACCCTGTTCATTATTTACCAGTCCCCCAATGTGTGTGACATCTGCACCCTTTATGATCATTTTATATTTTCTCCCAGATTAAAAAAAAAAGTTAAATACCATAAGGCCAATAGCCAATTCAAACAGGACTTCAAACACACCTGATCAATAAAAAGAACAGGAGTACTTATGGCATCTTAGAGACTAACAAATTTATTTCATCATAAGCTTTCGTAGGATATAGCCCACTTCATCGGATGCATAGAATGGAACACACAGTAGGCAGGAATATATACACATGAAAAGGTGGAAGTTACCATATCAATTCTAAGAGGCTATTTAATGTAGATGAGCTATTACCAGCAAGAGAAAAAATCCTTTCGTAGTGATAATCAAGACGGCCTATTATCAGACAGTCAACAAGAAAGTGTTAGGATACACAACATGGGGAAATAAATTCAACTAGTGTAATGACCTAGCCATTTCCAGTCTCTGTTTAAGCCTAAATTGATTGTATCCAATTTGCAAATTAATTGGAGTTCAGCAGCTTCTCATTGGAATCTGTTTTTGAAGTTTTTCGGTTTCAAAATTGTCACCCTCAAATCTGTTATTAAGTGACCAGGGAGGTTGAAGTGTTCTCCTACTGGTTTTTGAATTACATTTTGAGACCTTTACGTTAGCACACTTTAAATGGGTTAAAACAGGTTATGTTAATTTTATATAATTGCAGTTTTTTAATCAAAATGCCATTACCAAATCAAAGCCATAATATATCAACATTACCTCTATCAACAAAACTATCTAATGTGTTTTTCATAAACCTATGTTGATTTGCATGAATTACATTACCTTGCCTTTAACCCTTTTTCTATAGTCACTAGTTCTATTATACACTATAAGTTAAGTACCATGCATATGAGAACGCCATAATCCAAAAACATATGATTATTATATGGAGGCCATAGTTAAGGCAGAGTTAGCACTTAAAGTTCAACCATTTTAAGTATGAAGAATAGAGAATATTGTACCCACTGAAATCACAGCACGTGCAGAATTAATGTTCTAAGAATTTACATGTAAATCTAATAAGTAATTTATAAAAAAAAAATTAAAAATGGGTTCTTTAAGAAACTGAATACTCTGTGTCAAATAAGATCATTCGGGATTTATAAAATTTTAGTGTACTGTCTACCAACAGACACTGGCAGAGGTGTAAACATTAATGTGACAGGTAGGATGTTTCCCTTTCATTATTTTTTAACAGAAGTTTGTCAAAGGCTGAAGATTACTAATCTCCTTCAGGGATACACAATAAAAAGAGGTTTTTTCCTCCTGCTGATAACGGCCCATCCAAATTAAACAGCCTCTTAGAATTGGTATGGTAATGTATAACTTTTTTTTTTGCTTACTGTGTACATAAATACATCTTATTTCTGTTCCATTCTATACATCCGATGAAGTGGGCTATAGCCCATGAAATCTTATGCTGAAATAAACTGATTAGTCTCTAAGGTGCCACAAGTGTGCCTCATCTTATTTACAATAAAATTTGGTAACAAAGAGTCCTGTGGCACCTTAAAGACTAACTATAAAGTTTTGAAGCATAAGCTTTCGTGGGCTAATACCCACTTCGTCGGATGCAAGCAGTAGAAGTGCTCTGCTTGCATCCAACGAAGTGGGTATTAGCCCACGAAAGCTTAAGCTTCAAAACTTTATCGTTAGTCTTTAAGGTGCCACAGGACTCTTTGTTACCTCTGCTATTCCAGAATAACATGGCTACCTCTCTGATTCTTGACAATAAAATTTGTTCTCTTTCAAAATGGCCATGATCAACCATTGTTTTGAACAGGACTAAGGCCACGGGATACCCTTAGTAAAGATGGCCATCACCTAATTCACCTGTTTCTAACAGTGTTTCTAGGGGCATCTTCCCAGAAGGTTGTTTGGCTTCATTGCCACCAGAAACAATGGGAAACAGGGACCTTCCTAGCTAATGATTGGTTGCATCTCAGTCCCATTGAGAACAGTGAAAATGGCAGTCATTTTGAAAGAGGACACTTCAGGGATTTCTATGAAGGATATTTTGTGCCAAAGCTACTCCTGAAGAAGAAACTTTTGGTTATGAAGAACAGCAGCAAAATATGACCCTTAATCCCCAAAATTTCTGTTAAAAAAATCTACTTGCTGTATCAGATCTACTTAGAGGTAGGAGATGGAGGGACAGGGACTGTGAAGTATGTGTACATACGGACATAAAAGGGCAGGAGGGAAAGGGAATCAAGTGTGTATAATCTACTACTCTAACAATGCCAAGCAGCTGTACACCCACTATAACTGTTCAATATGTTCTGGCTGCTTTGCATTAGTTCAGAATGGCTTACACTAGCAAGAATGGATAAATCAAGCCTTAAAAGTTAATTTTTAAAATGTCCTATCTTCAAATAACTGCAATGTTCACAGCATGACATTCTTTTGGGGCTTCTAATTTACTGTTTATGTATGAAAATTCAAATAATTACAAAATATATAACAAACTCCCAAACAACTATGTAAAAATGGAGTTAAGATCGAAAGTATGTATTATATGTTTAGGGTAAAGAAACATTAAAGAGTCAATTATCCCCACAAAGAAGAATTATATTTGAAATTCAAAGTTAAGGTTAACTTAAGGAAATCCATACATGTTATAATGTGGAAATGCAGTCAGGATACCCCAAGAACCTTAACTCTCCCCTGCAGTGATAAAAAGCGGGGAATATGTAGAAGAAATGAATAGCACTTTAAACATCAGTTAAGTCTTATTTGGGACCACAAAACACAACTATATTAATAGTTGGGACCACAAAACACAACTATATTAATCAGATAGCTAAAACCCAATAATTTGAAATACAAAATTACCACTGTGTTTGCAAAAAAGTGTTCTTCATAACCCCAAAGTTATAATAGAAAAACTCAAAGCATGTATTTTTCCTTTATCCAGCATTCATAGAAATGCTTTGCCCACCTCTTTTGTTTAGTAAATAATCATGTATGAGAAATGTTTGAGAAGAAAAAAGGTGCCTCGTGCCAGTGTTCTATCATAAATGCACAAAAAATACATAGCATTTTAAATTTGTTAAATCTAAATTTGAACCTGTAATAGAAGGCTCTTGTGTATCAGAAGATATAAAGGAGAGCTCAGGGTCATCAACATTTTCTTCCTTAAAACTGCTGTTCACATCAAGCGGTGTAGTCTGTGACACATCTCCAAAAGATTGAGGTGCTTGTTCACAGGAGTTTTGGTCAGACTCAGCAGGAATTTCTAACTGAACTAAAAGAAAAAGAAAAAGTTTGTTGGAGCAAAATACACAAAAACATCTGATAGCTAAAGTACTGGAAAAGACAGCTCTACATCACAAGATACTGAAGGCTTAAGGCAAAAACAGATGCACTGGTCTCACCATTTTCTGTTTTAGGTGAATAATAGGAATGTGTGAAACAAAATCTCCACTCCTTTCCCTTAGTGTTTGAATATCACATCCAGTCTTTTTAGCGTATGCACAACATGGCACGTGACCATATTCATCACTGAATTTGGTCCACTGTTGGATCATTAGCTTCCCCAGCTCAGGGTAGGTACTGATGAGGAGCGTGACATTAACACCATTCCATGCCCCACATCAAATCCAGTGATTCCAGCAAACCAGACAGTCTGATTGGTTTTAATAGGCTGGTTTTCCTGAGAAAGTCGGGGAGAGAATGGAGTTTCTCTATGGAGGTATTTAAACTAGGGCGGTCAATTAATCGCAGTTATCTTTCATGATAAAGAGATTGCACTATGGTACTTGTATGAGGTGAATTGAAAAATACAATTACTTGTTTTTTAAAGTACAAATATTTATAATAAAAAATAAATATAAAGTGAGCACTGTACACTGTATTCTGTGTTGTAATTGAAATTAATATATTTGAAAATGTAGTAAACATCCAAAAATATTTTAAATAAATGGTATTCTTTTGTTTAACAGTGTGATTAATCACGATTCATTTTTCTTATCGCTTGAGAGCCCTGATTTAAACAGTACAGTTCTCACTAGACCATGGTATCTTAAGTATGTGGCGGAGGTTCTCCAAAGGAGAGAGTGTGAAGTACAGTATTTGAGATTGTTCTAGTGGGGGGGGGAGGGGGAGAGTTGTACAATGGAGAAAAAGCACCCATCCAAACCAACGTAAGCACTATAAGGCAGGTAACATTTTATTTGGTGTTCGTTCAGGGCCTAAAAATGAGGTGCTGGTCTATGACGAGGCATTCCTAGGATGCAACTAATTAGGAAGTGAATAAATGAATGGATATGCTACATGCTTCAACTAGTTCCAATAGCGACAAAGAGTCCTGTGGCATCTTATAGACTAACAGACGAATTGGAGCATACGCTTTTGTGGGCAAATACTCACTTCATCAGAGCTTATGCACCAATACATCTGTTAGTCTATAAAGTGCCACAGGACTTTTTGTCGCTTTTGCAGATCCACACTAACACGGCTACCACTCTGATTCTTGACATCATGCAAGGCATTGCATTTCGCTGTATGGAGTGGAAATCCATCAACCTCATGAAGAAACTTGCACAAGTACAGACAGATATCGTCTTCCTTTCCAAGTGGGTATTCACCCACGAAAGTTTATGCTCCAAAATGTCTGTTAGTCTATAAGGTGCCACAGAACTATGACGCTTTTGCAGATCCAGACTAACACGGCTACCCCTCTGTTACTTAGTTCCAAAAGGGATCCTTAAAAACCTAGGAGAAACAGTTACTATGGATTATCTAGACAATCTGTCCCCAGTTCAAGTGAATTCCAATGTATCAACTACACATAAAACCTATTTCTTAAATCAATTTTATCAATCTTCTTTGCAAGTTAAAGTCATTTAAACATCTTAGTAATTAGTTATAACACTTGACTAAACCACTCTCCTTCGTAATAACCCAAGAGCATACCATTATAACCAAGTACTTACGTTCCTCAGGTTCCTTTGGACTAGATACTGGATCTTTCAAAGGTTCAATTTCAGCAAAAGCGGTTGTAACAAGATCTGTATTTATTATCTCAGAACTACCACTGGATGATAGCCTTGAGGATCGTCTCCTAATTTGGTCTCTTTCATTGCTGTCTGGAGAGTTTTTCAACTTTTCCTGAGCTAAAAAGCATAATAAATTTAATTTCATTGTGCAACAGCTGTCAATAACGAAAACATTGAAGCTTGACAATGAGGTACTATTGGCTATGTGATTAACCAACGGTCTGATGTTATCCGGGACCACACACTGTAGAAATGGGACAACCAGTTCAAACAATGGGGGGACGGACCTGCAGATCACTTATGCCTCTACCTCCAGTAACTGGAGTTCTGATTATTAAACAGGCAAGTAACTTTCCATTCTCCTTTGAGTGACTGTCCATATGCATATTCCGCTGCTGGCGACTCCTAAGCACTGATCTTATATAATGGAGGTGGGAGCTTGAAATCTTTCGGAGAATAAAGATTGCAACACTCTCCTCAATGAAGTGATGGCGACTAGAAACAGTTTTCATTTACATATGCAAGAGGGAATCTTTTGGTAACTGTTCAGAGGGTGCTCTCATTAAAGCCAAGAGAATTAGACTCAGGGCCCATGGAAGTGACAGGGTCCTTGACCAATGATAACATCTTAATCAGGCCTTTGAGGAACTTGATCACAGCTGGTTAGGAGATGGTTGTACAGCTGTCTATAGGTGCATGATAGGCTGAGGTCACCACCAAGTATACTTTGACTGAATTCAAGGATAAATTACTTTGTTTTATCGCCTATACATAATTCAGAATTCAAGATATCAAGTAGTGATGCACTTCCACAAGTGAGAAAACCTGGCCTATTTCTGCAGGTAAGTTTCCCTCAATGTCCTTCCTGCTATTTATGAGGGACAAGCCTAAGAACCCCTTAGAGGCAACGGCCAAAAAGTTAAATGTTCTGCCAGCAACTCCTGTCAGGCCAAACTCATTACACTGACCACATTGCTATCATAGTATTTACCTATAAAGAGCATTGTGAAGTGAAAATGGCACTGACTCACAACGAACTGGAGGAAATGTCGATCGGGAGGGCGGATGGCGATGTGAGAGTAATAGTCTTTCATGTCTCATATCGAGGGCAGCGTACCAATCCCCCGGATCAAAGGATGGGATAATAGTGCTCAGGGAGACCATGCGGATACTGATTTTGACCAAATATTTGTTGAGCCCACGAAGGTCTAAAATGGGACGGAGGCCCCCCTTTGCCTTGAGAATTAGAAAATAACGGGAGTAAAACTCCCTTCCCCTTAGTTCCTGCAGAACTTCCTCCACCACTCCTGTCTTGAGGAGTGAATAAACCTCCTGCATTAGGAGATGCTCGTGAGAGGGGTCCCTGAAGAGGGATAGGGAAGGAGGAAAACTGAAGAGAATATCCTTCTTTTACTGTGCACAGGAACCAACGGTCTGATGTTATCCAGGACCACACACTGTAGAAATGGGATAACTGGTTCAAAAAAATGGGGGGACAGATCCGGGTACAGGGTTGGTACTCTGCCCTCAAGCGCACCTTCAAAAGCCCTTATTTCCAGATTGGGGCTTATTCCGGCCCTGGTTAGGCGTTATATTTTGTTGCCACCTATTGTTCCTGCCTGGGTCTGAGCTGATACTACCTTTGTTGTGATGGCTGGGGCTTGTATGACTTTCTTTGAGTCGCCGGCATATGCATCCCCAAAGACTTGAGGGTGGCCCTGGAGACCTTAAGGTTATGCAGCCTCGCGTCTGTCTGGTCCGAAAAGAGGCCCGACCCTTCAAACAGAACGCCCTGGAGAGTGTTTTGAACCTCCAGAGGAAGACCCGAGGCCTGAAGCCATGCAGACCTCCTCATGACCACCCCGAGGTGATAGTCCAGGCCGCCGCGTCCACTGAGTAAAGAGTGGCCTATAAGGAGGCCTTGGCCACCACCTTTCCCTCTTCCACCAGGACCGCAAACTCTGGGTGGGCACCCTGGGGCAGGTGATCTTTAAACATAGAGACAGACATCCATGAGTTAAAGTTATGTCTATTCAAGATCGCATGCTGATTTGCTATACACAGTTGGCTGCCCCCAGAGAGGTAGACCTTCCTCCCGAAGAAGTCCAGCCACTTGGCCTCCTTGGCCTTGGGGGCTGGGGCTTGCTGGCTGTGTTGCTCCTTTTCATTCATGGCACAGACGACCAGGGAGCAAGCAAAGTCGCAGGTGGCAGAAGAGGAACTCTTAATCCTTGGAGGGAGCCAAGTACTTCCTTTCCACGCCCTTCACCATTGGGGCGCTGGAGGATGGAGTCTGCCTGACTGCATTATAGTTTGTCTGGATCATTTTTATAAGGGGGAGCGCAATCTTGGAGGGACTCTCTGGGCTGAGGATGTCCAATACTGGATCCTCTTGCTCAACCACCTCCTCCACTTGCAGTCTCAGGCTTTGGGCAACCCTGCAGAGCAACTCCTGGTGGGCCCTGTGGTCAATGGATGGCAGCCCTGACACCGAGGTCCCCGCCACTACCTCGGACGAGGTAGTGTCGGACCGCCTCAAAAGGGTGGGACACGTCCAGGCTGGTGTAGTTGCCACACTTTGGGATGGTGCCAGGCTGGGCGCCGCTTCTAACAGCTGTTCCCTTTGAGAGTCTGCTGGTAGCCTGGACACCATAGCCCTCGATGATGGTGCAAGGAGATCTGCACCAGTGGAGCCCTGAGTACCCCAACCTGGAGGCTCTGGAAGACATGCCTTGCTGCTGGTGATAGGCCTATGGGGTCCAAAAGGGCCACTGGTCTGGCGAGCCCAATGTGTCTGACGAGAGGCCTGGGGCTCCCTGCGTGCCAACAGTCTGTGCATGTAGCTGGAGCGACCTGAGTCTGCCTCGAGAATGGGTTCCTCAGAATCCGAGGGCCATGGTGGTACTATAGCCTGCCCGTGCCAGGGAGTAGGGAAACAGCTCCTCGAGCAGTACCTGGGTCCAGGGGACCGGGATTGGTGCCTTCCACCTGGGGCCAGTGACCTCTGCTCCACACCGCATCGGTGCCAGGTTACCACCAGTGCTGGGGATCAGCACCCAGAGGGAGTGGGTGCCACAGGCCGAGTTGACTCTGATGCCGTTGTGTCCCGCTGGGCCAAGGGCATCTGGAAGTCGACTGAGGCTGAGCTCGACCAGGAGCGGTACTGGGACAGTGACCGCGAGTGGCGAACCATAGCCGGCTTTCCTGCAGATGGCACCCTGGTGGCGGCGCCAGAGGCTTCTCCCTGTCAGGGAGGGGGCTTGATGCGGACAATGACATCCCTTGCCGCCTCAAACGTGTCGCGCATGGAGGGCTGCCATAACCATACATAAGGGTAGCCTAGAATTCCTCCTTACCTGTAAGGGGTTAAGAAGCTCAGATAACCTGGTTGACACCTGACCAAGTACCAACAGGGACAAAAGATACTTTCAAATTTGGAAAGGGGGGGGGGGGAGGGTGGAGAGGCTGTTTGGTCTCTGTGTGTTTGTTTGCTCTTGGGACTAAGAGGGACTAGAAAGCAATTCATTTCCTCCAAATAATTCTGAACCAGTCTTTCATATTACAAAAATTGTAAGTACAGCCACGCAAGGCATGTAAGTTATCTTTTGTTTTCCACTTGTGAATTTTCCCTTTGATAGAGGGAGGTTTATCCCCATTTTTCTCTAACTTTGAAACTAAAGCTAGAGGGGGTTCCTCTCTATTTCTGTAAATCTTTTGTTACTCTGTGAGGTTATCTACCACCCTAATTTTACAAAAGGTGATTTTTACCTTTTCTTTAAATAAAATTCTTTTAAGAATCTGACTGATTTTATCCATTATTTTAAAGATCCAGGGGTTTAGATCTGGCTCACCTGTAACAATTGGTGAGGGTATTATTCTCAAGCCTCCCAGAAAAGGGGTGTAGGGCTTGGAGGGAATAGGAACTCCAAGTGGTCCTTTCCCTGATTCTTTCCTAAATCACTTGGTGGTGGCAGTGACCGTCCAAGGACAAAAGGATTTGTGCCTCGGGGAAGTTTTTATCCTAAGCTGGTAAAAATAAGTGTAGATGGTCTTTCATGCGGATCTATACCCTAGAGAGTTCAGAGTGGGGAGGGAAACCTGACAAGGGCCTCCTCCAACGCTCCATCGGCACTGAACTTACTCGGCCCGACGCTCAACAGGCCTCACAGCTCCCAAGCCCCCGGTTCCAGCACGTGGCCCAGGGCTGCACTTCCTGCCTGAGTACTAGGCTCCACGTGCGGCACTGCCTTTCTGTGAGGGGAGCGCCCTCTGCCCCCTCAGCCATGCCGTCTGGCCAGTTCCAGGGAGGTTGACCGGCACCAGGATCTCTCCTCCCTTCTCGGTGTCAACTTGAGGTACCCCGCCGACGCCAGATCCCGCATGAACGGTGTGCAGTGCCCCGAAGAAGTGCCAATGTCGGGCAGTCTGAGGCCGATGGCTGTAACACAGCATCCATGATCAGCTGCTTGAGGCGAAAGTCTCTTTCTCTTAGTTTTGGACTTAAGTCTTACAGATCTTGCAGTGCTTAGTCTGGTGCGATTCCCCTAAACAACGATGATCAGCACAGGCTTGCAGTACATGGCGCAAGCTTTAAACCCCTGGGCTTGCAGCAAGTCCCGCAGCCCAAGGCTCGTGCTGAAAGTAACTTCCAGACACTGCTAAACAAAAAGGAATTACTTACAAAGGAATTACTTACTACTACTTCTCTAATACTATGTTAAGGGATCACTCGCTAAGCGTGAGCTGTTCCAACATCGTCACGGACAGTTAGAAGGACCTGAAGGGGGGTCAGGTCGGCGGTGCAAGATCGCCACTCTAGGGAGCTCCCCTGCCAGGGGCCGCGAAAGGGAAAAGTTTCCAACATTCGTGAACGCGACATGCATACACCTAATTTGGAATGGATGTGAACAATCACTCAAAGAAGAATTGGAAGACAGAAAATAAAGGAACAAATAAAGAAAAGTAAGACTACTTCTGGCCTGGCTCCCCTTTCTTGACTAAGAGAGGATAGGTAACTTGGGTGGCCCAGGTTACCCAGCTGCCATATTGCCTTCTGGGGAGGGCTGGGGAGCAAGGAGGTCATCCCCTCACAGCGCCTTCCTCCACCTCTTCCGTGCCCATTCCAGAAAGCAGCTAGATTATCTGGTTACCAGCGTGCCATCTCGCCTTCCGGAACAGAGACCTGGGTCTAGGGAGTTCTGTACTTTTTTTAGTATTTGAACACTGGCATACACACACACCTACACATGACTGTGTATATTCTTTTACAGTGCCTTACTTTAACAGATGTCTTGGATTTACATTTAGATTAATTTATTAACAAACAATGTAATATACTGATCTCTTTAATATAATTGATATTTTTATGTACACAAGTGGTCTAAAATTCAGGTGAAATATTGGTAAATACCCAATAATAGCTTGTGTAAAATCTGGGATTTTTCTGGTCAAAAACGGTAAAAAAAAACCCCCAAAACTAAGGGCCTTGTTGGTACAGCAGTCTCTGCTAAAGTATTCTGTACATCAGGTAGATGTATGACCAAAAGAGAAACACAATGTGTGATGCACTAGTTCCATGGTCTGATGGCTTCCTAGCAGAACTGGTATGATCTTACTCCTCCTGTTGATGCAGAACATGGTGGTCATATTGTCCTCCATTACCTGGACTAATCCACCCTGTGATGTACTGAAGGAAGGACTCAAGCCATGCATCCAGCTCAGCACTCCAAGAGACTGATATACATTCTTGGCGCTCTCTGGACCCAGAGAGGCAAGAAACTATCAATCTCTTGGTAAAGTTTCTCGTGTGTGCGCGCTCCGCATGCCCTAAGCAAAGTGTCTACAACTATAATCTTTGATCGGAGTGGAGGCTGGGAGGAGATCCCAATACAAGCATTAACAGGGTTTTTCCATCGCTTCAGGACAGACTGTACTACAATATTTGGGGAGGGGCAGGAGAGAGGGTGATATAGAGGGGCATATCCAAGTGATGCCTAGAAAGGCATATGCTAGCCTCTAGGATAAGGGATAACAGGTTTTTGAATCTGTCCTGGAGAAGATAAAACACTGATTTGGTGGAGTCTAGAATTGCCCCAAATAACTCTATATTTTAGAGAGGAGTCAAACTGGATTTCTGCACATTTATTCTCAGTCCTAAACTGTGGAACAGATAGGGCATCAGGTGGATAGATTACGAGACCTGTTGAGGAAGATCTGCTTCATATCAGATAGCTGTCAAGGTATGAGTATATAAAAATATTCCATCTTTCTTAGGTATGGTGCTACTACTATTGCAAACACCTTAGTAAATACCTTCAGTGAAGCCTAGAGTCCAAAGGGTGCAATGTAGCATTGTTTGTGGTCATCACCCACCATTAATTGTAGGTACTGCCTTCAAACGGGATAGCTACTGTTGCCTACACCTCACAGAGCTGCATGTAGGCTCACCTTAGCCACAAGATCATCTTCTGAGACTCTTCCCGAATTCTCCCCCTCAGGTCTGAGGGAAGTTTGTCACAAAGGCCTATGTTCTTTCAAAATTCCTAAAGTCACAACAGGCCAGCAGGAGTTGATAAATGGTTACCCTAAACTGAAGGCTCATCAATGAGTGCACTTTTTAACTCAATAAATCTAGTTTCTCTGGATCCTTGTCTCTGGGTGTTGATTTATAGTGATGGGATTTTTCATTGGCCTTCATTACCAACAATGAAGGTGGCACTGGAAGTACATGAGAGAAACTGAGGCCCTTTGGGTGAAACCTGATATGTTGTCCATTTTGCAAGAGGCAGGAGCTACTGTGGATTGGTGTTTTTGACAACACGTTCACTGGGTCCAAATACCAGAATGGCAATTTTTCCTGGTGTGAAGGACTGGGGTATATACACCAATTTATAGGTCTGCTCCTGAACTTCTTCCATGGGGATTTGCAGAGTCTACACAATCCTCTTAACTTGTTCTTGGAATCCCCAAAAGTCATCAATTGGAGAGAGAGTCTGCAGAACAATGGCTTCATCAGGGACGATGACAACAGTGCCACCAGAGCCAATATATCACCTGGTAATGAGACCTAATCCAAGTCCTCCTCTTATTCTGGTGGGGGTTGGGAGGTGCTGGCTCTGGCACACCTTATGATGCCATGGTTGGTGGAAGTAATCTTGCAGATTGCTGGAATCTATACTGAGGCTCTGCCCTACTGTAGAAGAACAATGGGTCCCAATATGGCCCAATTGGAACCCACAGGCAGTGTCCCGGTGGCCTTGGTGTGGAAAGCCAGGGACCTTGTGGTGGAGTCTCCCAGTATTCTTCCCTGGAGGAATGTTCCAAATCCCCTATATGAAGAAGTTTAGGTCCCATCCAGATTCTCAGTTATCACCTGAAACCTCACATGAGGTTGATGAGAGTACTCCACAACCATGGCAAGAGCTATGGCTCATGGAGTTAAAAGTAAGGCTAGCAGGGTAGCTGGAGAGAAGTTGTCAACATTGTTTTAGTGCAGCAAATGGTAGCAAAGCAGATAAGAGGTGACCCTGGCTCCTGCATGATCAGCAAGTCTCTGTGCCATAAAGTTCAGTGCCAGTGGCACTGGGTTTATGAATGCTGGCACCTTTCAACGCAAAGGTCTTTGATGATGCCACAATCATGGCATGGATTGCTATCTGTACTGAGTCCCTCAAGAAGTAAAGTTTCAGAGGTTCTGATTTTGCTTAGTGTCAGCTGACTACCAGTTCCTAGGGACCAATATGGAACACTGAGTTTACACAAGAAACACACAGGACAATGACGTCTGAGACCAAATAGTGCTGATGGAAGTAATAACAGGTGGGAGATCTTCTTGTAGGGCCTGTCAATTTCTTGGTGGATATCTATCGATAGATTAGATAGATAGATAGATAGATAGATAGATAGATAGATAGATAGATAGATAGATAGATAGATAGATAGATAGATAGATAGATAGATAGAGGAGCCTGCACTTTCATTCTTTGCCTCTGACTTATTGGGGGGGGGGGGGGCACCTCAAGAGATAGGATCAGATGCCTGTCTCATGGACTTCGTCATAATAAGTACATTTCTCTGTTCTCTCTCTGTCCAGGTAGTAAACAACTTACAGATCAAGAATTTCCCAGATATATGTAATTCTCCTTGGCCAGGGGGGTCTCAAAACTACGGCCGGCGGCTCAGATTTGTCCAGCCCTCCAACTGTGCAAGCACGCCGAGCAGCCATACTGCCGCTGGCCCTTCCCCCCCCCCCCCCCAAGTTGCTGCCAGTGGCCCCATGTGTGGAGGGATGAGTGTCCCCGTGGCAGCGGCCAGAGGAGTAAAGGGGGGGCAAAGAGGGGGATTTTACATATATTTAATTTTTTCACAGTCGCTTTGGACTGCGAAGCCCCTTCAAAAATCTAATATGGCCCTCATCTCAAAGTTTGGAGACCACTGTCCTAGGCAATAAATGTACTTAATATGACCATTGTAAATAGGCATTGCTTTATCGTATGCCAGACAGTACTTGAGACCTCATGAGGCTGCATCTAGATACTTATCTACAGTAAAACCTCGATTTGACGGACTAATTCGGGCGAGGGGGTGTCCATTAAATCAGAAAGTCCGTTATTTAATTTAAAAAAAAAAAAAACAAAAAAAAACGAGCTGTCGGAGCAGCAGCCCACCCGCCACAGGGCCAGGGCGGCAGCTTGGCAGCCTGCCTGCTGCCGGGAGCCGTCAGCCAGCCCTCCCGGGTCCCGGCTGCTGGGACCCGGGCGGCAGCTAGGACCCGTCAGCCAGCCAGACCTCCCGCTGCCTGGACCCGGGCGGCAGCCGCAAGCCGGCCCTCCCGCTGCCTGGACCCGGGCGGCAGCCGGCCCTCCCGCTGCCTAGACGCGGGCGGCAGCCGGGAGCAGGCAGCCCGCCCGCTGGCGGGACTCGGGCGGGAGCTGGCAGCCAGCCCGCCCACAGGTGGGAGCCGGGAGCCGGCAGCCAGCCCGCCCGCAGGCGGGACCCGGGCGGCAGCCGGGAGCCGGCAGCCAGCCCGCGAAAAACGGATTTGGGATGCATCGGAAATTATGTCCGTTGCATCCGAAGTCCGTTAAATCAGGGTCCGTTAAATTGGGGTTTTACTGTACTAACATTACTAAAAAACTACTAAAATTAAGAGAAAAGTGCCAATGGGCACATTACCTAAAGGAAGGGTGGGGAACCTTTTTTCTAACAGGGGCCACTGACCCACAGAAAAAATGTCAGTCACGGGCAACATACACAGCCCCGCAGGGGGCACAGGGTGTGTGTGTGTGTGTGTGTGGGGGGGGGGGGGGGGGGGGGGGGGGGGGGGGGGAGGCGGCTCAGGGCTTCCCTTAGGCTCCGGGATGGCGCTAGAAATGAGGAGCTTGGGGTGCAGGAAGGGGCTCTGGGCTGGAGATTTCAGTGTGGGAGGAGGTGAGGGCTCCATCTAGGAGTGCGGGCTCTGCAGTGGGGCTGGGGATGAGGGGTTTGAGTGCAGAAGGGAGCTCCCAGGCTGGGTTTGGAGTGAACTGGGGGGGGGGGGGGGTCGGGGCTGGGTCAGGGGTGCAGGAGGTGGTTTGGGGGAATTTGGGTTTGAGAGGGGGCTCAACTGGGATAGGGGGTGCAGGGTCTCAGAGTTAGGGTGCAGGGAGAGGGTTCCAACCTGGAAATGAGGATTTGGTGTGCAGGTTGGGGTGGAGTCAGAGAGGGATTTAGGCTGCGGAAGGGGGTTCTGACCTGGGGTGAGTGGTTTGGGCTTTAGCCAGGCGATGCTTACCTTTGGCAGCTCCCACACAGCAGTGCAGCGGGTCTAAGTCAGGCTCCCTGCTGCTGCCAGAATTTGCCTACATATCGGGCCCCTACGTGGAGAGGCCAGTGGGCTCTACACAGTACCCATGTCCATAGGCACTGTCTCCGCAGCTTCCATTGGCCACGATTTCCAGCCAATGGGAGCTGCGGAGCCGGTGCTTGAGCAGCGCACAGAGTTTCCCTGATCGCCTCTGTTCCTAGTGGCTGCAGGGACATGCTGGTTGCTTCCAGACACTGTGCTGACCCAACTAGACTTTTAATGGCCTGACAAACCCAGCTCCCCACACCACCATCACAGCTGGGTGAGCCAGCTTTTACGGCTCCAGTTCCATGGCATGGAGGCACAAATCTGGGGGCTTCCAGCCTGCAGTGCATAGACTTGCCGCAGGCCAGATGAAATGAAGCAGATCCGGTTCCCCAGCCCTGATCTAAAGCTAACATATAGCTAAGAACTAACCATAAGACTAGCAAAAAGTTACTGACAGTCACAGGATCAGCAAGCCGCTTCATTCTGAAGTTAAAAGGTGGTGAGTAGAACTAAGTGGCAGTTGGTGCACTCCACCTTTCTATGCTCTTGATGCAGAATAAGAGGACTCTGGGGGCACATGTTCATCATATACTACTCACCAAAAGACTTCAAACGCAAGAACATGAAGAAAATGTGTACCATCATCAGTGGAATGTGAATATGGACAATCATTCAAATAAGGTAAAAAGAAAATTGAGCTCCTTAAATCTTGTAGGGCATGTTAAGGTTCAAAGGGAACGTGATTACAGCATTATTAGCGGAAGGCTCATTAATCTAGCATTCAAAGGCATAACAAGATCCAGGGGCTAGATGTTGAAACTACATAAATCCAGGTTAGAAATAAGGCGAAAATATTTTTTTTAATTAGTGAAGGTAAATTATCCAGTTGAACAACTGATCAAGGGATGTGATGGATTCTCCATACTTGGAATCTTTAAATCAGCATTGGAGGTCTTTTGAAAACATCCTATAGTTAAACCACAATTTACTGAAATTGATTCAGGAATCACTGGGTGAAATTATATGGCCTTGACTAATTAAGGAACTCAGAGTCGAACACTATGATCCCTTCTAGCCTTAAAAATCTATGAAGACTTCTTTCAAGATTTTTGTGGGACTACTTATAATATTGCTACACTTTAATACCCGACGTAAATTAGCATTTCAACAGATTCCCTTTTTAACACATTTAGCCTTTAGAGTATCTAAAATTAAAATTCAAAGACAATATTATCGAAAGAACAAGACAATGTTATAAAATACCCTAAATTACAAAATTTGAAGTATTAAAAATACTCACACAAGTTTTTTTCAACCCTGGTGCGTTTTGATGGGACTTCCCCCCCTTTAGGTATTTTTCGCCTTCTTAATTCCAACGTTATTGGCTGCAATGTTTGAGAATTTTGCTCTACAAATTTACATAAAACCAGAGGAATGAGAGTTGACTAAATATGCCATTAAAATCAGTTAAAATACTCAAATTTATATATTTTTCAAACATACACTCACTTTTTCAGAGCTTTATAAAAAATGAGTATTAGTGTCTCTCTATCATTCTACAATTTTCTTTCCTCTTTTGGTACATCATGACTGACTCTTTGGTAAACGTATTCATTTTACCATATAATCCCACATATTGTCATGTTAGTGTCTACACATATCAGTTCTACAACATCTCCTTAAAAACCATATCTCTATTACTAAATTTTTAGACCTCTCTACCAATGTAATTTAAAACACAATGAAACATGTTACTGGTTGGTATCATAGAATCTCAGAGTTGGAAGGGACCTCAGGAGATCATCTAGTCCAACCCCCTGCAGGACCAAATCCCATTTTTGCCCCATATCCCTAAATGGACCCCTCAAGGATTGAACTCACAACCATGGGTTTAGCAGGCCCCTGCTCAAACCACTAAGCTATCCCTCCGCCCTTATGACCCAAGGTTGTAGTGAATGAGCTAAAGTAAATGCTGTAAGAGCAACATTCATTTCCACTTAAAACAAAGATCCTCCTCATGCCCCAAATCAGAACAGATTGCAGTACTGAGCTGCTCAACATCTCCCATTCCTTATAAGATTTTCTAGAATTCTGCCTAAATACAACTATTTTAAGTACTAACCTGTTGGAGGTGTTATAGGGGGTCTACCACGTTTTCTTTTAGTTTCCTTTACGTTTTCTGGTGGACTCTTCACTTTGTCATTTTCAGGTTTCTTTTCAATTTGTGTATCTACTGAATATTCCATATCATTTTCTGATATATTCTCTTTGTCTTCTTTCCCATTCTTAGGTATATTTTTTTCAGAGACCTTGCCTTTTTCTGAGATGACTATTATTTTTCCTTCTTTATCAGGTTGCTTAGATCTTTTTTCTGTCTTTAATGCCTTTTCAGCCTTGTCCTTCTTAGCATTCTCTGTTGCTTTCCTCTGTTCTTTAAACTTCTCCCGTTTTTCAGGAGATGATGGGATTTCATTACCTCTTTCTTTAGGCTTAGCATTACCCACAATGCTCTAAAATAGAGAAAACAGGAAGTGAAAAATGCATAATTTTTTGCATTTTGAAATTTCTGTACATTTAGCAGAATTAAAAAAACAACACCCATAAGCAAAGGAGCCATTCCGAGGGCCGGGGCTACGCATACAGCCCCTCCCAGGAGACGCACCGCAGGTGCAGCGCTCCGGGGAGTCGTGGCTGTGCACTCCCCCCCCCTCTCCTGGAGCCACGCCGGTGGCACTCTGGGGGGCCAGGGCTGTGCACTCCTCCCTGCCCGAGAGCCACGCTGCGTGGACAGCACTCCAAGGGCCAGAGCTGCCCGCTCCCCCCAAGCCATGCCAAGGACCTATGGTAAAGGGGCGGAGGGAGGTTGGGTGGGTTCTGGGGTGGTGGTTGAGGGGGGTGCTCTGAAGGGGGCAGTCAGGGAGCTTGGTGAGTTGAATAGGGGGTGGGGTTTTGGGGATGGGAGGGTGGATAAGGGTCGGGACAGTCAGGAGACAGGGAGCAGGGGAATTGGGTAGGGGATGGGGAGTAGTTAGGGGGCTCTGGAAGGGGCAGTTAGGGGACAAGCGGGGGAGGGTTGGATGGGTCGGGGATTCTGAGGGGGCAGTCAGGGAGTGGAGGGGCCCGGATTGGGGGCGGGGCCTTCCCTATCCAGCCTTTTATATAATTTTGTAAACCCAATGTGGCCCTCGGGCCAAAACGTTTGCCCACCCCTGTTGTAAGAGGTCATCTCTCTTCAAAGGCTTGCTGTAAAATAGGCACTTTTACATGGTACAGAAAGGCTACTAGTGTTACCAATGTTTCATCTTTAAATTTTAATTGCCTATTAAATGAACATTACATACAGCATATAATACAGTACTGTATTTAAAATCTCTTGGGTTTAATTAATTCAGGAGCACAGTATTCATTAATCAAAAGAGGAAATTCAGTACACTAATAAAAGTACATATTTTCTAGACTGAAGTAAAAGAATTTTTACAATTACCCGTGTTATCAAAAATACTTTCTTTCAGTGAGTCAACAGCAGGTTGTATTTATTTGGAAATGTCACTTATTCTTGTCTGCCACTGAGACAATAGGATCATGTTTACCATTTCTTCTGCATCATTGAATAGCACAAAGTCAGTTATTGCCCTTTTGAATGGCAAATGCTTTTCATGTTTTTAATCATATTCTTGGCTTCAATCATAAAAATTATTGTTCTTGGGGTTCAGAGGCACCATTGCTATCCCCTTCATCAACAGTTTGTGTGTCACTGTAAGAGTTGTCACATGGCTTGACATTTTTTAGTTTTGTAGCCGTGATCTCATCAGTTGTTGCAAGGTTGTCAATCTGGTACATCCTCTCAATCGGCATGCCAAAAAGACTTTGCAAAATGTTAACTACCACAAGAGGAAGTTCATGCTCATCTTCCAGATGAACATCTTCATTTGGTGAGTCCGCATTTAGCAAAGCATTTTTTAAATGGTGTTTGGTTCAGTCCCACTCCATGCTCAATGAACCCAATGTATTCACCCAAGAGTGAAACCCTTTTCAAATACACCTGACCCAATAAAGTTATGTCAGATTCTGTTTCATGAAGAATAAATTGAATTTGTCTGTTCCAAAATTTAAGTTTTGAATAACCCCATCATCCACAGGCTGTTACACAGATGTGCTGTTTGGGGGAAAAGAAGCAGTTTAATGTTTGTGAGTTTAACAGGGAGGAAGCCTGCGGCATTTTCCACAAACAGAATTCTATTTCCCTGCAGTCAAATCTTTGTAATCATTTTTCAAAAAGCTCTGAGTTCATCCATGCTTTTTCGTTTAATTCATATTCCATAGGAAACTCCTTGATATTCAACTTGCCAAAGCCTTGTGGGAATTGGGATTTACCAATCAGTATAGGCTTTTCTTTATCTCCAGTCATGTTGGTGCATAATTCAACAGTGATTCTCTCTTGTGAATGTTTTCCATTTGAACATTACTTGCCTTTGACATGGAGGGTTTTGCTAATGCTGATGTCTTTAAAACACAGTCCAGTTTCATCGCTATTATAGATTTTTTTAATATCTAAGATATGTAACAACTATGTTCTACTTGGAAGACTGTAATGCTTCAGAAAAACACAGAAAACAAATGAAACTAAATTCAAATATGGATGACATATGAAAACTATTTCAAATTGTATAACGAGGTTCTGTCTTCCAACCCTGAAACTGTTGCTGCTGTCATACAGACACTAGGGGAAAAAATTCCACAATAAATACAGGCTATCAAAGTAGGGACCAGATTTCAGTCTCATGATCTCATTGATCAGTAAATTGGAGGATAAATATTCAGATCTTTGAGAAACTCTTAATGGATGAAAAAAATCTGAACCCTCTCCCCCCCACTTCAACAGGGATATAGTAAGCAGAAATAGCTGTTACAGCAAATATACTTTCACTATTGGTAATCTCAAACTTATCAAGGATAAGAGAAAACCCAAGCAATTAAGTCTAAGATAAGAACTTGGAACCCCTTCTTTGGACACCGCATGATCTTTTTTCAGTGATTCCAAAAGCAGACTGATGGCCCAAAACAAAAATTTAAAAGTTTTCACCACCACACACCAAGTCCATCTGATCCAATCATCTGTTATTTATGTAGTCTGCTAAGGTATTTTTCACTCTTTACAGATATAGACTTGGAGGAATTACTTTGTTCTGAATGCCCACTGTCCACACTGCTTCATGACGTAACAAGAAAATCTGAAATCCTAGCTCTTTCAGCAACAAATAGCCGATCTGTGCAAGAATCTGTACATCCTGTTCCCTAGTCAAAGGAAGATACACAGAAGGGTCAAAAACAGAATCAAACAGTTTTTCCAGCACTGTGGACAATGAGTCTGCAGGCTCACAAAACAGATGAATGTGACTTCCCTGCCACCAAACCCAGTAACCCGTGATAAAAACTGATTTACCCAGATAGATCACAGATTACTCCTGGGGGAGTTCTGCGCCACTGTGCAATGCAGAATTTGCAGAGAATTAATGTTCTGTACAGAAATTTATTTTTCCCCAAAGAATGGGTGCTACAGAGCTGCTGGCTACCACGGACTGTTGGACCCAGCAGAGCCCAGCTCTCCGGCTCACAAATACAGGACATTGCTGGGAGGAGGGGGGGGAGCTGGAGCATTCCAGGCAGCTGGAGTCCCTACACATCATGAAGGAAAGAGGCAGTGTGCACGAAACGCTGTATAAGCCCAGAACCTACCATCAGGCTGTTTCTCTCTCTGGATTCCTGGGCTCTAGGAGGTAGGGGATGCGGGTGTCTGGGCTAGGGAGCGCTCCGCAGCTGAGTTCTGGGGAGTAGAGTGTGCAAGTGTCGTTTTCCCTCAACATGCATATGCAACACACCCAGACCAAGACACCCAACAAACACGTAGCAGAGAAACAGAAACTGTTTTGTTGTAGGGGTTTCTTTAACTCTCTACTCCTGGGGGAATCTTTTTATCGGTTCTGTTACAGACATACTTGCTGACAGGTATTCTGAAATAAATTACAAAAATAATTGAAACTAGTGTGATTATATTGTGTTATTTTGACAAATAAAATGTGCAGAATTTTAAAATATTGTGCACAGAATTTGATTTTTTGACAGAGAATTCCCCCAGGAGTAAGAGATTCCAAGGCCATAAGGATCAATGTGATCAACCTAATCTGTATAACAGACCAGAAAACTTCCCCAAAATAATTTTTAGAACAGATCTTTTAGAAAAACATCCCATCTTCATTTAAAAATTGTGACTTATGACAAACTCACCACAATGTGTGGCCAACTGTTCCAATGGTTAATTACGCTCACCATTAAAATGTATCCTTTCTAGACGGAATTTGTCTAGCATCAACTTCCAACTACTGGATCATGTTATATCTTTCTCTGCTAGACTGAAGAACCCATTCCCTATGTGGGGCTCCAAGACCAACTTCACTACATTACTGAGACACTGAATGGGAAACAGGTGATTTTAAGAGCTCTGAACAGAACTGGACTGTTTATCAATATCTAGATTCTTGCATGCTGTGATAAAAAGGTGTTGTCTTTATCACTGCCACACACGGGATGAACTCTGAAAAGGGTCTCCTGGCCTACTTTGTAAGTTTTTGATTCCTACCACAGGAATGTGCTGAGGCAGAGTCATAAAATGAAATGAAATAAAATGAAAAAGCTACGCAATCTGCAATCGTTTTTTTTTCCAAGCAGAAAAGCAATGGGAGGTATTTGTATAGTGGAAGTTTGAAAAATCTGAAGAATCCAATATACAAATGCTTTAGGCAACTCCAAGTCTGAATCCTGAACAACCAGCAACAAGATTTTTCCTCTACTTAGACAAAGAAAAGTCATGTGGCACCTTAAAGACTAACAAAAGTATTGAAGTATAAGCTTTCGTGGACTAGCACCCACTTCGTCGGATGCATGCAGTGGAAGTATCCAGCTTAAGGTGCCACAGGACTCTGTCGCTTCTACTAATCCAGACTGACGTGGCTACCTCTCTGATTCTTAACAAAAAAATAGCAATCCAAAACGTTTGCTTGATTTTCTCTTTATCAGTATTAAAGTTACTGTAATTAAAATGCCTTTTCCTTTACTGGAGGATTAAGTAAATTTAATGAAATCATACTTAATCCCACCTGGGGACGTTAGTGAACATATTCAGGATTTAAATGACCTAGGAAGCTAATTCCCCTTTTACTGGGACTTGAGCTCCTAAGTCATTCAGGTTCTTCTGAAAATTTTACCCTTTGTCCCTAATTATGATACATTAGAACATGCTAGAAAGTTTGTTCAGCACAGCAACTCCATTACAACTACAAAAGAATATCATCCAGCACCAGTGGCCACCCCAACAGTCACTGATAGGAAAAAATCTCCAGCTGCAGGGCACAAGACACACATGCATGCCTTCAGAGGAATGGACATATGCAATCAAAAAGTTTTGATTATGCACATTTCATAAAAAGATCAGTGAAATAAGATACACATTTTAAATAAAATAAATCCACTTGTCATTGCAATTAAGATTCTTTCAGAATCATCGCCTCTATTGACAAGAGAACAGATTAGCTCAACAGACTCTTGCCTGACAATCCCTGCTGGCAGGCATCTGAATGAAGAACCATCAAATCTAGAATTCACTTCCTCTACAAGTTTGACAGATGCCCATCCTACTGACCTTCAAGAATTGGTGCACAGCTTTTGCCTAAGGACATGACTTGAGTCTGACATTTTAGTTGACAGTGATCAGCTAGTCTTGTACAAGCACCTCTTAAAACGATAAATGTGCTCAGGAACAACTGTGTGATGGGTATACATTTAAAAAACAAAAAAGTTATCAGAGGATATTATTAGGGCAGAGCTGATTAAAGTACTGACAATACATGACAGATAGGATACAAACATAAATCACAGTCCTGTAATGATAAATTACTAATATTTATTTCAAATCATTTACTGGCTAAGATTCTAGATAAAAACAATATTACAGAACTTTTACTACAAGTCTACACTAAAAAGTTACACATCCTATTACACTGAAGGAAAGAGGAAGTGCTTCATTTTGCTATTGTACCCAATAGTTGGGGTGAGGGGAGGGGAAGAGTCTTTAGAAGTGACCCAGTTCTTGTTTCTGTGCATGGCTAAAGAATATCACTGTGAATGGGGAGGGGCAGTAAAGTGCCTTATCATGCAGAAGGATCCTCCATGGAAGAAGAACATGGGGGAAGAGAGAAAAAAATGTATCCCCCTAAAGCAGCTATGAAGTGAAAGCTTACACCACTTACTATAGGAGGCCCAGAATCCTCCCTCATGGAGAGGTCCTGCTTTACAAAAGTTAAACTAAAACTGGGTGGCTTCTGGGCAAGTATTATATTGGATAGGAAAAGAATTATTCTTGACACACTTTTCTTTTTAACTTAAGTGTTCACTTGATGGATTTTTCACTGATCAAATCAACTGAATTCTCAGATTTAAGAAACAGCTAATCTTTTAGAATTAAATTGAAGAAAACATTTCTCACCTGATCTTTGGAAAAAGCTTTGACGTGAATATTTTTGACAGTCTGAACTACTCCATCGTAAAATTTCACAGTGTACGTACCTAAAATTTGAGAACACATCCTGATTAACAGTATAATTTAAATTTCATTTTAATAATTATTCAAAGAATAAACAATGAACAATCCAATTCTAGAGATGCATGTCTGGTTCTAAGTAAAAATTCACTTTTGGGGAATTACAAAAATATATATACTTTAGACATCTTCTTTAAATGAAAGATGTATGAAGGGAGAATACAGTTTATTTCTTCTAGTTTCGTCTATATTAATATAAGAACGAGTTTAATAAAAACCATGAGTAAAACAATTTATTGTCAGTACACATGGAAGCATGCACATTGGGATTGATTAAATTATTTCTTAGACTCCATGCTTTCAACTGAATTTTTTTTAAAGGAATTAATTTTGAGACTAAACAGATCCAAAGAGGATCAAAGTCAAATTAAGGAACATGAGCAATTCCTTCCTGTTTACAGTCCTCACACTGTTAGTGCCAATGAAGGCAGGGAGCACAGGAAGTAGGAATTGGCCCTGTGTGTTTAACCTGCAGGATCTGCAATAATTAAATGCATTTTGTATGTGTTCCTGGAGATTTTGCAATTGGAGATTGATAGCTGCAGAAAGCGTAAGCAAAATCTGAGATGCCCTTTGAATTATTATGCATCTCTCCAAAATATTCCTATAGATTAAAAATTTTTTTAAAAACTACTCCCAAACAGCTATTTACCCATAACAAGTGTTAAAGTACCTAATATTAAATCAATTGCTGTTACACATGAAAAAATGTTTAATATTTTAAAATTATAATAAGCCGCTGAACAGTTCCATGTGAGAGACTAATCCACTAACAATGGGCACCCAAGTCTAATGACCAAGTTGCAAACAAATTTATAAATCCCTTGCATCCTGCTGGGCAAAAGAAGAGCCTAGTAATTATCCAACGAAGTGGGTATTAGCCCACGAAAGCTTATGCTTCAATATTTTAGTTAAGTCTTTAAGGTGCCACAGGACTCTGTCACTTTTGCAATTCCCGACTAATATGGCTACCTCTCGGATTCCTAGCAATTATGATGCTGAATACATCTAAAACTCTGCTCCTGCATAGCAGTGTGTCAAACTGAAGTGTTTCACATTTCTACCCCTCTCTCTCATATTTTAGTGACCCCCTATATTAAGAATCATTAGGCTGAAAATTCTGTAACTCTCTATAATCTCTTAGTAGTGTCCACAGCAAATAATCATGAGAGAGCTGTAATACACTGTGGAATCATCTCCCAAAGAAAGTGACACAAGCTTCATTGTTTGATGGTTTAAAAATTATACTGGACCGTATTCTATTATCTGATCCAGCCTACAACTCCCAAACAGTGTTCCCTATAGTATATTTTCTAGGAAGTACAAATTTAGCAATTATATGAAGTGGCTAAAAAAAAAAATTTTGATTCTCCTCCCCCACCCTCCAAATTACATCATTTGGTAGCTCATGCTAGCCAATGGAAAAAATGCACAACATACTCACTTTACATACTGTGGCAAAGCTTTAGCCTTGTCCCTGTGGGTTCCGTGCTTCCAGGCGGTTTGTACTAGCCTCAGAGGCTCACTGTGACCCTCCCTTCTCTCTTTAGAGACCAGGTCACAGCCTATTGAGCCATTTTCATCATAAGCCAGTGAGGAGAAACTATCCTTCCTGGAACAGTCTCTGTTGTCTCCCAATTTCAGTGATTAGTTAGGGGAGGTAGAAAGGGGGGAGCCCGGGCCCACCCTCTACTCCAGGCTCCAGCCCAGGGACCCTAATAGTATTAGTTAAGATGGCTGACCTTTTAGCCACCAAACACAATACAATTCCCTGGGCTACTTTCCCACAGCAGCCCCTGCTTTTTCAAACTCCACTTCACCCTTACCTCAGAGTCTCCTACCTTCCGTATATGTTGTCTACCACTCAGTCTCACCACCAGCACAACTTCCTTCCACAGCTCCGGACATCCACACCCACCTGACTAACTGGGAGGGTTTTTAACTGGTTTCAGCCAGCCCCTGATTGGCTTCAGGTGTCCCAATCAGGCTAGCTGTTTCTGCTCCTTTCTAGAAGCTTCTTAATTGGCCTCAGGTGTCTTGATTAGCCTGGCGTAGCCTTTGTTTGGCTCATCCTGAGGCTGATATACTTCCTTTCCAGCACTCTCCTATACCCTTCTGGTCTTACTCCGTCACAATACCAATAACATTTAATAAGAAATTACAGAATTGAAAAACTTATTTTCATAAAATTAAGATACTATAGTGTAATGACTTTTCTTTCAGAGATGTGCCATGTTCTCTGGAAGCATGAGGAAATTCTGAACAAAATGGAAGTTACCCAGTTATTAAGTACAACAAAATGAAGAGCTGTGACTTACCATCCTTGTTAACGGAAGTAACTTTGGCAGGATAAAAACGACAATCTGACCAGCAAGCCAATACCTGATCGTTTATACGAAATCCCTACAAAGAGAAAAAAGCTGTAACAATTTACACTTCCTGAATTAGGGAAACAAAATTAAGAAGATTTAAAATATACTGCTTCATTAAAACACTAGAACTGTTTATTTCAGGGGTGGGCAAACCACAGCCTGTGGGCCCTTCCTGCCAAGCCCCTGAGCTCACGGGGGAGGGGGGGGCAGTGTGTCTGGCTCCAGCTGCTGCTGTGAGCAGCGTGGTAAGGAGGCTAGGGCCAGACCCAGGAGGTTGGCTAAGAGGCAGAGTGTCCGGGGGTGGGGGGCAGTCAGGGGACAGGGAACAGTTGGATGGTGTGGAGGTACTGGGAGGGTTGGATGGGGTGTGGGAGTCCCGGGGCTCTGTAAGGAAGCAGGGGTGTGGACAGGGGATGGGGAAGTCCGGGTACAGGGGACAAGGAGCAGGGAAGGCTGGATAGGTTGAGAGTTCTGAGGGGGGCAGTGGCCAGGCTGTTTGGGGAGCCTCTGTATAATTTGAACCCTGATGGGGCCCTCAAGCCAAAAAGTTTGCCCACCCCTGGTTTATTTGTTAAAAGTAAAAAAGCAAAAAAGAAAAAAACATCCCACATCCTTCCACAGGCAGCCACTGCAGCAGCACTTGCGCATAAGCATTTATATTCATCTAGACATGTAAAAAAAAAGTTCACATCATTCTATTGAAACTAAGCTCCTTCACTGTTTCTTCCTCTATCTGTACCACACCAATGACATTGTCAGCACTCAGCTATAACAATCACAAATTATATCTCACCATGTATTCAGGGATCTTAATGGATATGGATAGACGACATTGTACGTAACTAACTGAATAATAGGAATTCATTGAATACATGGTTTTCAACTTACACCACATCCGTCTTCCTCATGTAACCCCTCTTTCCTTAGTTGTATTTTCTCTAAGGGACGCAGATAAGGACTGTCCCAACAAAACCATTCATCATAACGGTGGTTCCAGCGTTTGAAATGGATAAGCACTTTTCCTTCTTCATAGTCAATTTCTTCAATATGAGCTGGATACCTAGGTAAATAAAGAGTTCACTAAAATACCTCTGATTAAGAATAAAATGAGATGCCTCAAAAATCAGTAGGATGATTACAATATAGGCCATACATATATCTAGAGGTTCTGCTGACACCAGAAAAAGTGAAAAGAATGATGCTTAAGCAGTCTGTGGCGGTACCAAGACCTGAAGATATGGAAACAGCCTTTTCCCATAGTTTCTTTATGTTTGTTATTTATTTTATGTCCATCTATCTACATAAACTTCTGTATTTTATCTCACAATCTTTCAAACAACGATAGCAAGACACAAACATAATTTTGAGATGCCTCTTCAATCAATACAGCTAGTACTCAGATAGCATATGGACTAAACGGGATCATGCATTTGATCTAGCATCGCAATATCTATGTTCGTAAGTATACAAGTCCATTAACTGTATTAAAATACATACCTGATTGTGCCTAGCGATCCAGATTGCTCAGTATATATGACTGGTCATCACTTACCAACCCACTAATTTATCTCATCTGCCTAGTTAACCAGCCATAATTTTATATTTCCTTTTAGGTTACTGATCAATACTGAATAACACTGGGATAAGAGCTAATCCCTCTGGTACATCTCACTAGATACACCTTACTCAAACCCTCAATAATCAATTTTTGAGATTTATCAATTAAAATTTATTTTATTTTATTGGGATATTGATTTTGTATATTTTTTTTAAAAAATATCAGGATATAATGTAGTAGTAAATCAATTATCTAACAGAAAAAAAAAGTACATTACACAAGTTACCCTTACCATTCAAACTTGTAATCTTGCCAATCAAATGAGTATTGTACTTTAACAAGAACCTATCTCCAATTACAATACATTTTTGATAAAGTTTGAAATCAGCAGTTCCACTACTTTGCTCAGCATTGATGTCATGATAACCAGCCAATCATTACCTATGACATTTCATTATAAATTGCTTTATGTTCTCCTTAACATTTATGCATTGTTTAAACCAGGGGTGAGTAAACTTTTTGGCCCAAGGGCCACATCGCGGTTGTAAAACTGTATGGAGGGCCGGGTAGAGAAGTCTGAGCTTACACAAACTGCCTGGCCTTTACCACCTATCTGCCCCCTCCCACTTCACGCCTCCTAACTGCCTCCCCTATGAACCACCAACTCATCCAACCACACACACCTCGTGCCCTGACCGCTCCTAACGACCACCCAGGACCTCAACCCCTACCCAACCTCTCTGCTCCGTCCCCTATCCACACCCCCTCCCCCTGACTGCCCCCCAGACCTCTCTGCCCCTTATCTACCCCCCCCCAGCCCTGGCCCCTTACCATGCCACTCAGATCAGCATGTAAGGCAGCCGCCCGGCCGGAGCCAGACACACTGCCCTGCTGATCCACAGGAGAGCACCATGCCTTCGTGGCACACTGAGGCTCCGGGGGAGTGGAGAAGAGCCTGGGGGGAGCCTCCCCAGCCAGGAGCTGAGGGGCCGGGCAGGACGGGCCATAGTTTGCCCACCCCTGGTTTAAACCCAAGAACTTTGCTCAACCTGCACATTTCTCATGCCTCTGATCTCCCATAACAACAGCCTCAAAAGTGGTGAAGTATCTTTCTAGATTCAGTATAAAGCTCATCAATTGAGGGATCTATTTCAGAACAAAGAACTGGACTGCTTTAGGCAGAACTCACACTGCAGCTACCATTTAACAGCCTGACATAAGTTCAGACAGGAACCTCATGGATATAGACACTACTCCTATTTTTCCCAAGGATAAATTGCATAATTTCTCAAACTGGTCCCTGGTTGCCACGATACCCTTTCTATCCAATAACTATAGATCACGTGCCAGTGACAAGAGAACACTTCAAAATCTGAACACTGATCCTACATATCAACGTCTTTAAAGGCTAAATCTCATTGGCAGTTAAAAAGATACTCCAGCTTTAAATCTCTCCAAGACCAAATTAGTTTCAGAAGCATTCGAAGCCGCTACCCAAGGTTTTCAGAACCCCTACCACGGGGAACGTAACTAGTTCACTCCAGCTGGTGTAAGGTATAAATCAACAGGAACTCAGCAATTCTGTCTGATAACAGAGCACTGCAAGTAAGCATGCTCTTGTCAAACTGCAGTTTATTAAATTTAAGTAGTGCTGTCAAGCGATTAAAAAATGTATCCCAATTAATCATGTGATTAATAATAAAATACCATTTAAATATTTGTGGATTTTTTTCCACTTTTTCAAATATACGGATTTCAATTACAACACAGAACAAAATGTACAGCGCTCACTTTGTATTTAGATTACTAGTATTTGCAATGAAAAAAAGAAATAGTATTTTTCAATTCACCTAATAGACTCAGACTTTAGATGATCATAATGGTCCCTTCTGACCTTGGTCTGACCTCCTGCACAACGCAGGCCACAGAATTTTACCAACCCATTCCTGCAATATACCTCTCACCTATATCTGAGCTACTGAAGTCCTCAAATCTTGGTTTAAGGACTTCAAGGTACAGAGAATCCTCCAGCAAGTAACCCATGCCCCCTGCTGCAGAGGAAGGCAAAAAACCTCCAGGGCCTCTGCCAATCTGCCCTGCAGGAAAATTCCTTCCTGACCCCAAATATAGCGATCAGCTGAACTCTAAACATGTGGGCAAGACTCACCAGCCAGACACCCAGGAAAAAATTCTCTGTAGTATCTTAGATCCCATCCCCTCCAACTTTCCATCATATACCACCAGACCAGTCTATTATCATAGTCAAAGCTCAATTGCCAAAATTATGTTATCCCATCACACCATCTCCTTTATAACTATCAAGCTTCGTCTTGAAGCCAGATAAGTCTTTTGCCTCCACTGCTTCTCTTGGAAGGCTGTTCCAGAATTTCACTTTAGAAACCTTTAGAGAAAGGTCTAAACTTCCTGCTGGCCAGTTTATATCCATTTGTTCGTGGCCACATTAGTACTGAGCTTAAATAATTCCTCTTCCTCCAGGGTATTTGTCTCTCTGATATATTTAGAAAGAGTAATTGTATCTCCCCTCAGCCTTCTTTTGGCTAGACTATACAAGCCAAGCTCCCAGAGTCTCCCCTCAGAAGACAGGTTTTCCATTCCTCGGATCATCCTAGTGGCCCTTCTCTGCACCTGATCTAGTTTGAATTCATCCTTCTTAAACATGGAAGACTAGAACTGCACACAGTATTCCAGATGAGATCTCACCAGTGCCTTGTATAATGGTACTATCACCTCCTTATCTCTACTGGAAATACCTCGCCTAATGCAACCCAAGACCGCATTAGCTTTTTTCACCATATCACATTGGTGGCTCATAGTCATCTTGTGATCAACTGATACTCCATGGTCCTCCTCATCTGTTACTTCCAATTGATGCGTCCCCAGTTTATAACTAAAATTCTTGTTATTAATCCCTAAGTGCATAACCTTACACTTCTCACTATTAAATTTCATCCTATTCCTGTTACTCCAGTTAAGGTCATCCAGGTCTTCCTATATGACAGGGGTCTCCAAACTACGGCCCGCGGGCCGGATGCGGCCCGCAAGGCCCTCTCATCCGGCCCGCGGAGATCTTTTTGGCTCCGCGCTGGGGCCTGGAAGCGCCGCGCGGGCCGCCGCCGCCGCCAGCCGCGGGGCCTGGAAGCGCCGCGCGCTCGGCCGCCGCCGCCAGCCGCGGGGCCTGGAAGCGCCGCGCGCTCGGCCGCCGCCGCCGCCAGCCGCGGGGCCGGGACGCGCCGCGTGCTCGGCTGCCGCCGCCGGCCAGGGACGGCTCGGAGCTGGGGCCGGGACGCGCCGCACCGCCACGCAGTTGCAGGGGGCGAAACAAGGAGCCACCCACTGCCAGGCGGCGAACCGGTCTGTGGGGAGAGACCGGGTTGAGCAGGTCAGTTGGGGGGGGGGGGGTGAGAGACCTGGCTGGGTGGGTCAGTTGGGGGTTGGAGGAAAGGAGGTTTGGGGGTGAGAGACCTGGCTGGGTGGGTCAGTTGGGGGGGGGGGGGTTGGAGGAAAGGAGGTTTTGGGGTGAGAGACCTGGCTTGGTGGGTCAGTTGGGGGTTGGAGGAAAGGAGGTTTTGGGGTGAGAGACCTGGCTGGGTGGGTCATTTGAGGGGGGGGTTGGAGGAAAGGAGGTTTTGGGGTGAGAGACCTGGCTGGGTGGGTCATTTGAGGGGGGGGGGTTGGAGGAAAGGAGGTTTTGGGGTGAGAGACCTGGCTGGGTGGGTCATTTGGGGGGGGGGGTTGGAGGAAAGGAGGTTTTGGGGTGAGAGACCTGGCTGGGTGGGTCAGTTGGGGGGTGGGTGGGAGGGAAGGAGGTTTTGGGGTGAGAGACCTGGCTGGGTGGGTCAGTTGGGGGGTGGGTGGGAGGGAAGGAGGTTTTGGGGTGAGAGACCTGGCTGGGTGGGTCAGTTGGGGGAGGGGGGTTGGAGGAAAGGAGGTTTTGGGGGGAGAGACCTGGCTGGGTGGGTCAGTTGGGGGGTTGATGTGTAGTGAACAGGTGTTCAGGTGTAGTGTTCAGGTGTAGTGTTCAGGTGTAGTGTTCAGGTGTTGTGAACAGGTGTTCATGTGTAGTGTTCATGTGTTGTGAACAGGTGTTCATGTGTAGTGTTCATGTGTAGTGTATCAATGTGTTATTAAATAATAACTGAATAAAATAATATTAAATAAATAATTAAAAACAACATCCATGTTTTGATTCTTTTTTATTTGGACCTCGAGTGTGTTGTCGGCCCCCGAACTGCTATTTGATAGCTAATGCGGCCCTCGGGCTGAAAAGTTTGGAGACCCCTGCTATATGATATCCCGGTCCTTCTCTGAATTAGCCATACCTCCTAGCTTTGTGGCGTCTGCAAACTTTATTAACACATTCACACTTTTGTGACTAGGTCAGTAATAAAAAGATTAAATAATATTGGTCCCAAAACCGATCCCTGAGGAACTCCACTGGTAACCTCCCTCCAGCCTGACAGTTCGCCCTTCAGTATGACCCTCTGTTGTCTCCCCTTTAACCAGTTCCTTATCCACCTTTCAATTTTCATATTGATCTCCATCTTTTCCAATTTAATTAATAATTCCCCATGTGGCGCTGTATCAAACGCCTTACTAAAGTCAAGGTAAATTAGATCCACTGCCTTTCCTTTATCTAAAAAAATCTGTTACTTTTTCAAAGAAGGAGATCAGGTTGGTTTGGCATGATCTACCTTTTGTAAAACCATGTTGTATTTTGTCCCATTTGCCATTGACTTCAATGCTCTTGACTACTTTCTCCTTCAAAATTTTTTCCAAGACCTTGCATACTACAGAAGTCAAACTAACAGGCCTGTAATTACCGGGATCACTTTTTTTTTCCATTTCTTAAAAATAGAAACTATATTAGCAATTCTCCAGTCATACGGTACAAATCCCAAGTTTACAGATTCATTAAAAATACTTGCTAATGGGCTTGCAATTTCATGTGCGAGTTCCTTTAATATTCTTGGAAGAAGATTATCTGGGCCCCCCGATTTAGTCCCATTAAGCTGTTTGAGTTTGGTTTCTACCTCGTATATGGTAATATCTACCTCCATATTCTCAATCCTGTTTGACATGCTACCTTTATCCCCAAGATCGTCATTAGCCTCATTAAAGATAAAGACAAAAGTATTTGTTTAGATATTGGGCCATGCCTAAATTATCATTGTTGTTTCTGAGTGCAGTTTTGTAACCAAAAAAAATCTCCATTTGTAAGTTGCACTTTCACAACAAAGATTTCACTACAGTACTTATATGTGTACTATCTTACTGTACTAAAATACTATCTTTTATCATTTTTACAGTGTAAATATTTGTAATAAAAATACACATGGATTTCAATTACAACAAAGAAGGGTGACAATCCCATATCATGCCATCTTTACTTCTGTGCTGCTGCTGGCAGCAACTCTGCTTTCAGAGCTGGGCTCCCAGCCAGCAGCCGCAGCTCTCCATCTGCCCAGTTCTCGGGCAGCTCTGTCACCAGCAGCAGCGCAGATATAAGGGTAGCAGACCCCATTCCTTTTTGGGTCAGGACCCCTACAATTACAACATGGTGAAACATCACAAATTTCAAGATGGCAACACAACTTTTACTTTGTTCCTTGTGCACATGCATTATAACAGTCTTAAATTACATAACCACATACTTCTCAAGTACTACATTATAACATCAAACAATTTTTTCACTACAACTTTTAGACGGATACACAGCATCCTGTGGTAAGGGATACTATTCTATACAAGCGGACAATCCAGAATCATGAAAGTTAATTGAAATAAAAATGCAATAAAACACGATACAAAATTAACATCTGCATATGTAAGCATTTAAGTGAAATTGTACATTAACTCTTTCAATAACTATAGTGGGTGTTTCATTAATACATCTCTTACCCTAAATACACATCTAGTTTAACACAAATACTTTTGCCTCTAAAAATCAGTGTTCAACTTACCTGTACTTGCCCAATTAGAAATATGTGGAAAACTTTCTAATCAGTAGCACAGAAGCGAAAATTCTCTACACAATTTATTTATTAAAGAAATTTAACAGTATTATGAATCTGCCATAACTGACTACAAGGTACTACTAAACCAGGGGTGGGCAAACTTTTTGGCCTGAGGGCCGCATTGGGTTTCTGAAATTGTATGGAGGGCCAGTTAGGGGAGGCTGTGCCTCCCCAGACAGCCAGACATGGCATGGCCTCCATCCCCTATCCGACGACCCCTCATGCCTCTCCCCCCCTCACAGCCCCTCCGGAATTCTGGCTCCATCCACCTCCCAACTCCCACTCATTATCCTCTGACTGCCCCTAACTACCTCCTGCCGTCCCATCCAACTCCTCTCCTTCCTGATGTCTCCTCCCCTTGCCCCATGAAACCACCCCTTCTCCCTGTCCGCTGACCGCCCACAGAACCCCCACCCCTGACTGCCCCCTGCTGCCCCATCCAACCTCTTCTCTCATTCCTGACTGCTCCCCAGGAATCCCTGCCCCCATTCAACCCCCGATCCCCACCCTCTGACTGCACTGATGCCTGTCCACACTCCCAACCCCTTATCTGCCCTCCCGAACTCTTCTGCCCTCTATCCAACCCCCTTGCTCCCTGCCCCCTTCCCATGCTGCCTGGAGAACTGGTAGCTGGTGATGCGGCTGCACCAGGACAGGCAGCCGCGCACCGCGCAGCACAGATCACCAGGTCAGGCCACCAGTCCCAGTAGAATAAGGGACATATAAGTCCAGTTCACAATGCACCAGCCATGTAACAGCAATTTTGTTGAAGGTATAGCATCATAATGGGATGAACCCTGGCATCAGCTGAACAGGAAGCAGAGTAGAGCAGCTCCAGTTAGAGCAAAACTCAAAAACAACAACACACAACTATTTTGCATTCCCAAAATGATGAAAGACAGACCTTGCCTATTCCATTTCAGAGGTTCCTAGCAAAGAGAGGAACGAATCTCAACTTCCAGAATTACATTCCAGAGCTACCTATTGAGCAGAGAACATGCCATGTGGAATTGCAAAATTGAGCCAAGAGGCATGCAGCAAACAGAAGCAGTTGCTGAAGAAAACAGAAAGGAGCATAAATTTTTGGCAAGTCAAGTATAATTAGGCAGGCCAAAAAATAGTTTGAAGAGCAACTAGCAAAAGACAAAAACTTTTTTTTTTTAAGTCCATCAGAAGCAGGAAGCCTGCCAGTCAATGGGATCACTTGATGATCTTGGTGCTAAAAGAAGACAAGGCCATTGTAGAGAAGTTACATGAATTCTTTGCACTAGTCTTCCCTGCACATGATGTGAGGGAGACTCCCACACCTAAGCCATTCATTTTAGGTAACATATCTCAGGAACAATCCCAGATTGAGGTGTCAATAGAGCAGCTTTTGGAACAAATCTATAAAGTAAATAGTAGAAAGTCACTAGGACCAGATGGTATTCACACAAGAGTTCTGAAGGGACTCATATGAAATTGCAGAACTAAATACAGTATGTAACCTATTGCTTAAGCCAGCCTCTGTACCAGATGAGTGTAGGATACCTAATGTAATGCCCTTTTTTTTTTCTTTTTTTTTTGCACAGGGGGGCGAGGGACCTCCAGAGGGAAATCCTGGCAATTACAGGCTGGTAAGCCTAACTTCAGTACCAGGCAAACTGGATGAAATTATAATAAAGAACAGAATTATCAGACACATAGATTAACACACTACGGGGAAGGGGGGAATCAAGGGGGCTTTTGTAAGGGGGCTTTTGTAAAGGGAAATTGTGCCTCACCAATCTATTAGAATTCTTTGATGGAGTCAGCAAGTACATAGACGCAGGTGATTCAGTCCATATATTGTACCTGGACTTTCAGAAAGTCTTTATAGTTTTTGCCAGAAGCTGGGAATGGGCGGCAGGGAATGGATCACTTATGATTACCTGTTCTGTTCATTCCCTCTGGGGCACGTGGCATTGGCCATTGTCAGAAGCCAGGATACTGAGCTAGATGAACCTTTGGTCTGACCTAGTATGGCCATTCTTATGTTCTTATAGTTCTCTGCAAACATCTGCTCAATGTGCAATAGCAGTCAAAAAAGCTAACAGAGTATCAGGAATCAATAAGAAAGGGATAGATAAAACAAAAATATCAAAATATAAATCAATGGTATGCTCACACCTTGAAAACTGCATGCAGTTCTGGTTGCCCTATCACAATAAATATAGTGGTATGGTATAGCTTCCATATGAGGAAACTGGGACTGTTTATCTCGAAAAAGAGACAACTAAGGGGAGATACGATAGATGTCTGTAAAATCATGAATGTCTGGAGAAAGTAAATAAGGAAATATTTATCCCTTCACATAAAAAAAGGCACCCACCTTTTCGTAACTCTTGTTCTTCAAGATGTGTTGCTCATGTCCATTCCAGTCTATGTATGTGCACGCCCACAAGCACGGTAGTCCAATTTTTGCCTTTGTGGTATCCGTAGGGTCAGCTGTGGCACCCCCTTCAGTGCTGTGCTCATGCGTCGGTCTATCAGCACCGTCAGCACTACGCCCTCTCCCTTCCTTCTTGCCGGCAACTCAGACTAAGGGGCAGGTCGACGGGTAATGGCACGAACATGAGCAATGCAGCTCAAAGAATAACAGTTACAAAAAGGTGGGTAACCGCTTTTTCTTCTTCAAATGCTTGCTCCTGTCGATTCCATTCTAGGTGACTCACAAGCAGTGTCCATGAAGGTATGCTCGGAGCTCATGATTGTGCGTCTTGCAGCACTGCTCTTCCACAGCCAGCATCGTCAAGCTTGTTAAGTAAGAGCATAATGAGAGACAAACGTATGGACATGGCTCTACAGGTCTCTTGGATTGGAACCTGCACCAGGAAGGCCATGACGCCTGTTCCCTGGTCGATGTGCCATAATGATTGCTGGCAGAGGAATGTTTGCCAGCTCATAGCAGTAGCAGATGCAGGCAGTGATCCAGGACAAAATTCTTTGAGCAGACACTAGGCAACCCTCTGTTCTGTATACCACCGCAACAAACAGCTGTGTTGTCTTACAGAATGGCTTTGTCCTGTCTATGTAGAAGGCCAGTGCCTTCCTGACTTTCAGAGCATGCAGCCTGCATTCTTTATCTGATGTATGAGGCTTTGGAAAGAAGATAGATAAGTATATTTCCTGGCCAGTATGAATCTGGGAAACAACCTTGGGCAGAAAATCCAAGTGTGGTGGCAGCTGGACCTTATCCTTGAAGAATACTGTATAGGCCAGTTCTGAAGTAAGTGCTTTGATCTCAGACACCCTGATGTTATCACAATCAGGAAAGGTACCTTCCAGGAAAGAAGCAGGAAGACAGGGACACGAAGAGGGATCCCATGACTCTCAACAGCATGAGATTCAGGTCCCAATGATTCAGGTCCAAGCGAGGGAAGGGATCCCGGACGTGCAGGTAGAGATGATCCAGACCTTTCAAAAACTGGGTCGTCATATCATGAGCAAAGACAGACTTGCCTTGGAACGGAGAGTGGAGCCGAAATAGTAGCCAGGTGGGCCCTGACTGATGACAGGGAAATACCTTGAAGTTTGAGGTACAGAAGATAATCCAGGATCTCCTGAAATGAAGCCTGAGAGGTCTGAATAGACTGTTCCGAGGCCAGCATGTGAACTTTTTCCATTGGCCAGGTAGGCAGCTCTGGTGGAGGGTTTCCTGCTACCTGACGAGACCTGCTGAACTGGGGTCAAGCATTCCCGTTCATCTGTGTTTAGCCATGCAGTAGCCATACAGTCAAGTGTAGTGCTGCCAAGTTCAGGTGCAGAAAGCTGTCTTGGTTCTGGGACAGCAGATCCAATCAGGAGCATCAGCTGCAGCAGGGCAGCTACTGAAAGGTTCAGCAGCGTGCCGAGCTAGTGCTGGTGAGGCCATGCAGTGGCTATTATGATAACTTCACACTGTCCTGCTTGATTTTTCACAAGGACGCTGTGAATCAATGGCATTGGTAGAAAGGCATACATCAGAGCCCCTGACTGCGGGATGAGAAATACATCTGACAGGAAGTCCCTGTCCATCCCCCATATCGAACAGAACACGTGACATTTCTTGTTTTGCCTGGACACAAACAAGTCCAACTGGAGAGTCCCCCACCTCTGGGTGATTATACCAACTACCTCTGGATGAAGCGACCATTCATGGCAAAACGAGAAGGGCCTGCTGAAGTGACCTGCTAATACGTTCCTGGTCTCAGGCAGGCGTGTACATGAATGGTATAAAGTCCCAAAGGCAGAGAGCTTCTTGGCAAAGGACCGATGACCTGGCTCCTCCCTACCTGTTGATGTAATATATTGCAGCGGTACTACCGGTCAAAACTTGCACCACCCTGCCCTTCAGGTGGGGCAAGAAAGCCTGGCAGGGCAAGCAAACTACTCTGAGCTCCATGATGTTGAAATAGAGGGCCAAATCGTCCCACAGATGGGCTTCCCAGCCCAGGTCTGAAGCATTGGAGACCAGGGTCAGTGACAGGGCCGTGAAGGAACCCCAAACACCGACCTGGGGTCCAACAACCAATCAAGGGACAACCAGATGTGATCCAGCACACTAACTACCTAGCCTAGGTCATTCCTATTGGTCATGTAGATCAACGCCAGCCATGCTTGCAGAGGCCAGAGATGGAGCCAGGCATGACTATGAATGTACATGCAGCCCAAGAACCATAGGCAGGTGTGAGACATGGTGAGCGGGTGATTCTTCACATGGGAGATCAGTTCTAAAAATATGCTTCCAGATCAAAAACCACCCTAATGAACTCTATTTGCAGGACTGGCCTTAAGGTGGATTTTCTCTCATTTATTAACAGCCCCAGATCACGACAGATGGAACACACCAGATCAAGGCTCCTCTGTATTTATTCTGGAGACCTGCTTTTGATGAGCCAGTCAAGACACGTGAACCTCCCCCCCCCCCAAAACCTGCCTGCCAGAAGATGGGACTAGATGGATAGGGGATTGATCACTTGGTAATTGTCCTGTTTTGTTCATTCCCTCTGAAGCACATGGCACTGGCACTCCACCACTGGTTTGACCTATTATGTCATTCTTATGTTCTCAGGAGTATTTTTGGAATTTTGAAGACTGGCATGGTGGAGGACCACATAAAATATAGACCCAGTAGTAGCTGTAATGGAGTATACATCTTGGAAGTACTTCATCTACATAAGGTATGTTACAGACAGACTTGGGAATTCCATAGTGTCAGCATGCCAAATTTCTCTAGTGAAGAAAAAGCCAGAGTGGGAGGAAAACCACAGATGCACAAAGATTCAGGACAGAACTATAATCAAAACAGTCCTCCTAATCCGAGCAAAAGCTAAGATTTTAAGATATGATGCAAATACTCAAATATTTGTACCTATAAAACTATCATGGCAACATATATTCTTTCATACCCCATACTCAGCCAAGCAGGATTTAAGATCTGATGTCTTTAATTTCCTCTCTATTTTCTAACTAGAAATGTTTATGGCATTTCAGATGTAACAGCCTATTTTCGGACAAGTGCTGTAAAGAGTGTCAATGAACACTATCCTCCTAGAGGAGCCTCATGGGAAAATCCAATTTGTTTTCGTCCTGCTGACAAATCAAAAGAAGCAAGACTGATGAGGAAGATGGACAGACATTTGGGTTGCAGTGCCATCTGTAGACTGACAGAGACAAAGAGCTGAGTACTATCTCTGTAATTAAAACAGTAACCTTGATTGCCTGTGCCAAACCAAGATTGCTTTTTGGAGAAAAGCAAGGCATAATCCATATAACATGGAGTTGATGCAGGCAGTCAGAAGGAAAAATATAGTCACTGGTGAATACTGACCGATTTTTGCATTCTAAAGGTAAATCTCTGGATCCAGTGATTTTCAATTTCAGGGGCAATATCAGACCCACATGCTATTCTTAAAGAAAACAAGGAATACTTGTGGCACCTTAGAGACTAACCAGTTTATTTCAGCATAAGCTTTCGTGGGCTACAGCCCACTTCATCGGATGCATATTCTTAAGATTCCTAGAGGACAGTGATGGTAAAAGGCATTCCATGCTATCTTTAGATGGCTCTTCTCTGACATGGATCTCTCCATGCTTATCACCTACAAATTTCACTAGCATGGGGCACTCTACAGTATCTTGGAACTACTCTTGAAGATCACTCAAGCTTCAGTTAGTGCAAACAGAATGCAGCCTCCTGCTTAATGAGCAGGCCCAGAAGATAACATCTGAATTCTAAACTAGTTTCTTATGACTTAAGTACAATTCAAGATACTGAGAATTATCTATAAAGCCTAAATACTCCAAAATATACTCACTCTCTTTGCAACATCACAGAATTTAATTTAAGTCACCAAATATTCTTCCTCATAGTTCAACTCCAGAGGGCAGACAACATTCCCAGCCTAGAGCACCCACTACAGGAGAATAGTCCTACTTTCAGCCCCTCAATCCAGTATTTGGCTACCTTTAGAACTCAATACAAGACAGTAGGTCTTATAAACTATCTGAAGTGTAAATACTGCTGGATGGGGGCACGGTGAGGTACTGTCTTGGATATTTTGGGCTGAAAAACTCTCCACTTTGAAACAGTTGCTTTATAATTTGTATACTGTACACAGATAAGCCTGTTAAAAACAAAAACTAATTTTCCATAAACCAGTGAACAGGATTCCATGAACATTTGGGATATGAATAAAACTAATATCACCAAGTCTTTGTAACATTCCAAGAAACTTTGAGATAGTTAATATAATATTAAGTTTTAAAAAATACCAGTTTTTTAATCTGTCACGGGCTTCCAACTGGGCTCCCACCTCAAAGTTGATCCCTCTTCTATTCGGTGGATGTTTTGTCATTTTGTAATATCAACACCGCTGTTTTTATTCCCCTGAAAAATGCAATTGAATATCAATCACTAATAAAGACACACACAAAAATAAATTTATGCACTGTAAATGCAAAACATCTAAATGTTAAAAGTATTCTTAAATAATTCATTGCTCAATGTTTCCTATTTATAAGGAATAATCTAGTGAAAGTGATTGTCAGATTCAAATCAATATTAAATTCTTCACAACCAAATTTGAGAGTTATTCTAGGTGAACTGCTAATATCTTTTAGGTGGGGGGAGTGAGTTTAATGCTAAAAAGTTATCTATCCATGGCAGCAGACAGAATACACTTCCTGTGTTCATGGAAAATTTGGCGTAAGAGAAAAATCAGTATCAGAAGAGGACCAGCTTTCAAGAACATACAAAGGAATGAAAGAATATGGAATACTTTATATAGTGAAACATGGCTTTCCCTATTGCCTGAATGTTGAGTCTTATGATGTTAGATTTCAGAACCAGACAAAGAAAAACATAAAGGACCAAAGAATCTAGTAAACAATAAAACTAGTGAGGAATCTCTTCAAGAGTTAATTATGTACAGAATTAACAAACTGCCATTTTAATTAGCTTCCTAAAAATACTGAATTAGCTCATCCTTCCTCTGCACACTGCAGTGTACCTTACTAGTGGCATCATCACTGATAAAACAAACACTGGACTTAAAAATAAATTATAACCATAATAATTCTTGTCAATTCAGTTCTAAGATATCACCTAGTATGTTATTTCCCTTTCCTGCATTTTCATCTATTTATTCTTTTAGTCTTTTGTATTTTATTGGAAACAATTTTTAAAAATTGGCCAATTGGCCAATTGTTGTGAATGCCTCCAGTACTACTTAAAACACACTAAGGAAGTCTTGCCTTAGTAGCCCATGAATTTCAAGGTCCACTTAATTATCAAGTCCTGTTCAACAGCAACTTTTCCTAAAATGAGTCATCATCTTCTTCTTATCCTCTTCGCTCCTGGTGGAGCATAAGGTGCCAACCATTCTTCTCCATTCACTGAAGATTTGGCTGACGTTTCTGTAGCATTTGTTTTTTTACATGGTGGGTTGCTAGCCCAACGCAGAACCCTCCTCCTTTGGTACCTCAACCAATTTAACCCAAGAACTCAATACAGACTACAACCTACTCCTGGACCTACAGTCTCTGTACTCAAGTAACTCAAAGGTTTGCATACAAGATTGAAAAGATTGAGACTAACTTAGAGGGGAAACCTGATCAAGGTTTACAAACTAATGAACCATCTAATAAAGGTAGATCAGGAACTTTTATTCAGTCTCTCACAGTACAAGAACACAATGACATCCAAAGAAAGTGAAAGGTAACATACTGATAAAAGGAAAAAACAGTGCATAAATTGATTGTGGAACTCTTTGCCACAAGGTATCGTTTAGAATGGGGGTTCTCAAACTGGGGATTGGGACTCCTCAAGGTGTCACGACATTAAGTGGAGGGGGTTGCAATCTGTCAACCTCCACTCCACCTCCATGATTTATTTAAAAAGTGTTAAATATTTAAAAAGTGTTTAATTTATAAGCAGGGGAAGGTTATACTCAGAGGCTTGCTGTATGAAAGGGGTCACCAGTACAAAAGTTTGAGAACCACTGATTTAGAACAAGTGTTTAGCAGGATTCCATTAAGGATTAGAATTTTATAACAGATGTTATTATAACCCTGAATATTTTAAGTATTTTAAAAACAAACAAGAACTTTAAAAAGGATACAAATTCTCAAACATTGCAGCATAAGCCAACATCTAACTACAGAGGCCTATGAAACACCTTTCTCTGAAACATAATGGTTCTGGCCACTGTCCAGTACAGGATGCTGGATGAGATGAACAAGTAGTGTGATCCACTTCAGCAACTACTAAGTTCCTAAATGAGAGCTGAGCCCTTCTGAAAAGTCTAGACCCAAATTTTAAAAAGTACTTTAAAAACTAAAAGTTTGTTTTTACCAGAACACAAAAAGAACACAAACCATCTTCCTCAAGCACAGGGAAAGTAATAATTAGAATAATTCTCATCTGACAATATATATAGCATGCAGTGTTATAGACATTCTGGTCCCAGGATATTAGAGAGAAGGCAGATGAGGTAACAACTTTAATGGACCAACTTCTGTTGAGACACACCACCATCCTCTCATCAACAGAAGTTGGTTCAATAAAAGATATCACCTCACCCACATTTTCTCTAGTCCATATAGCAAGTACTTAATCTCAAAGTTAGTTTTCATAGCTAAACCCATTTAAACCTCAAAAACATGTATGATGGAAACACCAAAAGGTTCTTAGCCAGGGGTGGGCAAATGTTCTGGCCTGAGAGCCACATCAGGGTTCCAAAACTGTATGGAGGGCTAGGTAGGGAAGGTTGTGCCTCCTCAAACAGCCTGGCCCCCACCCCCTCCTACTTCCCACCCCGACTGCCCCACCCAGAGTCCCTGACCCATCCAACCCCCAACTCCTAGTCCCCTGACTGCCCCCTACCAGGACCCCCATCCCTAACCCCCCCCCCCCCTCCTCCTGCAACTCCACCACCTATCCAACTCCCCCTGCTCCCTGACAGGCCCCCTGGGACTCCCACGCTTATCCAACCCCCTCCCCCCCAAACCTCCACGCCATCCAACTGCTCCCTGTCCTGACTGCCCCCCGGGACCTCTGTTCCTTATCCAACCTCCCAGCCCCCTTGCCATGCCACTCAGAGCAACATGTCTAGAAGCCACGCCGCCCGGCCAGAGCCAGACACACTGCCATGCTGTCCCACAGAAGCATGCTGAGGTGGAGGGGGGGACAGATAGGGAGGGGGCAGGGACTAGCCTCCCCAGCCAGGAGCTCAGGGGCCGGGCAGGACGGTCCCAAAGGCTGAATGTGTCCCACGGGCCATCGTTTGCCCACCTCTGTTCTTAGCTATGCAAATACCAATGACTCTCCTCACTTGCTCCAGTTTTACACCAATGTTCCCCCATTTACTGGAGTTATTCTTAAGTAATATTAAAGTGAGGCTAACCAGGTCCCAGATCTGCAAAGCTAGTTAAAACTACACAAAAAATAAAGAATTTAACCAGAAGTTACAGTAGGAACAAAAGAGTAAGTCCATTCATGCCCCCCTAACCACACTCCCTATTGTCCTGTCTTTGGCGGCAGGTGTGCCTCCATAACTCCCACTGACCCTCGTGGTTCTCTGTTTGCCTCCCCACTCTGCCTCTTTTCTGGGATGCCTCACTTCAAGCCCAAACTAAAACAAAATGAATTTAGGAAAAGAAAAAACTATAGTCTGGAATAACACAGTTTAGGAAACTCTTCCTAACTGTGAAATCTGTTGAACTGTTGAATAGTCTCCCAGGGAAGTGATGGAAGCCATGCTGCTTGTGACATTTAAAACAAACCAGAGGAAAACACTAGAAAAAAATATACTGCAGGGAAAGCCCCAAGCAAGGGCCTCCATAAGGGATGGACTAGATCAGTGGTTCTTAAATTGTGGTCTATCTATGAAACACCTGCTGGTGGTCTATACAGAGCAGGCATGTCACCTTGTGTTGGCTAGCTTTCTTCCTCAGTTCCGGCTACTTCTATGGGGACCAGATTCCTCATTCAGAAGAGAGCCTGGAAAAGACCCGTGTAAGCAGCTATCTGGCTGCTTCTACCAGAGTCTGTTGTGATGCAACAACAAAAAGCCTCTTAATTGCATTGCAACATTGCTTGCATCCTTTGTAACACACATGAGAACAAAACACAGACTCAAATCTCAGCAAATAGTATTTGATCCAATTCCTAGTGAAGCCAATAGAAAGACTTGCACTGGGTCAGACCCATAGTGAATGAGAATCTCAATGAAGTAGAGAGGCAGAAGAGTCAAATAAGTGGCAAGAGTTGGTGCTGGGTCCCAGATGGCACAGGAAAGTCAACCAATAGGTGAGGGTAGGATCAGGAACCTAAAGGAAAATAACAATTGAGACTGAAGGAGTAGGAAAGGCTCCTTTTCTGGATGTGATGTAAATTCAATGAACCTGCACAATCTCTCAATATTTGTTCTTCAAAGTGCCAATTTTTAAAAGGAAGTCACAGTATAGTTACAGCTGCTGTTTTAGCTAGTCATTTCCATGCAGGTTTTTTTTCCATTATGTATCTAGTAAAATACTGGCAAAATGTCAGTACTCATGAACAAATGGCATAGCAAATGTGTCTTTTCTCGGTCTTAGAGGCACTGCGGTACATGGTACTTGCCAATAAAAACAAATGAAACTCCCTCCCAATGACACCATATCAACTCTGTTCATGCAGTGCAGAATACCTAGTTTCCGCCCAAAAAGAAGTATAACAAAGGGTTAAAAAAAATTAGAAACATTTAACTATATTTGCAAAGTTTGTCACAGTTCATCTTACAATCTAAGCTCTATTCAACCTTCATTTGCCCTAGGTTTTTGCCTAGTTTTTTTATTTACCTTCTGTTCATATGGTTTTATTCTAAGTTATCAACAGTATTTACAACTCTATCACCCCCATGTGACATCTGTCCTTTTTATAGTCAACCACTCCTCATGCCAAAGACTCAGATGAAAGCCTGCTTTCTCCATAAAACATCAACTAATATGACTGCCCTCAAATATCACTCATGATGGATCAGAAGAAGACATTCTGGCAAGAACTGTGCAAACAATAGCAACAGTGGAAAAGCTAAATCCAATTTTGGAGGAACAAGAACATCTCCCTGGAACCCCAACAAACTACTACATGCACTGGTCATCTGCATTTTTCTGTATGAGTGAGAGACATGGACCCTTATGGCAAAACTTGAACAGGAAATACAGGTAGTAGAGATGAGATACATCCGTAAAATGCTAGGCAACTCCTACTTCAACCACATCACTAATGAAGAGGTCATAGAAGGTCAACATGCTGGGTCATAGAAGACCTCATGACAACCATGAAGAAGTGCAAACTGAAGTGGTACGGCTACGTAACAAGATCATCTGACAGTACAGGGGAAGAGAAGAGGTAGACAGAAGAAGAAGAGATGTATTGACAACATAAAAGAGTGGACAGGAATGGACTTTGTGGAGATTCGAGTACTGACACAATCGTCAGGGTGGAGATAATTGGTTGATTGCTCATCAATGATGGTGCCCCAATGATCAATGCGGATATGGACTGATGATGATGAATACATTTCTAATACTTCATTGACTCAGCCAACACTGGTTGTGTTATTCAATGAGACATTTTCATTTTCCTGCTTTTCCTACTCTCCCAGGCATTTTCTGTGTCCATGTCTGAGCCCTATAAACCCTTACTTTTCTCCCCCTATAGCAATGGTTCTCAAATTTTTGTACTGGTAACCCCTTTCACACAGCAAGTCTAAGTGCGCCCCCTCCCCTTATAAATTAAAAATACTTTTTTGTATATTTAACACCATTATAAACGCTGGAGGCAAAGCGGGATTTGAGGTGGAGGCTGACAGATCGTGACTCTCTCTCCCCCCCCCCCCCCCATGTAATAACCCCTCTACCTCCTGAGGGGTCCTGACCCCCAGTTTGAGAAGTCCTGCACTACAGGTATATTGTGGCCACTGCTTCTTCTAATAAAAAAAAGTTAATTGGAGAGCCTTTCCAATCCCATTAATACAACTCTTTAAATTGGTCAATTAATGCCGAGTGCTACTCGCCTCTTCCCAACACACAATCAAGGGAACCATGATATCCTGTCCTGCTTAGGAGTAGGTGTGCTATCAGGAGCAAGAACTAGTATGCTAGAATGATGCAGCGCAGAATGATGGCCACTGCGCTGATTAGCTTAAGTCAAAAAAGCTTTTAAAGTCAAAAGATTGTAAGAATAGATTTTACTTTATTTTTAAAATAGATACATTCTGAGCTAGAGCTGGGGGACTGTTATTCCGATGAACATCCTATGTTACTTATCTGAAACCACTGGCTTGCTATCATCAATAGCTCAACAAGACCTATTTGTTCTCTTCACTGGTGTTTTCTTTTCCCTCCTCCCTATTCTGAACCTGCAACTTGTTGATCTCAAATGCATTCACCCCATCATAGATAAATGTTTTTGTTGCCTCACTTCTAAACTATGCTAGGGGAGAAAAATTAAACATTTCCCATCCTGCAAAACCCAAAGTCATACATTTAATTCTCTCTCTCATAAGTAGTAGGTAGCAATGCTACCAGAAACACATTAAATATACCAGAATCTCAGCAAGCAGGTAAGATTTCAACATGTCAACTTAGGCAAAAAGGAATCATGAGAAAAATAACACACCAAAAGAAGTCCAACACCATCAAATAGGACAAAGCATTTCCAAGAGAGATGTGCAGGAAACATCACTGATGAGTTTAGATCAGGGGTTCCCAAGCTGTTCCGCAGCTTGCGCAGGGCGTAAGCCTCTGCCTAGCTGCAAGATGCTTTGTTTACCGAAGTGTCCATAGGTTCAGCTGCTCGCAGCTCTCACTGGCTGCAGTTCGCCATTCCCGGCCAATGGAAGCTGTGGGAAGCAGTGCAGGCCAGGCCACCACTTCCTACAGCTCCTATTGGCCGGGAATGGTGAACCATGGCCACTGGGATATGCAAGCGGCCAAACCTACGGACACTCCGATAAACAAAGCATCTTGCAACCAGCCAGGGGCTCACCCTGCACAAGCCGCGGAACAAGTTTGGAAACCCCTGGTTTAGATTATAACCTACACTTTGTTACAGTAACAAGATTTCATAGATAGGCCCAAAATATGATCTTCCTTCTGTGCTATTTTCCATTTCACCTAACCAGTATGTACCACAAACAGCATTAACTTATCTATGGTTGTTTCATCACTTCTCTTTGGAGACTATCCCAATACTGCTGGATTTATTATTATGCCAAGCAACACTAAGCAAACAATTGCCAGACATTATCCTCCATGCACAAAAGGCTATACTACAATAAGAATATCTGGTAGAGCTAAACACTGCTCTATTTTAAAATCCAGGTGAGTGTGCTTACAGGTAGCCCCTATAATTAATCCCCTGCATTAGAATTTTAGACCTCCACACATTTAACCTGCAGAGTCCGTAAGGTTTAATAACCTCAAATGCTTTTATTATAAATTCCTAACTTCATGTTAACATTTCAGTTGTTAAGAATTACTGTATGTCCAAGCAGCCATACGTCTGCATAACTCTGTATGCATATTACAACTACACACATTTACAGCAGTTTACAGGGCTGCAATTAACAAGAGTAGTGTTCCCTGAAGTCCCTCAGATGACAGAATCACCAGCTGTACTAACAGGCTTGGGCATTTCAAGAAAAGTTTTATACAGTAAAACCTCCATTTAACGGACTAATTCGGGTGAGGGGGTGTCCGTTAAATCAGAAAGTCCGTTATTTAATTAAAAAAACGAGCTGTCAGAGCAGCAGCCCGCCCGCCACAGGATCGGGGCGGCAGCTCCGCAGCCCGCCTGCTGCTGGGACCCGGGTGGCAGCTGGGAGACGGCAGCCAGCCCGCCTGGGACCCGGCAGCCAGCTCGCCCGCTACTGGGACCCGGGCGGCAGCCGGGAGCCGGCAGCCAGCCCGCCCAGGACCTGGCAGCCAGCTCGCCCGCTATCGGGACCCGGGCGGCAGCCGCTGGGACCCGGGCGGAAGTCGGCAGCCAGCCCGCCAGTGGCTGGGACCCGGGCGGCAGCCGGGAGCCAGCAGATGGCCGCCAGGGAGAGGGACGGGGCCGCAGCAGGGAGGGGTCTCCTTCTGATATGGATCAGAAATTTTGTCCGTTGCATCCGAAGTCCGTTAAATCGAGGTCCGTTAAATCGAGGTTTTACTGTACTCGTATAAAAGAGCGCCTATAGTGGGGCAGCTGCCCAACTCCTGCAGAAAAAGTCAGCCCTGGGAGATGGCTGGGGCTTAAAACAGCACAGGAAAGGGTTGTGGCTGGGAGAAAGCAAGCTCCCAGGTTGATTGGAGAGGCAGCCACAGCTCCCACAGTTGAGAGGCAGCTGGCACTTATAAAAGGGCTGCTGGTTTAGAGTTCAGAGACAGTCTCCTCTAGCTAGAGGCAGACTGGCTTGTCTGCTGGGGAGCTTGAAGGTACCTGGAGTTGAGCAGGGCTAGGGAGAAAGGCCAGAGGAGCGCAGGAGCTCCAGGCTGGCAACTCCCCAGGCTGCAGGACCGTCTGTGGCCAAGACGGTACAGGGGTGGCAGGGGGCAGCCCATAGGTAGGCAGAGGCAGCATGCCAAACCCTCCTTGCCTATGATGACTGGCTGTTACACCGCAGTATTCCCCAGGGAGTGGGGGCTTGATGACGCTGGCAAGTCGACCAGGGGTCTAGAAACCGGCCCCCCAGCTGAGCAGCATGCCAGCTGAGCAGGCACATGGAGAAGCCTCCCTGCCTGGCTGCTGGGGGCTGAAAGAGCAAAGCAGGGGGCATGGCAGCAGTGGGAGGAGCAAAGCCAGGCCCTCTAGCAGCCGGAGGCTGGGAGGAGCAAAGGGGGGAGGGTCACGCTGTGCAGTGTGGCCCCAGGAGCAAAGGGGAGGGGTCGTGGCAGCTGGAGGAGCAAAGGGAGGGAGAGGGTTGCAGCTGGGCTGGATGAGCAAAGTAGAGGGGGGAATTGCAGCATGCAGCTGGGCTGGAGGAGGAATGGGGAGGGGGGAATTGCAGCATGAGGCTGGGCTGGAAGGTGGGGTCACGGCAGCCGGAGGAGCAAAGGGAGACAGGGTCGCAGCATGGGTTACCATTCATCTGGATTCTCCCAGACATGAATATCAAAAAATGTCCGGGATTTCCCCCCTGCAGAGCACAGAGGCCGAATGGGCTTCTGGCTGGATTTAGCCAGGAGGGAGCAGTCAGGAGGAAGAGAGGGTTGGGTGCTCTGAGGGTGGAGGGGGGTGGGAAGTGGGAAGGAGTGGGTGGGGTGAGGCTGAAGTGGGTCTAGGGTCCAGAGCCATGGTTCCCAACATGGGGCACACGACCCACAGGGGGGCAATCTAATTTTTAAGGGGGGGAATTCAAGAATGAGTTATTAACAGTGAATTTTTTGCATTTCTTATGGTTCTAGGGGCCTAATATACCGCCGATGCCCCCACCCCTGGCGGCCGCTTGGAGGGGCTCTGCACTCCGAGTACAAACTGTTCGCACTTAAGTGCAATCTGCCCGTGTGCACGCTTTTGCCCATGCCTGGTGTATCACCATCATCACTACCATCAAAGTGCATTTCACTTCATAAGTTTTTCTCACATTTATTTCTTTGTCATAAACCCTATGCATAAAATGAGTAGTGCAAGCAAGAAAAAAGTTCCTCAGTATTCAGAGGACTATTTAAAACTAGTCTAAAAGCCCGTGTACACGGGCCAACAGTAACGGCTCGGGCGCCCCCCCCCCCCACTCGCTCGGGCGCCTCCCCCATCACTCGCTCGGGCGCCCCTTCCCCCCACTCCAAGGGCACCCCCCCTCCACTCACTCAGCCCCCTCTTCCCCCCATTCCAAGGGCGCCCCCGCTCACTCAGCCCCCTCCCCCCACTCCAAGGCCCCCCTGCTTGCGCCTCCTGCACCCAGCCACCCTCCTGCCCGCGCTCCCGAGCCTCTGATCCAGACCCTGCTTCCCGCGCGGCGGCCATGTTGTGCTGCCGAACTACACCTCCCAGCATGCCGTTCATCTGGGCAGTCTCTACTGCACATGACTGCTTCACACACACTTCTCTAGCCAATTATTATATAGGATTTGGTTTCATACCCACTATCCATGATGAACGGTCTCCTTTCTGCCTCTTATGCCAACAATGCTTGACCAACGAATCAATGAAATGAGGTCATCTTGAGGCGCATTTGCAGGCGAAACATAGTGTGTATGTAAATTCAGATTTAAATTACTTCAAGTCTTTAAAGGAGAAGTTTGAAAAAAGAACAATAAAGTCTCTGTTCACTGCACAAACTGTTACTGTCAGTCATACTCTTAAGGCTAGTTATGAAATTTCTTTACTCATTGCTAAATCTGGAAAAAATCATACTATAGGGGAGGATTTAATTAAACCATTTCTTAAAACAGTTCTGGAAAAAGATAACAAAGATGTGAAAGCCATGCCACTCAGTAACAATACTGTTAGCAGAAGAATAGATGAAATGAGTGAAGATATTGAAACACAACTTGTTGAAAAGCTGAAATCAAGAAAATTCTCAGTACAAATGGATGAATCAACTCTGAGAGATAGGGAGGCCATATTGCTAACCTATGTAAGATAGATTGATAAAGGTGAATTTGCTGAAGAAATGTTATTCTGCAAATCATTAGAGAGCACTACTACCGCCACTGATATATATAATAAGCTAAAAAATTACTTAGATGTCAATAATATATCAATGGAAAACATAACATCTTGTGCTGCAGATGGTGCTCCTGTTATGATGGGCAAGAAAAATGGCTGCTTAAAATTGATGAAAGATGAGAATCCAGAAATGCTTCTTGTGCACTGTGTTATTCATAGAGAGAACTTAGTGTCCAAAAATATTTCTCCTGTTCTTAATGAGGTACTAAAATCAGTTATAAAATGTATCAATGCTAATGCCAAATGTGAGCGTCTCTTCAAGCTATTTTGTGAAGATAAAAATGCAGACCATATGAGATTTTTACTTCACACTGAGGTAAGGTGGCTCTCAAAGGGGAATTGCTTGAAAAGATTCATGGAACTATTTGATGTTCTTAGTGACTTTTTAAGTGACAAGCCTGAAATGAAGCACCTGCTAACCGTTGATGGTAAAGCATTTGTGAGTTATTTAGCAGATATCTTTGAAAAACTGAATATGTTGAATAAACAACTTCAAGGAACAAATAAAACTTGTTGATGCAAAGGTGAAGATATTTGGCTTCATTACATTTATAGAGTTATGTCAGAAACATATTTCTGACAAAAATTGACCTGTTTCATTGGCTAAAAAAATGTGAGTTGACTGATGCTGCTGTACTTGTCATTGTGGATCATCTGAAAATATTGGCCTCTGATTTGAAAGAAAGATTTTCTGATTTAAAACAAATTGATTTTCCAACATGGGTGATGCAGCTAGTGCTAGTGGATCTGTCTGATGTTTCAATGCAGTACCAAGAAGAACTCTCGGACATGCAAAATAAGTCAGTTAAAACTTTATTCAATAGAAAAGGAGCGATGGCATGGCTTTGTGATGAGACAGAAACCAAATACCCAAATTCAACCAACTTTGCAAGAAAACTGTTGTTACCGTTCCCATCTTCATATTTAGCTGAAGGTGGCTTTAGTGCTGTAAATGATTTGCTACTGAAGAGACTGAAGCTGACTAAATTGGTGCCTAATATAAAATCTCTCTGCAGCAGGCATCAAGCACAAGGATCTCACTAACTTTAGTCTACTTATCTTGAGGTGAGCTCAAATTGTATTTTGAATTTGTTAGGTACCTTTATTTTATTGTATAGTAATTTAAATGATCAAAGTATTACAGAAAAAGCTTCCATTAAAATTATTTTATATTTATGCATTTCAGTTCTCTATTATATGTTTTGAAACTTATTTGCTTTTTTTCGTATCACTTCATATTATTTTTTTAACAATTTCTTAGTGATTTCTTCCTCAGTACTTCAACTGTCCTTTTGTTCTTTTATTTTTCTCTTTCATGGATGCCATGTTCTTTGGAAACTTGTTTAGACCAAGTTAATGGTCTTTTAGGCTTCCTCCACATGAATAGGAGTTCACTTTTTGAATAATAAAAATTAGATGTCACGGGGGGGGCATCAGGATTTTAGAGATGCTTAGGTGGGGCATGGCCAAAAAAAGGTTGGGAACCACTGGTCTAGAGTGTCCCTCTCCTCCCCCCACTGTCCTCTTTTTATTGCTGAAATACAGTGGGGCGGGGCTGGAGGAGCATTAGGGGGGGGGGATTGCAGCAGCCACCGCAGTTGCAAACGGGGGAGGGTCACAGTAACCATTTGTGGGGATTCTGCCGGACATGTCCGTATTTTTTGGTTAAAAATAAATCTGTCTGGGATCTTACTCCCCCAGACCAGGGGGAGGGTGGGGTGCACTTGGCTTCTGCTCGATGCAGGGCCCTCTGCGAGAAGGGGGGAGGGTCCTCCTTTCTCTCTTACCCCCACCCCACTCTGTTGTCATCTCTGTGCAGCAGGAAGGATGTGAGCTCCCTGCTAGCATCCCCAGCCAGCGCGGTGCAGGGGGACTAAAAAATATCATTGAGGGTCCGCCAGCAATAACGCAAGGGGCCCTGAGCCTTCAGTTGTTCCGTCCTCAGGACCAAGGCAATGGGGAGCTGAAGGCCCCAGGGCTGCAGCAAAGGGCCATGGGCTGCAAAGGGCTGGTGAGGATGTGGTACAGCGCACAAGCCAGAGAGATCAGCGAAGGAGCAAAGGGAGTGTGTGTGGAGGGAGGTTGGGGGGAGGGTGCAGCAGCCACCAGAGGAACAACCAATAATGGGAACCTGGAGCTTCACTTACTAAAGTAGAGCACTTGTATGTGAAAAAACAAAAAACAATTACAGCTCGACCTTGTCTGATGAACATTTGCAATCAATTTTGATGATAGGGAACACTAACTTTGAACCGCAGCTAAATGAAATTTTGTCAGAAAAACATCAGTACCATATTTCTCACTAATCCTAAAATATCTTTATTTTTGAATGTGTATTTGTATGTTAAAAATGTGTTTAGAAATAAAATTGAAAAACGTGAAATGATTTTTAATGTATTGACAAATATTTTGTATGATTCCACAGTACCTGCATTGATTATACAGCTACTTTTATACCCGATTTAGAATTTAATGCAACACTGACACAGTAGTGTTGTGTTTTAACAATTTCCCACATATTTTACATATATTTAATTTTTTCCCAGTTACTTCGGCCCACGAAGCCCCTTCAAAAATCCAATATGGCCCTCGTCTCAAAGTTTGGAGACCCCTGCTAGTCTCCCAGCTGGTCACTGTCCTCAGCTGCACCGAGCAAATAGAAGACAATAGATTTCTGACGGCTCTTGGGGGTGAGCAGCATCCCTAATCTTCCCCCTGTGATAATCCATATTCAGGTACATGGCTCTGCAGATTATATGTGGATGACAAACATGGACACACCCGGCGAGATGGTGGAAGTGGTACTCTGATATGGCTCCTCATACAAAGGCCCCGAGGCAGCACAAAGATCCAGCCAGTGAGTGTGCAAACCCAAGGTTTGATAATCTTCACCTGCAAGGCCCAATTCAGGTTACTTCTTGGTTATCAGTAAAAGCATCTCTCTGTCCTGAGTCCAACCAGTGGCCTCCATTATCAAAATAAACAATTTAAACAAGTCATAGGTTCTAATCTAGAAATACAATAAAAATTTATCTGAATGCATTAGTCACATCACTATGAATAGCAACATGACACCTTACTTGGACAGCATCTCTAAAATAAGCTGTACTTTTAAGCCTATAGGCCTGTCACTTAGAACAGCTGCTATTACTTCACTATAAGCTTCAAGTGCAACTACTGCTATTCTCACAGGAATGTTTTTTTCATGGTATTTTACAAGACCAAGCCAGGGTCATGTTGTAATCATAAAAGAAGTGACAAAGGGTCCTGTGGCACTTTAAAGACTAACTAAAGTATTGAAGCATAAGTTTTCCTAGGCTAATACCCACTTTGTCGGATGCACGCAGTGGAAGTATCCAGGAGCAGGTATTAGTTAATCCAGGGTTAGTTAGTCTTTAAAGTGCCACAGGACCCTTTGTCACTTCTGCAATTCCAGAATAACACTGCTACCTCTCTGATCCTTAAAAGAAATCAAGAATTTCATCTACTGAGAGAGTAAATGACATACTTTGCTCTTTAATGACCATTGACCCTGGCTTCACAAAAGCCCAGGGGCCCACTTAAATGCTCAAGACCACTATCAAAGCAAGGAAATCACTTAACTAGGCCAATTCCCAGAGTTCTGAGACCCACCTCCAACACTTTATATTCCAAGATTCATATTCCACTCCAATTACTAGGACCACTTCAAAATCTTGGAACTACTACTTCCAATTTGGTCTGCAAATAAGTACTTAGAACTAGGTGCTAATGTGCATGAGAAGGGTTCACATGTACAGTTAGTTTGCGGACAGGCTAGTACAGAGTAGTAATACCCCAGTTTGCCACAAAGTAAAGGTTTGTGTTAAGAAGCCCTTCATTTGATCCATTTCCATTATTTCAGTCTATGTACTGCATCTGCATATGTATCTCATCATCTCAGGTCCCATGAAAAGAATCTTTTCATATCAGATTTCACTGCAGAAAAGGGGCATTCCATGAACACTGACATAAAATAAAAGGGTGATAGGGAGGGGTTTCACACTACTCTTGAGAAGTCATCTGAGGATTTACAGGATTACTGAGACACAAACATTGGATTCAAACTGCTGTTCATATTCACTGCTATTGCAGACCCATTTATTCCAGTATCTAAAAGGTGCTACAGTTGGAGTTTTTCACAGGAGACACTTCTGGTATCACACTGATTGTGCAGAAGGCACCAGGAAAAATGGAGGAACAAGAAGTAGGGCAAGGGACAGGTTTAGGGGAAATAGAAGGCACTGGTGGCAAAGATAGCATACCAAGCACAGATGAAGGTGGTATTGTGTTCACTGAGGATACTGTACTAAGTCTATTGAGTTAAATGCTGGGCTAGCAAAAGCAGCACCAGAATTTGGAATGCATTTCCCATACTGGCCATAGAGAATGTAAGTTATGTTTTGGTTTCCTTCATGCACAAAAGTAGCTGCAGTTGCTACACGGAGGACTGTTAGAATTTGATACTACAGCAGTTAAGTTTACTTTAGCACTGAACACAGAACTAGATAGTGGTCAGACCTGCTGGTGGTATATCTGAATTGGCAGTTCTATCACATTTTGTATTTTTCATACTGCTCAGCAAGAATTACTTTTGACTCTTTAATGGTACCCCTGTGCCCATCATAAACACATCTTGCATCTTCCTCCGTGGCAAAAAATGAAGAAAGCCTCACCCAATTCACCCCCTACAATATGTAAGCCCCCATCAGGAATGGTCAATCCAGAGAAGTGGTGAATGTCCATGGTCCCCAGCCACACTCAGAAGACCGTGCAAATGGATAACCACAGCCATGCTGTGCTGAAATACACACCTGCAGATGAGAAAGGCAACGTCTATATCAAATAAAACGATTTATGACACAATGTATTTACCTACAGACATCACCTAATGTTTACAATCCTAACTATCTTGTGACAATTAAGTGTAAAATTTTCACATATCCCTAACACAGGCTCCCTATTCCCATTATCAAAGTGATTTAGACACTCACTCATTGAAAGACAAGTGAACTTAAGCTTCTAAATCATATTGGTGCTTGTGAAAATGTTACCTTAATGTATGTATAGTATCATGCCTCCAAATGCACTTTGCAACTCTGGAGCAGTTTATTAACAAAACAAAACCTTTATTTAGTGAGTTAAGATTGCATCAGAAGATCATTAGGGATGGCTCACTCAGCCATTGATTCCCTTGCAAAAGTGCGGCATCTCAAAACATATGAAGGTTTGACTGGTGAAAACCTTCATTTTTTCCTATAGCAATTTATAGATGCAAAACCTGGGAAACTAATGCTGCTGACAAGAGAAAAACTGATGTCTCTGAGATGTTGTACTAGCAAAGACCTGAGTATCTTATCTTCTGGACAGATAAGACAAACAATTGTGTTAGAACTATTACTGGAGAGAAGCGGACTCGTGTCGGAAATCAATAGGCACATGTATGTACTTTTGTCACATCAGGCCTAGAGATGGAAATCTTCAAGAAAGGCACCATGGAAGGAATGGCGGCAGGTAAACACAGCAGAGGAAGTCCGCAACTGTCACTCACTTCCTAAAATACTCCACAGCTTCTTGTGCTCTTCTTGAAATGGAGAACACCAATGATAGCTGCAAGGTGTGTGCCTGCACTCCAGCAGCCAGATTTTGCCAACTGTGTCCTTTGTCCCCGCTGGATTGAAGCACATCTCTTATTGCATGCTGTACCATAAACTAAAGAATGTCTTACCACCATGCAATTTATTAAACCAGGGGTTTTTTTTGTTTCTGAATAAAAATAAATATGATTATCAGTGAGGTTTGAACCCTGCATCTTCAGATCCCCAATCAAGACATCCACCACTTGAGCTAAAGCAGTAACATGAAAAAACTCAAAATCCATAATAAGAATAATTAACTACCCTGTTTCCCCGAAAGTAAGACATCCCCCGAAAATAAGACGTACTTCCAGTACTTGCCTCTCACTGTAATATAATGTAATGTAATTTTGGGAGCAAAAATTAATATAAGACACTGTCTTATTTTCGGGGAAACACGGTATCTGAATAAAGTACCAAGCATGATAGACTCCCCATCAGTTCATCTCGAAAAGATGAACTCTGTCCAAACACAAGTATTGGCTTCATGCAGTAATAAGTTGGTGACATTTTCTTACCTGTCCTATGCAGGAAGTCAGACTAGATGATCACAATAGTCATTAATGGCTTTAAAAAAAAATATATTAATCTACTGTTATCCACTATGTGGTTAGCCACTAGCACATACTTTGCCTGGGAGTTGCACAATTATTTGCTAAAGAGCAGTAGGATGTTGATGATATTAATCCTGGGTATCTATTCCAGGATCTGAAAGGAAGATGTTATAGACAGGAAAGCTAAATCCATAGATTCAACATGTTCATTATCAGAGGCAGTAAGATTTGGATCTATTGTATTAGAAATCTGCTTACTATCCTGCTTACCACAGACAATGCAACTCTCTCAGTTAACCTACTTATGTAATGAAGAAAAATGATAGGACCAGGTATGAGCACCTGCTCAATAAAGGACTCCAGTTTCCAGAAATATGAACAGAAATCAGGTGAGAGACCAGAACTCATGGTCCCCTGGCTCCCTAATAAGTGCACCTTCTCTAAACTACAGAATATTTATGGGGAAGTCAGCCTCTTCTTTCCCCTTCTCGCTGCTTACCCTGATTGGGGAGGGAAGGACACTGGAGAACTATGAATGCAGGGACTGGGACCAATCTGGAAGTGAAGACTAAGGAACAGGAGGTATAATCCAAACAACGGGAATTCAAAAATAAAAGAAATCCTCCTCTCCTGGAATTGCAAAGAGTGCTTTAAAAGAAAGGTGTACTCACCACTATTTATGGAATTTTGCTTAAAAAAATCTCTTCAGCCAGAGATATATTAAATCTGTGTCTAAATTGTAGATACTTGTTCTAATTTTACATCAATACTTTCTAGAAATCCCACCATGTGAATTAAAAATGCAAAGCAGAAACCCTTAAAGTCAAGCTTGCTTCTCAATTTTACCAAGAATAATGAGAGCTAGGTAAAAAAAAATTCTAAATAGAAGTGTTAAAACATACTATGAATAAGTTAACTGCTACTTCAGTACTATTCAAGCTGCCATAATGTCTACAAAAGCAAATCTGCATCTGAAACATACGTATACTTTGTTTTAAGAATACCAACATTATTTGTTTGATTTGGGATAAATATTAACTGCCAGATATTTTATGGGAAGCCTATAAAAAGAGTCAAACTTGGTATTTATAATAATTCTGAAATTTAAGAGCAGTAGTACTACTGAATTGTTATAAAAGAGCTGAACTTATGTGATTATAATACTCACCTAGAAAAGACCTGTTGCTTATATAATTGAAAATATTCCAAATGTTTAACCTATGACCATAGGAAGGAAAAAAAAGTCATATCAGTGCTATAACAAAGGTATTTTAAAGTTCTGAAAAAGTTACCTAAAGGAAGAGTAACTTTTGGTCCCCAAATAATACAGCTAACACCTTCAAGAACTCCCAACTTTTAAAATGTTAAAACACTGTAAATATTGAGGCTTAGCAACTGTTCAGTGCAATCCTTGTTAAAAAGACATACCATGTATATACCTTTATTTTTTATTTGTATGCCTTTAAATATCAGAAGTCTTACACTAATTACTTTATCCTTTACCAAACAGAAGTTTTGTCCACACTACCTTTCAATTGGTGAACCTCAGAAGATCTTTGGGAAGAATGAACTAAAAGTTTAATTACTACGGAATACTTATCTTCTACCCTTGATCTTTGTGCAGCCCTCCCATTGTTGCTAGTTAAAATTCTGCTGTGCACTGAACAGGAGTGCAGGGTCTTAAACTTACACCTTCATACTTTTAAAATGGAATTTGGCTCTTTCCCCACAATGAGTTTGATACCCATGTAATCTAATCTGTTCTAGCATACACTGGATTCTAAATAAGTGTTTAAAATCTTCCAATGTTTCAATTCATGCAAAGAGAATTTTCACAACAGCAGCAAACTCTTCCTAAAGCAATTTTACTTTTCCCTTCCTACAACTCCTCCCTATTTTAGTCCCCCATATACTTCACTCCCATTGCCTCATAGATCTCATCTGCTAAAGCGATCACCAATTAAAGATTACCTTTGAAGTGTTACTGTTTGCCCTGTCTGTCATCAATTTGTAGAATCCCAGCTAGACAGACTCAATGACCTGACAATAAAGGTGTATTTGAGATGTAGGAGATAGTGTAAATTTTTCAGAAGTGCCTAAGTTCCATGTTCCAAAAAAAAAAAAAAAAAGATATTCAAGAGATTTAGTCACTTCTGAAAATGTTATTGAGTCCAGAATTCAGTGAATCGAGCCCTTGTTATATGGCCATGATAGAAGAACTTTCCACATCATCCTAGAGAGAGATCTAGTATGGCGGTTCTCAAACTTTTTGTTGTGGTGGCCCTTTTTCTCTTCTTCACGGGCCGCCTCGACCCATGTGTGTTCGCCAAAATGCCACTGAATAGAATGCTTCCGTTTTCGGCTGCATTTCTGCAGACATGCTGTGTGCTTCAGAGTGTCTGCCAAAAAGCTCCCAGAAGCTGCTGGAAACATTCACTTGGGTGGCTTTTTGGAGGACACTGTGAAGCGCTCGGCAAGTCCGCCGAAATGCCGCCGAAAGCAGAAGCATTCTATTCGGCGGCACAGGGAGCTCCTGACCCCCCGGGAATCATCCCGCGACGCCCAATTTGAGAACCACTGATCTAGTGAGTGGTTTCCTACTTGTAGGAAAATGTTCTGTACTTCTGAAGAGCAGCTTCTCTCAGTATTATGCTCAGGCAGTCAACTTCAATTTGTCAGATCTAGAGACCTGGGGTGCTGGATCCTCCCGATTCTGAGACCGAACATCTGGGATTTTCAGGAGCAAGCTAGAGGGGAGGGATAGCTCAGTGGTTTGAGCATTGGCCTGCTAAACCCAGGGTTGAGAGTTCAATCCTTGAGGGGGCCATTTAGGAATCTGGGGGAAAAAAGAAAAAAAAAATCTGTCAGGAGACAGACAGTACTTGGTCCTGCTAGTGTAGGCAGGGGACTGGACTTTGATGAGCTTTCAAGGTCTTTCCAGTTCTAAGAGATTAAATAGAGATATACCATTTTATAGATGTAGCAGATCCATGACCCAGAACTATCTCACTGAAGAAGCCGTGAAAGTCACTGTGGCTGTAATTTGCCTCATCTTTCTGATAACAGAGAATGATAAAAGCCAGTGGGGAAGTCACACAAGACCTGACCAAGAAAGGCACCTGGGAGAGAACCTAGATTTCTTCCCCCTTCCTTTGAGGCACAATAGGCAGTACTTGTTTTGCCACCAGAATAAGACTACCTGAAGAGAACCTCACCTACAGAAAAAGATTTTCAGAGAATCTTTCAGGGTAAGTTAACACTTACCGGATTATAGCGCTTTTGGTTGTAGCGGTAGCCATATACCGCAATAGGTATTGCGCTATAGGATGTCTTGGCGTGGCCACATTTGCAGCAGTTGTTGCTGCACAGGGAGTGGAGCATTCTGGGCAGCTATCCCAGCATTCAGCTGGGTGCAACGTGCTTTTGAAACGAGGGGGATTAGGGGGAATGGGGAATGTGTGCGTAGGGAGGGAAATTCAGGCTGTCAGTGACTTTTCCTTAGAGAAAACTGACAGGCTCTGTATTTAAGTCACACAGCTCCGTCCGTAAGCATTTCCAGTGGTTATTTGCTGTGAGTTGTAAGAGAGAAACTGAAAAGGTACTTCCGCATTTTTCCTCCCGTTTTCAAAACAACACTTAGACGTCATTTGCCTTTAATGGCTTGTTAATTGCCTTAAATGGCTCGGAGGGGTGCCAGAGATCCCTTATCACGTAATGACAGATTACACTGGCCCTAATACGCTACAGGGAATATGCAAAAGCCCTTATCACCATCGGAGAGGTGGTTTTATAGCTGCGCTTTAAACAGAGACTTTTTGCGCAAAATGTGCCTTGACAGTGTGTAAGGTTAGAGAGTTATAGCGCTCCTGGAGGGTTTTAGCGCCAGTCTAACCAAGCCCTCAGGGACCACACATGATGAGCTGTGTACTGCCTGATGCAATAATCTGCTAGGCTATTGCTCACTCCTACATCTGTGAAGGGTTGTCATGTTTAGCATCAAATAACGCTATCAGCTTCAAAATTTGATTACTTTCTGACACAGAGGGGAGGGAAGATCAAGATCTATGTATTGTGTCTGAAGACTGACACTTCAGTAAAGGAAAGGAAAAAAACTGTAGGCAAGACTGCCCTGTGCTTTTAATATATGTATGTGAAGAGCTGACTCGAGACCCCAGACCTTGAGTGTGTAAAATGATCAAAGTGTACTCCCCATCGGTATGTGGTAAAATCTGTTACTTGTATCACTGAAGGGGAAAAAAAAGTGAAAGAGTACCCCCCCTCTTTGCAGACTGTCTCCAGGTTTATCCACCACCTCACAGAGGAAAGGATGGCAAGAACAAAGAGATCCTTGTTCATATGGGACTGAGGACTGGAATACTGACTTCAGCAAATGTTGGAACGGGTGCAGATGAAGCCTAGCAAGAGTCGAGGGACACCTTCATCAATGAGCATAGCTACCCTGCCACGCTACTTTAACTGCAATATTTCAAGTCGTTTGTATCCTCTTTCTTCCACCGACCGCTCGACAACTGATGTTCAGTAATTCTTTGTAGTCTTGGAATGCCTATAATCACTGCGAGGACACCAGTTGGCAGTAATGTTTCATAAGGAGACAATGATAGGCAAGATGGCCCTGAATCTTGGTTAAGGTCCTTTCACTCTTCCTACTGAAATCTCTGGCCAGTCCACTGGTAAAGCTGACTCTCTGAGGAGACCTAACAGTGAGGCACCCTTTCAGGAAAGGTAGGTGGAGCACAAATTGCCTGGTAATGCCATGGTGCCACCCTCCAGTGATGCCCCAGTGTGGTTGTAGGACCTGGGAAGAGTCAAGAGAACCATCAGATTACCTAAAAGGGGGAACTGTGACAAGAATGACCACAACCCCTTGAGTGGGGTTGTACACGCAGGGGTTCCAGAAATGCCAGAGAGGACGAATAAATGAAGTTAAATGTGATGCAGATTTCCCCAGATTAGGGAACATTCGGATGACACGATCAGAGCTTCTCAGCACCAAAGGCACCAATGTGGTCAGTACTGGTATAAGGGGTAATAGCACCTAGATAGATGACATAGGTAAAGAGCCTGGTAATGTCTCCAATGCAAGGAATGATGACACAGAGGCAAATGGTGCCTGGGAAGCCCAGGCCTCCATGGCATAAGCCAATTCAATGTCCAATCCTGAGATGTGCTGTCCAAGATAGTCATAGCTCTTTTTTTTTTTCTTCCCTGGAAAAGAGCAAGATGACTGGCACTGAGTCACCTTTCGAGCAACACTCTGTTCTGCCTAAAGAGCTCAGTGCCAAGGTCAATGTGGCAACAAGAGCCAGTTCAGAATGCACAGATACTAATGTGCTTGGCTTGGGGGACCATGAGCAAATCAGAAATGGAGCAAATCCCACCACACCCATCCCAGTCACAAAGGACCAAATGTGTCGAGTTCTGGCTTGCAGGAGCACTAAAGGAGCAAGACCCCTTAGTGGAAGTGGTCTGATGCTCGGAATCTGATGCCACCTTTGCTGACCATTGATAAGTCTATCCCTGGCCCAGAGGATCTTGTTACAGAAGGACCACCAGGGCAAATTAAGCAAATTTCCTTCTCTTGCAGAACAAGAACTGAATGTTGCCATTGCAGGAGGAATAGGGTTTGCAGCCCAAGGTTTTACCAGCCACAAAGTGAGAAAACAAGTTGTGGTGCTCACCAAGCAATCAATGACCAATGGAGGAAAGAAAAACTACCTACAGGCTAGATATTTTTTTCTTTTAAATATACAGAAAAAACTAGCTAAAGGAATACAAAGTGGGATAGGGCTTTAAAAAAAAAAAAGAAAGAAAGACTGAAATCTGGGAGGTAAATTTGCTACAAGGAGCAATTCCAATTCACTGCCATGGGTGGTAAAGAAAGAGCAGTATATGCCCCTATATGCCCTCAGGTGGGGAGGGATGAAAAGGCATATATGGTGCATGTACAGACTCAACAGACAGTACCATATGTTTCAAACCTGAGAACACAGATGCACACGCTGTTAAGGATGTGCAGGACTATTAGCTGTCACTGTTACTTACATTTAGTCAGTATCCTAAATTTCAACACATGCTGATAAAATAGGAGCACCTAGGAATTTCAAAGAGGAAATACTTAAAAGGACATCATTGGCACAAAAACCACCACCACCAATAGGAATTAGATTTACCAAGACAAACTGCACACACATGCAAATTTTACTGATTATAAATATTTGATAAAAATCATAGAAATGTAGAGCTGGAATGGACCTTGAGAAGCCATCAAATACAGCCCCATGCAATGTGGCAGGACTAAATAAACCTAGATCATCCTTCACAGGTGTTCATCCAATATGTTTTTAAAAACTTCCAGTGACAGGGACTCCATAACCTCCCTTCGAAGTCTATTCTGGAGCTTAATTATCCTTATAGTTAGAAAGATTAGATATTAGGAAAAACTATTTTTTTCTTATTGCAAATTAAGCCTATTACTAGGTGTCCTAGCTTCAGCAGACATGAAGAACTATTGACCCGCATCCTCTTTATAATAGCCTATAATAGGTCTCTCCCACCCCACTCCCTGAGTCTTCTTTCAAGAAGAAACATTGCCAGTATTTTCACCTTTCCTCATAGGTCAGATTTTCTAAACCTTTTATAGTTTTTGTTGCTCTCCTCAAAACTGTCTCCAATTTGTGCATCTCTTTCCTAAAGTGTGGCACCCACAACCAAACAATACTTACAGCTAAGGTTTCACCAGTATCAAGTAGAGTGGAACAATTACTTCCTGTGTCTAACATATGACACTCCTGTTAATACACTTCAGAATTGTATTAGCCTTTTTCCCAGCTGTATCACATCCTTGACTCTTTCAATTTGTGATCCACTATAATTCCTAGATCCTTTTCTACAGTGCTACTTTTCGCAGCTGTGCATTTGATTTTTCTTTCCTAAGTGACATTCTCTGCACTTAGTCTTTATTGAATTTCATCTTCATTTTACACCAATTCTCAAATTTGTCAAGGACATTTTGACTTCTGATCCTGCTTTCCAAAGTGCTTGCAACCCTTCCCAGTCTGGTGTCATCTACAAGCTTTTAAAGCATATTCTCCACTCCATTATCCACGTAGTAATGTAAATACTGAATAGTACCATACCTAGTACTGACTACAGAACCCCACTAGATAAGCAGTTTGACCGCAAATAATTGATAACTACTCTTTGAATACAGTCTTTCAATCAGTTGTCTATCCACCTTATAGTAATTTCATCTAGACAACATTTCCTTAGTTTGCTTATGAGAAGATCATGCAGGACTGTTAAATACCTCACTAAAATCAAGATCTCACATCTACAGTTTCCTCCTTTATCCACTAAGCTTCTAACCTGTCAAAGGAAACTAGTTTGTTTTTCCATGATTTGTTCTTGACAAATCCATGCTGGGTATTTCGTACAAACCTGCAAGTGCTTGCAAACTGTTTAATAATTTGTTCCAGTATCTTTCCAAGTATCAAAGTTAGGCTGACTTGTCTATATTTCCACAGGTCCCCTTTATTCCTTTTAAAGATTGATACTATATTTGCCCCTCTAGTATTCTGTGACTTCACTTGTCCCGCAGGAGTTCTTGAAGAAATCACTAACAGCTTCAAGATTGTTCCTTGGGTACTCTAGGATGAATTTCATCAGGCCTTGATGACTAATATATCTAACTTCTACATTATCTTTAACCTTTTTTATTTCCCTATTTTGACTTGTGTTCCTTCCCCCTTGTTATATTAATTATGTTGACTATCTGGTCACGTCACCATTAACCTTTTTAGTGAAAACTTAAGCTAAATAGGCACACACACACCTCAGAGTTTCCTTGGTGTCAACCATTATTAGCTCTCCTTCCTTCCTACATCTGCTTTATCTTCTTTCTCCCAATGTATTTAAAGAACCTCTTCTTACCTTTTATTTCCTTGCTAAGTATAACTCATTTTGTGCCGTAGTCTCTCTGATTTTGTTCCTACATACTTGAATTATAAGATGTGTTGGTTCCTAAAAATGTCTTAAGTCAGAACAGAACTAGAAAAGTGCAAGTTTCCCATTAAACAGGAAAATCCTGAAGCAACCTTATTTGCAGAGCAGTTATCAACACCTGGAATATGTAACTACTGATGTGTAGACCGATACAATGAAACCTTCAAATCAAAATCTCTTCCTTCAAAACAGATGTTTTGTTTAAGCAGCAGAAGTCAAGACAATCCTATAGGCAACCAAGCAAAACAAACGTTTAGATTACAAGGAATAAAGGAGGTAAAAATAAATAGATGCCACACAAACAGCAGCAGTCTACAATGAACTATGTATTAAGAACGCTCAATTCTGACCAAATACTACAGTGATGCATATAGTATCCATAAATGTGCAAAATTTGATCTCTTCTTCTGTTAAGGTAACAAAGTCCTGTGGCACCTTAAAGACTAACTATAAAGTTTTGAAGCATGAGCTTTCGTGGGCTAATACCCACTTCGTTGGATGCAGGCAGTGGAAACACTTCCACTGCCTGCATCCGACGAAGTGGGTATTAGCCCACGAAAGCTCATGCTTCAAAACTTTATAGTTAGTCTTTAAGGTGCCACAGGACTTTGTTACCTCTGCTATTCCAGACTAACACGGCTACCTCCCTGATTCTTCTTCTGTTAAGTATGTCACTAATTGTTCAAGAGCAATCACCATAAACAACTAAGTCTTCAAGTCATAATTTATGCCCTAAGAATACAAATTAACGGGCAGAATTAATGTTACACAAACTTTAACATATCCAATTTGCTTTTATTTTGCCGGGTATTACTTTCTCAATAGAAGTTTCAATTCCTCAAACTTTACTTGTAAAATTTTACCCTTTTGCTTATAATATGCAAAGATGACCTAGAATGCAAACAATACTTTTTGCTGGGCAATCCCTCCAAAAATTACACATAAACATCCTTAGAAGGGCCATGAAGAACAGCTGAAGTTAAAAATAAATCCACACATCAGAGACTCATCACTTTGCACCACATTTGCCTCCACACACTACCAGATCCATCTCTTGTGAACCCATAACTCCTAGAATGAAGGCTACAGCCCTACAAATCTAATTATAACCCAATATAAAATTCAGGTCCAAGTCATATTGCTTTAAACTCAAGATTATTAAAGTTATATTCTGAGGAATCACAAGTGACCAAGAAAATTGGAAGATCTGAGAGAACTTGTGTCTTAAAGATCTCCAAGTAACTAACGAAGCACTGTATAGTGCAGCAGTTCTCAAACTTTGGAGAACCGCAACGCTTTTTCTTCTTCCTCAGCGGCATTAATCAATTTGGCGGAACTAATCAATTTGGCGGCTTTTCGGTGGCGGCAAGAGCTCGCAACCCCCCAGGAGCACTCTGCGACCCTCCAGGGGATCGGGACCCCCAATTTGAGAATCCACAGTATAGTGTGAGAAATGGTCTCTCTAGGAAAAGGTATGTTAAGAAAAAAAGTGAATCTGTGACAAAAGTTTAAGTTAATTTCATTTCTTATGATGTTTCAATACAGGCTGTGTCTATTATGAACAAATACTGTCTACAATCATCCACAAACTAGTTTATAAAGAAAACCAATTGCTTATAATCCAGAACAATACAATATCAAGATTAAGACGAAGAAGACTTTGTAGCACCTTAGAGACTAACCAGTTTATTTCAGCATAAACTTTTGTGGGTTATAGCCCACTTTGCCCATGAAAGCTTATGCTGAAATAAAGTGGTTAGTCTCTAAGGTGCTACAAAGTCTTCCTTGTTTTATGTACGGATACAGACTAACAGGGCTGCTAATCTTAAACCTATCAAGATTAAGATAGTCGAAAGGCCCTTCAGGAAACAGGGCATGATGAACAACAGAATTTAAAAGAGAGTGAGGTAGAGGAAATGTAAAGAACTCCCACAAATTAGATTTTGGATTAAATTGATCAATTGTTTTCCAGTACAGAACCAAACACTTTAAAAAAAAAATTCTTTTAAACACCAGACAACCCCAAATCAGGAGGACTTTGCTCTGTGTTTCCAAACGAGCCAGTTTCAAACACACACAGAAAAAGATGCAACAACTTGACCACTTTTGCACCAAAACACAGTTATTTAAGTACAGATTTAGAACAGATCTTTTGTGCACAAGCAACATTTCACTAAAAGAAATCCAGGTCACTCAAAAAACTTCTAGCTGTGAACTCCTATAAAATTATCTAGAAACTAAGAGACTAATATATTGAGGTAATCTCTCTGGAATGACAGACATGTACTGCAAAATTTCACATATCATCACAAACCACCTAGAATACAGATTTTTTCAAAGATCCTGTTTGAATCTATCCATTCTCATGTATCCCTTTACTTTGGATCAGTGTTGTGATCTCTATACACTGAATTTCAAGATCTGCATAGGGTTACCAGACAGCAAGTGTGAAAAATCAGGATGGGGGGGGGCACATAATAGGAGCCTATATAAGAAAAAAGCCCAAATATCAGGACTGTTCCTATAAAACAGACATCTGGTCACCCTAGATCTGCATAACATTTAATGCTACACCTATTAATTTGGGGACATAGAGCAACTTTTCCATGGTCAAGCTGGTTCTCAAAAATGAGGGAATTAACTGCCCATAGTGAAATGAAGAGAAAAAAAAGATATTGCTTTCCCATACAGCATTACCAATACACTTCAATTCTCACCTAACTGCCTGTGTTCTCGTCTTCATTGAACAGAACGGAGGGGGAGCGGGAAGGAATACCTCCGTGGTTTGAGCATTGGTGTGGCATGCCATGGCATGGCATACCGAGGGGAAGGGACAGCTCACTGGTTTGAGCATCGGCCAGCTAAACCCAGTGTTGTGAGTTCTTGAGGGGGCCATTTAGGGATATGGGGCAAAAATCTCTTGGATGATTTAATTGGGGATTGGTCCTGCTCTGTGCAGGGGGTTGTACTAGAACTAGATGATCTCCCGAGGTCCCTTTCAACCCTGATATTCTATGATTCAGTTCAGCGAGCTGTCCAAGTGAGTCTGTAATCCAACTTTTTTTGGTGGGGATATAAGCAATGATTTGAACCCAGGTTCTGTAGCAGCGAGAACTTAGTACAGATCCACTTTACCTATTAGTCTAGGGATGGGCAAACTATGGCCAACAGGATTGTCCACTCGGCCAGGGAGGCTGCCCCGGCCCCTTCCCCGCTGCCACACCAGCAGCACTCTGGGGGGAGGGGGGGGCTGCGTGCTCCCACAGGGGCAGTGTGTCTGGCTCGGGGGGTTGGACAAGGGGCAGGGGCTCCCAGAGGACAGGGAGTGGGGTGGGTTGGTTAGGGCAGTGGTCAGCAAACTGGAGTGAGCGCACCCCAGGGGTTGCACGACTCCACCCACAGGGCGCCACGGGACTGGCTACAGCTTGAAGAGCCAGGCGCCACGGCACCAGGGGGGCAGTTAGGGGACAAGGAGGGAGGGCTCTGAGGGGGGCAGTCAGGCAGGAATTGGGAGGGAATGGATGGGGTCAGAGCTAAGGTAGGACTTCTCCCATGGGGGAGCCTGCTCAAAAAAAAAAAAAAAAAAAAAAAACACATTACTAGGGGTGCATGGTCAAAAACATTTGGAGACCCCTGGGTTAGGGGGTCTCTGGAGGCCATGGTCAGGGAGCGGGGGAGTTGGATGGGGCATAAGAGTCTTGAGGGTCTGTCAGGGGGCAGATAGGAGTCAGGACAGTCAGGGGACAGGGAGCAAGGGGGGTTGGGTGCGGCAGTTAGGGTGGGGGAGTCTTTGCAGGAGGCAGGCAGAGGACAAGGAGCGGGAAGGCTGGATGGGTCATGGGTTAGGAGGGGGGCAGGAAGTGGAAGGCGGTTCAATGGGGGCAGAGCCAGACTGGGGAGGCACAGGCTTCTCTACCCAGCCCTCCATACAATTTTGCAACCCCAATGTAGCACTCAGGCCAAAAAGTTTGCCCACCCCTCTATATTAGTCTGAAGTAGGAGGTGGAGCAATACTCAATTCCAAGAACAGTAATACTTCACAACAAGAATCAGAAAGGTAGCCGTGTTAGTCTGGAATTGCAGAAGTTACAAAGAGTCCTGTGGCACCTTAAAGACTAACTAAAGTATTGAAGCATAAGCTTTCGTGGGCTAATACCCACTTTGTCGGATGCATGCAGTGGAAGTGTCCAGGGCAGGGGTGGGCAAACTTTTTGGCCCGAGGGCCACATTGGGTTTACAAAATTATATGGAGGGCCGGGTAGGGAAGGCCCCGCCCACAATCTGGCCCCCTCCCACTTCCCGCCCCTGAGAATCCCTGACCCATCCAACACCCCCCCACACCTTGTCCCCTGACTGCCCCTTCCACAGACCCCTAACCACCAGGACCCCACCCCCTACCCAATTCTCCTGCTCCCTGTCCCCTGACTGCCCCAATCCCTATCCACCTTCCAAACCCCTAACCACCACCCCAGAAACCCCCCCCCCATCCAACCCACCCTACTCCCTGACTGCCCCCTCCAAAGCCCCCCCCCCCAACCACCACCCTGGAACCCCCCCATCCCCCCTCTTACCACAGCTGCTGGAGGGGGGCAGCATGCAGCCCCGGCCCCCAGAGCACTCCCCTCGCCACACGGCTCTGGGAGAGGGGCCAGCGTGCAGCTGCGGCTCCGGGGGAGGAGGACAGTGCGCAGCCCCAGCCCCCAGAGTGCTCCCCGCGCAGCGCGGCTCTGGGAGAGGGGCCAGCGTGCAGCTGCGGCTCCGGGGGAGGAGGACAGTGCGCAGCCCCAGCCCCCAGAGTGCTCCCCGCGCAGCGCGGCTCTGGGAGAGGGGCCAGCGTGCAGCCGCGGCTCCGGGGGAGGAGGACAGTGCGCAGCCGCGGCTCCGGGGGAGGAGGACAGTGCGCAGCCGCGGCTCCGGGGGAGGAGGACAGTGCGCAGCCGCGGCTCCGGGGGAGGAGGACAGTGCGCAGCCGCGGCTCCGGGGAGGGGCCACCGCACAGTTCCAGCCCCCAGAGCGCTGTCAGCGTGGCTCCGGGGGAGAGGCTACCGTGCAGCCCCGGTCATCGGAGTGCTGCCCCTGTGGCATGGCCCGCAGCGGAGGGCCCGCAGCGGAGCCCGGGCTGTGCAGCTCGGGGAGAGGCAAGGGGCAGCCCCCCGCCGCGGGCCGGATGGGACAGTGTCGCGGGCCGGATGTGGCCCGCGGGCCGTAGTTTGCCCATTCCTGGTCCAGGGGCAAGTATAAATAGGTAGGCAAGAACCAGGTTAGAGATAACAGGGTGGGTCCAATAAGGCTGAACCATCTTATCTCTAATCAGGGAGGGTGAGGTATTCCTCTAGCCAACTAAATTGGAGGTGTGAACAGCGAGAGAAGATAAACTGCTCTTGTAATTAGCTAGCCATTCATAATCTCTATTCAGTCCTGAGTTGATTGTATCAAATTTGCAGATGAATTGCAGATCTGCAACTTCTCTTTGAAGTCTGGTCTTGAAGTTTTTTTGCTGCAATATGGCGACTTTTAAATCTGTAATTGTGTGTCCAGGCAGGTTGAAGTGTTCTCCTACAGGTTTTTGTGTATTGCCATTCCTGATATCTGATTTGTGTCCATTTATCCTTTTTCGTAGGGACTGTACAACAAAAATGTCAGAGATTTCCTCCCTTTAAATGTAACTAAATGCATTTTTCTGTGGACTCATTTTAAAGTCAATTTTCTTTATTTTTACCAAACCTATTCAAAGCTGAAGTGATAGCCAGCTACTGAACCAACTATTAGCAGGTTAGTAATCAAAGTAAATGACAGTTTTTGTAAACATCTTTCATCTAGTCCTTATTTTTGTGATAAACAAATTTCCTATTAATCTTTTTTGCCTTCTCCTTAAGAACTGAGAGATATGTCATAAACCTTTCCAGAACAGCTTCCTGTTTCAACAAGGCTACACACTCACTTTGATGTCTTACCTCAAAGTGGAACAGAGCAAAAAACTTCTTATAACGTTAACAATGCCAAGAAAAGTACAGCAGAGAAAGCCTACAGGTGCCCTCATTGAAAGATGCCCACAACTGTTCCATATCCACTAACAATCTCAAGTAACCAGTCTGACAACAAACAGCATGTTTTAGAATTTGCTATTATTGAGATGTGGATCTATCCAAAACAGAATACCAACCAATGAAACAATGTGAACCACAGAAAAGGAGAATCTAATTGCCACAAATGTCGTAGTCAACTCATCAAGTAAGTTTTGTGCTTACACCTTGTATCTAGCTGACCTATGAGGGTACAAACGTCACCAACCTAATAATCCCATTGCTTTTATTTCTGCCCCCTCCCGAAGTCATACAAGCTTCTCGTTAATTTTGTTGTCACTGTCACAGCAGAGCACTCGCTGCACGCACTGGGGGAGCAATCACTCCTGTCTCCAAAGCGCCCCGAGACGCGGGCACGTTAAAGACGAGTCAGTATCCAGCTCACTCGTTTCCCATCCTCCGCTCCGAGGCCCCTGGAGCCAAAACCCTGCGCGGGGACGGGGCTCACATTCAACAGCCCAGCGCACAAAGGGGCGGGAACCGCCTGACTGCGAGAAGAAAACACGACTCCGCGACCAAGGGCGCTCCACGCCGCCTGCGGCGGCCACAAGGACTAGCGAAGGGCGGCTGCAGCACCAGCGGCGCTGGGCGTCCCGCCGGGCCCACTCGCCTCGCGCCACCCAGGCCCCGCCAGCGCCTCCGCTGCAGGAGCCGCAAATACTCACCTACCCCGCGGAGAGGCCGCGCAAGCCGCATAGCTCAGCGGCAAGGTTCTGTCCCTACCGCCCGGGCGACAGCGGAGCCCTGCGAGCGCGGGCGGAAACACGGGCACGCTGGGGCCCAGGGCAGGAGCCGCCCAGGCCTCGGGGACTCCTCAGCCCAGACCCTGCCCCTCCCCCTTTTGTACGGCTGGGAGAACACGTTCCGTGCCGGGCCCGGCCTCCCCCCGAGACAGGGCCCCGCCGCGCGGGGAGTGCGCTGCTGAGGGGCGGGGCCGGCCCTGACGCTGCCAGTTTCTTACCGAAGAATCTGTACGGAAAAGAGGCTAGAAATGAGCTAATCGCCGCCCGGGCCCCGCTCCCCGCGCGAGCCCAACGCCACCGACCGAGCAGCGCCACAAAATGGCCGCCGCGGCTGACGCGCCGCCGCGAGGGAGGAGGGGGCTGGCGCGGGATCTCAAGGGAGGGGGCGGGGCCAGTAGGAAGAGGGGATGGGGTGGGGTGGAGAGAGTGGTCCCGAAGAAGGGGCGGGGACTTAGGGAGGAGCATATGAAGGGGCGGGGCCTATGTTGCGGGCAGGAAGGGGCGGGGCAGAACTCTCGCACAGGTCTCCATTTCCCTCTCTTTCGGTCACGTGTCAGGCACGGTTCCTCCCTTCCTGGGGTTCATGCTGCTCTCAGAGGTACTTGTCCATCCAGAGAGGCAGCTGCCATGGTCCCAGCCAGCAGGAGCTGCCCAAAACACTCCGATGCCACAAGCCTGACAGTTCGGGTTCCCTTGCTTGTCACCCCAAGAGCCACCTTATACCCCAAACACATGGGCCCAACACATCAGCACCCCACATTCCCTGACGACACAGGTCCCACAGCCCTGGGACTTGTAACTGCATGAGACACCGGCCCCAGAGTCCCCACCTGCACCATAAAGGCACTGACCCAAAAGACTCCTTCCACTCACCAGCCTTTGGGTTTTTCCTGTTGTAGATAAATTCCCACTCATACTCTTTATTATTTCACAATCTAGGTGTTAGGGCACAGCAAATTGACAAAAAAGACAAAGTGAGGCTAAGTTGGACAAAAACCGCTAAAACAAACAAGGTTTAGCAGAAAAGTAGAAGTCATAGCTTGACACTTGTCTATCTAATGTTAGATGGTGATGATGTGTAGGAATCACGGATTTTGAGTAGGATTTAAAGGTGTTCAATTTATAGACGTTGACAGGGAGTTTCCTCCATGTATTAGGGTTGCAGCATTAGAAACAAAGTTACTTGAGGGAAAAATGAGAAAGAAATGTTAAGGATCTAATTAGCATAGCAAAGTCTCAATGGCTCAATAAGTTAGTTGATCTGTCAGATAGGGCCGCACTAAATGGTGAAAGGCCTTAAAGGTAAAGACAAGGTGCTTAAATTTGAAATAGTGGGGAAGCCAATGGAACACATTCACATTAAGAGGGGGATGATATGGTCAGTGCATGGAGCAAGGAACATAATCCCAACAGCAATATTTTGAATGCTCTTCAGACAGGAAGAAATTACAATAATCAAGACCTTAGATAATGAGGCCTGAATGAATGAGCCTTGATTGGCTGAACAAACAGAAAAGGCAGAATTTAAAAAACGTTATGTAGAAAGAAAAATCAAGAATTGGACGTAGCCTAAATGTATGCATCAAAAGAGAGGGTCAAGTTTAATATAATGCTCATATTACAGGCCTCAGTGACTCATGATGACAGAGAAATGGGATGGGGAGAACATTTGGGTGAGGGAAGATCAGAAGCTCAGTTTGGGTCATGTTGAGTTTAAGCTGGACATCCACAAGAAACATCAGAAAAACAAGCTAAGATGCAGAATTGGATGGATGAAGACAGGTTTTTTTTCGTAGAAAGGTAGATTTATGAGTTTTCCGCATGAAGATGGCATTCAAAACCCATGCTTGTAGATGAAAGCACCTAGAGATAGGGTGTAGAGAAAGAAGGACTAAAGAAAGAGCCTTGGGGACATCCAGTGATAAAATAAAAAGGCAGGAGGAGAACCTACCAAACAAGATGCTAAAGTTCTGATCAGAGAAGAAAGAAGAGAGCAATGCCTCAAATAGCAATAGATAGAACTTTTAGACGTATACCCAGAAGCCTCCTGCTGCAAGACAAACCCAAGAAAGAGACCAACAGACCATCACTGGCCATCACCTACAGTCCTCAATTAAAACCTCTCCAACACATCATCAGTGATCTACAACCCATCCTGGACAACAATCCCTCACTTTTACAGGCCTTGGGAGGCAAGCCAGTCCTCGCCCACAGACAACCTGACAACCTGAAGCAGATTCTCACCAGCAACCACACACTGAACCATAGCAACTTGAACTCAGGAACCAATCCATGCAACAAACCTCGATGCCATCTCTGCCCACATATCTACCAGCGACACCATCACAGGACCTAACCAGATCAGCCACACCATCATTGGTTCATTCACCTGCACATCTACCAATATAATATATGCCTTCATGTGCCAGCAATGCCCCTCTGCTATGTACATCGGCCAAACTGGACAATCCTTACGTAAAAGGATAAATGGACACAAATCAGATATTAGGAATGGCAATATACAAAAGCCTGTAGGACAGGGGTGGGGAACCTTTTTTCTGCCAAGGGCCATTTGGACATTTATAATGTCCTTCGCGGGCCGCTCCCTCCACCTCCCCCCGCAAGGAAGCCCAGGCTGGCAACAGGAACTGAGACCCCAGCTGGCAAGGGGCCAGCGGGGGAAATCCCAAAGCAGTGGCAGGCGGAGTGCTTAGCCCTGCACTGCTTTGGGGTTTCCCCCGCTGGCCACTTGCCAGCCGGGGTCCTGCCGCCTGCCCCAGTCAGCTCCCGCTATTAGCCTGGGTGTAGGGGGTGATCTTCCTTTACCCCCGCCCAGCCTCCCCCCATCTAACCGCCTTCCCTCCCCCACCCCTGCCTGGCCCAGCCAATCCCACCAAACCTAACCTCCTCCCCCCTCCCACTCCCAACCCAGCCTCCTGCCCCCCATGCCTGCCCAGCCCAGCCTCCCCCCCACCAAACCTCCTTCCCTCCCGCACCCACGCCTTGCCCACCCCATCCAGCCTAGTCTCCTGCCCCCCTCCCCACCCGCCCAGCCTGGCCTCCCCCCCCACCTCCCCCTTGCCTGCCCCCCAGCCCAGACCCCCACCCCCTTGACTGTCGGCTCCCCGCGGCTCCTCCTTTCGCCGCCCGGCTAATGGTGGCCGTGCGGCACCGGCAGCTCCCCCAGACGCTTCCCGGCCCCTACCTTCAGCGCGGAGCCGCCCCTGCCTGGCAGCCCGTGTGTGTCCCTGGCCGGTGGCAGCTCTCCCAGGCCCGCGCGCAGAGCCGCCAGGTGGTGGCAGCTCCACGCTCGGCGAAGGGGCCGGGAAGCGCCTGGGGGAGCCGCATGGGCCTGGGGGAGCCGCTGCTGGCCAGGGACGCGGGCGGAGCCGCCAGGCGGGGGTAGCTCCCCCAGGCGCTTCCCAGCCCCAGTGCCTGACTCAGCCCTGGCCCCACCGCGGGCCGGACAGAATAATTTGGCGGGCAGTATAAGGCCCGCGGGCCGGAGGTTCCCCACCCCTGCTGTAGGAGAACGCTTCAAACTGCCTGGACATACAATAATAAATTTAAAGACAGCCATATTGCAGCAAAAAAACTTCAAGACCAGACTTCAAAGAGAAACTGCTGAGCTCCAGTTCATCTGCAAATTCGACACCATCAGGTCTGGACTTAATATTGACTGTGAATGGCTCGCCAATTATAAAAGCAGTTTCTCCTCTCTGGGTGTTCACCCCTCCAGATCAGCTGCTGGAAGTGGGTCTCCCCCTCCCCCGATTGAATTTGCCTTGCTTTCTTGCCTGCATATTTATACCTGCCTCTGGAGATTTCCACAACATTCATCTGATGAATTGGGTCTTAGCCCACAAAGATCGCTAAGATCATACGGTGCTACCAGACTCTGTCGCTTTTGCAGATCCAGACTAACACGGCTACCCCTCTGATACTAAATGTAGGGAGTCGCTGATGGTGTCACCAGTCACTGAACAGTCAAGGAGAATTAGAATGGAGCCTGGGGTTTGGCCAAGAAGAGGTCATTTGAAATTATGTTGGGAGCCATTTCAGTGGAGTTCAGAGGGCAGAAACTGGATTGAGAGAGAAAAGGTGTGAGAAGAGGAACTCAAGGTAGTGGTTGTAGAAGCATGTTCAATAAGACTGAAGGTGTAAGGGAGATGGTGTGATAGCTGCAGAGACAGATGTGGTCAGAGGCGAATTATTCCATGATGAGGAAGACTGAACATGCCTTTATTACAAAGGTGCTGAAGGAAAAGGTGTGAGAATGGGGGCTGGGGAGGTGTGCTTGGGATGGTGTCACACAGGAACAGATGGAGGGCTTAGAGGAGGAGGAAAAGATTGAGAAACGGTGTCAGTGTTTGGGAAGGAGGAGAAGAGTGTGGTAGGAGGTAAGGAAATGGAGAGTCATGGGTGATGGAACTAGGGGTGCTGCTGTATCCCACCCCCACCCCAGCTTGAAGTGGTTTCCAGTATATATAGGGTTTACAGTTTGGTTCAATGGCTCTTAGCAACCCCTCCCCCCATACAAATTGTTCCAACACCCCTCTGGAGAGCTCATGTCAGATCTCATGCAAAAGTCATCAAATTCCTAAGCAGTGAGAGACGTGGGTGAGGGGAGGGAGAGGGTTTAAGGAGGGAAACAGAGCTGTCAAATTGCTGACTGGGTTTGTAGATGTGGGGTTCAATTATAGTGAAGATGTGGACTTCCTTGGTTAGGAAAATCACAGAACTGAAGGAGAACAAAACAAATCTAGTGGAGTCCAGCATCATTGCAGGACTTCTTCCAGACTTTCAAGACTTGCTTCTCCCTTGTTTGGTTATGGTTCAGATTGCCATCAGAGAGTCAGGTGAGGGTCCTGGATTCTGCATCACTGAGCTGGCACTAGTTGGAACTTCTGAGAGGCTACTGTGACATTCTGTACCTCAAAATAACACCCTGGAATCCTCATATTCACCACTGTGATAGGATTATGATATGTTTTGTATAAAGTATGCTTGTGAGGTATCATTTGAGAAGTTATGATCTATTGAACATTACTATCCTGTTGAATTGTGTGTTCATTGTATCTGAAGTTGTGAACTATTGCTGTGTGTGTTACTGAAATATGTTGTGAGCTTGGGAGAAGCCCTCAGCCAGCCTTTCAGTGGCAACAAAGGAGCACCTAATGAAACAGATTTACATCAGGACCAGCCAGCTATGTGTTGATGGCCCATCCCAGAGACTCCCAATGCCCTTCTCAGAGACTCCTCAGAGGGCACGTACACTATGGAGGTGCCCTAACTCATGATACATAGCAAGGATCTTTCTAGCAGCTGGAGGAAAGTATAAAAAAGGGACAGTGACATCACTAGTTGGTCTCTCTAGTTCCCCATCTCAACTTGTGGAAGACAAAGACTTTGAACTGGGGAGATTGGTGGTCCAAGGCTGAAAGGGAATTCAGTCTGTGTAATAAAAACTGTAAACTGCCTGAAACATACATTGGGGTGAGAGACTGTTTGATTCAAAATTTACTTAGTCTGTAGAATTTAGACTGCAAGTTTATTTTTTATTTGTTATGTAACCAACTTTGATTTCTATGCCTGCTACTTGTAATCATTTAAAAACCTATCTTTCTGTAGTTAATATATCTGTTTTATATTTTACCTAAAACACTGTGGGTTTGGTTGAAGTGCTTAGAGCAGAGGTTCTCAAACTGTTCTGTGGACCACCAGTGGTCATAGAATCTCAGGGTTGGAAGGGACCTCAGGAAATCATCTAGTCCACCCCTTGCTCAAGGTGGGACCAATCCCCAATTAAATAATCCAAGAGATTTTTGCCCCATATCCCTAAATGGCACTCTGAACAATTGAACTCACAACCTGGGTTTAGCAGGCCAATGCTCAAACTACTGTGCTATTCTTCCCCCACATTCTGTGAGCGCCATTTAGTGGTCCACGGATAGTTCCCTTTATGGTGCATGCCTGGGTGGCTGCACACAAGAGAATGAAGGGCTACCCACTCACAGGCATGGCTCCACTAATTAGGTGCCTGGACCCTGGAGAAAACACCTATACAAGGTGAGGTGGTGGCCTTGGGGAGGTATAAGTGGTAAGTAGAAAGGGGAAGTGGGGTGAGAAGAGGGAGTAGGAGGAATTTGGGATGTGAAGGGCTGCGGCAGCCAGAGAAAGAGGCCAGTTTCCCCAGCTCCAGGGTTGAGGCTGCCAGGGAGAGACAGCTCTTCTTCCCAATCTCAGCTCTGTGGCGGGGGACAGACTCCCCTCCTTCCCAGCCCCAGCTCAGCGGCTGCCAGGGTGGGGGAGAGAGGGTACATCCATTGTATTAGAAATGTGAAACTACTGATATTAAAATATGAGTTGTGTGCTTTTATTTGTAGGACCAAAAAAAAGTTAATTATTATTACTTTTTTCATATATTGCTGTAACAGCCAAGAGCCTCTGAGCCAGCCCCTGTTAGCTCAGCTCCTGCTAGCTCAGCTTCCAGCAAGGGGAGTTAATTGGAGCTTCCAGGGTGTGGCTCTTAGAAGGAAGGGCTTAAGGGAAAGCACCTGTGAGCCTTATAGGCCAGAAGGATAAAGCTGGCAGGAAGGAAGTACAGGGAGGAACAGGAATGGGAGGAGTGAGTAGCTGTTGTTCCCAGCTAGCTGCAGGAGCTAGCTGACCCCCGAGCGGCTAACAGAACTGTATATAGGTGGTGGTGGGAACTCGCATAGGAAAATAAAAGGGCACTAGTGTTGGCAACAGAGTGGTCTCTGACTCATTTGTGCAATGAGCAGTGAAGGGCTCGTCTACAATCGCTTTTATCCTAAACACTTTACAATAGTTAGCTAACAGTACATACAACATTTGGAAAGATCATTGAGTGGTCTGCCGAGACCCTCAGCAATTTTCAAATGGTCTGTGGGAAAAAAAAGTTTGATAATCACTGTGACCTAGACTGTTTCATTGCACTGCCTTGCCTAAGAGCTGGAACTCTAATCCCTGATAAGGAGCGGCACCCCAGAAACATTGAGACAGACCAGGAAGGACTCTCGCTAATCCACTACACTTGGTGAAAAATGCGGACATTGACCTGACTCCTGTAATAAAGGGTCCAGAGCAAGTCAAACCCCCCAGATCCTTGGTGTTACCATAGAGCTGGACAAGCTGTGACAAAGTCAGGCCAGACGGCTGCAAGAGATGTAGGAAAACAGATATGTTGGCCCTAGAATGTTAAATGTCCTCTTCTCTATAAACTAAGGTGGGATTACCTCCGCTCAATTAGGAACAGCTGGATACAGGTAAGAGCTGTGTCAGACCTTTTAAAACCAGGAGGGAGAGGGAGATATACCTATCTCATAGAACTGGAAGGACCTTGAAGGTCATCAAGTCCAGTCCCCTGCCTTCACTAGCAGGACCAAGTACTGTCCCCTGACAGATTGTTTTGCCCCAGATCCCTACGTGGCCCCCTCAAGGATTGAACTCACAACCCTGGGTTTAGCAGGCCGATGCGAGGTGGAGGGGGGGGGAGAGAGAGAGAGACACTGCTACCAGGCTAGTGGCAACAGGGAAGTAAGCATCCCCATAGGGGATGCAGACAAGCCTGAGTACCTACTAGGGGACGGGCAGACTACAGGGCAACACACAGCCCCAGCGAGGAGGCAGGGGAAGGTATCACCCTTTGTTTTTGTGTTTATGGGACTTAATCCCCTTTTGTTTGGTAGAGGATCACCCTATACACCTACCCTGAGGCCTGCCGAGGAAATATAGCCAAAGGAGCACAGAAGGGGATATGATGAATGCTGCCCAGAAGGGGGTGGAGCTTATTTACCCCAGGCCTGCCATCATCAGAGGGAGAAGTGCTTGGTCCGGCGAGATGAAGAAGGTGCCTTGCCACACATGGCATTAGAGGTAGGATCTATTTTTGTAGCAAACCGTCCCAGGGAAGGTAAATCCTCCCCCCGACCCCGGACGATGTAATAAGAGCGCTGGTACAGGCCACAGGAGCCCAACAAGAGGCTACCATGGTACAGATAGCTGCACAACATAAATTGGTGTGGCTACATCAGTAAATGAATTAACTGCTGATGACTCAGGCAGCCCAGGACCGAGCCACCCTGCAGGAGGTTGTAAATCAGCTGAAGGCCCTGACCTCTCTGATGCATGGCCACAATGAGATCTGGTCCCTACGGGCCAGTGGTTACCTACAAAAGATGACAGTAGAAGATGATGTTGAGGCATACCTCCTCACCTTCGAGAGACAGCCCTACGTGAGGCTTGGCCCCCACGACCAATGGGTCAGCATCCTTTTAGTGTTGGGAGGCCCAGAAGACCTATTATGACATGGCAGGGGAAGCAGCCACAGATTACCCCCAGATGAAGGCGTAGATCCAGGTGAGATCTGGGGTGACAACAGCTATAAGGGCCCAGAGGTTCGAAGCGTGGCAGTAATGGGACAGCAAAGCACCGAAGTCCCAGCATGTGGGGAAGTAGGACATATAGCAGACAGTGTCCTAGTGTGGAGGAGCCCATGCAATGTAAACTGGGGCATCCTGAAGATCCATGTGGCTTGATAAACCTCACGGGAGTTGTGATCCCCCAGGTACATGCAGCCAGTTAAGATGAATGGCATAGAGACCATTGCCTTAGTGGACTCTGAGAGTGCCATCATGCTTTCCTCATGGAAATTAGTGGACTGGGACCAGCTGTCTAAGGCTAAGTGCACAGGAATAACCTGTGTACACAGTGCTGTCAACTATTATCCGACCATGCCTATACAAATTGAGGTCCAGGAGACTCTGGACCCAGTTCCATGGAGGCTCCGCCTGGGAGGGAAACAGAAATAGGTTCCCTTGAGTTTGGGCATTATAGATCCTCCTTTGAGAATTTTGGACAGGAGCAGGCCAATGATCCCCTATACGATAACATTAGGAAAGAGGTAGTTGAGGTGAAGGGGGTCCCGGTGGAAAGGAAAACCAAAGGCCCAGGGCCATACTTCATGATAAAAAGGGACCTACTATACGGGGTAGTCCAAATGCAAGAGCGAGAAGTGGAGCAGCTCTTGATATCTCAAAGACACCAGAGGGCAGTGTTGGACCTCATAGTCATTTGTTCAGTGGACATCTAGGTGTGGATAAAATCCTTGGATTCAGAGGCTCTTTTAACCAGAAGTTTATATGGAGGTTTGACAATATTGCCTCTCCTGTCCAGAATGCCAATTCCATGGCCCCCCTTTTAGTGCCTCTGCCAATTATTGAAATCCCATTAGAGAAGATAGCCATGTGCCTAGTAGGCCCAGTGGGGAAGTCACCCCTGGGGCTATCAGAATGTGCTCAATGTACTGGATTATGCCACCCAGAAGCCATACCCTTACAAAACACAATGTCCACGACGATAGCTAAGGAATTAATCCAAGTGTTCTCTAAAGTGGGGAAACCCAAGGAACCCAAGGAAATCTTGACAGTGCAACATAGGTCAGGGTGTCAGGCATGGCAATGCTGATGGCCTAGCATAGCTACACTGGTTTTGACCCAAATAGCCCAACCCTATGATGTTGAACAGGGAGGGGGGATATGTGACAAAGTCAGGGCGGCTGGCTGCAAGAGAGTGTGGGAAGGCAGATATTTTAGCCCTAGAATGTTAAAGATCCTCTTCCCTATAAGCTAAGAAGGGGTTACCTCCGGTCAGTTAGGAATACCTGGATCCAGTTAACAGCTGCCTCAGATCTTTTAAAAACAGGAGAGAGCAAGAGAGAGAAGCTGCTACAAAGTTAGTGGCAGAAGGGAAGTAAGCTTCCCCATAGGGGAAGCAGACATGCCTGAGTGCCTGCTAGGCCCTAGGGGAAGGACTGACATCCAGGGGCAGACTACAGGGCGACACCCAGCACCAGGGAGGAGGCAGGGGAGGGTATCACCCTTTGGTGTTTTTTTTAATGAGGGCTATTTCCCTTTTGTTTGTGGAGGATCACCCCGTACACCTACCGTGAGGGCTACCCAGGAAATATGACCAAAGAGCACAGAAGGGGATAGGACGAATGCTGCCCAGCATGGGGTGGGTCTGATTAACCTCAGGCCCACCATCGTCAGAGGGGAAGTGCTTCGGCCGGCAAGACAAAGGAGGTGCCTTGCCACAAAGCTCATCAAGTACTTGGCTGAGTGTCACCAGCAGCAGCAGGTGACCCAACTCCAACAGTAGAAGCAGCTGGTGCAACATCTAGGGGTCTAGAACAGCAGCTCCTCTGGGAATTGAGAGCCAAACATCCTGAAGAGCACCAGTAGTGCCTGCAGCAGCTGGAAGCCCTGCTCTCCAGTTCTGGCGGGCCCTGCCAGACAGAGGCTATGACAACCTCTATCCTTACAGTACCAGTAACGGTTGTCAAAGATGCCTTCCTCATGATCTTTGAACGGTTGCCTCAGTGGCTGGGTGGCCGCCTGGACAGAGGGCCACCCTCCTGGGCCCATATCTTACTGGTCGGCACAAACTGCTTACCAAGGGCTACCAGACTACGAAGCCCAGGACTATGGACAGATGAAAGCCACCATCTTGGATGCCCTAGACATCTGTCCAGAGACATTCAGACAATGGTTCCGAGGGAAGCTCTATCCACTGGGTGCCAAACCATTGGCTGTGCCCCAGGAACTGAAGGACGCCTGCTGGCATTGACTGCAACCCAAACTGTGCTCTGCAAGTGATGTTGCCAAACAGGTGGTTGTGGATAAATTTGTTCATATCCTCTTGTGACAGGTTGGGATCACAGAAAACCCCTTAGGAGCTGCCACCTCATGTGCCAAGGCTACCCCTGACTCAGTTTTACTGCCCAAACAGCTGAGGACCCTGCCAGGTCTGAGCCACATCCCCTAACAGCTGTGGAACTCCTGGAAACAGGCAGGAGGTATTCTTACCTCTGGTACTCAGATGCTCAACTCCCAATGGGGTCAAACCCTGAATAAAATTTGTTTTGCCCTGTATAAAGTTTATACAGGGCAAACTCATAGATTGTTCGCCCTCTATAACAATGATAGAGAGATATGCACAGCTGTTTGCCCCCCCCAGGTGCCAACACGTACTCCAGGTTAATTAATAAGTAAAAAGTGATTTTAATAAAGACAGGAGGTAGTATTTAAGTGGTTCCAAGTAGTAACAGACAGAATAAAGTGAATTACCAAATAAAATAAAATAGAATACGCAAATCTAACACTAATACAGTAAAAAGCCTCACCCTCAGTGAATTCATTCTTTCAGGCTAAACTCCATTAGCCTGGGTCCAGCTATCACTTGCACCTCCCCCTGCAGTCACAGTCCTCTGTTCCAGTTTCTTCCAGTTATCCTTGCGGGGTGGAGGGCTGTTCTTTCAGCCAGCTGAGAACAAAATGGAGAGGTCTCTCCCGGGTTTATATAGACTTCCTCTTGTGGGTGGAGAGCCTCTCCTCCTTCTTATTCAGGGTCCACATGGAGACTCAGAGCACATGGTTCAGTTGCAGGTTTGAAACAGACTCCGCTCATTACCAGCCAGGCCACATTCCTGAGGAAGCTCGGGTTTGGACGGGCATCTACAAAGTTCATTGTTTGCTTGATTGGTTCTCAACTGGGCTTAACTGAGAATAGTTTTTTCTCAGAGAGGTGCTCAGCTGCTTTTCAAAGTCTACATATAACTAACCAAGCACATAGCCAATATTCATAACTTTGAATACAAAACAGACACACACATACAACTAGGATGAACAGATCCAGTGGATCATTATCTTCACATAGATATGTTACATGGCATATGTAGCAAAACCATATTCCAGTAATATCATACATATATTTACAGGCACCCACCCATAAAGACTTATGGGGTACACCATCACACCTCCCACCACAAGGTAGGACCTGGGTCCTCTAACACCCTCTGCTGCTGTGGGATTGATGGAAGACTTCCTGGCCCCAGAAACCTCTGTCAGATCAGGGACCTGGACTCTGGCATTAGGAATGACTACTCCAGACCCAGAGAGGAAATTTGGGTCCATGGTTGAGGGACAACCAGGACCACAGACAGTCTGGTCAGCGATACCCTTTGTCAACAACACCCCTACATTATGGGGACCCAATCCAAGCAAGACGGTGCCAAACCGAGTCTGCCCAATCTCCTGCCTGAGTTAATCACCTGTCTGGGGTGTCCAGATTTAGGGCCTTGCTTCTCGTGCGGTTGATTAGGGTATCTGCAATGGGAATATCCAAACATGGACTGCATCTTTGGCTGGATTTATACAGGTGAATCCTAGGCCTGCTGACAGACTGCTGCAAAGCTCATGCTCCCTGTGGAGGTGGGAAACTACAGGTCACTGGCTTCATAGGCTGTGGAGAGACCCTCATCCTCTGGGAGCTTGCCCCAGACCCCAAGCAGGCACTCAGGGAAATAAGGGCTCCACTGTATCCACAGGGACATGAAACCATACACTAGTGCCCAGGGTCCCCAACTGTGACCTGGGTGATGTCAGTGGGGTTGGCCCCCACGCTCACCTATCTTGTCATCCTTGGCTACAACTGCCCAGGGTTCGCAGAACTGCTTCAGGTTACAAATGCTGGGACTCTCCCTACTCAGGAGGACCTTGAAGGGGACCCACATGAGGAAGACAAGGAGGAATCTGGGAGAGAGAACCCTTATAACTGACTAGGCTCAGTGCTGGGCCAGGAATGTCTGGATGAGGAGACCACTGCCCCAGACATGTTTACAGACTTTAGCCACGACCAAAGATCTCTAGAGCTAAATGCATGCGTTAAACCCATAGGACTATTAGATAAGACTGTAGAGCAGACTCATTAATCTCTCTAAGTGGTCTTGGTGCCAGAAGATGGGACAGAACGTCACACCCAGAAGGTGTGTGGGTTACACCAACATGGACTTCTTGTCACGCCTGGGGAAAAGCAAGGAGACCAGCCCTGAAAATGAGGAGCTGTACTTGAGAGGGGACTGTCTAGTGCAGTGGCGCTGGAACAAGGGGACTGGGGGGGCCATGGCCCATTCACTTTTTGCCATGGCAACCCTACCCCTTTCCACTCCTCTTTCCCCCCAGGAGCCCAGCCTGCACCCTGGACTTCTCGCCAAGGGCATATGGAGGGTCCATGCCACAGCTCCCTACAGCTGCCTATGGAGCTCTTACCATGGCTGAGCTGCAGCTCTGAGGCACTGCCCCCTGGACAGAACCAGGCAAGGGTAAGAGCAGTGCTGTGTGACGAGCTGTGGGGAGCCTGGGTCCCTCCACCTGGGACATTGCCAGTGGACTGCTTTTGGCCCCTGGGCAGGTGACAGGGACAGATTCCCCAGTCCTGTGCCAGGTTGGCTGGGGCCAAGGGCTCTGGGGGAAGAGAAGGAAAGGGTCTTCAGGCGAAGAGGAGGGGGCCTCAGGAGGAAGAGGCAAGGCAGGGGAGGTACATCAGGAGAAGTAGTGGGGTCTTGGGGGGCCTTGGCTCTGCACTTTTGGGAAAGCTCCGCCGCCCTTGTAGTGAGGTGGAGTGGCCTTCTGGAATTCAATGGGAGACCGAGTGGGAGGAGTCACACTGTGATTCCTGATGGGCAGAGCCAGGCCAGGCTTGCCTCCATCACCAGAAGCCAAAGGGCAAGATGGGAAGTATAAAAGACAGAACTTCTAACACAGCAGCCTCTAACTCTCCCTTTCCTGGCTCAGACTGACCATCCACTATGACCTGCACATTTCTCAGAGTCACCCTTGATAGCAGAAGGTTAGTGATTATGTTGGCTACTTGGATCACAGCAGCCCCCACAGTAGATTTGCCCACTCTAAATTGACTCCCCACCGACCAGTAGCTGTTAGGCATTGCAAGCTTCCACAGGGCTATCGCCACTCACTTCTCAACCGGCAGGGCTGCTCTCATCTTGGTATTCTTGCGCTTCAGGGCAGGGGAAAGCAAGTCACAAATTTCCAGGAGTGGCCTTACACATGCGAAAGTTTCGCAGCCACTGGGAATCATCCCATACCTGCAGCACTATGCGGTCCCACCAGTCTGTGCTTGTCTCCTGGGCCCAGAATCATAACCTGCAAAGGAAACTTCTATTTCACATTCACACCTTTAACCTTTCCCCACCGCCAATCCACTACATATATAAAAATGTTAGCAATGTATGCCGGTGGCGTGATCCCGGGGGCAGGGGGTAGTTCATACTGTTTCATGACCACAGTACTTGTTGTGAGGTGCAGCTGATTGTTTCAGCACAAATGATGAGCTGCCATATGAAGAGAGATTAATAAAACTGGGACTTTTCAGCTTGGAAAAGAGAGGACTAAGGGGGAATATGACAGAGGTCTATAAAATCATGAGTGGTGTGGAGAAAGTGAATAAGGAAGTGTTATTTTTACTTCTCATAACACAAGAACTAGGGGTCACCAAATGAGATTAATAGGCAGCAGGTTTAAAACAAACAAAAGGAAGTATTTCTTCATGCAACACAAAGTCAATCTGTGGAACTCTTTGTCAGAGGATGTTGTGAGATCCAAGACTATAACAGGGTTTTTAAAAAAACTAGATACATTTATAGAGAATAAGTCCATCAATGGCTATTAGCCAGGATGGGCAGGGATGGTATTCCTAGTCTCTGTTTGCCAGAATCTGGGAATGGGCAACAGGGGGTGGATAACTTGATGGTTACCTTTTCTGTTCATTCCCTCTGGGGCATCTGACACTGGCCACAGTTGGAAGACAGGATACTGGGATAGATAGACCTTTGGTCTGACCTAGTTTGACGTTCCTTTGGTGTTATCTGGACCAGTGATCTGCTAGGTCACTCCAAACCTTGGCTCTGGGAGCCAGTCTTACCCTGCTCTGCTGTGAGAACCCCCATTTCTGGGCTGTTCACACACAGCTTCCAGTACAGGGGTGGGCAAACATGTGGCACCAGATCTGCTCCCCCTTCCCCAAGAGCATGCCGCCATGCACACAGTGCTCGGGGGGGGGGGGGGGGGGTGCTGTGCGCTCCCACAGGGCAGCGCATCTGGCTCTGCAAGGAGACAAACATGCTGCTAGGAGCCTCATGGTAAGGGGGCGAGGAGATTAGATATGGGCGCGGGGCAGTCGGGGAACAGGGAGCAGGGTGGATTGGATATGGGGTGGGGTCCCACGGTGTTGATTGGGGCAGGGGTCTCTAGAGGGGGCATTCAGGGAGCAGGGAGGGGTTGGATGGGGTGTGGGAGTCCCAGGAGGTCTGTCAGGGGGCAAACAGTGGATAGGGGTTGGGGCAGTCAGGGGTCAGGGAGCAAGGGGGGTTGGGTAGGGGGTCTCTGGAAGGGGGTGTCAGGGGACAGGGAGCATGGGGTGTTGGATGGGTCAGGGGTTCTGAGGGGGCAGGAAGTGGGAGAGGCCGTGTAGGGGATAGGGGCCAGATTGTTTGGGGAGGCACAACCTTCCCTACCCGGCCCTCCATACAATTTTGGAACCCCAATGTGGCCCTTGGGCCAAAAAGTTTGCCCACCCCTGTTCTAGCAGATAAGCTGCTCCTTGGATTGTGCAACCAAATGACACTAGCCAATATCTCCAGTCCCAGACACAACCGTAGGAACATCCATCTTGCAGTGTACAGTTATGCCTGCTAGATGCTGCAAGCTTATATGAGTTCATCAATTTAACAAAGAAATTGATATGTACCAGGCTTGTTATCCCAAGGGAAGTCTCTGACACACTTCAAACCAAACACACTGCTGCAGGTAGAATAAATACACAGATTTATTAACTACAAAGATAATTTTTAAGTGATTATAAGGGTATGTCTTCACTACAGCAGTAGGTCGATTTCCTTTAATTCGATTTTGTGAAGCAGACTGTATACAGTCGATTTTGTGTGTCTCCACTAAGCACAGCAAAGCACAGCAAGTCGACAGTGTCTGTCCGCACAACTTTTGCAAGCGTCGACATAACGAGCGTTGCACTGTGGGAACCTATCCCACAGTTCCCGGAGCCCCCAGCAGGCACCATTTCGAGTGCTGCACTATGGGTAGGCATTTCCAAATTTTGCGCCCTTTTTCCGCGCCGCCGACCCCCATTACGAGCGGTGCACTGTGGGTAGGCATCCCATAATTCGCGCCCTTTCTCCGCGCCGCGCTAACGCCATAGCACTGAAGCATGGAGCCCGCTGATGCCACGGCTGCAGTAATGGCCATTGTGAGGGCCTCGCGCACGGTTGTGGATTACATGCTGTACCGTCTGCAGAGGAATGCGATCCGGGGAGAACTGCGCTTTCTGGAACCCGACGACAGTGAGGAGGAGATGGACCTGGACGTGCACAGCAGGGACGACGGGGACACTGACGTTTTTGGAAGTGGGGCGACTGACAATCTGACAAATTTGGTGGCAATGGGGCAGGCTCATGCCATCGAACGCCGATTCTGGGCCAGGGAAACAAGCACGGACTGGTGGGATCGCATAGTGCTGCGGATCTGGGATGACTCCCAATGGCTCAGAAACTTCCGCATGCGAAAGGGCACGTTCATGGAACTTTGTGACTTGCTGTCCCCGGCCCTCCGGCGCGAGAGTACCAGAATGAGAGCAGCCCTCACAGTTGAGAAGCGAGTGGCGATAGTCCTCTGGAAGCTTGTAACGCCAGACAGCTACCGGTCAGTCGCGAATCAGTTTGGGGTGGGTAGGTCAACAGTGGGCTTTGCTGTGATGCAAGTAAGCAGGGCAATCGTCGAGCGGCTGCTACCCAGGGTTATAAACCTCGGAAACCTGCAAGCTACAATAGATGGCTTTGCTGCCATGGGATTCCCTAACTGTGGTGGGGCTATAGATGGGACTCATATCCCTATCCTGGCACCGGACTACGAGGCCGCCCAGTACAGAAACCGGAAGGGATATTATTCAATGGTCATGCAAGCAGTGGTTGACCACAAGGGACGTTTCACCGACCTGTACGTGGGGTGGCCGGGAAAGCTTCATGACGCTCGTGTGTTCAGGAACTCTAGGATTTTTAGACAGCTGCAGCAAGGCACTTTCTTCCCCGACCAGAAAATTTCTGGGGGGGGTGGGGGGTGGAAATGCCGATCGTTATCATTGGGGACCCAGCCTACCCCCTAATGCCCTGGCTTATGAAGCCCTACACAGGAGCCCTGGACAGGGGTCAGGAGCTGTTCAATTACAGGCTGAGCAAGTGCAGAATGGCCGTAGAGTGTGCATTTGGCCGTCTGAAGGGGAGATGGCGTTCGTTACTGATTCGCTCAGACATCAGCAAGAAAAATATCCCCATTGTTATTGCTGCTTGCTCTGTGCTCCACAATCTCTGTGAGAGCAAGGGGGAAACGTTTATGGCGGGCTGGGAGGCAGAGGCAAATTTACTGTCTGCTACTTACCAGCAGCCAGACAGCAGGGAAAGTAGAAGAGCGCACTAGGGTGCGCTGCGCCGCAGGGACGCCTTGAAAGACAGTTTTATGAGTGCCCGACATGGCGTTTGAGAACCTGCTCCCTTGCTCTGCTCTAAGCCTGCTGTCCTTGCACCCTCTTTCCCTCCCCCCTCCCGATGCTTGCAGAGGAAATAAATTCACTGTTTTAAAAATCATGGTTCCTTTATTGATTCATCAGAAATACAAATACAGGGGATCACGGTCATGGTAGCCTGGAGGGAAACCAGCAGTCGCACTGGGGGAGGAGCGGACAGAGGAGGGGGGTGGAAGGGTGGGAGAGGGGGGGCCCCACCAAGACACAGCAGCTTTTACAAGTTTTCAGAGAACGTCAGCCTGCTGCTGCTTGTGCTGGCTTGTGGGGTGGAGTGGGTCAGTCCACGGAGCTTGCCCCCCCGGGTTCTCACCCTGCGTTTGGGTGGGGAAGCTATGGGACTTGGGGGGGGGGGGAGGTGGTTACACAGGGGCTGCAGAGGTGATCTTTGGCCCTGCTCCACCAGAGAGCGCAGCATGTTGCTTTGGTCCTCCATTATACGGAGCAAAGCATCCATGCGTCTTTCTTCACGGTCCTGTCGCTGCAGCCACATTTCTTCCCTCTTTTCTGCTGCAGCTCTCGATTCCTGCCTTGCCTGTATCAATCTTTCCCTCCATTCCGTCTGGCGGGCTGCCTCAGCGCGTGAGTTCTCCAGTAGTTCACTGAACATATCATCGCATGTTCGCGTTTTCTTTTTACGCTTTCGTATCTGCAATGCATGGTGGGAGGAGCAGGATGGGGGATTCTGAGATAATTGTTCATCTGTGGGCGAATGTGGGCAAAGAAAGTTTGAAAGTTATGAGACAGATACATTCAAGGTTATGAGACAGATGCAGCCTGGAAACCTCCTGACCGCTATACTTATCTACATGCTTCCAGTTTCCATCCAGGACACACCACTCGATCCATTGTCTATAGCCAAGCTCTAAGATACAACCGCATTTGCTCCAATCCCTCAGACAGAGACAAACACCTACAAGATCTCTATCAAGCATTCTTAAAACTACAATACCCACCTGGGGAAGTGAAAAAACAGATTGACAGAGCAAGAAGAGTACCCAGAAGCCACCTACTACAGGACAGGCCCAACAAAGACAAAAACAGAACACCATTAGCTGTCACCTTAAGCCTCTCCAACACATCATCAAAGGCCTACAACCTATCCTGAAAGATGATCCCTCACTCTCACAGATCTTGGGAGACAGAACAGTCCTTGCTTACAGACAGCCTCCCAACCTGAAACAAATACTCACCAGCAACCACACAACAAAAACACTAACCCAGGTACCTATCCTTGTAACAAAGCCCGATGCCAACTCTGTCCTCATATCCATTCAACTGACACCATCACAGGACATAATCACATCAGCCACACCATCAGCGGCTCATTGACCTGCACATCGACCAATGTGATATATGCCATCATGTGCCAGCAATGCCTCGCTGCTATGTACATTGGCCAAACTGGACAGTCTCTAAGCAAAAAAATAAATGGACACAAATCTCACATCAAGAATAATAAAATCTAAAAAATCAGTAGGAGAACACTTCAACCTTCCTGGCCATTCCATTAAAGACTTGAAGATGTCAGTCGAAAAACTTCCAAAACAGATTCCAATGAGAAACTGAGGAACTGTAATTAATTTTCAAATTGGACACTATAAACCAAGGGCTAAACAGAACTTGTGAATGGTTCTCTCATTACACTGATTGATTGCATTTCCCTAGTTAATTTACCTTCAATAGTTGTTATCTCCTGTCAGACACAGAAAATCGTTTCAAAAAGGTATTTTTTTCTCCTGCTGACAATGGCCCATCCAAATTAAACAGCCTCTTAGAATTGGTATGCTAATGTACAACTTTTTTTCCCTTTTCTTTCTGTGTATAAAAATACATCTTACTTCTGTTCCATTCTATGCATCCGATGAAATGGGCAAATGCCCACGAAAGCTTATGCTGAAATAAACTGGTTAGTCTCTAAAGTGTGTGATAGAGGAAGGTCAGGGAGCTGTGGCAGAGTGTTTGAGGGGAAATATATCAGCTCCAGGTTCATTAGGGTGTGGCTTCCTGTAGACTAGGGAAGCAGGCAGCAGGTTAATTAGGAGCACCTGCTGTCAATTAAGGCCTTAATAAAACCCCCTGCCTCAGGCAGACAGGTGTTGGTGTTTGGAAGGAGTTTGGAGGCGTTGGAGCAGAGAGAGTTTGGAGGAGTTGGAGCAGAGAGAGTTTCAAGAAGTGCTGTCGTGAGCTAAGAAAGACCCAGACCTTAAGTAAAGGAACACCTGGCTTGTGTAGAGAGAGGGCAGGAAGCCCCCCACAAGCTGAAGAGTAGGAGAGGGAAGTAGTCCAGGGGAAGGAGTAGCTAATCCCAGTGGTTTACCACTATCCTCAGGGCCCCTGGGCTGGGACCCGGAGTAGAGGGCGGGCCCGGGTCCCTCCCTCTCCCCTTCTCCCCTCTAGGATACTTGTGGGACAGTTAATACCCTGTTCAGAGGCAAGAAAAAGGCTCCCTGAATTCCCCCACAAGAAGAGAAAGTGCAGGACCCATCAATATCGTGGGAGTAATTTGCCACAGGTGCTACAAGTCTTCCTCGTCTTATTTACGGATACAGACTAACATGGCTGCTAATCTTAAACCTATTCCTTGTTTATAATTTTTAAAGTGCAAATATTTGTAATAAAAAAATAAGAATATAAAGTGAGCATTGTATGCTTCATATTCCGTGTAATTGAAATTAATATATTTAAAAATGTAGAAAAATATCCAAAAAAATTAATAAATTTCGTTGGTATTCTACTGTTTAGCTGTGAATGGTTCACTGATTACAAAAGCAGTTTCTCCTCTCTGGGCGTTCACACCTCCAGATCACCGGCTGGAAGTGGGCTTCACCACCCCCCCTGATTGAATTTACCTTGCTATCTTGCCTGCACATTTATATCTGCCCCTAGAGATTTCCAGATGATGAAATCTGATTAAGTGGCTCTTAGCCCATGAAAGCTCATGATCCCTAAAATCTGTTAGTCTATAAGGTGCTACAAGACTCTTTGTCGCTTTTGTAGATCCAGACTAACATGGATACCCCTCTGATACTGTTTAAAACTGCAATTAATTTTTTGAGTTAATCGTGAGTTAACTGCACTAGTAGACACAGCCAAAAATCACCCAAAACTTTAGATATAATCTTAGATTTCTGTAGATTATTTTTTTTTATTTGTCTGAACATTTGATTGTGGTATTTTTAAAGCTGATTTATAAATGTATGTATTTAACTGCAGTAAGTTTCACTAGAGAATTTTTTTCAATGAAAAAAAATCAAAACATTATCTGATTCCACATTTCCATAAGAATATATGCCCATTACTCTCATCTTCTCCATGAAAATAGTGTTTCTAGATATTACTATTTCTGAAACCACAGAAAGGAAAAATGCACATTTTCAAATTAAAAATGGAAGATGTTTCAGTAATTAGGGGGAAATTTTGAAAGAATCATACTATATTTTCCATTGTGTTTTAACTTTTGTATTAGGATTTAGCGGTCAGAGTTTGGGTTTAGGGTTAACTTAGTTTCATATCAGAGGGGTAGCTGTGTTAGTCTGGATCTGCAAAAACGACAGAGACTTGTAGCACCATATAGACTAACAGATTTTAGGGATCATGAGCTTTTGTGGGCTAAGACCCACTTCATCAGATGAATGTTGTGGAAATCTCCAGAGGCAGATATAAATATGCAGGCAAGAAAGCAAGGTAAATTCAATGGGGGGGGGGGGGGGAGGGGATGATGGTGAGGCCCACTTCCAGCAGGTGATTTGGAGGTGCGAACACCCAGAGAGGAGAAACTGCTTTTGTAATTGGTGAGCCATTCAGAGTCAATATTAAGTCCAGACCTTACTCTGTTAGTCTATAAGGTGCTACAAGACTCTTAGTTTCATATGCATGTCAAAAACAGTTAAGAATCAGAGAGGAAGCCGTGTTAGTCTGGAATAGCAGAGGTAACTAAAGTCCTGTGGCACCTTAAAGACTAACTATAAAGTTTTGCTTGCATCCGACGAAGTGGGTATTAGCTTATGCTTCAAAAACAGTTAAATAACTTAGGTTGTCCACAGTGTGGCAGCCTCTCCCAGCGAACACTGCAACATCATCAGCCTTCTTAAAACGGCTCAGGTTTCAGCTCCCTTAATGGGGATTGTTCCTGGTTGTTGATCCAAACAAAGGCTGCTCAGGTGGAGCAGGAGGTTCAGGTTGAAACAACAAGCAACAAAGAATGTGTTTGTATGTCACAAACAGGGCTGGCCAGAGCTCATGCCCACTTGGTATCCACTCAGCAGTGAACTCAGTGTGTCCAGGATACTGGATGTCCCATGTCCTGGAGAATCTGGAACTAAACTAGTTTGATTACAAGATGAGCCCCTCTTGAGAGGGATCAGGTGATTCTAATACAGCGGTTCTCAAACTAGTTGAGACCGCGACCCCTTTTTGTGATCCGGCGGCGCAGCACGACCCCTTCGCCGAAAAGCCGCTGAATTACAACAACAAAACACACACACACACACAAAATGCGCGTGAACCCTGGTCCCCTGTCCCCCCCGCAGGCGGGCTGCCGGTCCCCCGTCCCCGCCGTGGGCGGGCTGCTGGGAGCGCCCCGGTCCCCCGTCCCCGCCGCGGGGGGGCTGCCAGCTGCACTCCGGCCCCAGTCGCCATGAGTTGCGGCGGCAGGAGCTTGCGACCCCCCAGGGGGTCACTACCCCCAGTTTGAGAAACCCTGTTCTAATACAAAAGGCAGCAGAAAACAGGTGGGGGTAGAAATGACCAGGAAACAGCAGCCTGAGGAGCTGGAACTGCCTTGAAATATCAGCTGCAGGAAGCAAATTTGGCTCCTGCAAAGACACTGAACTGTGACCCGGTTTTGAGAAAGAGGGCTGGAAACCTCCAGCTAAGGGAGAGCCACTGAACTGGAGTTGGGCCTAGAGTGACAGTGCACACTTGAGGACTGAATAAATTGGACCCAGGTGCGGAATGTTTTAATTTCCTGTGGACAGTGCTGAGTTTATTTAAGGAGCCCTGGAAAAGTGGAAAACAAAGGCAGGGGCCATAGAATGACCACTGGCCAGGAAGGGGAGCTGGCATAATTGGTAGGATCTGTGACTCCCCTCCCATCAAGGAGGGATGACTGAGCCAAAATATGCAGACGCTATATTTGCTGAAGAAAAGTCCACCCTCCCATGTGGGTAGACAGAGGGGCAGAGCTGCTCATCTGTGTTTCCACTTCAGTTCTAGGGGGCAGCTCAGTAGCCAAACCAGGCCCAGGTGGTTCTCCAGAAGCTCCTAGCCGTGGGGGATCTGGCTATCTTGGAGGATCAGCAGCAGCAATATCTGTTAGAGATCCTGCAAAGGGAAATCATCTGAGGACACAAGGGCTGTGAAAGAAAAGGATATTCAGGGGCTAGGAGGCCAGAGGCACAATTTAGGATCTGTAGATAAAAAGGGCACAAAACGGGAGGATGGACCTATGTGAGCTGTAATGAGAAGGTTAATGCAAGAGAGCAGGGCATGAGAACTGGGACAAGCATGGCCTAATTCCAAGAGGGGGACCAAAGTTACTTGGTTTTGGTCCAGAGAAGCAGGCCATATAAAAAGACACTGCCCCCCTCGTAAACTGCAGGGTGGCAAAAGGAGGGGTGGGGCCCTAAGCATGTAGAAAGAAAAGAGAACATGTCTTGTGACCCAGATGCTCCGTGGCAGGCACTATGGTGACAGACGTGGAAGCTAATGGCTTCAGAATAGGGCATGCAATCAGCTGTTAATGAGAATGAGTTGCCGCAGGAGTGTCGGGACACTGCAGAAGAGAAGGATCTCCTCCTAATTTTGATGGGTAAGCTGAAGGAGACCAGAGATGGCCAGGGTCCGGACCATACAACCATGTGGTGGTGACACCAATGAGAGGACAAGGAATGAGGCTTGGATAGCAGTAAAAATTCGCTCTGGGGATGGGTAAGGTTGGACCAAAGGATGTAGACAGGAATGCCATTTTAGGAATCTCATCACCAGGGTATTAGAGAAGACTGATTTTCTCTAAACAGGGTAAGGACCACATCTAAACGCTCTTCTATTTCACTATATAGGCCATTCTGGTAAAGGACTTCTGGCTGTTGAGCAGGACTTGTTGGATGACCACCAAACACTGCTCCTCTTCTTCATTCAGCCACGCAGCAGTTGCCCCAGGAGATGCAGGGAGCTGAGCACAGGATGCAAGTTCTGGCTGTGATTCTGAATGAGCAGGTCAGGATGGAGAGGAAGCTGTATGGGAGGATGAATCAAAAGAATAAGAAAATCAGAGGCTCAGCACTTTCACAGCCAGACCAGGGCAATGAGAATGAGCTTGGCCCAGTCTGGCTTCAGCTTGAGGATGACCTCAGGGATCACTGGGTTTGGGGTAAAACGGGAGGGGGTTTCTTCGGGGAGAGGCCTGCTCCAGAATGTGAAGCAACAGTGCTCTTGGAGCCCAAGGGCTATCTCTGACTCAATGAAGGCCTCAATACTGAAGCAAGCCACATGGCCTGTTTGAGCAGGTACTGCTTCAGGCACAGGTCCCGAATCACCTGAGCCCTTCCTTAAATGATCCACATCGAGACAGAGCAAGCAGTGTATGTGGGAATTACTCCTTCACATGAAGGACAATGTTTAAACCTGGTGTGGTCCTCTCTGAGGGAAACAAACCACCTCTAACATTAAGGGTACTGAGAACCATATACAACGAGAAAACTAAACTAAACTATTTGCGAGGTTGTGAAGCTACAACCACACAGAGCTCTGACTCGTCACAGACAGTGAGAATGAACTGAGGGGGGTCAGGGTGGTGATGCCTCATATAGCCTGGGGAGGGGCCACAGCCATAGAGCACAAGCATCACACCTCTACAGGTGCATCTACTTGAAGGAAACAAGCTGGTGTTGTGTATTGCTAACTTTGTTCTGACTAGAGGGACTGTATGAGCACAGGAGTTTGCTTTCAGTGTTGGTCTCTGATTGGAGTCAATTCTTGATGCAGAGTTGATCCCTGGGAAGCAGGTGTAGAGCTGAGATTCCTGGAAGAAGGGATTCCTCTGTATGGTGTTTGACATCTTCTGTTCCAGGACGTACGTGTGTGCCCATTGGTGTAAATAAAACAAAAATACACGTAAACCATTCCCAGATTCTACATCACTGATTTCTCCTCCAACAGAAGCTCAAGCAGCAAGGCCCCAGAATCTTCTAATGGCAGGTAGAGGGGCAACACTATAACTACAATGAATAATATGTAAATCTTTGATGCTCTCATACATTTAAACTGTCACACTCAAAAATTAACCACTGAGCCCAAGCCTGGGACATTTCAGCCACGACAGATGAGTAGCAGAGTTGTTACTGGGAACTGCTCTAATATTCATCATGTAGAACAGCACAGCAAAATGGGATTACCCCATTCTTAAGGCAACTCCAGAGAGTGAACAGCTCCAGAATACAGACTGGTCCCAGCTTTCTTCTTGCAACAGGAATGGGGAAAAGATCCAGAGGATCCCACACAACCTGCTGAGTTGCAGCAGCAGCCTGTGTCCATCTGCAAATGCTCACATCACCTCTCATCCACCACCCATGGACATTTCGGCTGAAAAAGGAAGCTCCACGCGGATGAACCAAGCTTAAAAAATATGCAGGAGGGATGAGGGTTCGCCACTGAATTTTTAATGACTCTTGAAACAGAGGAGAGGCTGCATCATTGGGTTCACATTTACAAACTGATCGTCAAAAAAGAAAACAATATCCAGTGTAATTTTTTAGCCTATTTTACAGCCCTGGCAAAAAGCATTAATATAGTCAGCAGCAAATATCTATCTGAAACATCGAAGGGCGAGGAAGAATTTGAATCATTGCTCACAATGTTGTTAACTGCAGTTGATAGTCCTGGGACAGGTGTGTATCTACAACCCAATGAAAGGGGATCCTGAGCCAGGCATGAGCAAACATTCCAGCTGATTTGGGGTGAGGATGTGACACCCTGAGCACTGTTTAACAATTTCAATTTCCCAGTGACCCAGGGCTGGCTACTACCTGAACTGCAGGGACCGTTCAGGGTGGAAGCAGCTGTGTAAATTCGACACCCTCTTGTGGAACCAGAGGAGCTGACTTGCTTCCTAGCTTTTTAGGGGGGAGGGGGGGGGGGAGACTGAGAAGCAGCCCCTCCCTGCACCCTCTCTGGCACCCATGACAGACCGATCAGTTGTGACCTGACGAGCAGGGATTTCCTGACCCTGTATACCAGCACCTCGCATCTGCAGAAGGAGGAGCATCTTGGCCCCTGGTTCTACAGGGCACAGGCCACACTCTGGCTGAAGATCTTGCACCCCAGGGCTCCCTGACTCAACAACTTCATAAGCTACAAGTGCCCCAAGCTCCCTGTATGTGTCACACCAACTGTCTGAAACCTGTGCTCAGCCATGAGCACAGAGTAGCCTTTAAATGCATCTGCCAGCTGGAACTGAGCCCACTGCAGTTCTGGCTCACAAATGGTTTACAATCAGGAGAAGGCTGGCTTGTGTACGGCACCTACATGAGAAACAGGCTGGGATGAGGGGAATTTGCAGGCACAAGAGTGAATATGGCTTTGGATCCAACTGGCGGGCGTAGTGCTGTACAAACAACCACAAGACTCAGAGATCTGGCCCCAAACAGGCCTGCTGCTGGTAGAGAAAATGCTTTAAAAAGAACAGCTGCAGCACTGGACACCATGTTAGCTTGCGAAGGAATGTGTGACTGGCTGGAGGCCAAGGGAAACCCACATGCTCCCATTAAGAAGCCTCACTGGGGCTCACCACACTCTCACTGGCCCAGAGCAAGCCCAGAGTATTTATGGCACTAACAAATCCAGTCAGCCACAGCCCTTTGGAGACCACCCCAGCCAGCCTCCTCGCCAGCAAGGCTCTGAAACACGCCAGCTGCTCTGGCTTGATTTTCTGGTTGAATGACTTAGGAGCAAGCTGCCTTGGCAATAACGGGGATGCAGTGGGCAGAGTGCAGGGGTGACTCCTGGCACACACAGCATAGTGCTTGGTGTAGCAAGCCCTCTCACACCTCCTAGCACAACAGCACATGCTCACCTAGCGATCGCTCGTTACCAGTAAGTGTCCTCCCCACCCACTAGAGAGCCCAGCCTCGGTCTTCCAGCCTGGAAGAGCGCCGCTTGCTGCAAGTCCAGGATGGCAATCCACCATCTTTCTAGGTCTTTGGCCCATAGGCCAGTGAGCTGCAGCTCGGTCATATACCAGCTCCAGAGACCTCCATGGCCATTCAGGGGGACTGGCCAAACACAGGAGACCCCTGACATCTTTCACCTAATCCCAAGAGATGGAGAAGGGGTGGCCCTGCGACCCCAAGGAGTCCCCCATGCTTGGGAAGTCTCTCCTGGCTGTTCAAGCAGGATTAAGTCGGCACGAAACAGCCCTAGGGGGCCACGGGTCTCTGCAGACACTGCCAGGCAGATGGGAAGCATATGGTGAGTTACCTGGGATCATTCCTGCAATGGAAACAGCCCTTATTGCCTCCTTATGGCAGGGGCTGAAAGGGAAGGGAAGTGACAGAAGAGCCCTGCCCTGGCCATGTCTTCTGAGCCTCAGTCCCCCACCCTTTGCATAAAGGTACATCAATAAGGGTGTCAGACCCACACCCGTAACCAGTTCCCTGGAGGAAGACTCTGCTCTGGCTTGCAGCACTGATTTGGAGCAGCTGGTGGACAGCAGCTTACCCACTCCCAATGACACAGGATCTACTGGGTGACTCAGCGCTAAGCATGGCCTGACGGAGCCAGCACCACACTCCAGACTCCCTAGCACTGGCCAGCCACTCTGCCTGTGAGCCCTGAGCCCTCCCACACGCCCCCCCGTTTACACTGATGCTGGTGCGACAACAGGAACGATGGTAAAAATCCTAGAGCTGGGAACCAGAGCCTGGAGCGGGCGTTCTGCACCCTCGTGCTGTCTCTGGTGATGAGTCCTGGGGGGGCCAGCCCTCGTGCTCTCCTCCCCGCAGCCTTGGGGAGCCAGCCCCTCACACCACCCCTTTGATGAAGCTAGTGTCCAAGTGCACAATGAGCATGCGCAGGAAGGACATCTCCTTGCGGGTGTTCTCGAAGATGACCCGGGGGTCGTCGGACTGGCAGCGCAGGCAGTTCGGGGCCATCACCATGGCCAGGTTGTTCACATCCATCTTCGTCTTGCCCACATTAGAGGGCTGAGCAAAGATCTGTGAGGCAAGAGGAGGAGATTCAGCCAGAACAATGGGGCAAGGGTGGGAAGTAGCCAGGCCCAGGGAACCAGGCCTCGCTCCAGGGGGTCAGCTGGAGCACGAGGCTGCAGACAATCCTTCTCCAGATGTAAATCCTGCAGCATGGACGTGGGGCTGGCTGGGGGATGGGAGCCTCACCGGAATAAAAGGGCTTCACAGGGCAATCCTTGTGGCTCAGGAGGGAGCAGCCCGGGTCCATTTCAAACTGGGTTGGGAATGAACACATTCTGCTCATGAAGTAAGAGGCAAGATGCCCAAACCCGTGCTGGGAGAGGGTGGGGCAGAGGGAGAGGTGCTCACCTGCAGGAAGTGGATGAGGTAACACAGGACCAGTCTGTTGAGCTCTGGCAGAAGCTGCACCACTGCGACAGCGGCGGCGGGGTTCTCGTAGTTGCTGATGCACTCTTTGTAGAACTGCTGGGGGATGACGGGCTCCTCCAGCTCCCGGTACCACAGCTTCAGCAGGGAGGCTGAGAGGGAAGGCAGAACGGGGGAGGTGGGGGCATGAAAACAGACCAACACGCCCACCCCAGCCAGGACATGAATCACCCTCGGTCATCTCCTGCAGTTTGACAGGACACAGCAGCACAACCAGACAAAATGCAGGCCGGCCCTGGGTCATGCTGACAGCCCGCAAGGCCGCTGCAGCACAATGGGAAGTTGCCCAGAGCTACCCTTGTGAAAGTAACACCGAATCTTTGCTGCCCCAGTGTGTCCAACTCTTGATTTCATTGAGTCTCACGATATTTGACATTGTTCTTAAAGACCCTCACGTCAAATGAGTCTGGCCTCCTGGTGGCAGAGAACAGCTTGAATGTGTGTGCAAGTATGGCCTAAGGCAGGGGTCTCCAAACTACGGCCCGCGGGCCGCGAGGCCCTCTCATCTGGCCCGTGGAGATCTTTTTGGCTCTTTTGAGAATTTTTGGCTCTTTTGAGAATTTCGCAGGGACGGCTCCGCGCTGGGGCCTGGAAGCGCCGTGCGGGCCGCCGCCACCAGCCGCGGGGCCGGGACGCGCCGCGTGCTCCGCTGCCCCCAGCGGCCGGGACGCGCCGCGTGCTCCGTTGCCCCCACCGGCCGCGACGCGCCGCGTGCTCCGCTGCCGCCACCAGCTGCGGGGCCGGGACGCGCCGCGTGCTCCGCTGCCGCTGCCAGCCACGGGGCCAGGACGCGCCGCGTGCTCCGCTGCCGCCACCCAGTTACAGGCGGCGAAACAAGGAGCCACCCACTGCCAGGCGGCGAAAAGGTCTGGGGGGAGAGACCAGGTTGAGCGGGTCAGTTGGGGGGGGGGGGGAAGAGACCGGGCTGGGTGGGTCATTTGGGGGGGGGGTTGGAGGAAAGGAGGTTTGTGGGGGGAGAGACCTGGGTGGGTCATTTGGGGGGGGGGGTTGGAGGAAAGGAGGTTTGGGGGGGAGAGACCTGGCTGGGTGGGTCATTTGGGGGGTTGGAGGAAAGGAGGTTGGGGGGGGAGAGACCTGGCTGGGTGGGTCAGTTGGGGGTTGGAGGAAAGGAGGTTGGGGGGGGAGAGACCTGGCTGGGTGGGTCAATTGGGGGGTTGGAGGAAAGGAGGTTTTGGGGGGAGAGACCTGGCTGGGTGGGTCATTGGGGGGGGGGGTTGGAGGAAAGGAGGTTTGGGGGGGAGAGACCTGGCTGGGTGGGTCATTTGGGGGGGGGGGGTTGGAGGAAAGGAGGTTTGGGGGGGAGAGACCTGGCTGGGTGAGTCAGTTGGGGGGGGGGTTTGGAGGAAAGGAGGTTTGGGGGGGAGAGACTTGGCTGGGTGAGTCAGTTGGGGGTTGGAGGAAAGGAGGTTGGGGGGGGAGAGACCTGGCTGGGTGGGTCAGTTGGGGGGTTGGAGGAAAGGAGGTTTGGGGGGGAGAGACCTGGCTGGGTGGGTCATTTGGAGGGGGGTTGGAGGAAAGGAGGTTTGGGGGGGAGAGACCTGGCTGGGTGGGTCATTTGGGGGGGGGTTGGAGGAAAGGAGGTTTGGGGGGGAGAGACTTGGCTGGGTGAGTCAGTTGGGGGTTGGAGGAAAGGAGGTTTTGGGGGGAGAGACCTGGCTGGGTGGGTCAGTTGGGGGTTGGAGGAAAGGAGGTTTTGGGGGGAGAGACCTGGCTGGGTGGGTCAGTTGGGGGGTTGATGTGTAGTGTTCATGTGTAGTGAACAGGTGTTCATGTGTAGTGTTCATGTGTAGTGAATAGGTGTTCATGTGTAGTGTTCATGTGTAGTGAATAGGTGTTCATGTGTAGTGTTCATGTGTAGTGTTCATGTGTAGTGAACAGGTGTTCATGTGTAGTGTTCATGTGTAGTGAACAGGTGTTCATGTGTTCATGTGTAGTGTTCATGTGTAGTGTTCATGTGTAGTGAACAGGTGTTCATGTGTAGTGTTCATGTGTAGTGTATCAATGTGTTATTAAATAATAACTGAATAAAATAATATTAAATAAATAATTAAAAACAACATCCATGTTTTGATTCTTTTTTATTTGGACCTCGAGTGTGTTGTCGGCCCCCGAACTGCTATTTGATAGTTAATGCGGCCCTCGGGCTGAAAAGTTTGGAGACCCCTGGCCTAAGGGCTCAGCCAGCAGAAAGCCAGGAACCAGGGCTCTGCACTGCTGACACTGAAGCCAGCGTCATCATTTGTGGGGTTGACAATATTGCTGACCACAAGCAAATTCTGATTTGATCTCTGAACGCCTGCCTCTCAGTACACAGCTGACACCAGGCGAAGAACCGCCTCAGTCATTCTGTGGAACAGAAAGTGCCACCTACTGAATCACTTGAGCAGTTCAATGCTCACTGGCATCTTTCATCCAAAATTATATCATGTGGTCGCCTGTGACAGTAGGGACTCAAGTCAGGGACCCTGAAGTCCCTTCCCATCCCATGTTCCAAGGACCTGCTGATCTCTGACAGGATCAGACCCTGAGGTAGGGTGGCTGTGGACAGATTGGGTTTGGAAACTCGACCCGGGGTGACATTTGGGAGAAAAGCAGAAAGACACGAGTCAAAATGCTGCCCCTAAGAAGAGCTGTATCTGCAGTGCCCGAGTGCAGCGTCCTGCACCTGCCCACCACCCAGCTGCGTGTCTCCTGTGTTCTCACATTGCCTTGGAAGCACGCTCTGCACACATTATTCTGAACTAGCCCATAGCTACATGGCTATCCAGTCCTCGTACCTGGTATATTGGGATCACTGAGGTTGTTGGGGATCCTCCACTGATCCACCTGCAGTTTTAATGCGTTGACTTCATCGATGTCGCCAGGTATTCTGAAAGCAGAAATACAGCAACCAGACTTTGAGTCCAAATGGACTGCAGAGCAAGCCACCTTCTTGGAGGAAGCTAGCAGACATGGGTGTGAGACTGTCACTGGGAGGAACCCTTCAGAGGTGAACTTGCAGGCTAGCAGCACTCACAGAAACATTTACTCAGCAAGACTTTACTGTTTCTTATCCAAGCCCACTTCAAATTGCCCTTCAGAAATCCCCCTGCCAGTCTTTCCCAGTCAGGGCTGCTAGTTTCCTGATGCCACGCTTCCAGCAGTAGATCAGTCTGATGGCACAGAGTAGGTCTGGGGGATGCAGTGATTCTGAAATTGCTTTCTGGCCAGGTCAGTATTTTAATGGAGTAATAGACATGTGCGACTCCACCACAGTTCTTAACCATACATTTACAGAACTTACAACCTCATGAAATCTCTCCTTTCTCACACATTCACATGGGAGCTGAATTTGCAAAGTCCTACTCACCATCAAAACAGAAGCTTCCTATGTGCTGAACTAGTCTGCAAGAGGTCAGTGATTTGTAATCCCATGTAACAGTTAGGGAGTATTTTACGTGGTCCTGCAATCTGCCTTTGGCAGGACCTATTTAGGGAGATCCAGGAGTTTGGTAATTACCAGTAACTGCTTTGAAATTGTTCATTACCTGCCATGCCAGAGGGCGAAGTGATGATTAGGGCCACTGTGCTCAGGTCACTGCCAGATGCGTAATTAAATGATATTAAGAGTGCTGAACATGGAAGCTACAGCTACCCCAGTGACTGGCAAGCTAAATCCCTCCTGGGGTTCAGGGTGCAAGGCCTCCTTGCAGGACCCTGCTGTTACCTGCAGCAGTAATATGGAAACAGGAATACAAGTACCCAGAACACACCTTGCAGAGCCAGCACGATACCACCCCAGGCCCCTGCCTGTCTGAGTAATGCCCCTGAGGCAGAATGATCTTTGCCAGCAAGTCTGCCTGGCTATTCCAGGGCTCTGCCTCACCCCCAGAGCTGTCCAACCACAATCACTCGATCAACCGAAAGTGCAACACTGTGCCAGGCACTCTCGAGATTCACCCACTGTCCCAAGTAGCTCAAATCATCCATAGTGTGTCTGCAGAAGCTGTAAAGCATGCTAAGGGACTAATGCCCCTTTGAGGGATTGCTGCCAGCATGTGTGTGAAATACGCTCCCGTGAGCGGGGCTGATCCTGCTGGAATAGCAGGGTTCTGCTGACTCACTGGGGCAGGTGGCTCATTGCCCCAGCTGCGGAGAAGAGATCGGAGGAAGCCCCAGGCAGAGAGCCAGGGTTGGGACAGCTGGTGCAAGAGAACCATTATGATGTGGCAGCCAGAGGTTTAGACTGGGGTCTGTAGTACTGGAGAGGTGACTTTCTGCTGATCGTGTGAGTGCAGCTTTGGGTGCGGCAGGGACAGCTCCTTCTGACTGGTCTGAAATGTGGATGGAGCCAGAGTTCTACTCGGTCAAATAGCCACCATCCCTGAAGCTCACCTGAATATTCCTTCAGTCTGTTCTCCCCCCAGGGCCAGGACTTGCTGAGACAGCTGTATCTGTACCCAAGGCAGCTTGTTCCCCGGATACATGTTGTGCTGCCGTACCATGATTTCCTCCAGAGAGCTGCCGAACAGCGACGGCGTCACAATGGCATTTCTGGCGTGTGTTATCTCCTCTATCGTTGGTTTACGGAGGCCCTGAGGGCACAGAAAATATTTGTGAACTCGTGCTAAAATGTCGCACCTTTGGAGGATCAGTCATGAGCATGCAGGCCCCTGGCTCATGTGGAAGATGACCAGATGGCCCTAGGGCCACATGCTTACAGGAAGTCCTCAATGCAACAGAATCCACTTTATGCAAAAGGCACATACAAGGACCAGGAGCTTGAACGCGTTAGGTCCCAGGAGAGCGGGAAGGCTGCCGGATGTGGGTTGAGAGATTTGGGGGCGGTTCTAGTGTTACTTTTTGGTTCTGTTGCCATGTTCTGATCTTTTTCATTTGGGAAATATTCCTGCTTTCCCTGCGCCCCTGCCAGGATCCAGTGTTGGGGCAGCAGTAGGCAGGGCCGGCTCCAGGCACCAGCGCTCCAAGCGCATGCCTGGGGCGGCAAGCCGTGGGAGGTGGCCTAACGTTCTTCTGTCTTTGGCAGCTGTCTTCGGAGGCTGTCTTCGGTGGCATGCCTGCGGGAAGTCCATGGCTGCCGCGGATTTGGTGGCGGGGACGAGGAGGCCTCCTGCAGAAATGCCACTGAATCCACCACCCACAGGTGTGCCGTGGAACTTCCGTGCTTGGGGCGGCAAAAACCTCAGAGCCGCCCCTGGCAGCAGGGATAAGCCCTGTTCTGGGGATGGGCTGTGAACAGGTGCTGCTGCAGGGCCAGCAGGGGGCACACATTCATTATATCATCTATTTCATTCAAATACCTCTTGGCAATGGTATTGAAAACAAACATTCCAAATGCAGAGGCGAATTCCAGGCTATCTCCATTTCCAGGGGATCTTTGTGCACCCATCTTCCGACATGATTTTCAGAGGCACTGGGCACCTCCGAAAATCAGGCTCTAGCTCGATACCCACCATGGCTTCTGGAGAATGCTGACGAAGAAACTGACTTAATTTCCCATTAGAGAGACAAAGTGGGTGAGGTAATATCTTTTACTGGTCCAACTTCTATTCATTTCACATGGCAAAGGGGGAAATCAAACCGCCTCTAGCCTATCCTGGTGCTGAAATGACGAACAGTACCATGCAGTCTGCAGAACAGCTGCAGCCCGGCAGAGCTCAGCTTTGCAAACAAAGTTGAGGAGGGGTAAAAGAATAGTTTGGAAACGTCTCTCTGACTGCCTGGAGTGCCACGGACAGAGCTCCGGCTGGAGCTGTGCAGAACACAAACCGGTACATTTCCTGTCCTGACAGGGGGCTGGGCCCCTGCTACCACCCGAGGGATGGGTCAGCTCCTCCTCCCTCTCCACAGAGCCCTCACTGCGCAGATGTTCCCATGGAAATGTGACAAAATCCAGCCTCTCTGGGATCCATGACTCAGGACAGGTGCTGCTGGAGGGCAGGCTGCATGACAAGCATTGGCACTCCGCAGGGGGTATTCCTGGCCCTCCCCCTTCCAGGAATGTTTAAAATGAGACCTCTGCCTGCTTGCGGGAAATGCAGCTGCCAGCCCCACATGAACTATCCTCTCCTCACCATGGCATGGGCAGATCCTGCTCCACACAGGGCCTGCTCCTCCCAGGGAAAGCTGAGGGCTGTGTTTGCCACATGGGCCAGGAATATTCCTCTATAGGACCTTCCCGCTGCGCCCCTCAAGGACCCTGCACACTCCCTGCTGGTAACATCCAGGCAAAGTGTTACCAGGGGAACAGAGTCTGGGAGTCAGGCCTCACCCACTGTGTGGCTGTTAATCCCCATATCCCCTGCAGCCCAGTTCCCACCTCTAACACAGGACAGGACTCCCAGGACTGGGGGCCTGAAGGAACCCATTAGTGTCTGGCGTGCTGGAGACCACGGGTGCTGGAGAAGGCAATGTGAGATGTTAGGGTAAAGCCTCCAGGGCATAGTATGTGCCTCACCTTCTTGCCCCCCGTAACCGCCACCTTCTGCAGCTTCCGGTAACAGAACCTGGCGTACGTGCTGATGGGCAAACCTAGAGGAGAGAAAGACATGCTGATCAGTCCCATGGCACTGCCAGATCCCCAGAGGAAAAATGCTGTCACCATGAATCCTGGGGGTTCTCTTGGCACCTCGGGCTCTGTCCCTCCCAGAGAGCTGGGCTCTGTATCCCGGGAAGAGCAGGACACCCCTGAGTCTATGGGTGCCAAGGTTGCCATCAGTACCATCGGACCCAGTTTGCGCCTGGCCTTACTCTTCATATGAATGAATATCCCAGGTCATACTGAATGTAGATCTTAGCGAATGATGGATTTTTCAGTTTGGGTGATAAACCACCCTCCTCCCCATTCCATCCCCTTCAATCTGGTTCAACTGGAAACAGAACCAATTTTTTTCAAAAAATTTCATTTAGTCAAAAAATTTAAAATAAAAAAAAATCATGTAAAATTCACCCAACCATTTCCATTGACTCAAAATGATTTTTTTAAAAGTTTTTTTAAAAGCCATCTTTGGGGTTTCTCACTGTTGTATTGAAAATAAAAGTGAAACATTTCAACTTAAAAAAAAATCAGATTTTTTTGGACAAAACCATTTGTTAAATTCAACCAAAATTTGTGAATGGGTTTGGAGCCCTGAAAATGTGTTTTTCAGTTAGGTTTCTGATGGCCCCCCCAAATTTCACCCAGCTCTAGTCCCAGACCCTCCAACAAGCTGGTGCCCAGCCCGGCTGGCTCAGGTGGGACCCAAACACATAGGTAGAGGAGGATGGGTTGCATCCTAAGCTGTAAGGTCTCCCCTGCTGATGTTAGCCTTGTCCTGCTAGTCTGTAGTCTGGGTCGACAGCCTTGGGTTTGTGCTACTCTGCTAACAATAGCTGTGTAGACGCTGGGCTCAGGCTGGAATTCAGGATGTGAAGCCTACATGGGGGGTTGACTTCAGAGCCTGAGCTCCAGCCTGAGCCATGACTTACAACTGCTACCTACAGAGCTATTGTTAGGGTAGCAGTGCAGCCCAAGTCTGTTGACTCAGGCTCGGGGACCTGCTGGCACAGGCTGCATAGACATACCCTGATTTGGCACCTCTGGTATGCTAATTGACTCAGAGCTCTAATGCCTTAGCTGGAGCCTGGCCTCCCTGGAGTACTATGTGGAAGAAAAATGCTGCTTTTAACCATCTTAATTTAAACGAAACAAGTACAAAAACCGTTTTCTTTCCTTGTCAAATCTTTTTTTAAAATCTTCCCTTTATTTTTGTAGTAGTTTACATTTCAAACAGTACTCTACTGTACTTTTTTTGTCTCTGCTGCTGCCTGATTGTGTATTTCAGTTCCAAATGAGGTCTGTGGTTGTCTGGTCAGTTTGTAACTGGTGTTCCTAACTCTGAGGTTCTATTGTAAGGAAATATTGTCACAAAAGGCTCAGCTCCTTAGGAACTTTAACAAGAAACAGAGACACGACACCACCCCCACCCCACCCCCAGGGAATGGCTCTTTGGCTCCAATGGTCAGTTAGCATGGAGGGTAAAGAGGCTGCACAGCGCAGCCAGTTTGCACACAGCTACTCCCCAGCACAACGTAAAGAGGGAGAGATCTGCATTGCCTGAACACTGATTACTGACTCAAAACTGTTGGCCTTTTGTTTCATTTCAAGCCAGACCCTAATTGTTTACTTTAAAGGTGTGTATTGATCTGCCCATTTGATTCCCTGCCATGTCCAAAGCTTGCTTCAGAGCTCAAAACACTTGGGGGTTTTAGAATCAAACACTGTATTACAGAACAGCTTTCACTCATCGTATAATTTAGGTGAGCCAGTCACAATTTCCGAGCTCTGTGAACCTGACTGAATCCTCTCTGGCTGTGATTAAATAGAGGGCAGCCTTGCCAAAAATATAATAAATAGACAGACACTTCTCAGAGGCCAAGAGAAACGTGCAATCACTCTCTCCCACATGCCCGCACCGACATGTTCATCCAGCAGCCAATCTAAATTCTCAGGCACAAGACTGAAAGAAAAATGTCCTTCTGGCTGGGTTCTGCGGTTTGAATACAGCAGCTGGAAATGAAACATTATAAGCACACAGACTGGGAAATACAATGAGAAATGGCATCCCAGCCCATTCTCTTGCCGTCTTCCTAAAGCCACACGGGAGGAGGTCACTATCTCAGAATTTCCATCCCCAAGGAAATTTTGAAGCAAAAAGCTAATTAAATGCAAAAGTTCTGTTAATGCAGTGTTAGATTTGAGCATTTAAGAGCTAAGGGTCCCCCAGTGGTGCTAATTGAGCCATATTGCACATATGTTGTCACAGCGTATCCACATCATGTGTGGTGGCATCCAGTATATAAATAGGAGACAGTAGATTGTGACTTGGCTCATCACAAGACAAGAACAAGGGGACATTCAATGAAATGAAAGGGTGGGAAATTCAAAACTGCCTATAAGAAATATCTTTTCTCCCAGTCTGTAATTTGACGGTGGAAGTCACAGGATGTCTTTGAGGCTAAGAAATTAGCAAGATTCAAAGAATGAAGGGGCATTTATATGGATAAGAATATCCAAATTTAATGGATACTGCTAACAAAATTTCTGGAGGAGAGATTAAGCTTCTTGCTTCAGGGCTTAATCCAATTTCTAATGATTAGGATGAGGGCTCCAGGGACAACAAGCTGTCCCTGGGGATAAGGAAGAGCTTTGCAAGATAAATCAAGATAGTGTTTGATCTGTTCTACTCCTTTGACTGTCAGAACCTTGAGGCTGGAGTTCTGAGACATGGGTCAAAGCCCTCCTTTTCTCCAGGTCTGAAAATCTGGAGTAGTCAGATTTCAGGGAGAAGTAAAAACAGGAAACAAACCCTAGGCAATTATATCCTTGAGGGTGGACTCAGGACTTGGGGCCAAGCAGGCTTGCCTTGGTAGTCTATATGAGAAAAGGGAAGCCTGGCTGTCAATCTCTTCTTGGCAAGGCATGTTTGGAAAGAGAAGGAGCGTAGAGCCTATATAATGTCTCAGGTAACTGGAACGGAGAGAGATGTTGAACTGACAGTGCTGTGGGAGGTGAGATCTGTGGTGAATGCCTACATGGGACTGGAGGTGCTTACCTATTTGCATATGCTTTTTTGTCTTCAGTTGTCATTACACTGAGAAACTCTTGGGGCTTTGCTTACTGTACAGCTTGGGCAGCTGGTCACTCTTAGTCTAGATTGTACGGATAGTTTAACAGACACTTTCTTTTTGAGACTACATCTCTCTGGGTCTTTCCTTCTTTTCCCTGGCCTTTCCTGACACCCTGCCATGGATACTGACAACAGACATGGGATACATTTGAGACTTCTAAGCTTTGTCAATATACAACTAGTGCCTGAAGAATCGTTATAAACCCAGCACAGCTTCTCAACAACAGAACCACAAAAATGCTTCTCATCTTATCTACCATCTGATTCCTTTAAAACTTGCTATTCTCAGCCCCTTCAGTAAGTGGGGTGAGACTAGAGAGGAAATACTCTGGATTTCTTATAAACCCAAGAAAGCAAGTCCCTGCTTCACATAAACACTATTAACTAGGGAGCTATGAGCAGCAGCTCTATATATGTGGCTCTTAATTGTTCCATACCACAGTACACAACTAGAATACATGAGACAATAATTCACTTAACAGTTTTAAAAATAACACTAAAGAACTTCCAGTCTGTTGGGGAAGAAAAAAATCCTTCCCACATAAAACAGATACGAAACGTCTGCAAGTTTGTGTTGCAGTTGGGCCTTTTGGCCATTGGGTATCCAGATGAGGCTGAACTTAATGACCTGGTGAGTTTTCACCCTGAATGATTTGCTAAAACTTTTTTTAAAAACTGATATTCCAGAAGAGGCTGTAATTGCCAGTGGGATTTAAGACACCCCTCTCCACTGAAATCGTGAGGAATCTGAACAACAGACTTGTGACAGTGACATCACCACTACTATAAACAAAAGGGTCTAAACTTGGGGATTTCAATGGAATGTAGCTTCCAGACACTGTGTCGTTATTCATGCTATCATCAAAACAAGGAATTCAGAGCACGTAGGAGCTTAGGGAGGTGGCAAGCCTTTTGCTAGTGAAATACACTGACTGGACTGATGTAGGAACACAGACAAACTTACAAGGGAATCATAGAATATTAGGGTTGGAAGGGACCTCTGGAGGTCATCAACCCCCTACTCAAAGCACGACCAGTCCCCAACTAAATCATCCCAGCCAGGGCTTTGTCAAGCCTGACCTTAAAAACCTCTAAGGAAGGAGATTCTACCACCTCCCTAGGTAACCCATTCCAATGCTTCACCACCCTCCTAGTGAAAAAGTTTTTCCTAATATCCAATATAAGCCTTCCCAACTGCAACTTGAGACCATTACTCCTTGTTCTGTCATCTGGTACCACTGAGAACAGACAAGATCCATCCTCTTTCGAACCCTCTTTCAGGTAGTTGAAAGCAGCTATCAAATCTTCCCTCAGTCTTCTCTTCTGTAGACTAAACAATCCCAGTTCTCTCAGCCTCTCCTCATAAGTCATGTGCTACAGGCCCCTAATCATTTTTGTTGCCCTCCTCTGGACTCTTTCCAATTTTTCCACATCCTTCTTGTAGCGTGGCCCCCAAAACTGGACACAGTACTCCAGATGAGGCCTCACCAATGTCGAATGGAGGGGAACAATCACGTCCCTAGATCTGCTGGCAGTGCCCCTACTTATACAGCCCAAAATGCCGTTAGCCTTCTTGGCAACAAGGGCACACTGTTGACTCATATCCAGTTTCTCATCCACTATAACCCCTAGGTCCTTTTCCGCAGAACTGCTGCCTAGCCATTCGGTCCCTAGTCTGTAGCAGTGCATGGGATTCTTCCATCCCAAGTGCAGGACTCTGCACTTGTCTTTGTTGAACCTCATCAGATTTCTTTTGGCCCAATCCTATAATTTGTCTAGGTCCCTCTGTATCTTATCCCTACCCTCCAGCATATCTACCACTCTTCCCAGTTTAGTGTCATCTGCAAACTTGCTGAGGGTGCAGTCCACACCATCCTCCAGATCATTGATAAAGATATTGAATAAAACCAGCCCCAGGACCGACGCTTGGGGCACTCCGCTTGATACTGGCAGCCAACTAGACATGGAGCCATTGATCGCTACCCGTTGAGCCCGATGATCCAGCCAGCTTTCTATCCACCTTATAGTCCATTCATCCAGCCCATACTTCTTTAACTTGCTGCCAAGAATACTGTGGGAGACCCTATCAAAAGCTTTGCTAAAGTCAAGGAATAACAAATACACTGCTTTCCCCTCATCCACAGAGCCAGTTATCTCATCATAGAAGGCAATTAGGTTAGTCAGGCATGACTTGCCCTTAATGAATCCCTGCTGACTGTTCCTGATCACTTTCCTCTCCTCTAAGTGCTTCAGAATTGATTCCTTGAGGACCTGCTCCATGATTTTTCCAGGGTCTGAGGTGAGGCTGACTGGCCTGTTGTTCCCTGGATCCTCCTTCTCTTTTTTAAACATGGGCACTACATTAGCCTTTTTCCAGTCATCCGGGACCTCCCCCGATCATTATGAGTTTTCAAAGATGATGGCCAATGGCTCTGCAATCACATCAGTCAACTCCTTTAGCACCCTCGGATGCAGCGCATCTGGCCCCATGGACTTGTGCTCGTCCAGCTTTTCTAAATAATCCTGAAACACTTCTTTTTCCACAGAGGACTGCTCACCTCCTCCCCATGCTGTGCTGCCCGGTGCAGGAGTCTGGGAGCTGACCTTGTTCATGAAGACAGAGGCAAAAAAAGCAATGAGTACATTTGCTTTTTCCACATCCTCTGTCACTAGATTGCCTCCCTCATTCAGTAAGGGGCCCACACTTTCCTTGACTTTCTTCTTGTTGCTAACATACTTGAAGAAACCCTTCTTGTTACACTTAACATCCCTTGCTAGCTGCAATTACAAGTGCGATTTAGCCTTCCTGATCTCACACCTGCATGCCTGAGCAATATTTTTATATTCCTCCCTGGTCATTTGTTCAATCTTCCACTTCTTGTAAGCTTCTTTTCTGCATTTAAGATCAGCAAGGATTTCACTGTTAAGCCAAGCTGGTCGCCTCCCATATTTACTATTCTTTTTACACATTGGTATGCTTTGTTCCTGCAACCTCAATAAGGATTCTTTAAAATACAGCCAGCTCTCCTGGACTCCTTTCCCCTTCATGTTCTTCTCCTACGGGACCTTGCCCATCAGTTCCCCGTGGGAGTCAAAGTCTGTTTTTCTCAAGTCCATGGTCTGTATTCTGCTGCTCTCCTTTCTTCCCTGTGTCAGGATCCTGAACTTAACCATCTCATGGTCACTGCCTCCCAGGTTCCCGTCCCATCTCTGTCATCTTGCTGCCAGCCACGCAATACCCACTGCTCCCTCTGAGTCAGAGAAGTCTATCAGGGCCATGCAGAAAACAACCAAATGGGAGGCAGACTTCACTGGGTGAGCTGGAGAAGAGACTCTCTAATAGAAAGCAACAAGTGGATCTGATGGTGAAACTCTGATGCTAGCTTAAAAATACTGGAAAGCAAAACTGTTTGAAGGCCTGGCAGTCAGTATGTAAAGGGAGTAAGTCTGTTGCTGCTGGATCTGAATGCAGCACAAATCAAATGACAGACAGCTTAAGGTGAAATGGGCTCCCTGATAATGCCGACATGGGACTGAATAGCATCCCTCGAGACTTGGAGCCACAAACCTTTAAAGGTTAATGTTCAAGATAAACCTTCTTCCACTGCATGAGCACATTGCGAGCCTGTATGAAATCCAGGTAAATCCACCCCTAAACAGCACACTAGCTGTAGCTATTTTAGAAACAGAATAGTGCTAGTGGCCCTGGCAGGGAGAGAAAAGCCCTGTTTTCCTACTTCCCTCATGTCAATCCATTAACACAGGCCAAAAGAAGGAAACACTCCCTCCCATTAAAGAAGCTGCCCTTTTTGCACCCAGCTAATGTCCAGATGAGAGAAGGAACAGATCTTCTCAAACAGATGTGGAATGAAAACTCGACAAGGCAGTGAGTGATGTGGACTTAGAACCAGGCCAGGGAGAACATGACTTAGTTGGGGATTAGTCCTGCCTTGAGCCTGAGGTCCCTTCCAACCCTGATATTCTATGATTCTATGCTAACATGGCAGCCGAATGGTGCTCAGGTGTTTCTCTGTACAGTCTGGGATTAGATTTTAAGGATGTCAGTTTGCAATCTAGCACGGTTAGAATGCCTTTTGTATGAGAGACTTAACGGCTTTTTTCTTCCAAGGAAGGGTCTGCTTATACACTGATAGAAAACACTGGTGTAAAAAGAGACTTGCACTAGTGCAAAAATCCCAGCATGGACAAGGCCTGAGATCTTGGGCTGCATTTCCAGTTACACCACTGTTTGGTGGTGTATTTCAACAATGTGTCTCATTTGTAACTAGTGAAAAAAATCAATAGCAGAGATACAATGCTAATTATGTTTCTCTAACGAAGCCAAGCAACTCTCCACTCTTGGAATTTTACAAAAAGTTTTAGGTTACTCCTTTCTCAAACCCTGCAGTGGTGCACTGACTTCTCATGTGCTTCGTTTCCTTCTAAAGAAGAAATGGAAAATATCAAGTGCCTCTAGCATGCCCCTACCTATCTGCAGAGCACTCCTGACCCCTTGTAAAAGAATCCCCTGCTGGCTACATGTGATTCTGCAGCCCCTGTCTCAGTTCCCCTTCTCTCAGTGCCCCTTACGAATCCCATACAGTTGAAAGGTATAAGAAGAAATTCCTCTGCTGGGAATTTGAAATAAAGTCCACTGGCCTGCAATCTCTGCCCTCAGTTCAGCTGATTGTACAGATCTCCTTCTGGGGCCTGTGTTTCTGGGCTCCCAGCTGCTTCCTTCAGGAATCTGTCCAGCAGCTCTTGTAATTCTGTCCCTTACTTCCCTGGGAGGAGAGAGGTCCATGGGTAACAGCCTTTCCACTGCTGCTGCCTTACCCTCAATAAAGCCCAGGTGGGCAGCAGGGAATCAGACATATGCTCCCTCTTAAAGGGACTAGTCCCCCTGTGATATCCCTACTCCAAAGCCACATTCCTGGGTATACACAAAGGTACCTGTTCAAGGGGCAGTCTCACTGCAATATATACTCAGGAAAGGGCCTAAGTGTTACCAACTTTGAAAATGTCTGTGTGAATCTCTCAATATCTCGAGAGAATGGAAGATATAATCATGTGAGCATAAGGAACTCTCCACTTGTGTTCAAACACCACCAACACTTCCAGATCTCATCACTGTGGAGAAAAGCTGGAAATGGCAGATAAAAATCCACGTTTTGGACAAAAAAAACAAACCTATTTTTATTGAAATCAGATTTGTTTTGATTTTGTTGTTCTTTTTAAAAATAAACCCATTTAAATGAAGTTAATACAAAATATGTTAAGGCCTAAACTTATCATCTCTCAGAACAATTTAATAAATAATATATGCTGAATCCATGAGCCTCTAATCAAAAATGTTGAGTTAAAGGTTACTTTTCTATACAAAGACTCAAGGGAACAACATTGAACTTTTGAGGTTAAGGTTTATAAATATGGCACAATAGGTCACATGCTACATCACCACATGTGGTGGGACTCAGCCTCTGATTCCAGAAGGCACCGTCATGTACCTCATCAGGATCATCCACGGAGCCCATCTGAGGGGCCTCATGCTCCTATTTTACAGCTTCTACCTCCCTGAGCTCTGATTGGGTCAGTTCTCGGATTATGAATATTTGACTCCACCCACTACAGAAACTTACTCTCCAGCTCATGGAAAACACCGATCTACTCAGTAATTGCAAGCCCTTGCTTCTGGATGGTTCTGGGGACTTGAAGTAAGTGAACGTACCCTATTCTCCTTCCATGTGTACACAGACAGAGAGCCAAACACACAGAAATCCATTCATTTTTCAAACGGCCACCTTCTCTGTCTCTTACTATATAAAATACACTGCACAAGAGGCATGTGGGTTACATGAGCAGATAAAGTCTTGGATTGTTGTTAGTTCTCTTGTTTTGCTGGAGGTAGGGACGGGCTAGGGGTTGGGTGGAGTTGAGTAACAAGGTAGAAGGAGCAGAATGAGCAACCAGAAAGGCGCAACACTGGTGTCAAAGCAGGAAACTGTGGGAAGAAGGGAAAATGTTCTTCAGAGTTCAGCCTAAGGTGCTGATTAGAAAGAATATTTTCTTTATTTGGACTAATTCAAAGTTGAGAAATTGCCTGGGGGTTGAAAAAGCAGGAAAATTGGTCTTTCTCATAGTCTATGAATAAAAATGAAGAGGGAAGGGGATGAGATGTACTAGTTTTCAAAGTTTGAAGGACAGCCTAAGAAACTTTGTCTCATTGTCAAAAGACTTAGATAAGTAGGAACTTAAGCTCCTGTCACGTTCACTTAGGCCATGTCTCCACTACAAAATTGGGCCAACACGAGTGTCAGGGTTCCCTCCCCCACTCTAAGCTTATTTTTACCAGCTTAGGTTAAAAACTTACCCAAGACACAACAAGGCACAAATCCTTTCCGTGTCCTTGGACGGTACTGCTGCCACCATCAAGTGATTTAGACAAAAATTCAGAAAAAGGGTCAGTTGGAGTCTCTTGTTCCTCAAATTATTCCCCCAAGCCCTTTCACCCCCTTTCTTCGGGAGGCTTGAGAACAATGTGGGTACTGACCAGACCCTTTGTCCCTAAGACACTGAAAATCAAACAGGTTCTTAAAGGAAGAACTTTATTAAAGGAAAGAGTAAAAGAATCACACATGCAAAATCAGGATGGAAGGTAACTTTACAGCAGGGGTGGGAAAACTTTGGCCCCGGGGCCACATGTGGCCCACTGGCCATTTTTATTCAGCCCGTGAGCTCAGCCTGAGGGCGTGGGGCCACTGGCCCCGCTCTCCCGGCCTAAGGGCCAGGCAAGCGTGCTGTGCTGTGGGGGCCGGGCCGAGCCCAGCATGCTGCAGTGCCCCACCCTCCCGGCCTGGGGGCAGGGCCAAGCGCAGTGTGCTGCAGAGCCCCACCCTCTCTGGTAGGGCCCAGCGCGGGTTGGGGTAGGGCCCAGCACTCCCTGGCCAGCGGGCATGCCGAGCTAGGGGAGCCGTGACCCCCCCGCCCCCCCAGCCGGGCCCAGTGAGGCATGCCACGGGGTCCCGCGCTCCTGGGCCGGGCTGAGTGCAGGGAGCCACGCAACCCCCCTCCGGCTGGGGTCTGGGCCGAGCGCGAGGAGCCGCGGAGCCCCGCACTCCTTGTCCAGTAGCTGAGCCAAGGGCAGGGAGCCGCGGCCCTCCCCCCTCGGCCGGGCCCAGTGAGGCGTGCTGCGGGGGCCCTGGCCAGGGGCCAGGCCCCTGCTCCTGCCTGGGGGCCGGGCCCATTGCAGCGAGCCGTGGGGCCCCGCGCTGGAGCGCCCAGCTGAATATGGTAAGAAGGGGGGGTTTAGGTGGTGGGGTCCTGGTGGGTGGTAGTTAGGGTGGGGGTATCTTGGGAGGGGGCACTCAGGGAACAAATAAGGGGGCTTAGATAGGGGGTGTGGTCCTGGGGTGGCAGTTAGGGTGGGGAGGTCTTCTGAGGGGGCGATCAGGGGACAAGGTGCGGTTGGGGGGGTTTGGATGGATTAGGAGTTCTGAGGGGGGCAGTCAGAGGGCGGGAAGTGGGTGGTGGTTGGATAAGGGGCGGGGTCAGGCTATTTGGGGGGGCACAGCCTTCCTTACCTGGCCCTCCCCATAATTTTTAACCCCAATGTGGCCCTCGGGTCAAAAGGTTTGCCCACCCCTGCTTTACAGGGTAATAAAAAGATTTAAACCCAGAGGATTCAGCTAGGCTCTAAGCTCAACTTCAAAGTTACAAAACCCAGGAAAATTTACAAGCTAAAACAAAAAATAATCTAACACATTTCCTTGCCTTTATTTACAATTTCTGTAATTGTATGTATTATTTCAGGTATGTTTTCAGGGGATGATTTACCTGCTTGGTCTCTCTCTCCATCCAGAGAGGGGACAAAAAAAGAGAGCACAAAGAAAACTCTCCCTCCCCCTCCCCCCCCCCCCCCCGAAGATTTGAAAGTATCTTCTTTCCTTATTGGTCCTTTTCGTCAGGTGCCAACCAGGTTATCTGAGCTTCTTAACCTGTTACAGGTAAAGTGATTTAGCACCTCTGGCCTGGGGGGATTTTATGTTACTGCATACATAGAGGTTGTTATCCTTCCCTTTATATTTATGACAAGTTATGTTGGCATCAAGCTGTCGCAGTGAGTATATCACTTTTGTGTGTACATACTTGGCTCCTTGGGTGTGCTCACCAAGAGTGCTTGTATCAATGCACAGCGTGGTGCACCATGGGTACAGGTCCCAGCATGCAGCTCATCAACATACAGAGCGCTGTCTTGGGAAGATCTGCCAGTGCATGGCGGGGCAGGAGCAAGTCGTGCAGGGGTGACTTGGAGAAAGGAGTCAAGTTCCCAGCATGCAGCTGTCTCCATCACATGTGATCCATATCCCATAATTTTTATGCCTTCTTTAAAAATCCCATGAACTCACATGACCTTCCTTGCTGTCCACCATCTCCGATAGCAGCCTGGAATCTGCACAGCTCTACACTGTTGTCACGAGCGTTGGAAGCACAAGACGCAAACACACAATCCTTCAGTATTTGCAGAACCATAAGAAGAATCGAATCAGTATGGGAACATGCCGATTTCTTGTTGTGGAACATAATGAAAACCAACTCAGGATTGTTGGTTATGTTCACAGAGCACCTGCAGATGGTGGGGTGCCGCTTCTTGGCCGAAGAAATGAACACTGACTGATGGGATTGCATCGTAATGCAGGTTTGGGATGACGAGCAATGGCTGCAGAACTTTCAGATGCAAAAGGCCACATGCCTTGATCCACATGCTGAATTCGCCCCCACCTTCCATTACATGGACACCAGAAGGCGAGCTGCACTGACAGTGAAGAAACAAGTTGCAATCACAATGTGGAAACTTGCAATGATGGATTGCTACTAGTCAGTGGGAAATCATTTTGGAGTTGGAAAACTCATTGTGGGGGCCATTGTCTTGCAAGTGTACAGACTCTCTTTTCCGACTGATGGATTATTACTGGTGACATTGAAATGCCAGTACTGATCCTGGGGGACCCAGCCTATCCACTCCTATTCCTACAGCCTATTCCACTCTTAGCTAATGAAGCCAGCCAACAGCATGAATGAAAGATTCAACTACCAGCTCAGCAAGTGCAGCAGAGCAGCCGAATATGCTTTTAGTAGATTGAAGGGTTGCTGGCGTTGTTTACTCACAAGATTGGATCTTTGAAAAAGACATCCCAATGGTTACATCTGCCTGCTGTATCCTTCATAGTATCTGTTCGGCACAAGGGGAAAGGGCGAAGATGGAGCAGCTGTCTGCTGAGTTTGAACAGCCAGACACAAGGGCTATTAGAAAAACTCAGTGTGGAGTTGTACGGCTGAAGGTGCTCTTGAAAGAGCACTTGAACAGTGAGTCACAGTAACATGTTGTGGTGTACGGTGTTCTACTTGGCTCTTCTGTTTTGGGGCCTGTTAGGAATTGTGTGGTACTTGGTGAACATCTATGAATATAAAACTGTCAGTGCATCTATTAACATTGTGGTGCTTGCTGTAATTTATAACAGTGTTTGTTGCTGATCCTAGGAGCGGAGTCAGAATGTACAACAAGTAATGGTTGCTTTCAGGACCACCAGACACTCCAGAGTGGATGTTATGAACTAATAAAGGTGAATTATTTTCCAAAGAATAGAATTGTATTGAGTAGCTCTGTGGCTCAGCACTGGATCCATTGTTGGCTTCCCTGGCCTTTTGGCATGCCTGCTGCAGTTCTTTGAGTTTCACACGGCACTGCTTCGGTCTCTGTTGTATCTCTTCTCCTGCATCCCCCCACGCAATCTGCCTGTAGATGTCCACATTTCTATTGCTGCCCCACAGCTGTGCCTGCACAGTCCCTTCTCCCCACAGGCCCAAGCGATCCCCTATCTCCTGTCTGCTCCAGGCCAGTACGTGTGCAGAACATATCAGCGGCATGGTCAGCTGGGCAGTGCACACAACAGTGAAGAGCTGCTAGGTGTGCTCATCAAGGTGGGAAATCAGGAAAAGGCATTTCAAATATTTGTGGGGTTTTCGCGGGGGGGGGGGGGGGAAGGGGGACGGGACGGTTCCAGCCTGTGTGACCCCCGGCAGTGGAGAACACAATGTAACCACTGCAGTCAGTGTCAAACATTGTGGGAAGCTGCTGGAGGACGGTTAGGGTTGACATAGTTAACACAGTGTCTACACTTGCACTGCATTGACCTCAGTGCATTAACCATGGCTCAATGCCATTTGGGGAGGTGATGTTACTGCATCATCGTAACAGGGCGCTAACATCAGTGGAAACACATGCACAGCTAGGTCACCCTCACTTTGTAGTGTAGACCAGGCCTTACTTGAAACTCTTCCTAGGCTAACCTGAAATTATCAGTTTAATTCACTGACTACAACTATAATAAATCATTTGTTGTAAATTTGAACTATGTTTGGATTAGAGAAGTTACGTATTCAAAATATTTACGGTGAGTTTTCTTTCATACAAATGAAGTGTATATGCTATTCTGTGTGTTTAACTAAACTGAAGTCACCATCCTACTCCAGCTGGACACAAATCATGAGTCAAAGTGAATTATCCCGTAAATAAGCAAATGATCAGTCACCATTTTCTAACACTAAAATTTACAATTAATAAAAATCTGAAACTATGAAGCTATATCATTGTTTAATGTAGTAGTTATACTGTACCCGCCTATGAAGCAAAAATTTGTACAAAATCTAGTGTAAAGGCTCTATTTATGTTTAAATCAACATCTTTAATGGTCATATCAGCTAATAAGAATACACCTTTCTTTAGAAAATAACTGACGTACAAATGGAAAAGTTGGTAGATTTCAAAGTGGTACCCGTGTTGTCTGTATCAGCAAAAACAACAAGGAGTCCTTGTGGCATCTTAGAGATTAACAAATTTATTTGGGCATAAGTGGGCTAAAACCCACTTCATCAGATGCATCCGATGAAGTGGGTTTAGCCCACAAAAGCTTATGCCCAAATAAATTTGTTAGTCTCTAAGGTGCCACAAAGACTCCTCATTCTTGGGTGGGGGGGGTTTTGGTTAAAAAACCAGAGAGGTAGCCGTGTTAGTCTGGAATAGCAGAGGTAACAAAGAGTCCTATGGCACCTTAAAGACTAACTAAAGTTTTCAAGCATAAGCTTACGTGGGCTAATACCCATGAATGGGATGCTTGCATCCGACGAAGTGGGTATTAGCCCACGAAAGCTTATGCTTGAAAACTTTAGTTAGTCTTTAAGGTGCCACAGAACTCTTTGTTACCTTGGTTAAAAAAGATGATCTCAACTGAGGCTTTCCACTTGGGGATTTAAATCAATCCAGCCTGGCTGGAAAACATGACTCCTCAGGGCACCCACACAAAAGGGCCAAGAAAAAGAACTCCAATCTCCTACTTTTCAAACCTCACACTATTTTGGTCCGACTCGTGGTTTCTGAATAGCTGGGTTAGCAACACTGGCATTTTGCCCTGGGATGCAGTGAGCAGCTGGGAGGGAATGGCTGGTTTGTAAGTCGTGCAGTCACTTATCTACCAACAGTCCTGGTTTTTTTTACCCATGGTCTTGGCCAGCCAAGTGGACAGTGTGTGCAGGAAAGTTGCTTGGAAGAATTTTCCCTCCAAGGCCACTGGAAAAGAGCTGCAGCTAACAGGGGTGTGGGGCATCCATTAGCTCTAGCTGCTCAGTGGAACTCTGAGGCTTTGGTAACATCTTGAATGCCCCAGGCTGCTCCCTCCCACCCCCCAACACACACTTCCCCTGTGAGGTTATGAGGAAGGGGACCTACACTATATTTACTGTAAGCTCTGGAATGGGGAAGAACAGGAGGCAGGGCTCAGAGCAACATGGGCATCTCCAGCACGATACTAGGTAGTCTGCAGTTGGCAGGCCAGTCTGACCAGCTGAGATTAACCAGAAACTGCACAATCCCTCTCACTTGAAAGATACCTGGACCCAAATGCATTTGTAGAGTGTCTGAAAAATTCTGCTCCTCCATATAATGCAGCTTGCAACCAACCAGAGGATGGTTAGCCAAGGGTGACTGTAAATCAAAGCTGAACCAAGCTGAAAGCATGATGCACATAGTGACATGCAATGAGGCTGCCGTTTATGGAATATTTCTGGGCTGCACACTTTGGGTTTCACCAATGCTGCTCCCAACTCCGGAAATGTACAAGGATCTCAACCACAAAGTAGTGTCTTGATCCTTCACTACTCCTTCCTGGGAGCAGGCACAGACATTTAAATCCTAGGGGGTTCTGGTTCACTAGCTCTCAGTGCTTTCCTCATTGTCCTCATCTAGCCGGTCCCAGGCTCTATGCCTCTGACTTCTCAGCCCAGTCCCATTCACATTCTGCACCTCAGTTGCCAGACCCAGTTTCCCACTCACCACCCCACCACAAGATTCCTTGTCCCAATCTATTCCCCTGCAGGTCCAGCGCTTATCCCCTCTGCATTTGAAACAAGCAGCTGCCTTCTCCATGCTGCCTGAGCCCAGCAAGAGGTCACAGAGACCACAGGAGAGGCAGGCTCCCTGCTCTCAATTCCAGTGACTGGACCCAACCCTCACATAGCCGGCAGATGCCCAGAGCTGCAATTGCAGTGAAAGTCCTGTTCAATGATGACGGAATCTTCTGGGAATGTCACTATTAAAATCTAAAAAGTCCCCACTGAGAGTGTGTGAATTGGCATTTTTTCCAAGGGCTTATAATTTAGCTAAATGTGGGCAGATTTTCACAAGGATGGCAAAAGACACATCCCTGGCACAAAGGCCAACCCCCCGGCTACTTTCAAGTTCCTGTTCCAGAGCATGGTGGTGCTAGAGCTATCCAAAGAGAAGGTCTCTAGCCTCTTTCTCCAAAATGTGTAAACCTTTTTGACTGAAATTTTCCAAAAAATCAGCCTGAGGCAGACACCAGGCATAGAAAATTTCAGATTGAAAGGTTAACGTTTGGCAAAGTCATAAGCAACTAAAAACAGAGTCTTACAATGAGAATTGTTAGGCAACCTTAATAGATGGGGCTAGTCTGAACACATTCATATTCCTAGACTGAAAAAATCCACGGTAAGGTTCTACTAGCAAATGGCTCCCACAGCAACTAATTTGCTGTGTTTGAGGTTTAACTGCAGAGGCTGACAGACCATGCATGTGTAGTCTTCACGGTCTGCCTCTCTTTACCTTCTTCCTCAGTGTTTTGCTTCCTCTTTTTCCTGGATTTGGAGTTCTTCTTGTTTTTCAGATCCAGAAGTTCCTTAATGCGCAGGGCAACTGAAAATCCAAAGCATGGTTAAGTGAGTGACCTCAAAGCAGACCAAACGCTCTCCAACTTGTTCACCTTACAGCATGCATGCAGTGACCCAGCATAGATAGCTAAGGACAAAGGACAGCAAGACACCAAAACTGCTCACAGACATCAGCGAAAGCAACCTGCTCTAGGGGCTGCATGAGGGGGCCGGCTGGCAGGGGTCAAGGAATGGATGCTAGGAGAGCTGGAAGCCATGGCTGGGGAGATGAGGAAGAGGAGATTTAAAGTGAAAGAGCCTCTAAGAACCTTGTGTCCATGACCCTGATATCAACCAATTCCAGAGGGGCCTGGGCTGGGGCTGGGGCTCAGAGAGACCATCACTAGAATCCACTGAACAGCAAGGATACCGGAGGGAGGCTCCACAATTCCAAATCTCCTTCCGCAACCTTGTCTTGCTTACAGATCAGCTGCACTCTCCCCTGCCAAACACCGCCCCAACAGCGGTTAGGAAGACTGACCTAGTGATCCCACTGGCCCCTGCAGCACCAGACTCTGGGAAATGAGAGGAAGAAAATCCTGCCCGAGCCCATTTACAAAGCCTCCTGGTCTGTTTCTGCCCCTGAATTTCTAGCCAAGGGGAAGCTCAGAGCTGCTACACCCACGGGAGGAAGCACTAATAATCAATGCTCCATATAGGAGGGTGTTTATGGAGAGCAAATGCTTCAGCTAAGGTTACAATTCCCATTCCATTAGCCTCTCTACCCTCACTCATCCAGAAAATTCTCCTCTGGGACTGAAAGCTCCAACAAAAATGATGAAAGGTCTAGAAAACATGACCTATGAGGGAAGGCTGAAAAAACTGGGTTTGTTTAGTCTGGAGAAGAGAAGCCTGAGAGGGGACATGATAACAGTTTTAACATACATAAAAGGTTACAAGGAGAGGAAGGTAAATTGTTTTTCTTAACCACTGAGGACAGGACAAGAAGCAATGGACTTAAATTGCAGCAAGGGTGGTTTAGGATGGACATATGGAAAAGCTTCCTAACTGTCAGGGTGGTTAAGCTGGAATAAATTGCCTAGGGAGGTTGTGGAATCTCCATCATTGAAGATTTTAAAGAGCAGGTTAGACAAACACTTGTCAGGGATGGTCTAGATAATACTTAGTCCTGCCTTGAGTACCGGGGGCTGCACTAGAAGACCTCTTGGGGTCCCTTCCACTTCTATTATTCTAATGCTTGGTCTCAGCCCACAGGACAACCATTGGGAAGGTCGGAGAAAGCTTCCCGTAGCCATGTTTGCATTAGGTGAGTGCAAGGGGATATCCTTTACACCCTGAAATAAATTCATAGGACACTTTTGGCTGCACTTGAAATTTGAGATCCTGGGATCTGTCCTCACTGAACATCACAGGCTAGCAACACAGTGCGCCTGTGTTCTTCAGGGTGTGTGTCCATGGCAGAGGGCAATAGGCAAAAGCTAAGGCTATGAACACCAGTTTCTGCAGCACGCACAGGGATTCTGCTGGGAAGAATTTCTACACAAGCCCTGGGCCAAGGATCTCCCACTGCACATGTGGCATACTTGATATTTTCGACAAAACGCAAACTTTCCCTAACCCAACACAAGGTCAGTCCTACAAGGATCGAGCACCAGCCGTTCCCTCCCGAGCGACTTGCTCCGCAGCTAAAGTGCTGAGTCAGGGGGAACTTGCCAGAGTAAGGAGCCCAGACAAATCAGGCCCACTGACTCCAGTGGGTGTAGTAGCTGCTCGGTGCCTCTCTGGATTTGGCTCTGGGGTCCTAGCAGGAGCACTTTTCTTTAATCTTGGCATACAGCCTGTTATCACCAGCTGCTGTCTTTAGGGGGGGCTGGGCAGCATCTCCATTACACCTCAAACGGCCCACTCTATTGTACTTTGTTCTCAAAGCTTCTACTCTTCCCCATGTCAGTCTGATCCAGTCAAGTGTGCTCTGTAACTTATAAAACTAAACCCATCTAAATCAGAGGCCTTTGGGAGAAGTGTGGTCTTTGATCAGAGCACAGGACTGGGAGCCAGGAACTCCCAATGCTGGCCTGACACTGGCCCTGTGCCTCGGACAAGTCACAGCCTCCGTTTTTTTGCCAGCAGACCACCCCATGGGAGAAGCAATTTGAGCGCTTCCTGCGTGTTAGTCATGACTATCCAGAAGGGTTGCTCTGGAGCACTGAAGAAGTGCCTATAAATACCTTCATCGTTAGCACTTAGTAATTTTGGACGGGGCTCTGAAAGTGGGAAATGCCGCAGTATGGATGGGGCCAGTGACTAGAGGTGCAGGTTTGCTTGGTGGCAGGGTTCGGCTCTGCTTTTCACACACTTGGGACTGTTGACAAAAGCCTTTGTCTTGTCAAGGCTGGCTTCAAGGCTGTGAGTAATGCAGCTGTCACCGGGTGGGTCCCTGTTTACCTCACCCACCCTGTCTCTCAAGGCTGTAATAGTCAGAGAACCCCTGATTAGACTGTGTCTAGAATGATACACCAACTACAGCGGCTTGTACTCTTTCCAGACAGAGTGAGCCTTACAAGATGTGCTAACTACTTCTGTTAAACCCTGTATTTTGCTGGGACACTAGGAGTGCCTGTGCCAGGCCTGAGGAAGAGCTCTGTGTAAGCTCGAAAGCTTGGCTCTCATCAACAGAATCATATCACCTCCCCAGTAGACTGTCCCGATATTTCGTTGTTTGTCCCGCGTCCCGATGGAGGTATGGCCGGGACTGTTAATTGTCCCGATATTTTGACTCGGGGCTGCTCCCAGGAAAGGGTGGGCAGTAGGACCCTGTGGCTTCTAAGCACAGGAGCCGCAAGTCCCTGCCACAACAAGCACTGGCTCCATCCTGGCCAATGGGAGCTGTGGGCATAGACCCCCCCCCAGCTTTCAGCCAATGGCAGCTGGAGCCAGTGTTTCTGGCCCGTGGCCGGCATAGCACGTGGAGTGCAGGGCCCCCCTCCCCCGCTGACCCTAGGAGCCAGATCGGAAAAGCCAGGTAAGGGCGGGAGAGGGTGGGCTGCGGGCTGACGGGAGCCAAGTCCCTGGGTCCCCAGCCCGTGGTTTCGGGGGGGGGGGGTTCGCCCCTGACCAGAGGCAGGGCTGCCTGGAGAATGGGGGGGACAGGGGGCTTCTGCCCCCGACCCGCTGTGTGACTGTGCAGTGCTGGGGGGGGGGGGGAGGGCTGGTGCCCCCGACCCACACGGGGCTGTACCCGGATCGGGGGAGGGGAGGGGAAGGCTGGTGCCCCCGACCCACGGCGGGGCTGTACCCGGATCGGGGGTGGGTGGGTGGTGCCCCCGACCCACAGTGGGGCTGTGCAGTGCCCGGAGCTGGGGGGAAGGGCTGGTGCCCCCGACCCACGGTGGGGCTTTGTGGTGCTCAGAGCTGGGGGGGACTGGTGCCCCCGACCCGTTCTCGGTGCTGGGGGGGGACTGGTGCCCCCGACCCGTGCTCGGTGCTGGGGGGGGACTGGTGCCCCCGACCCGTGCTCGGAGCTGGGGGGGGACTGGTGCCCCCGACCCGTGCTCGGAGCTGGGGGGCACTGGTGCCCCCGACCCGTGCTCGGAGCTGGGGGGGGGGGGGCTGGTGCCCCTGACCCACAGCAGGGCTTGCCCGGATGGGGGGTCTTGGTGCCCCTGACCCATGGTGGGGTTGTGCCTGGAGCTGGGGGGGGGAGGGCTGGTGCCCCGACCCACAGGGGAGCTGTGTGTGTGTGTGTAGGGGTGGGGGTGTCCTGTGCCCCAGGAGAAGGGGGGCAGGACCTGGGGCAGGGTGGGGGTGGAGTCTGAGAGGAGCAGGGGTGGACTGTGGGCGGAGCCCCAGTGTGTCCCGATATTCTGGTCCTGTGATCTGGTCACCCTACTCCCCAGCCTTGTCTCACTAATATCCTGGGACCGACCATGGCTACACCACCACTGCATACAGCCCTTTGTTTAATTAGATACAAGCTAGAATCACTGGGAGAAGGCCTGACAGCAGCTGTGCTGCATGATGGAAGGACTTGCTTCCTACTTCTCTCCATAGAATGCAACCACCTTGGCACCAAAAACTAATTAAAGAAACACTCATTTGCCTGTGACTGCTTGAGAAGTGTTTGCTGCACAGGCCCAGCAGCTCCTGGGAATGGCACAACTCTTACCCCTGCCTGCAAACCTCCCTGGAGTTGAGCATGACAACTTACCTGTATTACTAATTGGTAAGGCTGTGAATCATTCATGGAAGTCATGGCTTCCGGGACTTTCCGGGACCTCCATGAATTTTGCAGGGGCAGGTGCGGCTGACCCCAGAGCTATCCCAGCAGCTGGGGAACTCCTGGAGCCACGCACCGGCTGCTGCTTTGGCAGCTCCAGGCAGCTGGTTCTGGGTGCTGCCCTGGAGCAGTGGTCTGGGACCATCGGTGGTGGGTGGGGGCCTTGGCTGTCTGCCACCCAGAGCAGCAGCAGGGCCCCAAGCCACCCCCTGCCTGGACCAGTGGCTGCAGAGCCCCAGATTGCCCCCTAGCCGAATCAGCAGCTGCAGAGCCCTGGAGCCCCTGAGCTGTCCCCCAGCCAGAGTGGTGGTGGGTCCCAGGCCAGCCTTTCAGCAGTGACGGGGAGCCCCAGGTCAGACCCCAGCAGTGGCGGGGCCCTCGGGCTGGCCCCCCAGCAGCGGCAGTGGGGCCCCACATTGCCCTCCCCCCACACCCCAGGAGCAGCAATCCTCAGGAGCACTCCCCTCCCAGCAGGTAAGATTTAGTCAGGTATTTTTAGTAAAAGTCATCGACAGGTCACAGGAGCCATGACTTTTTGTTCACTGCCTGTGACCTGTCCTTAACTGCTATTAAAATACCCATGATTAAAACGTAGCCTTACTAATCATTATCAGGGTTACAATCTCCACCAGCTCTTGCCAGTCCTCTTGCACAATGCAATTAATTATAACATGCCCCATAGCTCCTCATTCAGAGGGTATTCTGCAAAATATGGACCAAATTCAGCTTTCAGGCACATCAGTGTAAATTGCAGGCCAGTGGAGTCACTCTAGATTCACACCAGCATAAGGGAGAGCAGAGTCTGTGCCTCTCTACACTTTGTCTACACTAGCACTTTTGTCAGTCGGGGTGTGAAAAAAACATCTCCCTCCCACCCCAACTCACATGTTTCACTGACAAAAGTGCCGGTCTGGAGACGCTGTCCTGCCAACATAGCTACCGCCGCTCGTGTGGGGTGGTTTAATTATATCAACAGGAGAGCTCTCTCCTGCCAGCATAGAGTGGCTATATGCAAGGCCTTACAGTGGTGAAGCTGCACCAGTACAGCTGTGCCACTGTAGGGTCCATAGTGTATATACCATATGCTGCCCAAATAATCAGACATTGCACGGTAACAGCAGAGTTGCACAGGCCCGATGCTGGCACAATGCATGCTGGTGAATTTCAGTGCCATTAAACAGCTGTTGTGATGTATGAGGCACTTACGGTTTTCATCATTGACCTGGTCGAGATGGCGGTAGATGTAACCTTCCAGGTACGACTGAAACTTGGGTGATGGGGAAAAAAAAGCCAGACTGATGGCCATGAGTTCCCAGCCCCATGCCAGACTCCGGTAACACATATTGTCTGTAGTCTGCCTGATCAGCTGTATGTACAGCTCATCCCGTAAACCCTGTATGCTCCAGCACTTGGTGACTGTGACCAACGCCACATGATTTCGGTCCATGCGGGCCTGGCGGTCTCCCATGTAGATCTGCACCAGTTTAAACATCTCACATGCTTCCTTTTTAATGGTGTGGTTGCTGGTGATGAGCATTGGCTTTTTGATGGAGCCCCCGTTCCAGGAGAGCATGTTGGAGATGGAGATCCTTCGCCGGAAGATGCCCTGAGTGTGCATGTTCAGATTCTTGGAAGCCCAGTCTGCCATGCTGCTTTGAGAGATGGGCTTCCGTAATGTGCTGTAGGGAAACTGATATCCCATGCTGACCACAGGCTCGCTGTTCTCCTGCTTGGAGTCTAACTCTATTGTTCCGGGCTGCAAGGGAGAGCAGACAAGTTACAATCAAAAGCATTTTAACTGAGTGTCTTACCTCAGGGAGGCAGTTAAACAGTGTCAGCCACCCAACCTCCAGGAACTAGAGTCACGAACGTCCCTTGGATGCAGTCTGTTGCTAGGATCTGCACTCCTAGAAAATCCCCCACTGACAGCTTCTCGGGCACATTTAGGGACAAGCCCACCTCCTGCTCTGTGTCCCTTGTGGGGGTGGGGAAACAGAACTTATCCCCAAAGCTGGCCCAGGACTCCAGGTGCCAACCCAGACAGCAGGAGCTCCTCATAGCCACTCAGCTTTGATCTCCCTTTCGCCTCTTCACAACCTCTGCTCCATCTGGAGCACAGCTCCCAGTTCCTTTCCTTCTGCAGCCTCTGCCTCTCTTTGCTTCTGCTTCAGCCCTGTAGCTGGAACCTGCCCATAGTATTTCCCCAGCTCTGTCAGCAAAGCATTGTAAACACTTAGAAATGTTCAATGCAAGTTGGCTTTTGGGAGGGCTGTGTGTTGAGAACACCTGCACCAGGTGATCCCAAATTCCCATTGCACATTCGACACCAGGCCCTCTGCTAGCACTAGGGTGACCAGACAGCAAGCTTGAAAAATCAGCACGGGGGTGGGCGGGTAACAGGAGACTATATAAGAAAAAGACCCAAAAATCGGGACTGTTCCTATAAAATTGGGACATCTGGTCACCCTAGCTAGCCAGCATGCCACATTCCTCCCCTGGAGTATCCGGGTTCTGTCTCTGGCACACAGCACTCTTTGTACTCCTAGACGAGATGCTCTATCACTCCTTGCTATCCAAACCCCGCTTCTCCCCACGTTGCTGAGGCTCTGAGAGGGCACAGCCCCACACCTTCCTCCCGACAGCCAGCTCATTATCCATGTTCCCCAGCAGCCCATGAACCGCAACCCCATGTCCTCGTCCCCAGTGAATGTGCTCACAAATGTGGCCCTTTCAAAGTGCCTGTTCCCCACTTCATGGCCCCCATTGTCCACACAGACCCCAGGAACCTCCTGTCTTTAGCTGGCTCATGCCAAACCAACCAGTGTCTCACAGCTGGGTTACATGCAATTAGCCATGTTATCACACATGGAGGGAGAGCTCTGGTCAGGCCAGAGGAAGGCCAGTTCAGGCTGTCCCAGACTACTGCCAGCCAACAGCATTTCAGGCTAGCCAGTTTTCTGGATTCTTCTGTGCTTTTCCTTGGCTCCCGCAGTCTCCCTTCTGGGAACAATGGCCACATCTACAATGGAGCAGGACAGGCTGCGACAGGGAGCCTGGCCAGGGTCTTCACACATTTGGGAAGCAAGGCTGCGTAATGAGAAAGAGAATCCCCTGAGAGGAGACACTGGGCTGTCCTGTGGGAGGATAGCCAGGTGCAGCGTGATAATGGCCCAGGGGCAAGCGCTCTCATCTCCCCTGCACGTCAGAGAGGACTAGGTGAGAGAGACCAGGAATAGCCCTGCCTTCTACCCGCCCCAGCTCCAGAGAGATCCGAAACGAACCTGCAACAACAGACAAGGGAGAGGTACCCCAAGAGCCCTAAGAGTGCATCTGCACTGCAGCTGGGGGAGGAGGATCCCCACCTGGGTAGGCAGACTTGCGCTAGCTCGGCTTGAGAGCACCGTTAATTAATTCATGGCCTTGGACCTAAAGGGGCTGTTCTCTCTCCCCAGGAGTGCAGCTGCAGGAGACTGTGTGAGGTGCAGTGTTCAGTCGAACACACAGTGCCTTGGAGTAGACTCCACAGAGACTCAGCTCATGAACCTTCATCAACTAGCTACCCTTGGTTTGTTTCTAATAATCCACTGGGTCACGGACTCCAAGGCCCAGACGAGATCATTTCACGTGTAACTGTATTTAAACCTACAGTTACAGTTACCCACACATTGACCCTGGCACTGCCTCCTTAACTCCCCCCAACCATGGGGCTCTCAGCATGCCCTGAAGGTCGACAACTCTGGGCATTTTGCACTGGGTGGGAGGGAACAGAGAACTCCAGGGCCCCCCCACAGAATGCCCTGCTGCCGCCCCTCTCCTGGTGGTAACCACAGCATCATACCACGGGGAGCGAATCTCTCAGGTGGGGCTTTATAGAATCATAGGACTGGAAGGGACCTTGAGAGATCATTTAGTCCAGTTGTCTGCACTCGTGGCAGGACTTATTATCTAGACTAGACCATCCCTGACAGGTGTTTGTCTAACCTGCTCTTAAAAATTTCCAATGATGGAGATTCCACAACCTCCTTAGGCAGTTTACTCCAGTACTTAGCCACCCTGACAATTAGGAAGTTTTTACTAATGTCCAACCTAAAGCGCCCTTGTTGCAATTTAAGTCCATTGCTTCTTGTCCTATCGTCAGTGGTTAAGAAAAACAATTTACCTTCCTCTCCTTGTAACAACCTTTTATGTACGTTAAAACTGTTATCATGTCCCCTCTCAGTCTTCTCTTTTCCAAACTAAACAAACCCAATTTTTTCAATCTTCCCTTATACGTCATCTTTTCTAGACCTTTAATTATTTTTGTTGCTCTTCTCTGGACTCTCTCTATTTGTCCACAGAACTGGACACTATTCCAGGTGAGACCTAATCAGAGTGGAGCAGAGCAGAAGAATTACTTCCTATTTACTTGAGACCATTTCTCCAGTTTGTCCAGATCCAGTATGTCCAGCGGGCATAACTGGACACTGCAAGACGGAGGTTCCTAGGGTTGTGTCTGGAACCAGAGATACTGGCTAGTGTCACGCAGTTGCAAGTAGCTGGGAGCAGCTTAAATGCCAGAGGCTGTGTGTGGGCAGCCCAGGAGTGGAGGTTCTCACAGCAGAGCAGGGTAAGGCTGGCTCCCAGAGTCAAGGATTGGGGTGACCTAACAGATCACCAGTCCAGATAACACTAGAGGGGAACATTACAGTCACTATGACCAAAACGGAGCTCTTAATCTTCTCGTCAGTACCCCATCCCTCTTGTTCCTTACCAATCCCACCATCTGTGTGGTTACACAAGCCTGTCACCTGGGCATCATCTTTGAGTCAGTTTTCTCACTAGTAGACCATCATACACCGACTCGTCTCCCGTCTGGCCTTGACAAATCTCATCTCATCCCACTTATACCCATTCAGAATGCTGCTCCAGAGAGCCTTTTCCTGGCTCCTCCCCTTTGGCCACATCATCCCTCTTTGCACCCCCTTCGTGGTTCCCTCTTCTCCTTCACATCCCAAACAAACACCTTCATGTTCAGAGCTCTTCAGACAGGCCCTACTTGACTCTTAGACATGACCAATATGTTGGCTCTGAACTCCACTCTGCCAGTAACACCAGCCTCCTTCACCTACTTGTTACACTCAAACAAGCACCTTTTTACTTTCTCTACTGCTGCCTCCGAAAGCACCCTCCAAGCCACCTCACTGTCTTCCTCCAAATCCCTCCTTTGCCATGTGGCCTACAAAGAACATGACAAGTTAGGCAGCTGATGGATTGAGATGCTGTCTATTATGCTGACCATACCAAATCACTGTTTCTTTGTGCTTCCCAGTATGTATCCACCTGTTCTCTTATGTCTTAGATTGTCTGATCCTTGAGGCAGATTGCTTCTTTTTTGTTCTGGGTTTGTACAGCACCTAGCACAGGGGGCCCTGGTCCATGACACCACAATACAAATAAGTAAATAAAGTCAAGCAACCACATTCAGTGCTATGTATTTGGTGCATGGGACCCAAACTCTGCTTTCCCTTCCATCATTCCCACCTATCGCATCAGGCACCTGGTCTGAAATAGGATCCTCCACTTACAAAGCTGCAAGATTCTGCAATCTGTTGTTTATTCCCCAAGAACATACACCGCCTGTAAATAAAACTCTTCTGTACGGTAAGTAGTTCAGACCCATCAGTCCATGGCATGGTGCATTTGGGTTAGAACTACCCCTATAGACTAGCAGAAGTGATTTCAATGAAATGATCCTTGGTACATACCTGAGAGGATGTTCGTGGTGCATCTGATGAAGCCAAATTTGTCTGGCTCGTCACATTCTTTTCTAAAGAGTCCATTTTCTCATAGGTCCTCTTGGGCCTCACTATGTCCTGTTGCGTAGCTGGGTCATTCGAGAAGCTCCCCCTACTCTCCAGTCCCTGTCCATACAAGGACCTGTTACTAGAGGTCACGTCGTCTCTTGAGCGCTGGATGACACCTTTCTTCAAATAGTCTGACTGAAACCTAACTTTACTGCTCCCTGTTGAGGTGGCGTTTTCCAGCATGTCGGTATCTAGGCTTGCTTTGCTTCCCCTGCAGGCTGCCGATTTCCCCACCACGGCACGCATCTCTGCAATCAACTTATCATTCAAAGCACTGAGTTCACTGCTGCTGCCCACTGAGCCAGGTCTTCCCTGACCTGCCATTTGTCTCCTTCCTTTCCTCTTTCGCAAGCTTGGAGAAGGGCCTGTTGAGTAGCCAGAATCCTGTTGACTTATAACAGTAGGGTACTCTTGAGCTTGTGGGCTGTTCTGTCGACTGTGGTGGGCCTCCATATTCTTGAGAACATTGGCTTCCAAGACCCTCCAGGACTGCTTGAAGCTGTCCTTTGAAGAAAGCAGACCAGGCTGTGGTTTAGCAGGGCTATCAGCCACCCCCCCAAGGCAGTGAAGAGTTTTGGATGACTGGTCAACATTGACCATGTGTTTAATATACTCCCTTCCAGCAGGGCTGTATTCTGTGGTGGAAGGGTTTCGCACATGCTTTTCTCCAGTTTGTTGTTGCTGTTGCATACTTGGGTGCTGCAATAATTTGGCTGGCTGGAGCTGCTTTTGGAAGCTATTGCTTGGAGATATTTGTGGAGACGTCCCATTTGCATTTACACTCTCCGTGTCCATATCTACAGGAGGCTCATCATAAATTGGGGAATCTAATGATGGCTCATCATATATAGGTGCTGGAGAAGCATATTTGGGAGATGCAGGCTGTGGTGTCCCTGTTTCGCTCCTTGAGGGAATGTGACAAGGAGGGCCATTCCTTAGCACTAAACAAAACCCACCATTCTCTGTCTTTTTAATCTGCATAGACGGTTTGGTTTCCAGTGGAGAGGCTGGCTTTGCAGGAACTGGGGTCTGGGCTGTGGACTGAGGCTGGGCATATGGGACTGGATTTGGAAGCAGAGATTTCTGGCTGTTGGCTTCTGCAGTACTCTGTGGCTGCAGTGAACTGTTTGATGAATTCTGTGCTTGTCTTAAACTGTTAACTTTAACCAGCATGGCCGCTTTAGTGCCTGGCAAAGGCTGCCAGCGGGTAGGAGTGTCCCTGGATGAAGAGAAACACAAACATAGGGAATTATTTAGGAAAAGAAGATAACAAAAATGCAATTCAGATCTCAGGTCTAGTGGGGGATGGGTGAGCTGGCTTCAGCTTTTACCAAGACATCAGATTGAATCTCCAAGATCTTAGAGATTCATCCCACCTAAACTCTGCATCCCCTCTGGAGCTGTTTCCTAGGCATTCAACTTCTAAAAACAGGAAATATAATATTTACACATAAGAAAAATGCCTGACTCATCACATGACTCTGCTTAGCCATTCAAGTCAGCCTCTTTCTACTTGTTACCTCTTCAGAGGTCTGAGACAATGCTAACCCATTAGAGCATTCAGATCTGGCAGCCAATCCTGACTGGCTGGCTAGAGGCGAGTAAGAGATCTGCCGGACTGCTCTGCCACTTGGAATGTTACATGGAAAAGCAGCCAAATGCTCACATTTCAGAAACTTCTGCCTTGATAGTGATGCTTCCAGCTGAAAGCATTCAGTGCCAGTGCAGCTCCCCAGCAGAGATCCCCTGGTACCAGCAGGTGTGTACTGCCACCCACAGTGACCCTGTATGGAGAGCAACCTCCCCTGTACCAAGTTCTTAACAGACACTTCTCCCCAGGTCCATGCATTAGAAATAGCTGCACACACCTCTGCTAGAGCAGTGGTCGCCAACCTTTTAGACCTCACGGACCACGAAAGTCCCCCCCCCCCTCGAGCGGCACGGCACCACAGCCCCGCCCCCCTGCTCCAGCTGGGGGGGGGGCTGCGATGCCGCACCACTCGAGGGGGGGGCGCAGGAGCGGCTGCAGTAGCTGGAGGCTCTCTATCTGGGGGGGGGGGGTTCCCGCTGCTTCCCTCACCCCCCCCCCGCCCCACAGGGGCACACTCTCGCGGCGCTGCGCCGCAGCACACTGCTCCCACTGCTTGCCCCCCCCGCCCCGAAATTTCCCCACGGACCACCCAGATTTTCTCGCGGACCACTGGTTGGCGACCGCTGTGCTAGAGGGAGGAAGCTCTGACTGTGGGAGAAGGCATCTGTCCTAACAGAGGGAGGTGGCAGGGGGTTGCCTCCCAGGGAAGCAGGAGAGCGTCATTAACCCAGCTGGATTGCTGTTTTTAGTACTTGAGACATGGGGGACACAAAAGACCGGTGGTGGACAAACCTCTGCCCTGCAGTCTCATTGAGGACAGACCCTGCCTTTACCACGAACCCCCAGCAGCCCTCTGACTTGTTTGAGGAGACACAACCCCCAAATCCAATCTCATTTGCAGTCTTGTGGCATTGTCTAGAGACTTTCCCACCCCTTGGAACGGTTCCACAGCCCCCTCCACTCCCTCGGGGCTTGGTGTGTCTGTCCAGCACCACCCCTTCCACCCACAGGATGGCCTGTCTGCCCATATCCTCCCCCCACCATGGATAGCCTGTCTGTCCCCCCTCCTACCCTTCCCAGGATGCTGTGTCTACCCGGTGCCCCCCACGTCTCTCCCCCACAGGATGGCCAGACTGTCTGCCCAGCCCCCATGAGAGCGATTTACCATCTCTCTCCTGGATCATTCCCTTCTTTAATTGGACTCACATGATGTCCTGACTCCTGCTTCTCATCAAGAGGCCCCAGTTGGAGGGTCTGAGACTGACTGGAGACTGCCTGTGCGCTCTGCACTAGGTGCAGCACCAGACTGATTCCCAGGGCAGAAAGGTCGCCTGCAGAACGTTAGCAGAGTCCGGGGCGCACGTCTGCTGGCAGAGGGCCTGGCTTCAGCTCGGTGACAGACGCATCACGCCTCAGTGCAGCACTTGGGGAGGAGACCCACTGTGGGAGCCCAGTGGAAGGTTTGGGCTGAGCTGTGCTGTAATGATGCTGTTGAGTATAGTGCTGGGCCCTGGCACTACCTGAACAACGGTCTCTGACCTTTTTACAACCCCGGCAGCCATGTGTCTATTGTCTTCTTTATCAGCATGCCTCGAGCAGTTGTAACACTGGTTTTAACTGGATACAACCACCGGGATGACTTGGTTGATCACAACTAAGTACCTGGCAGGGGTCATGTATACTTGTTTACTCCTCCCTATAAATACTACTGTGTATCACAAATAAAGCTGCCACATGCCTCTAAAACTACTACACCAGAGGAGGATGTGTGCCCTTTCATCAAAGTACTGGGTGTCTGTGTGTTTATTACTTGGTCTCTGACAGTTTGTGAGCCCTAATCCAACTCCACACTACTCGGGTGTGGAAAGGTGAGTAGGACCAGCTATTTTTACCTAACAATTTGGGGGCTTTGTCCCGGAATTCCTTCTGGTGCGGCCCCTCCGCCCGGCGATTGGATCACTCATATACGAATTGGCAGGCGCCACGGGAGATTTCTCCCAGCCAATTTGATATTGAGGGGTCGCGTGCCGGACGGTAGGATAAGCGGCAGTTGGAGGGCTCCTGTCAGACACCATGGGTCAAGGGACTACTGTCCCTCCTCGGAGCCCTTTGGCATCATGAATAAGTTGTGGGATGAAGGGAAATTACCGGTCCAGATGGGTATGACTAAGAAGAAATTGTACACACTTTGTGTGACAACCTGGACTGGGTATACTGCAGTATTGGCCGACCCGGAGGAGCGGTGGCCTATGTATGGTTCTTTTGAGTGGGCCGCCTTAAGAGGAGTGAGGGGCCAGATTGAAAATAACCATTCGCTACAGTTAGATTATTGGTATTGTTGGGACTCTGCAGCAGGACTGTGGAAATCCTTAAAGATAATGGCAGTCCGGCACTCTCCTCCTGAGAAGGACCCTCCTCCTTGTTATTTTGACCAAGAGTGTAAACCACGGCGTGTTTTGGACGGCCATTTGGTCCCCTCTGCTCCTGCCCTGCCATATCCTCCACAGGGGGGCCTTCCTCAGGGTGCAGAGGGGACTCCGCCGAACTCACGATGTGGGTCTGAGCGGGGGGATAAGGAGGACCTGGGGGGGCCCACCTCGGGATGAATCGTCACTCGGTCCCAGACCAGCCAGGATTGCCAACCCACCAGCCCCTCTCTTGAACAAAGCCCTGAGACTTCTTTCACCGGTCCCTTTGGGGATAATGGAGGCAGGACTATGCAAATGCCCCTACAGGTGCACGACCAACCTTTTATGGACAATGCTGGCCTGTTACGACATGCTAATGTTGTAGAATATAAAGGATGGCTGGAATGGGATTTAAAGGAATGGGGACGGCTGGCAGGGACTTTTGGGGAAAAGCCCCAGAAGGTCCTGGAACTTTTAGAAAGGTTGTTTTCAAGTCATAATCGTACTTAGCAGATGTAGATCAATTGTTAAGTCGAGTTTTAACAGGAGAGGAATGTAGTAGGTTGTGGACGGCAGAAAGGACGTGGGGGAATGGCGATGTAAATAATGTTACTTGGATGACCACATGGGATGAAGCCGCTGGCTGGAACCCATGAGAGTGGGATGAGGCCAGGTGGACTCAGTTGCGGACAGATTGGGAGCAATCGTTAGGTAGGCTCAGAGAAATGGCTCGCCGCTCGCCTAACAAGGCTAAATTCTTGCAAATTCAGCAGGACCCTGATGAGCCGCCCAGACAGTTCTGGTTGCGGCTGCTGGAGGGGGCTTGAGTGTTCACTCAGATGGACCCCGAGAGAAGGGAGGACCATCCTGCCTTTATTTCATATTTTGTGACTCAGTCCGTGCCCCCCCGTACGGGATTATTTCTTGCATTTCCGCCCTGGATGGGGAGGTGAGTCAGTCTCCTCAGTATTGGACGTAGCTGATTTCGCGTGGGAGAAAGAAAAGGAGCGTAGCAAAAAGAAAGATAGAAAGGACGAGTATAAGTTGATGGCTCTAGCTCTTCATGGTGGGCGTGGCGGTGCTCGAGGTCGAGGCTGTAGCCACGGGAGAGGATTTCAGGGTACCCGAGGGAAAGGGTCCTGGCCACCCCAGCCGTCAGGAAATTGTTTTCAGTGTGGACAGCCCGGTCACTTTAAGCGTGAGTGCCCCTGGGGACACTCAGGTGGTCTGGCCACAGCCGCAAACAGTTACACTGAGAACGAGTTCATCCCCGCACCACCGGCTCAACCCATTCCCCAGGCCTGGGTCAACTATGAAGGACAGCAGCAACATCCCAAGTGACGGTGCCCTGGGGACGAAGGCAAACAACATGACGAAGGCAAACAACATGACGGTCTTATCTTCTTAATGTCTCTGGCAGGCTCCTTTCTCTCTTTCTCTCCCCCCACCACGGAGCCTCACCTAACCCTTCTAGTCCAGGGTCTCTCTGTATCTTTCCTCATTGATACTGGGGCCACTTTCTCTCTCTTAAATCATGCCCCCTCTCCCTGGCTATCCTCCGAGGTTAAAACTACAACCGGGGTGGAGGGTACCCCACAGTCTCTTGGGCTTACTCTGCCTCTGAATGTTGTTTTTGCAAATAAGTGTTTTTCTCACCGTTTTCTTTTCTCCCCAGCCTGTTCGATCCCTTTAATGGGCCGTGATTTACATTGTAAACTTGAGGCCACTTTAACCTGCACTCCTGAAGGGGTGGGATTATTAATGACGATGTTAGGAGATTTGACCACGACCCCGGGTAGTCGGGAACCCCCTTCCTCCCTCCTCCCCGACCTGCCTTTGTCCCTTTGGGGAATTTCTGACACTGATGTTGGTCTGCTCCTCTCGGCGGAGCCGGTTAGAATTCAAGTTAAGCCCTCTTTGCCCCCTCCGTCAATCCCTCAATACCCTCTGTTGCTGGAGGCCCGGGAGGGTATCTGCCCCATCATTGAGGGATTCATTGCGCAAAAATGAATCTGCCCTCAGTGCACCCCCTGTAACACCCCCATCCTCCCCGTTAAGAAGCCCCCTAAAAAGGAAGGAGACCCTGTCCGGTGGCGCATTGTGCAAGACCTGCAGCTCGTTAATCGGTATGTGGTTCCTCTTCACGCGGTGGTCCCTGATCCAGCTACTGTTATTAGCCAGATTCCCTGGGACGCCGAATAATTTACTGTCATTGACTTAAAATCAGCCTTTTTCAGCATCCCAGTTCACCCGGACTCACAGTATCTCTTTGGCTTCACCTGGGAGGAACAGAGTTATGTTTGGCAGCACCTCCCCCAAGGCTTCCAGGACAGCCCTACGATTTTCAGCCAATGCCTTCACTGCAACCTGGAAGACTTTACCAGTCCACAGGGGTCCACTGGTCCTGTATGTAGACAACATCCTATTAGGTAATCGTGAAGAAGTCGCCCTCCGGACCGACAGTAAGGCACTTTTATTATATCTACATTCCAGAGGCCACAAGGTTGATCCCAACAAGATTCAGTGGACCTCACAGAAAGTCCACTCGGCTTCCTGTTAACCCCAGAGGGACTACTGATGGATCCAGCCCGCATAAAAACTATCCAACAGTGCCCCCTGCCAACCACCAAGAAACAGCTTTGAGGTTTCCTGGGACTAATAGGCTTTTGTTGCCCTTGGTTGCCCTCCTGTGGGGAGCTAAGCAAGCCGCTCCACCAACTCACTGCTAATTCTGCTCCTTTGCAGTGGTCCCCAGACACAGTCCAGGCCTTCCAGTTACTCAAAGACAGTGTGGCCTCTTCCATGTCTCTCCGCCCCCTCAATTACGGCAAACCATTTCACCTCTTTGTCCACGAGTGGGGCGGAATTGCTAGTGGTGTCCTCACCCAGCTGAGCGGGCCCCATCATTTCCCGGTCGCCTTTTACTCTCAGCAGATCGACCCCATGGCCCAGGGAACCTCGTCCTGCACCCAGACTCTGGCGGCGGCTACCCTGTTGGTCACGAAAGCCAAGAGCCTTACCCTGGGTCATTTTACCACTGTTTGGACCTCCCATGCCTTGTCAGCCCTTCTGCGTAGGGGCACAACCCAAGTGTTTTCGGCCCATCGTCAACAGCAGCTTGAGGTCGAACTTTTGGAAGACTCTAACCTAGGTTTTGAAAGCTGCGGGCCCCTCAACCCTGCTATCTTACTCCCTGATTTGCCTGTTCCCCAGGATCAGCACGACTGTGTAGAAGTGGTTTTGAGCGTCTTACAGGTAAGAGACAACCTGTTTGATGTACCGCTGGATAACCCCGATTATATCCTTTTCTTGGACGGAAGCTCCTTCTATGTTGATGGCAAGCGTTTCACCGGTTATGCGGTCACCTCTGAATGGAACGTCCATGAGGCCACCTTGCTGCCAGGCAACAGCGGAGCCCAAGCCGCTAAGCTCTGTGCCCTGGCTCGAGCATGCCAGTTGGCCACCAGTAAGACTGTTTCCATTTTTACCAATAGCAAGTATGCTTTTGGAGTTGTGCATTGCCACATCCACCTCTGGAAGTTCTGAGGTTTCCAAACTGCCGCCGGTAAGCCCATCCAACACCTCCCCCTTGTCCTCAAGCTTTTGAACGCCCTCCGAGAATCCTCGGTCCTAGCAGTGGTTCACTGCCGGGCCCAAACTAAAGATGATACCCCCGTCACCCGCGGAAATGCCCTGGCCGACGCCTCCGCCAGGACGGCTGCCGTCTTGCCCTTAGCTTGCCCACTTTAGCTGTCGCAGCCTCCCCACCGCACCCAGTACCAGTACCCGCTGCTGAACTACGATCGTGGGAGAGCCTCGGGGCTACTCTGGTCACAGGGACCTGGCTCATGCCAGACGGCTGACCCTGCCTTCCTTGTTCCACTTATCCCATGACGGTTCAATGGCACCATGATAAGAGAGGACATTATGGCATTCACGCTCTCGTGGATACCATTACACGCTTCTGGTATTCTCCAGGCATTCAACCCTGTCAACACCTGTCAATAGTGAAAGCATGCAGCACGTGCCAGCACAATGGACCTGCACCATCTCTCAGGAACCCCAAAGGCGGAAGACCCCTACCTGTTGCTCCATTTCAACATCTTCAAATTGACTTTGCAGATATGCCAAAGGCTTTCGGAAAAAAACACCTCCTTGTTTTGGTTTGCCCCCTAACTTCCTGGGTTGAGGCCTTTCCTACTGCTAACTGTACCGCTGCCACCATTGCAAAGGTCCTCCTCAGAGACATTGTGCCCCGTTTTGGCATCCCCTTCGTGCTTGACTAAGACCATGGACCCCACTTTACTGGACACGTCCTCGGCTGTATAGAACAGGGACTGGGCATCTCACACTCTTTCCATACACCCTACCACCCCCAGTCTAGCAGGAAGGTCAAACGCATGAATAAGGAGCTTAAGTCTGCATTAGCCAAATACTGTCAGGAAACAGCGTTAAAGTGGCCCCAGGTACTTCCCTTGGTCCTGTTCCACCTTCATACTCGCCCAACCCGTGTGTTGGGATTATCCCCCTTTGAACTGCTCTATGGACACCTCCCTTTCAAAGGTGGGGCGCTGCCACATGCTGATGTTTCACTATTGGGGGAGGATCACATGACCGCTTCTCAGTTTCTCTCCCTACAGGCTCGCCTCCGGACCCTTTGGAAAGCTTCGCAGTTTTCCCAGACCGTGCCGCTAAGAAGAACAGATTCCCCCATTCCAACCAGGGGATTTTGTCTGGGCCAAAAAGTTTGTTCGTGGCAACGCCCTCCAGCCAAGGTTTACCGAACCCCACCAAGTTATTTTAACAACCCAGACTGCGGTCTTCTTGGAAGGACGTAAATCACCACTCCCACGTCAAGCCGGCCGTGGTGGACCACAGTGGAGGACCACCAACTCGCATCACCTCTAAGGACGCCATAGCTGACCAGTGGACCAGCTTGCCCCTCTCTGCTATCAAACTTAAATTAACTCGGACATAATGTTCAAGTTAATGGCTTTCAAGACTGTATGCCTTGCTTTCTTTACCTCATGCGTTTTAAGTTCTTGGGAAACAAACGGCTTTGTAGGGTTAGTACGTCAATTGGCGAGGGGGGCAAATCGATCTCAATGCTGGGTTTGTATACATCTCTCCCCTACCCCTAGGAATGGTATCCCTCTTATAGGCGTTAGTTTTAATCTTACGGGTTTTACAGGCGATGCTTATTCTAGGGGAAATGGGACCTCAAAAACCTCATGTAGTATGTGCACCTCAAATGTCTCCCTCCCCCTTGTTTCTAGCATGTCAGGCCTTATTTGTTCTGAACAACCCTTCAACTGTACCGCAAACCAAACCCAGTCAGCTGGTACATCCCATTGCTATTTAACCTTTAATACGACCCATTGTTATAATACTACCTGGACCTACCCTGCCCCCAATATTTCTGTTTGTGCATCTTATTTACCCAATTTCACTTCAACCTGGACTTCAGTCCGAAATTGGGCCTTTTCCAATAGTTCTGTTAATCGGCTCTTGCGGAAGTATTCCAATGCTTGGGCCTCCCCTCCAGGACCCTACTGCAGCGGAGATACCAATAACCTCTAATGGATTTGTGGTCATCGAGCCCGCAAAAATCTGTTTACAAATATGTACGGCTCGTTACCTTGGTTTCCTGATTTTGGGGGCCCAAGTTTTGGACTCTGTTCCGGAGGGACATTTGCGCAATAGACGCACCACCCGGAGCCCCCTTGTCCCCCTTATGGGGCAGGGTTCTGATGAGTTCACTATAACAGCCACAGGAGAGACCTATCTTCGTGGAATCGTCCCCCATTACGGTTCCGCGGCCAACCACTTGGATATCCTGGCCCTCCAACGAGTTGTTGAAACCTTCATTAATTCCACGGCATTGTCCCTTTCCTTGCTTAATACGGAATTAACCCAAGCCTGCCTAATGACCCTGCAAAATAGAATAGCTCTTGACTATGTTTTGGCCCAAAAGCGAGGTGTTTGTGCTCTAATTGGTATGGAATGTTGTACTCATATTATTGATGGGGCCCTTAATGTTTCCCCGCAAGTTTCACTTATACGTCAACTAGCCTCGGAATCCACAGCCATTGGCCAGGGCCCAGGCAACATTTTGTTCGTATGGATCCCCAGTTTAAGTCAATGGCTCCGCAACTTATTATGGTATGTTATGTGTGGACTGACTCTCTTGATGGTACTTTATATTTTAATCCGTTGTATTCTCTGGCTTATTCCTTTCCTTCTTTCTATGATTAAGCGTGCTGTAGAACCCTCTGTCACACTTTCCCTCCTTGAAATGGCCCACCTAGAAACTGCCCAGAGCTCTCCAAACTATGCAGCTCTCGACCTGTAACCAGATCGAGGCTGCAGAGGAGGGAATTGTTGAGTATAGTGCTGGGCCCTGGCACTACCTGAACAACGGTCCCTGACCTTTTTACAACCCCAGCAGCCATGTGTCTATTGTCTTCTTTATCAGCATGCCTCAAGCAGTTGTAACACTGGTTTTAACTGGATACAACCACCGGGATGACTTGGTTGATCACACGCGCATATCATGAATAACTAAGTACCTGGCAGGGGTCATGTATACTTGTTTACTCCTCCCTATAAATACTACTGTGTATCACAAATAAAGCTGCCACATGCCTCTAAAGCTACTAAGCAGAGGAGGATGTGTGCCCTTTCATCAAAGTACTGGGTGTCTGTGTGTTTATTACTTGGTCTCTGACAGTTTGTGAGATCTAATCCAACTCCACACTACTCGGGTGTGGAAAGGTCAGTAGGACCAGCTATTTTTACCTAACAATGCCATCAGCTGCTTACTCTCATACAGACTGCACCCAGGCCTGGGCTCTAAGGACCCCTCACCCCAAGCTCCAAACCACAACCCATTACGCACTAGATCGGCCTTGCCTCTTGGAAACACTCAGCATTGCCCCACAGTCAGTGGAGATATTACAGCTGTGCAGCACCTGCATGGGGTACAACGCTCCTCAACCTGCGTGTGCCCAGCCCCTGCCAAACAGGAAACGAGAGACCCGGAATAGAACAGAGCCTCCCCCGAGGAGTTTCCCTCCCCCCGTTTCTCCCAAGAGGAGTGTGACGATGTACCGCATAAAACTGTATGGGGATATACTTATGAATGTACATATAATGGGAATATGTTCTATGCTACATGTGCCATGTAACATATCTCTGTAAAGGTTATGATCTACTGAATCTATTCCTCCTATTTGTATGCATGTATCATTTTTGTAGTTGAAGCTATGAGTATTGGCTGTGTACTCGCTTGATTTCTAAGTAGCCTCAGTAAAAACATTTGGTCAGCTTCTTGAGAAAGGAATGTGCAAGTTAAGTGCCCAATCAAGAAGCACTTAACAGACAATAGAGCTTAGGAGGCTCCAATCCACATAAGAAGTCTACCTGAGGAAGTTCAAGGTAGCATGTGAACCATGGCTGCTACCTGTAAATTCTGACAGGTTTAAGATTAGCATCCATGTTAGTCTGTATCCGCAAATAAAACAAAAAACACTTGTGGCACCTTAGAGACTAACAGTTTATTTCAGCATAAGCTTATGAAGTGGGCTATAGCCCATAAAAGCTTATGTTGAAATAAACTGGTTAGTCTCTAAGGTGCCACAAGTGTTCTTCGTCTTATATAAGTTCCGAGTCATCCATGGACATGTGACTTGTCCATGTGACTCTAAATCTCCATTTTGTAACTGGATTCTACACAGGGAGGGGTGTCCACCCATAAGAGAAAGTCTATAAAAATCCCTGGGAGACTCCTCCATTTTGTCTTAAGCTGTCTCAAGAGATAGTCTCTCCACCCCCACCTGAAAGAAACTGGAACAAAGGACAGTTATTACAGGGGGTGTGAGTGATTGCTGGACCCAGACTTGAGGGAGACTACTCTGTAAAAGAAAGCTTAATGGAACACCAATGAGTGTGAGGTTTTATCTGTACTGAGTTCTATTATTGTACTAGCTGAAATACCCAGCGTTGCTCGAAGTATTTGTAATTGGAAACTGGGATGTTGCTCGGGTATTTTCCTTTAATCTTCTTCGGCGTTGTTCAGCTGTTTCTGTGGCCCTGGATTGATAATTTTGTATTCTATTATTATGTAGCCATTTCTCACGTTGTTCAGAAGTCTCATTTTGTCCCATTAATTTCTTTCTCTTACATTTAGATGTGGTTTCTCCGATACATTTTCGCTTTTTACACGGCATAATGAATGGGGTTCGTTTTAAGAAAAACACAATTTTTTATGTTTGCGCTACACAACACTAAGCTCTCTGGTTATCTGTATTATTACATCATAACTATGTCACAGACAACAGCATGTGTTAACCTGCTGCCCAGATGATGTTATGTGAGCTGTGTAGTTGATGTTAATGGGCTTTAAAGAATTTCACCCCTAGGGGGTGTAAGAGGTGAGATTTTACAAATTTTCGATTCCTACCCTGATTAGGACCCTAAAGCCTATAACTGTACCAAATTTCAAGTATCTAGCTGAAACGGTGTGGAAGTAGTAAGGGAACATACATACATACATACACACACACACACACACACACCATTTGACTTTATATATAGATAGATTAGAGATAGATTTGCGTATTTTATTCTATTTTACTTGGTAATTCACTTTGTTCCGTTTGGAACCACTTACTTGGAACCACTTAAATCCTACTTTCTGTATTTTATAAAACCACTTTTTACTTATTAATTAACCTGGAGTATGTATTAGTATCGAGGTGGGGGAACAGCTGTGCATATCTTTCTATCAGTGTTACAGGGGGAAAACAATCTATGAGTTTGCCCTGTATAAGTTTTATACAGGGTACAATGGATTTATTTGGGGTTTGGACCCCATTGGGAGTTGAGTATCTGAGTGCTAAAGGCAAGAACATTTCTTAACCTGCTTTCAATTGGGCCTACAGCTGTTAGAGTACGTGGTTCAGACCTGGATCTGGGTTTGTAAGCAGGCTAGTGGGTCTGGCTAAAACCAGGCAGCACTCTGCAGTCCCAGGCTGGCAGGGCAAGGAAGCAGGGGCAGAAGTAGTCTTGGCACATCAGATGACAGCCTCAAGGGGGTTTCTGTGATCCAACCCGTCACAAGGAGACAGCCTGGGAATCCAGGCCAGGAAGCCAAACCTGGGTCCCCTGGACAATAGTGCAGAGCACTAGCCCCAAGCACTGGTCCCCCTGGTGTATTTGGCTTCCTCAGCTCTCCTCTGACAACACGCTCTAACCCCCAGCTGGGGCGCCAGGTGTGGCCAGTGCTCTGTGCAGTGTGTGTGTGTGCACTCTGCTCACAGGAATGTGGCTGCATTATCTCTGCCACTCTGCCCACGACTTCACTCTGCAGTGCTGGACAGGGTGCTGGGGCAGGAGCAGGGACAGGGCAGTGAAGGACAAAGAGGGCATTTGCAAAGAACACTCTGCTCCAACCTGCCCTGGGTCTGACATCTGCAACCAAATGTGTCACCCCATGACTGCAATGAGCCAACCCCAAGACGCACACACCCACTCTGCGTGCACCCACACACTCATACAAACTGCATGCACCCACGCACCATCACCATGCACACAGACACATGGGTACCCATGCACATCATGTGTGTGCACACACACATAAACCCTGCATGCACACACACACACACATAAACCCTGCATGCACACACACACACACATACACCCTGCATGCACACACACACACACATACACCACACACACACACACCATGTGCACACCCCCACAAACACCACACTTACACCCACACCACATGCACCCACCCAGCCTCTGCATCCCCCTCCCCGCACATGTACACACCACCCCCATCCTCTGCATACACACACATCCTGTGCATCCACAAAGCAACAATACAAAGCCACACAAGCTCCCCAGGAAGGCAGTGCCAGCAGCGCAGGTGTCCCTAGACGGGGTTCTGCACTAGTGAGAAGCACAAGGGCAGCAACACCGGGGAGGCTTTCAAATTAGCATTTTCCTCCCTCCAAGTGAGCTTTGGTTGGTTTGGTCTTTACCTACAGGTGGCTCAGGAGCAGAGAGGTGACATCAGCCAAGGGACACATTAAAACAGGGGTCTCAAACTCAAATGACCATGAGGGCCGCATGAGGACTAGTGCACTGGCCCGAGGGCCGCACCACTGACACACACACATACCCTCGCTGCCCCGGCTCCGCCCCCACTCCACCCCTTCCATGAGGACTAGTGCACTGGCCCGAGGGCCGCACCACTGACACACACACATACCCTCGCTGCCCTGGCTCTGCCTCCACTCCACCCCTTCCAAGAGGTCCCACCCCTGCCCCACCTCCTCCTCTGAGCACGCAGCTCCCCATTCCCTCCTGGAAAGCGCTAGGCACCACCAACAGCTGTTTGGCAAACAAAGCAAGAGCAATATAGGAAGTCCAGAGCTAGAAACACGCGCGGCCCAGCCAGGCAGCAGAGAAGCCTCCACTTCTGGCCCCTCCATCCTGCAAACTGCTATGGGGGGACCGGGGGGGGGGGGGGCGCCAGGAAGCTTGGCGGGCCGCAGGGAAGGGCTTTGCGGGCCGCATGTGGCCCCCGGGCCGCATGTTTGAGACCCCTGCATTAAAAGCAGCACCAAAAACATTTGCCTGTTGAGTCAACCTGCAGCCATGTCAGGTCAGTTTCTGCGTCATGCTGCCTGGCCTGTCCGAAGGCCCAATGAACGGAGTGTAATGCAGAAGCAACTTTAGCCCGTCTTGCTGGGGCAATAGGCAAACCTGCCCAGATTAGAGACACCCACACTCACTTTCCCAACGGGAACGCTGCAGGAGAACATCCTGACAGAGACATGCCATACCTCAGTGCAGACACCAGCGCTTGCGGAGGAGACACCAACATCCTCCCCTCTCCCAACATTGAAAGAGCATCTCCCACCTGAGCTGGCCGCAACCAGCAGTTGTCAGGTTCTGATGACCCCAAAAGAGAGCACAAACCTTGGACGTGTGTAATGGGGGAAGCACGAAGCTCCAATTACCACCCAGGTGGAGGGTGATGGCTCTGAAGAAGGGCCCCCGATCCTGGAACTGGGTTCTGAACTCAATCTCTTTCTGGACTGTAACAGTCACACTTAAACTGCAATCTGAAAACATCTACTTCCAGGAGTACAATCTTCAGGCAACAACTAGCTTTACCCTCTTCAGCCAGGCCCAGTCTGCTCACACTCACTCCTGTCAGCAGGAACTGAACGCTCTGTATCGCTTTGCATAACCACTGGCAGCTATCAGCAGCCCGCCCCCCCTCCCCCCCCCCCCCCCCCCCCGGGCATTAGGCAGAATAATGCCATTGCTCCAAAGGCTTGTCTTGTCTGCAGCACACAGAACTCTTGTCTGAATTTCACTTGCAGAGAAAAGAGACAGATGGAGGCTGAAAGTTCTGCCCAACTTTGTCCTGCAAGACTATGGGCTGGATTGCTCTAGTTATCTCTCAGGAAAATGAGAACTACCTTACATCTCCTGCCTCTCGATCCAGGCCCCGCAACTGCCCTCCTCACTTCAGGAAGAGGTTGTTCTGTACAGTGCCAGACAAACTGTCAATATTCAATACTAAATACTAACAATGGGCCCGAACAGCACACAGGGTTGTTCTGCTGATGGTCTCAGTAGCCCACTAATGGTACTTTTTACCACTTCAGAAATACTTGACAATTTACTCTCCAAAGAGCAGTTATTTGGAAAGGCAGAACTCCCTGAACCCCACAGGCGCTGGAGAAGAGCATTCGCCCTGCAGCCTTTGAACAGCTGTAGATCAGCTATTGTGTTATCCAGTAATGTAGCCGCTTCTGTCAGCCTCACCCTGCCTCCCAGCGAGTTGAGTAGAACCACTTCCTGAAACCCGAGACCCAGGAGAGGCCTGCATATCAGACTGTGTACATGTCTAACCCAGCAGACGAGACACGTTTTGATTCGTTTCTCTGAAGACATTAGAGCCGTGTGCTCTCTGGAGGATAATCCTTCGTCCTAGCAGGAAAATGCTGATCATGGGTTTCATGCAAGTTCCCTGTTTGACTCTGCAGACAGGCATTGTTTTTGGACTTTCAGAACACTCCTTCCCTGGTCCTGGGACAAACTCTCCCAGCTGATAGTGAAGGAGCAGAGCCCTGAGCTGGGTTCCCTGCACCTTTTGCATTCACATTAGTGAGGCTACGGAAGGGGGAAAAGAGAGAGTTGCCAAATAGAAATTATTTCCTACCTGTGAGAGGGGTTTTCTGCATCAGATGGCTACAGGCTCCCACACTTGCTCCAAGTCCTCCAGGGGACCCGTCAAGAACCCAGAGGACAGCCAGGGAAACAGGAGTTTGCCTCCTCTTTGCCCCAAGTCAAATGTTTATCAGAGGACATGAACAGCTATTTTCTTCTTCTCACTCCTTGACATTCCCCAGGAAATAGCAGCCAGGGTGGGGCTTCTGCTCCGGGAATACAGCTGAGTCACAGGAGAAAGCCAGCGGACAGGTAAGAACCAATTTCCCTATCAGATCCACCAAACCGGAAAGGGAGGAGGGAGTGCAGCATTGATGATATAACAGAGCGAATGGGGTGCCCATTGGGGTGAGTGGGTGAATTGCTGACTTCACCATGTGCCACGGCTGCACACAGATCTCATTCTCCCAACGCAGCATCAGAGGTGCCCCTCTCTCTACTCCACAGCACTGGCCAAATATATGCAAGGACCAGTCTGGGGCAGAGCATAATCCATCTCTTCCAGTCAGCCAGAAAGCCAGGGGCCTGACTGAGTGAATGTACCGGACACACTCTTCCAGCATATACAGCATGCTTCCCAGTAACAGACAGACAGGAACTCTGTCCTCAGAGGCTGAACTCAGGCAGGTGCGATTGGGACAAGAGAAACAGGCAATGTCATCATCTCATAACAGACGAATCCCTCTGGGCTGGTGGATTAACCACATCCACTAAAGCCACAAAAGCCACTGAAACTCTCAGGGTTTTGGTGCCAAAACTGCTCTCTCTGCATGAGCCCAGACACTTCTAAAGCTTTGGACACTACAGAACTGCACCCCCTCCTCCCCCAAACTAGGAACCAAGGGGGAAAAACACTGATTGCTCTGTTGTGAGAAGACATATCTGCAGTGAGTTCAAATTGTCTGTGCTCACACATATCCTCTGCCCTGGAGACAGACTGATGGGGAGTAGCAGACACAAAAGGATAGAAGAGCAGACAGAGACCTGGCAAAGTTAGTGTGTGGTGAAGATGCTGTAGCAACTGATCTTGATAAGCAGCAGATTAAGATAGACTCAAGAGACTTTTAAGATAGACTCAAGAGACTTTTTAATGAAGGGACCATTATGATCATCTCGTCTGACCTCCTGCACAATGCAGGCCACAATCTCACCCACAGATTTCTGCCCCTGATCCCTAAATGGCCCATTGAACTCACAACCCTGGGTTTAGCAGGCTAATGCTCAAACCACTGAGCTTCCCCTCCCCCCCCCAGCCCTCCAATAGTTCCAGTGTTTCTGTTTTTCCCCTGCCTGTCCTTCCTGAAGAAGCTATACCCAGCATTGGAGTCATGAGATTTATTCCCACAAGTCTCTGATGCCAGTTGTCATATTGTAGCTTGTGTAATAAGATTTCCAGGTCTTCCTCCTTATTCCCCTTACTCCTTGCCTTTGTGTATGTTAAGCAGATTCCCCACTGTTTTCCCTCTTGCTGATTCTATGAACCCATTGTAATTTTCCCTGCTCCTCCACCCCCAACATCTAACTCTCTGTTCCAATCACCTTTTTTATACCCACCTCTGGGCTTTTGTCACCTGTCCCCTTTGAACCCAGTATCTTTAAAAGAAGAGGCGCTCACAGCTCACCAAATCAGGGAAAAGGGGGTGATGGAGTACTTATGTAACTTATGTAACCCAAGCTGGCACTTGCTAGCTATGACTGATTGCTATTACAGAGCAGACAGCTAAAACATCAGCATTAAAAGATGTTAGAATAGACACCTTTAGACATAGCCTTCTGTGCTCTCTGCTGACCCCTACACAGCCACAGATGGTCCCAAAAGAATTTTAGACTGTTTCTTATTCCACTGCTGGAGGAAGCAACAAGGGTGAAACCTTTGAAAGCTTGAAACCAGTGAAAAGGGAATGGGAACAGCTCTCGTGTTGTGCAGTAGAATGGGACTAAATGAGGAGAGGAGAGAGAAAGTAGTTTCCCATTTCAATGGGTACTGTAGGTTAAAAGCCTTGCCCCTGGAACCAAACCCAGAGGGACCTGACTGCAAGCATATGGACAGGCGGAAAACAACCCAGCATGCTCAGGCTCAGGTCAGGCTGTCTCCGACAACCTCCTGCCTGGGAGCTCGGCACGGTGCTGGCTGTGTGCCCCCCTCCTGCCAGCCTCCGCCACCTTGCTGAGCTGTATGTACTGCAGAGCGAGTGTGCTGAGGAGTTGCAGTGCCTCTCACTCCACAAAACACCATGCAGTGAGGTAGGAGAAGCTGAGCACACAGCCACCACTGCACAACCCCCACCCCAACCCCAGGCCACCAGCAACCATCGCACAACCTCCCCAGGCAGGCAGTGAATGGCAGACATGGGCAGGTGGCCACCACTGTGTGGCCTCCCTGGCCAGGCAGCCACCACCACATGGGCTGGGGGAGGCCACACAGTGGTGTGTGGTGTAGTGGTGGCTGTGTGCCCCGCGTCTGCCAATCCACCGATTGGCAGATGCAGGGCACACAGTCACCACTACCATGACCCCCTGGGCAGGCAGTGGCCAGAGACAGATCATGACCATAGGGTTTGGGGAGTGGGAAGCCCCTACCAGGCCAAGCCACAAGAGCAAAGAGGCAGCGACAGTTTAATAGGGAGCAGCCTGGGGGAGGGGGAACCAGCTGCCTTTCGGGTGCATGGTGCTGGGCTGAGCGACAGTCAGTGGGACAGGAGCAGGGACAGGATGTGAATTAGCCCTGACAGCTCCATGGAGGAAATAAAGTAAAGAAACCTGAGTCCAGGCTGGCACGCAGCCAGCCCCATGCAAACCGACCCCAATCTGTATAAGGGTTGGGTTTGCGTTGGGTATGGAAACAACCCTCCCCCTCACCCCGCACTCAGCTCAGTTCAGGTTCGGACGGGCTGTGGCCTGCTCGGGTTTAGGCTGGGCCTTAGAATTAGGCCCAAGGAGAAACCCCTGCTGGGAACACTGCACCTTGGGCCTACCAGAGAGGAGACTAGGAGAGTCACAGCACGCAAAGGAGGCTTCACTATACGCTGCCATATCTGGGCTGCAGGCTGCCTGAGCCGTCCCAGTGCTAGTGGGCTTCAACATGTGCCTAGGCCGTATCCAGGCTACTCCCCTGGACGTGGTCAGCATGGCCATCTGGAAAAGTACACAGTATCCGAACTGGGGGTGGAGCAGGTGAAAGCAAATAGTGCCCGAACTCCAGCAGCTCACAAGGAGAGCACAGGAACCTGCTCCACAGCCTAGCGATCTTGATATTGCCAACCCTTTGTGAGCCTTGAACCAAGCAACTTACATTAACCAGGGGGACAGAGCTGGGCGGGCCAGATGGAACTGGAGCCAAAATAAATGTGTTGAAAAGCAGGCACTGGAATAGCAACTGCCTTTACCTCCCATTCGTGCAGCTCAGAACAATTACCAGAGGTCACTGTACTAAACTACAGTGCAGCTTTGATCTGTGGTGAGAAGTATTTTGGGTTGTTTTTACAACTGAAGAGGAAACACTCATTCAGCACAGAGACTGCAAAGAAACAAACGAGCTGCATCCTGTGCGAGAAAGGCTAGGGGCGTGAGCAGGAGCAGCCGCCTGTTCTTTCAAATGGAATCTGGCCAAACACAGTGGCTGCTCTGGAAAGAGCAGATCGATTATCCACAGCCTACTCTGAAATGGGCTCCAACCCCCAGGAATGGTCACATTTCTACAGGAGCCAGAGCTCCTTCCAGGGCGTGCTCATCACGTAGGCTTTGGGCAGTCACATTCTCTGAGCAGTTCATTCAGCCCTGTGCAGCTAGGTCTGTGGAGTGTTTCTGGGTCTAGGTTAACAGGCCATGTCCTTTCTTGCTGCCTAGCTCATTTCAAGGCTGCTGTTACCAGAGTGGATTAACTGAGCCAGAGACAGAAACTCTCGTTAGTTTCCACAGTTGTCCTCCAGCTTTTGACTCCCTCCATGGGTTCAAGAGGTGTTGAGTTCAGATTGATTTCTCCACTATTCCCACTGTCTCCCTGGAGAACAAGTGCTCAGTTCCTGTGCAGTCTCATCTCACCTCCACTCCCTTCACATCCGCCCATGGCTCTAAGTGAGGCTAGGAACTCACTCGCTTCCCTGGAGAGCAGGTCCTGCTAACAGCACCATTCCTTGGGGCAAAGGAATCCGGGTTCACTTTCCAGGGTGCTTTCTTCTGCCTGCCTGATAAGTGGTGAGTCTCAGGGAAGAGCATATTCACCTGTGAGTACAGTATAATGTAACATTAGTGACAGAAAGGGAAGGGGAGTCACTTAATTTGTAAAAGCCTACAGAATCATAATTTCAATGGTGTCACCTTCTGTGGTGTGATGGGGGAGGGGTTGCACTGCCCATCCTGCCGGCTCCCTGCTCCAGGTCCTCCAGTTGATAATGCGATGGCATCGGAAATGAGTTGAGTTGGGTGTCATTCGAAAGCCTTTGCTCCCATGAGTGCAACAGTACCACACAACAAATTGAGAACCATTATATGGAGATATAATCAAGAAAATGTTATAAAATGAACAGTTTTTTTATTATACTTCAAGCAACACATCCCTGTGTTACATAAAAAAGGCACTGATCGTTGTAATCCCAGGGAAGTTAGCCTTGACATGTAAGGCTGAAAACAGTTATTCATCAAAGTCATCACCAGCGTCACCTCCATCTAGGGCACTGCTACTATCATACCAATCCTTGTCCATGCCTCGCACAGCTCCATACAAGGCAGACTGCTGGCCAACCATTTGCAGGGTGGTGAGCATCTGATCTTTTCACACAATCATTTGGTTGGCTGAAGGAGTGATATGGAAGCACATGGTATTTCACACATAACTGGTGTGATCAGTCCATCCACTGAGACCTGTCCATGCCTGATAAGGGGTAGTAGTTTTGGATGCGCTTGATCATCCCGGATCCATTCCATTGCTTAATAATTTGCTCGTTTTATAACAGGTATAAATGCACTCGTCAGTAGCAAAAGCATCCTCCAGTGTAGCTCTGCAAGTGTCGTAATGTTGGTCTTCAAATGGTAAACTCAGCCTATAAACACTGTCCGTACATTTATGACCTCACCAGTGACTGGCTCAGCTGCCCAGAGCACCTTCAGAGTGAGGCAAGAGAGCCTTCCGAGGCTGAGGCAAGTGCCAGAGGGAATAATCCATAGATGCATCCTGCCAGTCAGACTTGGTAGCCCCATGATTGATGTTCAAATGCAATGGAACATTGCATATGTTGCAGGTGAAAGGCAAACTAATACACATCTTGCATGTTCTTCCTAAGCCAGCACCTATTGATATCATCACCTATGCCGGCAGAGGCCTTCCAGCATAAGAATCAGAGTTGGTTTGGCTGAGTTACAAGCTCTTGGAATACCAGAAATTCTAAACACCTGCTGAGATTTGGCAGAACACTTCATTATGAAGTACAGAGAAAATACTGGAATTATGACAAAGGCTGACCATGATGTAATGTACCTGTCTCCTGCAATGACATGGCATGTCCTGATTCCCTGTATCATTTGACAGTATATCTTCTATCTCTTCAGCTGTAGCCATACTTAGTAATTTCTCACCTCTGGAGTGCATCCCACTTTTACATAATAACCAAGTGAGGCCAAGGTTAGTGAATGTAGATAGCTCTGCTAAAGTCAATCTAACTGCTACTTCAATTAAAACTGGACTCTTTGGCTTCAGAATTCTAGGACCTAGGTAGGAAACCGAGTGAGTCATAGAGTCAGGAAGCAAATTCAAGGCACTGTTCTTTTCTGGTCCAGACAGCACTTGAGGCTGGAACTGGTCCCCACTAATATGCTCCTGATAGCAGACCATAACAGTAGCATGATGGGACATTTGCCATCTGCTGTCTCTTCAAGGAAGTCTAAGTTAGCAGCAGCACAAAATATAAACCTGCCCCTGACAAGGTCTGGGGGAACATACAACCCTTAATTCAGTTCTACACGGCAAAGCACCTCATTTGCAATTGCAGTCTCCAGGTGCAGTACTTTCTGTAGTTAATGGAGGAGTCAGCACTGTGCATAAGCCACACATGGAATTTGCTACAGGTTTTGGAATGGATTGTTAAACCAACAGCCACTTGCAGCGGTAGACTGCACAACTGTCATGTACGTGTTGGAAACCTTTCACTCAAGCCCACATATATGACGCTTTGTGATAAAATGGTAGCCTAGTGCTCCATTTGCTTCCTGTCGTACTTGCTGGTGCTGAAATCACTGCACTTAAAGGAGTATTATTCTTTCAGGCAGGGCCGGCGACAGAAATTTGGGGGCCCCCGACTCTGATCGTTTGGGGCCCCCCCAGCCCAGCTGGCACTTCCCCCCCCAGCTGACAGCGGCTGGGGGCCCCCCCCCCGCAGCCCAGCCGGCGCTCCCGCGGCTGGGGGGGAAGCCCAGCCGCCCCTCCCCCCAGCCCAGCTGGCGCTCCTCCCCCCCAGCTGACAGCGGCTGGCGGCAGTGCGGGGTCCTGCGGCGCAAGCCGCCCTTGCTGCTCCCTCCCCCCCCCCCCCCCGCACTTTCTCCCCCGGAGTGCGCCGCTGCCGCCGGCTGGGCTCACTGCTCCTGCCGGGGACACGCGCGCTCGTCCGCTCCGGAGGAGAGCCGCGCCGCCTCCCCGCCCCTTCCCCGCTCTCCAGGCCCGGCGACAAGGGGGGATGACTACGGGTACTGCTGTGTACCAGGGCCCCCCTAAAGTCCGGGGCCCGGTACAGCTCTACCCGTAGTACCCCCCTGTCGCCGGCCCTGCTTTCAGGCTTGGCATCTGAAACTCCCACGTACTGCAGGACAAAATGCTTTTCCCTAAAAACTTAGTAGCTGCAAACAAAGTCTTCATACTACTGCTGACATCAGTGCATCTTTTACAGCTTTTAAGGATATACACTGTGATTCATTACTTCTTACAGTATAGGATTGCTAAAAATGACACCCATATTAGTCCATATTACTCACAATTTACCTTTAAAAAGTGACTTTTCAATAAGCATTTGTTCTTTTTCAATCCACTTCAAAGCACATATTTCTCTGAACTTAGCCTCTGTGTCAGCCATCATCACCACTTCCCCATCCTTTAGAAGAGGGGTGGGCAAACCTTTTGGCCAGAGGGCTACATCGGGGTTGCAAAATTGTATGGAGGGCTGGGTAGGAAAGGCTGTGCCTACCCAAACAGCCTGGCCCTTGCCCCTATCTGACCCTCTCCCACTTCCCGCTCCCTGACTCAGAAACCCCCACCCATCCAACCCCCCCGCTCCTTGTCTCGACTGACCCCACCCCCTACACAACCCCCGTCCCCTATCCACACCCCCACACCCTGACAGGCTCCCCAGGACTCCCACACCTATCCAACCCTCCTGCTCCCCATCCCCTGACACACACACCCCGAACCTCTGCCCCATCCAACCGTCCCCTGCTCCCTGACTGACCCCTCTGCCCCTTATCCAACCCCCAGGCCATGGCCCTCTTGCCATGCTGCTCAGAACAGCATGTCTGGCAGCCATGCGGCCCGGACAGAGCCAGACATGCTGCCCCACTGGAGCACGCAGCTTCCCTCCCCACCCCCCCCACCCCCCGAGCTCTGCCCGGTGGTGTGGCTGTGGGGAGGGGGAACAGCAGGGAAGGTGCCAGGAGGAGCCTCCCTGGCTAGGAGCTCAGGGGCCAGGTAGGATGGTCCTGGGGCCGGATGTGGCCCACGGGCCATGGTTTGCCCACCTCTGCTTTAGAACCTCTTCAAAGAAATGTATTAATTCCAGCAGAGTTGCACAGTTTGCAATAGTAAAATCAGTATTTTTTCCAGTTGCTTTTTCTTTTTGACACAACACTTTACTTATATTCTTGGTGTACCACTCAATGTGATATGCCATGGGTGTCTTTTGGGTCAATCTGCCACTTTATTTTACTTCCATGCAATGTTCTTGCAGAGTGACAGCTTCATACAGTTTCTCACCTGTTGAAACTACTTAATGGATGGCTTCTGTCTGATCACAGAAGATGCAAGTGTTCTCAAAATGCGTGCCATGTGACCTAGTATAAGGTGAGTCTTGCCCACAGCTGGCACTTGACCCAGCATCTTCAACTGTTTTCTGATGTTCAATGTATTTCATCTCCAACCTTGCCAAATTCAGCTTATGGGTGTGCTTCGTACAGCATGTAAGAGATCACCGAGCATTGCATTTAACCAAGTCTTCTATAGTGCTATTCTCCAAAACGGTGAGCTACTAGTTGATATTCTTAATCTCCCCATTGATGCCTAAAGATGTTCAAGACCAAAATAAAACCAAGGATTGTGTAATAAATTAATCACAGTCCCAAAGTAATTATGTTATGTAATGTAGGTTATGTGACTATGTGCACATAATTCCTGGATGGATTCCAGTCATTTCTAGCTCAATGCTGACCTCTCAAATAGTGTCTCATTACATTTCTTTGGGCTTAATAGACAAAGCTGAACTGCTTCTTTTTTGCCGATGACGGCAAACAACTTGGAACACTCCCTCCATTTACAGTCATCTGTAACATTCAAAAAGTTAATCTGGTCTCAAGTTCGGAACATCCACTGATAACACGACACTGTCAGTTGAGGCCCAAAATGTAATTTTGTGAGGGCTGCATGTTTATCATGCCTGTATTAAAGTATACTTTCAAAAAGTCGACTTTTAAATATTTTTGAACTACAGGAACTCCTCACTTCACGCTGTAGTTATGTTCCTGAAAAATACCACTTTAAGTGAAACGATATTAAGCAAATCCAATTTCCCCGTAAGAATTAATGTCAATCGGGGGGGTTGGGTTCCAGGGAATTTTTTTTTTTTTTTGCCATAAAGTACAGTACTATTGTTGGGAGGTTCCCCTGCCTCACCCCACACAGGCACAGCCCACTGGCACTGCAGACAATGCAGGCAAGGAGGCTGAAGGTGCTGTTGGCTAGGAGAAGCATGTTGGGCAGCTTCCCCTACTTTGCAAGCACCAGGGGTGGGGGGCTCAACCCTCAGCCCGCTCACTCCACCCCTTCCCCCAAGCCCTCACCCTTGACCCACCTCTTCTCCCCCCTCCTCCCCCCCCACATTCCCCTTTACTTTGCAGGCTACTTCCTGGCTCCTCCCTCCCCTTCCTCCTGAACTTAGCAAGCCAGCTGATTACTGTGGGCAGGAGGGAGGGAGAGCCTGTGCATGGAGTTCTCCCTCCTACCCCCAAGCCCCGCAAGCCATCTAATTTCCCCGGCAGGGTGGAGGGAGTAGAAGCAAGGACTCAGCACGCAGGCTCCCCCTCCCTCCCCCAACTCCTGCCCTCAGCAATCAGCTGGTTTGAGGTATTCAGGGGGAGCCTGCACGTGGAGTCCTCCCTCCTACCCCCTCCCTCCTACCCCCTCCCTCCTGCCTCCTAAACGCTGGTTTGCAACGGACAGGAGGCAGGGGGGAGAAGGGGAAAGGCGCTGATGTGTCACGTGGGGGGGGGGAGGGAAACGCCATGGGGAGGGGCGGGGAGTGTAGGGAGGCTGCCTGCTGTGGAGAAAGCAGGCAGCCAAACAACGTTAGAAGGGAGCATTGCTCAACTTTAAACAAACATGTTCCCTAACTGATCAGCAACGTTAACCGGGATGACTTTAAGGGAGGAGTTCCTGTATCTACAATTGTTCTAGGTATGTCATGTTTGGTACTATTGTTGTTTGTGAAAGGGCTTTCAAATGATCCCCAACTCAACCCACTTCCAACAACACTATTATTTAAAATGTCCGTCAACCAGAGGACCTGGAGGTGGGAGCCAGGGGGGCAGTGAGTCTCCCTGTCACATCTGAGGGACACCACTGAAGTCGAGATTCTGTAGATTTTTACAAATCAAACAATACCCCCCTTATCTTTCTATCATTAACATGCCCAAGGAATTACACATGCTCCCAAACTAGAGAGAGAAATAGAATCACAGAAATGTGGGGATGGAAGGGACCTCCAGAGGCCATCTTGTCCAGCCACCTGTGCTAGGTGTCTGCATAACCTGTTCTTGGAACCTCTGCCGACAGGGGAGCTGTGATTGTGATGACACTTGGGGGATGCGTGTCTCATTGCAGCCGGACACACCGAAAAGGGCAACGTTTATTAGGGCAGGATTAGGTACTTGGATTTGCTAGTCCCTGCTGGCCTCCCCGGACGCCTACTTGTGCTTTTGGGGGAGGTTTCCTGGTTTGCATATGACTGGGATGGCTTTCCTGTCATACTAACATCCTACCGAGGGATCTCTGGGGAGACCTTAACAGAGCATCTCCTGGGTCTGGAACATTTGAGTTTAGGCTTTGGCAGAGCCACGTCATGTGAAGACACAGGGAGCAGCGCACCCACCAGGGCAATGGTGACTTTACGTCCACCTTAAGCAAGAACTTTAAACCGCAATGTGAAGTAGAAATATAATCAGTAAATGACCCAAGGCATCTGTGCTGGGAGTTACTGACAACCGCCTGTGGGGTGCAGGGAGCTATCTGTGCCGTGGACAGCCAGACTCCTCATAAGCCAGGGACATTTCATAAAACACAGTGTGCAGGGGAACAGGGATGCTGTCTGAGATGTTACCCCAACATATTAACCCTTCTCCCTTGGGGGGAGGGATAGCTTAGTGGTTTGAGCATTGGCCTGCTAAACCTAGAGTTATGAGCTCAATCCTTGAGGGGGCCATCTGGGGCAAAAACTCTGTCAGGGGACAGTATTTGGTCCTGCTAGTGAAGGCAGGGGACTGGACTCAATGGCCTTTCAAGGTCCTTCCAGTTCTATGAGATAGGCATCTCTCCATATTTTAATATATTATTTTCTCCACAGCCATTTCCACAATGGCAAACGAAATCTTGCCATGGCAGCTCGCACTGCTTTTCCCACAAGACTATCCAAGCACCCTGATAATGTAGGGTAGGAAAGGGGTCAGCCCCATAATTTGGACCATTCAGGCTCTTGATCCAGAGCAGTGAATGACCTAGCAATGCAGTAGGAACACAGCTGACATGCAAAGGGCTATCCTGAAGCAGCCTTCCTCATCCAGGGCTTTAATGCTATCTATGCTACAATAAAACACCCACAGCTGGCTCAGGCTCACGGGCTCAAGCTTCAGGGCTGTAAAATTGCAGTGTAGATATGCAGGCTCATGCTGGAGCCTGGACTTTGGGACTCCACGAGCGGGCAGATCTTAGAGCCTGGGCTCCAGCCCAAATCCAAATGTCTACACTGCAATTAAAAAGCCCTGCAGCCCAAGCCCCACCAGCCCACGTCAGCTGACATGGGCCAACTGCGGGTGGTTATTGCAATGTAGACATACCCTGAACTGCCAGCAACAGAGATTTCAGAATCATCCCTGACGCTAGATCCTTCCACAGCTATTTTCAAGCAGCTCGAATGCTGCGGCTGGTGCTAGCTTTCCTCGCCGGGACGCAGCTTGTAAAGAAGGGTTTATTTACTATTTTTAAATGCTGTATTTTTTGCAATTCCCCCCAGGAAGCTGTAGAAAAAGCCCCACTGCAATTCTGTCCTGCCCACTGGGTAAACAAGTATTTTCCCCTGTGTTTGGAATGGAGACAAAAAAGACAGGATTGTTAGTGTTTCAACTGCAGCATCATTGCAGCTTCCAGTGTTGAATCAGATCCCATTGTGAGAGTAGCCATGGTTCCAGCACCTTAACCAGCCACAATTGCTGAGCTGCATTCCAGCAGTTCTCAGAAGCATATTACTCGCCAATGCAGGAGATGCTACATGGAGTGCTTTGGGAGGTTCTGTTAAATCAGGACAGGGGAACAAACACAGAAGAAAAGAAGTAGATGCTAGAAATCCGGAGAACACTCCCAGTCTAATTATAAAGATTGTTAAGAATCACCACAATGTAGGTCTAAAATGCTGAACAGGAGAATGGCCGTATTGGGTCAGACCAATGGTCCATCTAGCCCACTATCTTGTCTTTCAGCAGTGACCAATGTCAGGTGCTTCAGAGGGAATGGACAAAATAAGGCAATTATTGTGTGATCCATCACCTGCATCTGGCAGTAAGAGGCTTAGGGACACCCAGAGTATGGGGTTGCATCCCTGACCATCTTGGCTAATAGCCTTTGATGGACCTATCCTCCATTAACTAATTGATATTTTTTTTAATCCAAGTTATAGTTTTGGCCTTCACAACATCCTCTGGCAAAGAGTTCCACAGGTTGACTGCATTGTGTGAAGAATACTTCTTTTTGTTTGCTTTAAATCTACTGCCTATTAAATTCACTCTGTGACCCCCTGTTTCTTGTGTTATGTGAAGGGGTAAATAATACTTTATTATTCACTTCCCCTACAATATTCATGATTTTATAAATCTCTAACATATCCTCCCTTAGTCGTCTCTTTTCCAAGGTGAAAAGTACCAGTCTTATTAATCTTTCCTCATATGAAAGCTGTTATATACCTCTAATCATTTCCCCCCCCTTCTCTGTATGTTTTCCAATTCTAATACCTCTTTTTTGAGATGGGGTGACCAGAACTGTACGCAGTATTCAAGGTGCTGGTGGATTACATAGGAGCATTATGATATTTTCTGTTGTCTTATCTATCCCTTTCCTAATGGTTCCTAACATTGTTAGCTTTTTTGACTGCTGACTGCTGCACATTGAGTGGATATTTTCAGGAAACTATCCATGATTACTCCAGGATCCCTTGCTTGTGTAGTAACAGCTAATTTACACCCTATCGTTTTGTATGTACAGTTGGGATTATGTTTTCAATGTGCATTACTTTGCATTTATCAACATTGAATTTCATCTGCATTTTGTTGCCCAATTACCTAGTTTTGTGAGATCCCTTTGTAACTCTTCGCAGTGTGCTTTGGATTTGAGTAATTTTGTATCATCTGTAGAATTTATTAGCTCACCGTTTATCCCTTTTTCCAGATCACTTGTGAATATTCTGAACAACACTGGTCCTAGTACAGATCCCTGGGGGACACCACTATTTACCTCTCTGCATTCTGAAAACTGGCCATTTATTCCTATTCTTTGTTTCCTCTCTTTTAACCAGTTACTCACCTAGGAGAGGCCCTTCCTTCTTATCCCAGGACTGCATACTTTGCTTAAGAGCCCTTGGTAAGGGACTTGTCAAAGACTTTCTGAACATCCAAATACACTATATCCCCCGGCTCACCCTTGTCTACATGCTTGTTAATGCCCTCAAAGAATTCTAACAGACTATTGAGTCATGATTTCCCTTTACAAATATTGTCTTGACTCTTCCCCAACAAATCGTGCTCATCTATATCTGACAATTCTGTTCTTTACTATAGTTTCACACAATTTGCCTGGTACTGAAGTTAGGCTTCCCAGCCTGTAATTACCAGGATCGCTTCTCAAGCTTTTCCAAAAATTGGTGTCACAGCTCACTGATCTAAGCCATAGGTTACATACCACAGTTAGTAGTTCTGCAATTTCACATCTGAGTTCCTTCAGAACTCTTGGGTGAATACCATCTGGTCCGGGTGACTTATTACTGTTTAATTTATCAATTTGTTCAAAAACCTCCTCTACGGACACTTTAATCTGGGACAGTTCCTCAGATTTGTCACCTAAAAAGAATAGCTCAAGTGTGGGAATCGCCCTCACATGGTCTACAGTGAAGACTGATGCAAAAAAATTAATTTAGTTTCTCCACAATGGCCTTATCCCCCTTGAGTGCTCCTTTAGCATCTCAGTCATCCTGAGGCCCCACTGATTGTTTGACAGGCTTCCTGCTTGTGAAGTATTTCAACAACAATTAGAAATGTTGATGGGAAAAGGTATGAAAGGTACGAAAAGACCGAAACAGTCCAAACAAAACAGCTTACTGATACAACTCAAGATCATGCTTGGTAAACAAGAAAAGAGTGGGACCAGAAATCAGTGAACCAAAATTGGTGTGTTGCAGATTAGACCTAACTGGTAGACAAAATAATGAGAAGATGGGCTATTCTGTCCCACCATTCCCTTTGTGGGTCCTTAAAGAAAGAATCTTTTGAGGGGAGGGGGGAGGGGATTGGCTACTGGAGCAAGCTATAAAACTATACCTGGGTTCAAAAAAGAATTAGATAAGTTCATTGAGGACAGGTCCATCAATGGCTATTAGCCAAGATTGGCAGAGTCACAGCCACATACTCTGGGTATCCCTAGCCTCTAAGTGCCAAAAGCTGGGAGTGGATGACAGGGGATGGATCACTCAGAAATTGCCCTGTTCTGTTCATTTGCTCTAAATCACCTGTCACTGGCCTCTGTTGGAAAGCAGGATACTGGCCTGACCCAGTACGGCCATTCATATGTTCCTATGTTAGCTTCACCATCATGGCTGCCACCTCCCTACCCCGTTTTTTTGGAGCCTTCATTGTTCTGAGATAATTCCTGACCACACCAGGGCAGAGAGAGGGACCTTGATGACACCATCACCTCTACCAGCCCCAGCTGAATCCGAAGCACCACCTGGAATGAAACAGGATTGGACTGTAACACCAGCTCCAGTCCACCTCTGCTAACCTCTTCTCTTTCCCCAAGGGCTGCTATTATCATCTTTAACACCATCTGGGAGACTGTCAAACAAGATGTTTTTTCCTTCTAAAACTCTCTCCACCTAAAGGGAAAGGGAACAAGGGATGTTATTTAAAAAAAACACCCTATTTAACACTTTACATTTCAAACACTGTTTCTCCTTCTTTCCTTTACCTTTAATAAAAGGTTGAAAAGGATGTTTAATGGTGCATTTACCATGGAACTAAGCAGGCTGAACTTTATGGATACCAAACCTTGTTTAACACTGTTTGATGCCAAACAGTGACTGGGTTACTTTAACTATGTTAGCCCATATAGTCTATCAAAATGAATACCGTAGGCCCATATCTGAGCTGTCATGGGGACATCCATGTGAGAAGCGTTGGGAGTTCTCCCAGGACTGTAGTTCTTTAGCTGGAGGACATCAGGAGGTGTTGCTATTCTAAGGCGGCCTCAGAAGCTCACTTTGAAATGAGCAGTTAGTAAATCTTTGATCACAAATAGGACTGAAAATGCAACTGGCCCACAAAGAGCAAATGTGCTAAATCCAATCCCGGAAGCACGAAACAAAGGATTTTATTCCTGCTCTAAGTGTAAATCTCAGCACTTGCTGACACTATTGAGTCACTAGGGCAATGGCTCAATTTCTGCACTGGGGCTGGCCTGCACAGACTATACAATAGTACTGGATGTGTATCGATCATGTGCCCACAAAGCCACATACTGCTGCTAGGGAGCCTGTGGTCTCCAGGAAGTTCATCTGAGACCCCATTTGTGTCTTGTGGGTAGATAATAGGGTGCAGAAGAACTCCCCTGAAGAATGAGTGGTCAGAAGAGGTTTCTCAGGCCCAGCTGTGCTCCTCTGGGTCTCAGCTTCCCCTGGCTGGGAGCTACATATGACAGGGTACAGTAGGGACTCTGCACATGGCTCGGCAGGATTTGGGGTCACAATGAATGAAAATAAACAACCACCTCCAAAAGGCTTTCCCCACCAGTGGATTGTGGGGTCTCTCCCCATCTGGCTGAACCTGCCAACAGCTAGACTTCAGGCTCTCCCTTGTACAGAGTCCAAGTCAAGCAAGTGCTGGTCGGAGGGGACAGACACTCCTTGAGGTGGGCTCAGCTGGGACTCTCCCCTTTCTCTGGCAGAACTGCCCCTGCTCTCAGATCTGAAACAGCCAGTCCATGGGGTTGCTGTTTTACCTTTCTATTTCTGGCATCATCTTCCTCCTGCTCTTCTCAAGCCTCCCACACCTGCTATGCTGAAACCTGAGCCTCTTCTTCCTAGGACAGCCTGACAAGCTAGAACAGATGCAGCCTAACACAGCCTCACTCTCACCCTCCCTTGGGGGCAGAGGGACAGCCCAGCAGGGCGTGAGTTGGAAAGCTGTGCACAATCACAGATAGCTCCAGCCCACTTGTTTCACCCCAGAAGTGCCTCACCCTTTCCCATGGGATAACTGTGCTGGCAAGAAGCTGACTATGGTTTTGAAGACACTGGTGTCTATCTTCTCTCTCATGCGCCCATCACTGGGTCTAAGCTTAAACATGGGCGGTGACTTCACAAAGGCAGCAAGGGAACAATGACGGAGACAGAAATTCCACTACCCTTCCCCATTCTCTGGACTGGGTGTAACATGTCTTCCCCGAGCTGGGGTGACAGCTTGCTTGACCCTCCAAGTGGCAACAGGAACCTTTTCACATGTGCATGATTCTGCAGGCTCCCCCCCCCCCCCCATTTCCAGTAACTAAGGAACATTTGCCTTCAGAATCAGTTGCCCTTGAAAGGCTAAAGTAGTTTCTACTTTGCTTTGCCAATCAAGCTGCTCCTCTGTTGTTGTGATTCAGGGCACTGGAGTGGCTGCACTGTTCACTCATGCTGAACACACCCGGGGCAGGAACTGTTTGCTGACTGGAGCATTGTACTGGAAAAGGAGAAATCGCTGTGGTCTTTTGGGGTATGCCTTGGCAGCCCACAGCAGCGAGCCTCCCGGTCCAGGCCTACAGACTTGGGCTTGCACTACCATGCTACTAATCATAGAATCTCAGGGTTGGAAGGGACCTCAGGAGGTCATCTAGTCCAACCCCCTGCTCAAAGCACGACCAATCCCACTTTTGCCCCTAAATGGCCCCCTCAAGGATTGAGCTCACAACCCAGGGTTTAGCAGGCCAGTGCTCAAGCTACTGAGCTATCCCTTCCCCCTGAGTAGGTGGGGAGGGATACTAATACCCATGTAGACACTGCAGCTCGGTCTGTGAACCCACCCCATCCTAGGCATTAGAGTTGAGCTGCAGCTCGAGCTGCAACATCTACACTGCTATTTACAGTATGATAGCGCGAGCCCGAGTCTGTCAGCCCAGGTCAGAGACTAGCTGCCATTCGCTGTGTAGACACACTCAGGGGTTAGCAAAGCCCTAGGTGGAGAACACACCCACCTGGCACAGCTGGAGGTAGGGCTTCAGTAGTGCTAGGAATGGAGGGGGAAAGAAAACACAAGGGGCTAGAGTGCATGACCAGAGTGCCTTCCTCACAAGAACTCTGGGAAACACAGCACTATCCCCGCCTGAATGACCAGCTGCCACTTCCTGCCAGCCATTCTGCCCCAAAACATCATCCAGGTAGCAAACGGCCATCTCCAGAGCAGGCTGCTAGCCCTGGTGGGAGAAGGAAGCAGCACAAGGGGACAGTGAAATGAGACTCTTCTCAGCATGGGCACTGGGGGAGCAGGTGACAACTGCTAGGTCTTGCAGTATAAACAGTACCAGAGCGTGTTTTAACTGTGTTCTAGCCTTTGCTTTTAACCCAGTTAGGATGTGGGCCAGCACACCGCCCCCTCCCCGCCACACTGAATGGCCAGGCTGGATATTGAGACCATCAGGTGGGCTACCTAACTGACACTACAGATTTAATGACCCAGAATACACAAAGAATTGTTTCCTGGTGGAAAAACAGAGCATGAAACAGACTGAGGACATAGTAATTCTTCTCACCACAGGAACTGTGGGGTGAGGTTCTCTGGCTTGGGTTATACAGGAGGTCAGACTAGGGGAGTCCAATAGTCCCTTCTAGCCCATCTATGAAGAGAGATGAGCAGACAAGAAAGGGAAGAAAACCATCTAACGGAGAAGGTAAGAGAGAAAGTCAACCAATGATCTGCACTGTTTCTAAAGATAAACGCCTCTTGTCTTGGATGCAAATACTTATGAAGATGCCACATTACAACCAATAGTGTATCCGATTTCTCTTTATAGGGCTCTAGGACCATGTCCTGCCTCAAGGGGAGGGAGAACATGTTTGTGTCTGTATCTGCGGGGAAACACGTAGGCAATGGATAGCAGGTGGGTCTGGTACACTCTTACTATTGGAAAAGATCCCCAGGCAGGCTCCCCTGGTGCAGAATGTCAGGGCAATGCCAGCTGGGCACCTGCTGCTTCTGGCAGCAGCGCAGTGGGTTTGGAAAAACTTGACTAGCTAATGAAAGGTAGGAAGTTACTCCTGGGATGTCCAACATTTGCAGGGGAATTACTCCCAGCCACTGGAACCACAGCCTGGCTACTCCTGCCTGGCGAGCTCCAATCCTGGGCACACACCTAAAGGACTGGAAGGTACGTGCCCATGTGCAGTGGAGCCCTGGGCGACTCTCCCTGCAGGACACTGGCCTTCACAGAACAATTTTGAAAGACAGACCAGGCAATAGTTGTGTCCACTATACTGCTCCCTCCCGGTTCTTATCCTGTGCTCCTCACATCTCACTGCTCCAGCAGTGACCCACCACCCAGCCTTTTTGTAGTCTCCCCTTCCCTCTCAGCTGCCTGCCCTAGGCTGGAAGAGCACCATAAACTGCTCCCCAGGGTATGACCAGGATGGAGTGGGCAGGAGAAGCACTTCATTGCTGTCAAGGGCACAAATAAGTAACAACCCAAATATGTCCCTCTCCCAGAACCTGTCTGCTTGATACAGAGAGAGGTCATGATGCTCACGGTCCTTTCATGGCTCAGTGTGGGAGAGCCTGCACCCTGGACTTTGTGCTGTGCCCCTTTTTGCCTTACAAAGGGCTAGGACGTGCTGTGCTCTGCAGAGATATCCATTTACCTGGCTGGATTCCCTTGGCAGAGCTGTGTAAGTGACCCATCAGCAGAGCCATGGCCCAACAGGAGAGGCATGGCCAGTTCCGGAGTAATCTACAGCACAGGAGAGCAGGTCCCTTTTCCAGGGGGCTTTGGACCCCCAAGGCCTGCTCATCCGGATACATGTGCTTGTGCCAGCCACCGCGAGACCCAACACTGCTCCAGTCAGGAGGCGAGGGGTGACCACACAGCCATGCTGCTCCTTGCACACCAGGAGGTGTTGGAATTGGGGGTGCCGCCTGGACTGGGAGCCTCAGGAGCATGCTTTGTGCACTCTGCTGGTCACTTCCAGTCTGAGTGGCTCGAAGGCCAGCAGCCGCTCAGGAGGGCAGAGTCAGAGCGCTCTGGAAACTCTCCATCAGGGGGACTTGCAGAGGGAAGCAGTGGAAGATCCCTGGGCCCCATGTCCCCTTATCAGAGTTACAGGTCTTTCCCACTCTTGTCCCAGAGGCCTCATGGGAGCTCATGGCAGCACGAGAGCCATTTCCTAAGCTGCCCTGACGTAATGAAATTGATGGAGGAAGTGAGGCCCCGCAGAAGGAGCCACACACCCCAGAGCAGCAGCAAATGGGAAAAGAAGAGCGGTCTAGCTGGCCCATTGCCTCCAACTGGTCCTATGAAAATGACTGGGGTCATGCCCAGTACTCTAGGGAGAGCTCGCCAGTCAGAGAATGGGTCTGTCTGGGCAGCGGAGTGTTGTGGAGGCAGAAACATGTAGAAGTGCTACCTCACAGTCACCAGTTTTAGAGCCCGTTGACTTCAACCCACAATCTAGTCAGGGCACATTAGGAGTTTTGCCCCGAGAAATATCGTTTTAGGCAACACCACGAATGAGTCTAACATACAGCAGGCTGTTTGCTAGGACCCTCAGCAGCAGCACTGCCAGACTCCACCGGACATGCACTGGCTCATAGAAAACTTGCTTGCCAGGGAGATTTGTGCCATGATTTTGCAGGGAAAAGTCTCTCTCCTTCTTCCCTGCAACATCTGCCGCACAGTACTACCCCAACATGCAGGATGCCAGCCACACAGGCAGGAGGACATCACCTGTCCCAAAGAGCCAGCCATGAACGAAGCCTGGCTCACAACGAGGATGACTGTTCAGCTATTGCCAATGGTAACGACACTGGGCTGGGAGCCAGGAGACCTGGGTTCTGTTCCCAGCTCCATCTCGCACTTTCTGGGGGACTTTGATTAAGTCACATGCCTCTCTGGGCTGCAGCTTCACCAGCTGTGAATCCCCCTGAGAATTTACACTGCCCACATTGCCACACTACCTGAGCACTGTGCACAATAGCAGCACAAGCCCAGGCCTAGGAGTTTTCTGACCTCCCTCCCAGGGTTTCGGTCCTTCAGTGTGCGTGGTGTGCCCCATGCACAAGGCAGAGGAGATGTGTCTGTGTCGACAGCAGGGCTGGGGAAGCGGTAAAGCAGGGACAACAGCTGGCAAAATCCCAACAAGAAACACACTCATTTGTTGTCAGACCAGTTCCTCGGAATAAAAACAAAGCCGCTTAGCCAAACACACTAGCATCCAGTTATTGTTCCTTGGCTGACGTGTAAGTGACTGAGCGCTGCCCCAGCTCCATGGCTGTCACCCCCCCCTCCCCACACAGCAGCCCCACTAGGATAGGAGAGAAAAAGGGCTGGGGCAGGATGACAGGAAAGGAGCCTCGCAGTCCACAAGGCTCTGCCCCCACAGGTTTAGTTTCCCGCCTGGCACCCTGTACATAAGGAGCTGGTAGCCTCTATCTGTGGCTCAGTGGTTCAGCCTTTCCTGGCAGCCTCTCCACTGTGCAGCTCCAGCTGTCCAGCAAAGGAGAGTGAATGATTCATCCCAAATTCACCCTTAGATCTAATCCCGGCATTTCACCCCAATCGCAGCGCACTGAACGCAGCCTGCTGTCTAGCTGGCTGTCCCCAGCGGGTAGCCCAACCCCCAGAGCAGGGCATGTTTGCCAGCCAGCCAGGCTTCCCAGGCTGTGTCCTCAGTCCCCAAGTCCACACCCAGCAGCTGGTGCCTGCAGGGCAGAGAGCTGCACAGCAGTGATGCAGGAGAAAGTTGTAGGCAGTACAAAGCCTTCCCTACCTTCCGGGGTCTGGCCTCCTCTCTGCGCTGCTCTGCACCTTGCTCTTCTCCACCTCCTGCAGCAGGGCTGTTTGGACAGGGCTGTTTCTCCCATCACTACTTGTGCTGTCCGTGTGCTGAGGCCCCCTGCAGTCAGACTGCGACCTGCGTTTCATGGCCTGGAGCTGTGCCAGTGGCACAATGTCACAGCCCTGCGGCCGGTGCCAGACTGTTTGCTGGGTGATGGCATTGTAGTAATAGAAGCGGTTGTTGTTCTGGTCGAAGAGCTCCCACCACTGCTTCTGGTCCGACTGGCGAACTCTCAGGTTGGGAGGTGGATCCCAGCCGCACTCGCCAGTGGCCAAGTTGACATACATTCGCTCCCGAGAGCGGGGCTCGATGATCTCAACCCAATCCGAGCTGCAACAGCAAAGAAAGGCACAATCAGTGTGGGCTGGGAGAACATGGTGACCGGAATACCCCGAGGGCACGCAGCCAGCTGCCTGTCTGCCCCTGGGCTAGGACTCAGGGTCGGAACAGGCGACCAGGCTCGGGATCAGAAATGGCGCTCAGTGTTACAGTGACCACTGTGAAGGGAGAGCTATATTGGGCTGACACCTTTTTGGTGGAAGGAAGCCTACACAGTGTTTCACTATTTCACTTATTGTTTGGACCCGCAGGACAATAAAGTCCAGGCTGCGTGTTCAGCTGGAGGAGCATGGGAGGTGTCAGGTCGCTACATTCGCTCAAGGGAGGCAGCTGTTCAATCCTTAACAAAGACACTTCTTTCCAAACCAGCAGTTAGTCACTGACACAGGTTAAACATGAACCCGGGTTTTAAACAGTGTGACCAAAACTCCCTTCCCCACTTAGCTCTGCTTTCCTTTGATTAACCATTTGTTTCATACACACTAGTTCTCCAGTCACTGTGGAGCCCTCTGTCCTCCAGAGGGCCTGATTTCTAGTGTAACAACATGAGAAGAAAAACCCCTTTGTTTTCAGCCTGGTTTTCCAGGCGCTATCAGAAAACAGCAGAGAAGGGCACATGCCCTTTCAACGAAGGGTCTAATAGCGCAGGCTGCCTTTCTGCTGAGCGGATGAAGATCATGCAAAGGGGTTATACAATGGTAATGGCAGGGCAGAGCACCCATAGGCTGGGGGCATTCACCTCTGAGATCCAGGAAATACCTGGCCATGGCTCTGACATGCATAAACAAAAGGCTCAGGTGTGACCCAAGTGTTGCTGCTTTGTCAGGGAACCTGCAGCCACCACATTGCACAGCTGCAGGAAATGAGGCCTCAGGACCGGCCTTGCACACAGACTGACACCTGCCTAAAGGTGTGAATTACAGGCTATGTTGGTCAGTGAAGATCTGGTGAAATAGAACGCTGCTATTTCAGATTCAAAGTGCCCTATTTTGATTTAGCTGAAGTGGGATTTTTACCATTGAAGTTAATGGGGGAACTGGATGTTCCACACTGGGCCACTCATTTAAGTGCCTAACTTTAGGGTCCTGTTTCTGAAAGTCTTGGCCTTCGTCCCCAGGCAGTTTGACCAAGGGGGCTGCAGACTACCTATCTCGGAGGGCTCTCAGAAACTGTATTGAATTAAAAGCACAAACTACTCAGACACGGCCCTTGGTTCACTTTCCTCTGAACAAAGAGCTGCAAGAACTCCTCTCCTCTGCACAGGTGAGTCAGGAAGGAGAGGGCTGGATCTGGGGAGACCAGCCCATAAGAAGACCCTGGAGAAGGTGACTTCAGGTCACTTCTTTCATGGGAAGGAACTGGCAAGACTTTCCTGGAGAAGGTGCAAAAACAGAACCAGCAGTGGTGCGCTGGTAACAAGCATGGCTGACAGTGTGCTCAGAGTACAGCACAGCAGCAGGTACCCAAGGCTGGCCCGGAGGGGTTTCATTTACAAGGGTCCTTCCGAAGGTTTGGCCTGCTGGGGAAGCCAAGGAGCTGAAGGAGTTTCCGAGCAGGGAGGAGAAGACACAAGCCCTACAGAAGCGAGATACCGTGTGCCACTAGAATGCACAGGGCAAGCAGGACAACTCAGAAGCTCAGCTGATCACAGAGAGCGTGACTAACAAACCATCCATGATGAGTTCTCTGCCTGGGCCGGCACAAAAGTAAATAGCCAGGCCAAACGCCCAACAGACGAGCATACTGGGAAAGACATAGTACGCCCAGCACTAGGTCCAGGAATAGGCCTGGGTAACTGGCAGGGGCCAGGAATGCTATAACAACACTGGACTACATCTGCAGATTGTTCCATTCGTCTGCAGGGGCTTAGCTTCACTCGATGGCACTTCCTGGGAAGAGTTTTAAGGGTCCCGCTCTTAGATATTAAGGTCACTGTAAGGCACTAGGCTGGTTAGTCAGGTGATATTCGTTAGCCACTGGGAGTAACTGGACCAAACGATTAAAAAAAAAACCACCAACTCCTTCACAGGTTCCACGCTTGGGCACTGGCAGTCGTTTGACCTCCCTTTCCAATCAACGCCTCCCCCCAGCATTCAAGGCAATTCTCACTTCTGTTAACCTGGGTATAGGTGGGCCTGGGAGTGAGAGCCAGGCACTCCAGACCATGTCGACATCTCTCCTGAGAACACTGTTGTCTTGCAGAACCTCTCTGGGGTTAGACTCAGAACATTGACATGAAGGCCCTGCACCTAGAACCTTGTATCCGACTGGAGAGCTACCCTGAGCTCGGCCCTTTTGGTTTGGAGATGAAGACCAAGCACAAAAATCCTTGGTGTCTGTACCATCCGTGGTCATGGTGCAGGGCACAATTACACACTGACAGGGGCACATACACAGAGCACAAACCAACCCCCAGACAGCTCATCAAGTTGCAGATTAACCCTTTCATGTGTGTTTTAAGTTGTAAAACGCCCCCATTGCAGCTGGTCCTGGGCAGCGTGACATGTTAAAATACTGCCAAAAGCCAACCCAGAGCTGACAAGACAGACTTTGTATATCAAATCCCTTCCTTGTGCCTTTGGGCCAGAGAAGAGAAGGGTAATTAACTAGGGCTAGCCTGACCCACGTGAACAGCCACAGAGAATAGTCTGATCTCAGATCCCAACAGTTTATATCTAGAGGGTAACAGCCAGCTTCACCGCTGAGGCGGAGCATGAGGAGGGAAGCAGCCTCTTGGACAGCAAGGGTCCAAACCACGTTGGGTTTTAAAGATTGACAGCAGCTCCTTGAATGGCACCTGGAAGGGATCAAGAAGCTACCCGGGCTACCAGTGGGAAAGCAGAGACTCAGTGCTGCCCAGGACCCAGGAGAGTCAGAAAGCTGTGTGATATCAAATCCCATGGGGCACCACAGGCCCTCCCCCCTCCACTCTGCTAGCCTCTCATACAGATCGGTTGATATGGGGGGGGGGGGAGCCAGGGGTCCAGCAGGAAGCAAGTAGCCTTCCACTCACCAGCAAAGCCACTTCTCCATCCAGAGACCGGGGTATTCACAGGATTTATAAATACTGAAGTAGAATGAAGGATACTCCAGAGAGGCATCTGAGGCTGCCCCACTAGCCCTAGTATTCATCCCAGACTTAGCATGCACGTGCTCCCCCCTGCAGGGAGAAGCATAATGCTCAGCCCACGTGACCACCCTACACACTGTCAGGGCAAGTCGCCACCTGAGGGCCTCTTCACAGACAAAGCTAAATACTCCCAGTAAGCTGCTTTGGCTTCATTTGCTCTCAACAAAACCTGCAATTGGCTCTTAGCCAGCTGTTGGAACTCACGCTGAGCCTGGTGCAGGCTGCAGAAAGGAGTCTCAGGCTATTTTAATCCTAGTTATTGACAAGTTTGAATTTGTATGTTAATACCAACCGAGAGGGGACACTGTCGGGGTGTGTTTCACTAGAGCACTCCGTCCTTTCTCCACACTCGCGGAGAGGATCTCTGTCCTTTCACCCTGCACGTGATCTTTAAAGCAGCAATTTGAACACACTGGGATCAGTGTGGGCAACAGGAATGCCAGCCAAGAGGCTACTGCAGGACTCAAACAGGGAATGGAGAGGGCCTAGCAAGATTTAGCTGTGTGGACAGAAAGAAAAGGCTAGATCTCAAGGATGCTATGGAAGCAGCAGCAAAGTGTGGACACAGCCCAGACGTGACGCATCAGAGAGGGAAGAGCCAAAAACATTATGGGCATGAGTGACAGGTTGGTGTTGTCAGCAGTGATAAAGAGATGGGGGAATAAAGCGGTCAGGGGTTCCATTTCAGCCAGGCCAAGCTTAAAGCTGATCAAGAGAGATTCAAGAGGATCTGTCAAGACAGGCTGGGGGGAAGAACTGCATTGAGAAACATGGGACCAGAGCGGAGATATATTTTGTGGGAGAGAGCAGGGAGAGATGTGGTCACTTGGGCCAGTGGAGGGTCTAGAAAAGGAGAGAGTTAGGCGTGATGCATGACAGCAGTGCAGAATAAGTGACTTGCATCATGGTTCGGCAAGGGAAGGGAGAGGGAGTTTCACGGTGTTTACGTACACCAGAAAAATGGCAAAGTCCCCTGTCGCATGATCAAACTATTTAAAATTCAGCAGCATTGTACTCCAGATCCCTTCTGCCAGCAGCAGTCTGCAAGAATTCAGCTCTGAAACAAGGGACTCTGGAAGTGTTGCTATTTCTTGGGACAGAAGGCAGGGAGTAACTATTGAAAGTAACTTCACAACCCCTTCTAATGGCACCAATCCACGGCTGTGTTTGCGTTGCTGTTAACTATAGTCTGCTGCTCTTCATGTTTACTTTTACCTTCGTGTGCAAAGGCAAATCAACCTGAGATTTGGGCTTATGACCTCTTTGTTCGGGTAAATATCGGGAAGCTGTGAATTGCCAGGCTGCAATGAAACAAAAGGACATTCAGCTCACTCTGTACCACACTCCATGTCAATTACTTCTGTGTGTAAAGAAAGAGTCAAAACAACAAAAGGAAAAAGAGAGAGAGGGAAGCAGCACATTCCTAGAGAGATGCCAGGGCTGACACAATCCAAGCTTAAAGTTTCAGATCAGGAACTCTGCAAAGCCCTGCTAAACAGATAACATCATCCCAGCTTGGAGTGCCCTGCTGAACATAAAATAATCACAAACCAGTCTCATCCAGTCAAAACAAAGGCTCCCCTGGCAGTAGTGTGAATGTGAAGGGACAAGAAGGAATCAGCATGAAGGTTAGAGAATAACCTGCATCCTAATGCTCAGATTCAGATCCCAACTCAGACAACGTTCTGTTCCAGGGTTTTACTTCTGTCAGGGTCTAGCCACAAAGTTTGCATTTACTTCTGCATTTCTCCAAGGGTGAAGGAGTATGGATCCATGGTTTTATTCAGGCTAGGGTGACCAGACAGCAACTGTGAAAAATCGGGATGGGGGTAATAGGCACCTTTATAAGACAAAGCCCAAATATCGGGACTGTCCCTATAAAATTGGGATAGCTGGTCACCCTAGTTAAGGCCCATCTCAAGTAAAATCCGGGGCTTTTTGCTTGGCCTTCTCAGGAGCAAATTCTACAGGGTGTATGTGCATCTCCAGTGGTCTTGGCTGAAATACAGTAACATTGCAAAAATCAGCCCAGAGCCCTACCTGACCAGGTCTCTAGACTTGGTAACAAGTTTGTCATGCAGTCAGTAACCAAAGCTTGAAATGATTCATTTGGCTGCATATAAAGCCTCCCTTTGAACCATAGAAATGTGGTGTAGTCCCAGCATGTAGCCTCTATTATTTCAAAGATTTCAGATGTTTCTTTTGCAATCTGTAAATACACAAATACATTCCAAAGGTTGTAACGCTTTGAAAATAAAGTGTAGCTCTGGCCAGCTTGTTATTGAGCTTCCGGAAAAGACCAAGAGCAAAGACATTTACTCATCCAGTGCACACTTATTTTCCAGGGGGCTGAAGGAGATACTTGTCCCCAAAATGTTCCTCCATTTCACTGGGGGGGAGCACTAGCATAGATAAAGCACTGTGGCTACCAGCATTTTAAGAACCATGCCCTCTAGACATGCTTTTAGATGGCACCTAAAACACCAGTAGCTCACAGTGGGGGCCTTATCTGTACACAGGAGCTAGTGGAATGGTGAGAAGCTTTAGGGGGAAAGGCTCATGTAAACACTTCCTCAGGAAGGACCAAAACACAGGCTTCTGCACCACCCTGCTGTTTGTGGCAGGTGCACTGGGCTGGGCAGACATTTTACCCATTGATCAGCTCCAGGGCTCCCCCAACCCTTTCCCAGCACAGGGAATGCAGGAGGTGGGAGCGGGAATACTTCACACAGGCAGAGCTCTGGTTCTCACAACCTGGCTTCATCCCTCCCTCCCTCTTTAACAGCCCTTCAAGGCTGACATTTTATTTACTTTAAATCAGGGGTCGGGAACCTTTTTGGCTCAGAGAGCCATATAATAGCCCCCCCCTCGCCCCGGCCGCGCTCTCCTTCCCCCCCCCCCGCCGCCACCGCCGCGCTCTCCTTCCCCCCCCCGCCGCCGCCGCGCTCTCCTTCCCCCCCCACTGCCGCCGCCGCGCTCTCCTTCCCCCCCCCACCGCCGCCGCCGCGCTCTCCTTCCCCCCCCCCGCCGCCGCCGCGCTCTCCTTCCCCCCCCACCGCCGCCGCCGCGCTCTCCTTCCCCCCCCACCGCCGCGCTCTCCTTCCCCCCCCACCGCCGCCGCCGCGCTCTCCTTCCCCCCCACCGCCGCCACCGCGCTCTCCTTCCCTCCCCCCCCCAACTGACCCACTCAGCCCGGTCTCTCCCCCCCAAACCTCCATTCCTCCAACTGACCCACCCAGCCCGGTCTCTCCCCCACACCGCTTACCCCCACTCCCAGCCCAGCCTCCCCCCAATGCCCCCCCCCGTGCTTACTTGTTCGCTGGGTCACGCTGCTGTGACCCGACTCCAGCGAGGGACGGAGAAGAGCGACACGCCCCCCCAGCCTCGCGGTCAGAGCTTTTGCCGCGCCACACCGCCTCCTCCGCCCCCCAGCCTCGCGGTCAGAGCTTTTGCCGCGCCACACCGCCTCCCCCGCCCCCCAGCCTCGCGGTCAGAGCTTTTGCCATGCCACACCGCCTCCCCCGCCCCCCAGCCTCGCGGTCAGAGCAGCGCCGCGAGCTAGATCAGAGTCTCAAAAGAGCCACACCTGGCTCGCGAGCCATAGGTTCCCGACCCCTGCTTTAAATGTTATTTTATAAACTGGGCAGAGAAATGGGGGGAGGGCTGCAACTCACGGTCCTCTTGCCAAGCTCCATGCCAGGTTTAACTTGCATCTGCCAGCTCCTCTCCTTCAAAGACAAATGGACTAAGTTTGACTCTCCGCCAGACTCCAGCTCCTGGGGACCCCGCTCATCTAAGGCCAGGAACTGCAGAGCCCACCTCTAACTTTCCTAACCTTCCACTGGCCCAATCAATATTTCAGAGTGAAAGTCTCCAGCACACCTGTTATTCTGCAGCCTTTCAGACCAGCTCCCAATGACAAGCCCTGCACAAGATCTGCACAGTCACTGCAAGGGAAAGAGAAAACACCAGCCTGCTTAAAAAACCCTGTCACTTTCAAAGGCCCCAGGGTGCTGCATATTATTATCTATTTGGCTCTGGGAAAACGGATGTGGGGGAGTGGCGCATTTACCTACCCTGGAAACAGGAGTGACCACTGCACACCTCATTTGGCCCAGGAAGCAGTGCTCTATGGTAGGGGGAAAACCCAGACTTTGCCCACCTAAAGGCCCCATGGGCATGCAGGTCACAAGCCTGAGGTCATCACATATATATGAAACGGAACCAACTGAAGTGATGCTCAACTTTACTACAGAAATGCAAGCCATGGAGACTACAAATGCCAGCATGCAATGCTTCATCTAGAATCCTAGCACGGGCCAGGACTGGGAACCTGGCACTCCCACATCTTCATCCCAGCTCTATTGCTGCTGATTTCTGACATGACCTTTGGCTTAGCTTCTCAGTGCCTAAGCAACAGAGTGTGGCTACATAGAAGTACCTCTCTGAGCCATTGTGAGAATTCCTAATTGCACAGGGCTAGGTCAGTGCTAAGTAACAGTGCCCTAACAGACTGAGTCACATGTGCTGCATACAGGAAACAAGATAGTGCTTGGACAGCTGCTAAGCTTTAAGGGCAAACAGAAACACAGCCCTTCTAAACAACAAAAAGATACATGGGGCCCTAGTTAGGCCTCTCCCACTAGCCATGCGTCAATAAACAGCAATCAACATTATGACAGGTTTAAGATTAGCAGACGTGTTAGTCTGTATCCGTAAATAAGAAGAGGAAGACTTTGTAGCACCTTAGAGACTAACCAGTTTTTTTTAATAAAGGTGCTACAAAGTCTTCCTCGTCTTAATCAACATTATCTTACCCATTTCAACTCTACCCAAGAGCTTCCATTTCATCATTCTGAAGGCCATTCCTCCCCACCAGTCTCTTACAGATTGGAGGGAATTCAAATATTCCTCATTTCCACTCTTCTCCATCCACACTCCATTTCAACTGCTGGGATCCCACAGGGATCATTCACAGGCAAACACTATTCCACAGCTATCAATGATCTGAAAGAAAACAAAAATCATCGCTGAGCAGTTGATGGGCTGATAAACCCATCTACTGCTAGGGGAACCTTTGTTCTGACCGGATGAGACTGGTTTATGATTATTTTATGTTCAGCGGGGCACTCCATGACAAGGACAGAGCAAAGTGGATAAGCTGGGGAACTGGGCTCATGCAGAAGAGTTTTAGTGCAGAAAAAAACCCAAACTCACACATCCTGGCCGAAGGAATGCAGCCATGCTCACAAGTGTGCAGGGGAAGGGTGGGGGAGGGCTGTATCCTGGAAAGCAGTGACTCTGAAAGGGGCTTAACAGTCCTGGTGGAAACCAACTGAACAAAAGCTCCCGGCATAGACTGTCGCTGAGGGCTAACGTGATCTCTCTAACCGGGAAGGGCAGAACAGGAGGAGTTAGAGAGGTGCACTGATTCTCTGGGGAGAGCCCAGACTCTGGATCCCCCAAGGATGGACTTTGTTGAATGTTTCTGCTTTCTATGCTAACAAGCTTTGCTCTATGCTGCCATCCCAAGAACTAATAAACTTTGTGTTACACGCTGGCTGAGTCACTGCTGATTGCGGAGTTAGGGGCAGGGCCCTTTGGGGCGTGTGAGGCTTCCCCAGGTTTCCCATCCAGCGGGACTGTCTGCAGGGAGTCCCTGGATGGACGGGAGAGGCTGAAGGCTCTGAGATCAGACCCAAGAGGCATTGAAGCCAAGAAAGCTCCTTGCCCAGATGACTGCACACACGAAGAGAAAAGACACTGCACTAGAGTCCTGCCTGACTTGATTCAGAGCAGTGCCAGAGTGCTGAGCCTGTGACTCCATGACAACACCCTGTGGGGCTCAAGAAGACCCCCTGACCTCAGCCACAGAAGGCAAACTAGAGAGCGTGAAGCAGGTATCTTCCCAAAGGTGGTGGGTGGGGCACTCAGCAGGCTGGACTCCAGCCTTCACCCTCCTACAAGAACTGGAGAGGAAGGAGAAGTCTCCCTCCCCAGAGCTCCAGGCTGCCAACTGGGAGAAGAGCTGAGGCAGACTCCACCTGGAGGTTTAAGAGTGTCATCCCCACAGCCCCACCATGTCTCTCCTTTCAAGTGGGTTGTGCCTTTCCCCTCATCCACATGCCTAGTACAGCACCTGCCTCCAGCAGGCCAACCTCAGAATAGCCACCCACTCCTGAGAGAGAGACCTGTGCAAACTGCACAGCACTCCGGCTAGCAACAGAAATCCTGCTTGAGAGACCTCCACACGCCCGCTGAGCAATAAAGCCCAGACTCCTGGACTTCTCTAGGCTGCACAAACCCACTAACCTGTGAAATATAGCTTCCATGTACATGTCAGCTTGTATGTCCTGGCCTGCTCTGGTATGTATCACTAATGTTTATGCAGCCATAACCACTGAGCTCTGAGCTGTAAACTCTGCCCGGCAGAAATATAGCAAGAGGAAGCCACTTAGGCTTTGGTTACACTACAGGATTATAGCGCGTTTGGTTATAGCGCGTCCCATATACAGCAATAGGTATTGCGCTAGAGCGTGTGCACACTCAGACCCGCCAGCGCTAAAGCATGGCCACATTTGCGGCGCTTCTGGCGACATTGGGAGTAGCACAATAGGGCAGGTAAGCAGAGCACCTCTTCCCAATCTGGCACAATGCCTTGTGGGAAGGGGGGCGTCACTTGCGGCCATTCTGCATCCTGTTCCAACTTCCCGTGATGCTTTGTGTCATATCCCAGCAATCCCTGTGTTTCCATCCACCTTGGGAACCATCTTTCAATGGTTTCAGCAAGGCACGTGCGCTCCATCATCTGTTTTCCTGTGCCGTAATGGATCGCGAACTGCTGAGGAGCATGCTGGCGAGTGTCGCCAGCACAACTCTCTGCGCGGTGGAGTTCATTCTTGAAATGGACTGTGACAGTAGTGATGAGTCTGGTGAAGAAGACGAGATTGAGCCGAGGAACACATTGGACACTAAACTGATCATCGCTTTAATGGACATGCTCACCACCGTGGAACGCTGCTTCTGGGCACGGGAAACAAGCACTAACTGGTGGGATCGCATCGTCATGCAAGTGTGGGACGATGAGCAGTGGCTGGAAAACTTTCGCATGAGAAAAGCCACTTTCATGGGACTGTGTGCTGAACTCGCCCCCGTCCTGCAGCGCCAGGACACCAGATTGAGAGCTGCCATCCCAGTGGAGAAGCGGGTGGCTATAGCACTCTGGAAGCTACCCACCCCAGAGAACTACCGATCGGTGGCCAACCACTTTGGAGTGGGGAAGTCGACCGTTGGAGTTGTGTTGATGGAAGTGTGCAAGGTCATTAATCGCCTCCTGCTACGAAAAATTGTGACTCTTGGTGACGTGCGTGACATCGTGGCTGGCTTTGAACAGATGGGTTTCCCTAACTGTGGAGGGGCAACAGATAAGACTGGTGACATTGATGTCAAGGACAAACCTAGTGAAAGTTACAAGTTCACAGTTAAAACACAAGATCCCATTGTTTGCAACAGACAGTATTAGGGAGTCCCACGCATTCCATGAATCTCTGTGCAGTTTCCCTGTCCAAAAAAACTGTATCACACACAGAGGTACCCACGGAGCCCCGGGCATGGTGAGTCGCGGGGACAAGCACTCTTTCCCTGCCTTACTGTACTATTTTTTTGTGGGAGCGGAGGGCATTTGTGGGAACTGCACTCTGATGAGCAATCTCCCAACATTCTGTGTAGGTATTCGTGCTGGAAGATATCTCGCTGCTGCGGGTGACGGAGCAAGACAGGGCGGGGATTTTAATGAGATGCGGCTTCCGCCCAGGGCCATATGCGGCTTGCATCTGTGCAGCGATGCTCCCCCCACCCCTCTTAGAACAGTGGCGTGGACTGGTGACCGTGGCCGGGACAGCGAACACGCTGGGTCTCCCGAGAGACCTGCGCAAGCACATTGCAAGAGCTCTTATTGAGACCTTTGTAGAAATCACTGATGAGGATTACTGCGAGGTGATAAAGTACATAAACGCACTATTCCACATGTAGCCAAGCATGCAAGCATCCCTTTCCACCCTCGCCAAAGCTGCCTGCCTTCCCAATAGAAAAGTAGCTATACCTGCGCAATCCGCTGCTGCTGTCCTGCCCCCCGCAACCGCCAGACGCTGTGGCTGGCTCTGGCTGCACTCTGGGCTTGAGAAGAGTTCCTGGCTGCATGTGTCCTGTGAGTCCTCCGTGCCCTGGGTCGCTGCTGCGGCCTCCTCCTCCTCCTCGCCGTCCTGCTCCTTTCCGGCCTCCTTTCCCCCCCCCCCCCTTTGAGTGGTGGGCTGGGAAGACGTGTCCTGAGTGGTCGATGGAGTGCACGTTGGATCACCACCAAGTATCGCGTCCAGCTCCTTGTAGTACTTGCAAAACACAGGGGCTGCCCCAGAGCGGCTGTTTGCATCGCGTGCTTTGCGATAGGCAATCCTAAACTCCTTAACTTTTGCCCGGCACTGCAGAGTGTCCCGGTCATGGCCTCTGTCCTTCATGGCCCGTGATATCAGGCCATACATATCGTAATTCCTGCAGCTAGACCGCAGCTGAGACTGGACAGCCTCTTCCCCCCAACAACTGATGAGGTCCATCAACTCATGATCGAACCACGGTGGAGATCGCTTATTGTGAGGAGGCTTGGCATGTGGAGTCATGGCGAAGCAAAATGGTTACCTGAGGAGCACTCCACGCCTGGCTGGAGCAAACAGGAAGGGGATTTTCAAATTTCCCTGGGATTTTAAAGGGCGGGTCTGACGTGTGGTCACCTGAGGACGCAACAGAAGAGTTTGAAACTGATGGCCAGAGTGGCTCGAACGGGAATTATGGGCCAGGCTGGAGGCTCATTAACGCGCAATGGGTGTTCACATTCGTGCCGTTGCGCTACAGCGGTAGCGCAACAGCCCTTATTCCCCGTGCAGAGGTGGTTTACCAGTAGCGCTATAAGCTCGGACTTATAGCACAATATGTGCCTTGCCAGTGTGTTTGGGTACAGAGTTATAGCGCTCCTGGAAGCTATATAGTGCTATAAAGTGCCAGTGTAACCAAGGCCTTACTCTTATGTTAAGCATCCTCCCTTCCAAGCATGCAGCTAATCTGCCTAGTAGCAGGATGCTCTTGAGGCATAGGCCCAATCAGGTTCGTAGGGTTTTTTTCCCCCTCAGCCTTTTTACTCTAAGAATTAGCACCAAAAGTTTCAGAGGCGTTCCGTATCCCGTCCAGGCCTGATCAACCCGGACAACACCACCACTCTGCTCCCATATCTTCCTCTGAGCGGGTAATGATTGCCGGTCGAGTTTGCAATGCTGTTTATGTGTCTCAGTTTTGTAAGTGTTTATTTTAAAGTTTGAAGTGTTATTTGTGTGTCTTTCTGTAGATTTTTACCTCAGGATTTGTACTGTTACTTGTGTTCCTCATTTCTGTAAGTGTTTACCTCAGAGTTTAAGGTGTCACTCGGGTGTCCCTTCTTCTGTAATTATTTTACCTCAGAATTTACCTCAGCATTTGAAATACCATCCATGTCTCGCATGCTGAAAAGCTTTCTCATGTAAATAGTTGTGCCCCCTTAGTAGTAATAGTAGTTTTTCCTTGCTATAAATGTTATATTAGATCAATCAATAAGAAAAACCTGTTTAATAGAATTGTGTAATAAGAACTCATTTATTAGAACTGTTTAATAGTCACCTGTTTTATAGTATTGTTTAATAGTTAATTACTGTAATTAGCCTTTAAATTCACCCATTGCCCCTCCCCTCGATAAATAAACAAGTTGTTAGATTGCCATCAGTGTCCCTGTGAGTCCTTTCCGAAAATCCTTATCGAACCTTTGACATTTATCATAGCCCAACCCTTTCATGGCAGCAGAGCTAATCCCTACAGCAGTGCTCACCTGCCTCATGGAGCTAGAATGCTTTGTCTAAGCTCTCGCTAGTGACCACACAGTCCTGCCAGCTGGCTTGGCTGACTTCTGAAGTGAGGACAGCGAAAGTCAACTCCTCCTGTGACAAGACTTTCACTGTCTGGCTCCTCTCCATCAAGCCCAAGAAACTGTCATTTTAATCTAAAAATAAAAGCATGGGGTGTATATCTCCACAGCTAATACACACACAGGCATCCAACCAGCAAAAATGACAGAGGAACCAAGGTAAATATAACTGCAGCTGGCACCCAAAAGATTCTACTGCCTCCGAAAATAGGCACTGTGCAAACAAAGCAGCATCTGTTCAGTGTGAGACATGGACTGGTCTGTGAAAATACAGAACAAATGGCTCACTGGCACCGTCCAGGTCCGAACCTTTCACATCAACACACAGCTCCGCTGGGAGCCTGCTAACAGCCAGCCATGAGTAGGGCAGGGAAGCCTCCCTCCAAAAGCCAGTTCTCGGGGCAGTGGAGAATGCCCTGTGGCTGGGTAACTCTGTTACACAGGAGGCCTAGAATAGAAGAGTCCAGTGGACCTGGGACAGGAGGAAGAGGGCTCTGCCCACTCTCAGAGGTAGGCAGCGCCCAATGTGAACTGTGGATTCCAGACCCCAGTCACCCACCTTTGGAACAGTTGCCAGTGACATTTTAGAAGAAGCAATGTTGTAAAGAACCCACTGGCCTCAAACCACACCAGCGCTAGCCCTCCACCCCCGCCTGGAAGAGCACAGGCTCCCAAGCCCGGAAAGGCTCTGGAGAAGAGAATTTGGCTGTTTCCCTCATGGGTGCAGAGGTAATTCTCACTCCCCATCTCCCTGGCATCACGGATTTTACATCTGGCCCCCATGTCAATTAGGGAGCTTTCCATCTACTGCAGTTCTTCCCAGTATGCTTCCAGCTACCAAACTGGAGCCTGATTTTACACTGGGTCTCACGGCTGCTGCAGCAGCTGCTGGGAGCAGATCTCTGGCCCCTTTGCAGAGAGGGACAACCAACCTCATGAGGAAGGCGGGCCAGAATGGAGAGTGCATTGCAGGGGCTCACTATGGCTAGATGCCAAAACTAACAACAGCTTCCTGTGAAACCCAGGCCGCATCTCTGCTGCAGAGGCCTCACAAGGAAAGGAAACAGGAACCTCAAAAAAGCCAGAACTTTTTGGGAGAAACTCAGGGAGGGGGCAGAGGGAAATCCCCTCAAATGCAGTGCTGGTTCCAGGCAATGGGCCCACCACAAGGGTGAAAGAGGAGTGAAAGCAGCCCAGCTAGAAGTATAGACACTACAGTCCTGTGCCCCAGCTCCTGGAGTCACGTGATTACAGCTGAAGCTGAGCTTTCAGTTAAAAGAAAAAGTAATTTCCTAGCCCCCTGGAACTTGAAAATGGGACCCGAGCATGACTACCATCCCAGTGACATCTGCCTGAGTGTGCCGAGAGCCTGAGACAACAACTCCAAGAGAGGAACAGTCCTATGCTTCTCGATACAGTGTTAATGCCAAGCCCCTGAGCCACCCCCACCCTCTCCCAATATATGCAGAAAGAGAACAGTGCAGGGGGCCTGGCCCACCCACCCAAGCAGATGTTGAGGTTAGTAGTGAAACGCCCCCTGCCCATATGGGGTGGGAAAAGGTTCCCCTGCTGCCACCCTTGTAGTTGATCTAAGGTGACAGGGAGCCCCTGCAGCTGACTCCAAGGGAAAGGGTGGCCCTGCTTTTCTGAGGAGAGAGAGTCTATTGCTGCCACCTCTGTCCCCCCAGAGTGGTAACAGGGCTCAGCTGTGGGGCTCCACCCAGATGCCTTAACCCCACCCGTAGATGCCTGTCTCAGGCCCTTACAACAGGATGGGAACATTCAGACCCTCACACAGGCTGCAGTCACTCGCCTCCTGTTTTATAAAGGGACAAAAGCCACAGATAACAGCCCATTGGGAAAGGCTCTTCTGGATGTGGCCTGGGCAGCCCAAAAGTCATAAGGGAGAGGAGGACAACCAAGATTCCCCATTCCTACTGGGGGAGCCCACCCCCGGCCCAGGGCCTGGAGCATCAGGACAGGCTCTCCTGGGCCTGCCCTGAGTGGCCGGGCACAGGCATTAAGGACAGCTCTCACCTCATGGACAATGCTTTCTACTACCATTGCCACTGCTTCCTGGAGCGTGGAGCCCAGCCTCACGCAGGCCTAGTCCAGATAAAGCAGCACACAGCCCAAGGCTTATTCCTCATTGACTTTACAGTTATGTTAAAAGCTCCAATCCCCCATGTGCCTCCACTATATCCAATGAAGTGAGCTATAGCCCATGAAAGCTTATGCTGAAATAAACTAGTCTCTAAGGTGCTACAAGTATTCCTCGCTTTCTTTACAGATACAGACTAACACGGCTGCTATTCTTGAACCACCCATTATAGCTTCCTGTCCCAGGCCATGGCGCCTGCTCAGCTCCGTGAACCTTGAGATGAGCCATTTGGCCTTTCAGGGCCTGGGCATTTCAAATCAACAGTCAGCAAAGTAGCTGTCCTCCCTCATCTTCCCAGGTACACTGCACCAATGTGGGACTGACTGCCAGAGGGGCAGGCAGCACCAGCAAGCACTCAACCTCAGCCCCTTTGCCACACTGACCAGCTTTCACAGAGGCTGGTTCTTGGGGCTCTGAGTATCTAAACAGTAAGGAAAACAAAGACGAACCCAGCCCAACTCTGCTCCCATCCAGCCTCAGTTTAATTGCAGGCTACACTGTGCAGAGCAACAACCGCCAGCTGTCCCCAGGGTATGTCTGCAGGTTTACTGTTTTCAAAAGCCTGGGAACCATTCCAAAGCTGGGCTTTTGGAAATACTGTACCTCCATTGAAATGAATCTCCGAAGCCCACATCCTGGCTCTTTCCTGTCCAGCCAAAAAAAGTTTTTAGCATAGAAAATATTCAGTAAGTTTAACAATACCTCACCAAGAAATTATTAGAAAAAACATTACAGCTTGGATCACAAGCACTGCTGTGCGTTCCTGATGAGGAGCCACGCACTCAGCTAAAGCAACAATCTGACCTCGCAAACTAATTATCTTTCAGTAATTACAACTCAGTCCCTCTGCATGCCAAGACATTTCCTGTGCAAACGTGGCAAGATGTACCCAACAGCACTCCTGGGCCCCCAAAATAGCCCCTTTCATCCAAAGATCCCCAAGCGCTTTCCAAGCTTTAACACTGCCGCACCTTCCCCAGAGATAGCTGAGTCAGGAGTAGAATTGAGGAGCTCTGCTTTAACTGCTAGATGTACTCCCTGAATTCCTCTCGGTACTGGGAAGAAGGCACTGTGATCCTGTGACCTGAAACACCAGGAAATGGAAAGGCGCTCAAAAGATGCCTCTTATCACAGGCAGGGGCAACTGTCTGGAAAGTTTTCCTCTAACGCATTAAAGGAGATTCCCCCTCCTCCCTCATTTCCACCAAACAAGGAAAAAGCTTCTGGGGACGGATTCCTATTGGCAGATGAGATGTCAGCATGGATAAGGCAGCCAGGGAAGCATTATCAGCAGACTGACAAAGCGGCTGCTTGCCGTGCGTTTACCCTTCATGCACTGCTTCGGAGCAGGAGGCAGCAAACACTCAACAGAGTCAGCAAGCGCACGAGAACTAGTCTGGCAGCAGCATGACCTCCACTGCTCTGGAGGGTCCTGCTCATCAACCAACAGGCAGCTTCCAATCCACTTGATTTCAGTTACAACACAGAATACAAAGTATACAGAGCTCACTTTATATTATTGCTTTTATTTCAAATATTTGCACCGTAAAAAACAAAAGAAATCATATTTTTCAATTCACCTAATACAAGTACTGTAGTGCAATCTCTTTATCATGAAAGCTGAACTTACAAATGTAGAATTATATACAAAAAATAACTGCATTCAAAAATAAAACAATGTAAAACTTTAGCGCCTAGAAGTCCACTCAGTCCTACTTCACGCCAATTGCTCAGACAAAAAAGTTTGGTTACAATTTGCAGGAGATAATGCTGCCTGCTTCTTGTTTACAATGTCACCTGAAAGTGAGAACAGGCATTCGCATGGCACTGTTGTAGCCATTTATGTGCCAGATGTGCTAAAGATACACATGTCCCTTCATACTTCAATCACCATTCCACAGGACGTGTGTGCATCCATGCTGAGGACGGGTTCTACTTGATAATGATCCAAAGCAGAGCGGACTGACGCACGCTCATTTTCATCATCTGAGTCAGATGCCACCATCACAAGGTTAATTTTCTTTTTTGGTGTTTCAGGTTCTGTAGTTTCTGCAATAGAGTGTTGCCCTTTTAAGACTTCTGAAGGCATGCTCCACACCTCATCCCTCTCAGATTTTGGAAGGCACTTCAGATTCTTAAACCTTGGGTCAAGTGCCATAGCTATTTTTAGAAATCTCACACTGGTACCTTCTTTGCGTTTTGTCAAATCTGCTGTGAAAGTGTTCTTAAAATGAACATGTGCTAGGTCATCATTTGAGCCTGCTATGACATGAAACATGGCAGAATGAAGGTAAAACAGAAAAGGGGATATACAATTCTCCCCCAAGGAGTTAAGTCACAAATTTTATTAATTCATTATTTTTTTTAAGGCTTCATCAGCATGGAATCATGTCCTCTGGAATAGTGGCCAAAGCATGAAGGGGTATATGAACATTTAGCTCATCTGGTACATAAATAACTTGCAATGCCGGCTACAAAAGTGTCATGCAAATGCCTGTTCTCACTTTCTGGTGACATTGTAAATAAAAAGCAGGCAGCATTATCTCCCGTAAATGTAAACAAACCTGTTTGTCTTAGTGATTGGCTGAACAAGAAGTAGGACCCAGTGGACTTGTAGGCTCTAAAGTTTTACATTGTTAGTTTTTTTTTTTAGTGCAGTTATGTAACAAAAATATCTACATTTGTAAGTTTCACTTTCACAATAAAGTAATTGTACTACAGTATTTGTACTTGTATGGGGTGAATTGAAAATTATTTCTTTTATCATTTTTTAGAGTGCAAATATTTGTAATAAAAAAATAAAGTGAGCACTGTATACTTTGCATTCTGTTTTGTAAGAGAAATCAATGTATTTTAAAATTGTAGAAAATATCAAAAAATATTGAATACATTTCAATTGGTATTCCATTGTTTAACAGTGCAATTAATCGTGATTAATTTTTTTGAGTTAATCGCATGAATTAACTGCGATTCATTGACAGCCCTACATCATACATAATGTATGCACTGCTCCGGTGACTGGTATTAGCCCACATCAGTCAAGCTGTGAACAATATTCTGCAGCCACAGCTACACAACTGACTTATAACTTTTGTTCTGGAAGGGGCTGCCTGTGTAATTAGCGAAACCAGCAAGACTGCACAGCTGCAAACTATTTAAAACTTTTACAGCTAGCTTTGCAGTATAGGCTGCTCCCCATCCAAAAGGGGAACAGGGGAAGAGCCCTAATGCTATCTCTTTCAGAACCAGAAGATCAGAGCTGGGACTACAGAGGAAGATGTGGGCACCACCAGCAGCATCTCTCAAATGAGCAGGCAGCTAGAACCCTGAAGGACATACGAGGGACAGCCAGGAAAGGGAACACTGCAGTCCGGGAGCCTCAGGAATGTTTGGTAAAGAGACCCATTCATGAAATCACAAGGAATAATAAACAAGATGAAAATATTTGCAGATGACTCAGATCTATTAACTGTGAGGAATGTCAGCCCAACCTAACCAAGCTAGGTGTATGGGCAACCAAAGGGTGGATGCAATTCGGGACTGATGAACATGAAAAGGCCATGCACACTGAAGGGAATAATACAGAACTAGTCACACCTTTCTAGATTCTAAATTAAATGTATCAGCTCTGAAAAAAGTCTGGGGCAGGGGTGGTCAACATGAGTCTGAGAAGGAGGCAAAGAGCCATGGTAATAGGTCAGTAACACCCCCACCATTAGCTACCGCCCAATCCCAGCACCTCCCACCCACCAGCAGCCCCACCTTTCAGCGCCTTCCCTCTCCCTCCCCACACTTCTCGATCAGCTGTTTCATGGTACGCAGGAGGCTCGGGGGAGAGGGGGTTAGGAGCAAGAGCACAGCAGGTTCAGGGGAGGGGATGGGAAGGGGTAGAGTGGGGGCAGGGTCTGCGGCAGAGCCAGGGGTTCAGCAGTGAGCACCTCCCAGCACACTGGAAAGTTGGCACCTGTAGCTCCATCCTGGAGTCGGTGCCTATACAAGGAGCCGCATATTAACTTCTGAAGAGCCACTTGGCTCCAGAGCCACAGGTTGGCCACCCTTGATCTTGGACATCAGTGAAGTTGGCTCAATGAAGAACTCCGCACAACCTTAATTCAGCTTCCTAGTGCATATGCATTAGGATATAGTCTTTAATTAAACACACACATACTTTTTTTTTCATAGGATCCCTGCCCCACTGAGTGTACAGGATGGATGGATGGATGCATGAGCCGCTATTTAATATTTTGTTCTATCCACCTTGTTCAGTGAGTGGCCCTGGGGCTCATTTTACTGCACACTATTCAAAACATGCTCGGAGGACATTTCTTTACAGGTTTTTCTATGATGCCCATCGTTATAGCATCTGAGTGCTTCACAAACATTAATACATATATTTTCATAACTCCCCTGCGAGGTGAGGAAATATTATCCCCATTTTACAGATGGGGAACTAATGCTCAGCGAGATTAAGGTTAAAAGTGTCCACTAATTTTAGGTGCCCATTTGAGATGACCAAGACCTGGTTTGTCAGAGCACTTAGTATTAGTGAGCACAGCTCACCAGTGCCGGAACCATAAGTGTTCAGGTCATAAAGTTGAACACAAAAATTAGGTAATGCTAGAGGCAATCATATGAGCTGTGGGAAAAAACATGATCATACTGCTAAAGATCAAGATGCACTATGAGATGGGATTGGATGCATTCCTAACTATTTACAGCAATCCTAGATAATCAAATGATCAAAATTGCATAAAGTTTACACATTTTGCTTAATAGATATTGTATTGCTTCTATCTGCTACAGCCTGATCATGGTGTTCATTAGGTTTTCTACAAATAAACAGATTTTAAATTTTATTTTCTTTTTTATAAAACATCATTTTCTATGATAGCTCTTCTATCGGACACATTTACCTTCCATCAAAGCTGTTTATTGTTATTTTTATTTATTTTGCTGATGCCTTTTTCCAAAGAGATTTACAAGTTAGGGTTACAATTGTTAAAATAGAATCAGAGAGGTAGCCGTGTTAGTCTGGGATAGCAGAGGTAACAAAGAGTCCTGTGGCACCTTAAAGACTAACTAAAGTATTGAAGCATAAGCTTTCGTGGGCTAATACCCACGAATGGGATGCTTGCATCCGACGAAGTGGGTATTAGCCCACGAAAGCTTATGCTTCAATACTTTAGTTAGTCTTTAAGGTACCACAGGACTCTTTGTTACAATTGTTAAAATATGCATGATATAGAAACGAGGACGATTCAATTGTAATGTTACAGAACTGCATGTTACAGTTCAATAAATACAAATTTTAATAGTGCAGTAGTAATAGTGGAGTATCTGCAGTAAAATGATAAATGAAAAGGAAGTACAATACATGAAGTGCAAAAATAAAATGCAGTCCCAAAGTTTATAACTAAAGTGGTCTTATTTTTTTCATTTCTTCATATTGTAATTGTACCTTAAATATTATAATGTGGCTATATTTTGTATTCTGGTTATTTACATGACAGTTGTACTCTGTGGGATTTTTTAAGTAGCATTTTAATTCCCCCACCACTTTGGCATGGGCCCCTCAACTTCTATAAAGATTCTGGTGCCCTTGGCACAGATCCCACTGGCTTCAATTGCAGCTGTGAGTGCTCACCACTTTTGAATACCAGACCCAGGGTCTCAAATTGGGCAACCAGAAAATGAGGAAAATGAACTCTGTGACCACCAGCTCAGTTTAAGTGACTTGCCCAACAGCCCACAGGAACCCTGTGGTTGAGGCACGACCAGTTTTCCAGGGCACCATGTAACTGCCTCTTTGTGTAATCCCTGCCTCATTCACTGCACACCCTGCACGTTCTGCAAGCAGATGAGGTAGAATGACAACCTCCTTTACTTCTATGCACAATGTTTTAAAATTCTGAAAATTGTCAAATAAATCTGGAGGCTCCAGCATGACACTGGGGAGCACAGGCCACTGGCTGCACAGATGTGGGAGATCATTGTGGACCCCCTCACCTCCCCGGGGACACAGACTCAGAAGCAAGGTTGCACCCACCCCTAACACAGCACAAGGACCGGGTCTGCCCCAGAAACACCGCTGGGCCCTGCCCATCTGAGCCAGGTGGATAAGGTGTAGGCAGGCAGGCTTAGCAAGGCAGGTGTGACACTCTATCTCGGGGGAACACCCTGCACCCCCATGTTCATCCTTATGACTGTGTGGTATCCAATGTCAAGTTTGTCACATCAGGTGTCTTCAGAAGGCTCATGATGCACTGAGCATTGTTGTTATAGTGAAGTTAAGAGATTGTAATTTCATGTGTATAGTTATGAGGTTGAAAATGTATCCTCATGGCTTAAAACAAGCCCCAGGCAAAACTCTCCAGTAACAAAGGGGCAGCTCACATCTCATCAGGGCATGTATGGGACAAACCCAGCCCAGCCTCACAGGAACAAAGGACACTGGCCTAGGCAACAACAAAGGATCTGTTGGACTCTCGAGTGAGACACCTCACTTCCCTTGGTCAGTTTGGCACTACAATGAGGTAATGCTCACCTGACCCTGAAGGGGGAGGGCAAAGCCAAGAGGGAAGAAAGAACATGATAAAAGGGAGAGACGTCCTCTCCCTTCCACCTACATCTACAGACATCACCACCAAGTGACTGAAGACCTGATCAAAGGGGGAGGAGGGGTCCGGTTGTGGGGCAACCAGCCAGCCCATGGTGAGAAGCATCTTAGTTTGTAAGGGCACTCAAAGTGTTAAGATCAACTTGGAATGTGTTTTGCTTTTATTTCATTTGACCAAATCCTACTTGTTGTGCTTTGACTTATAATCATTTAAAATCTAAGTTTTATAGTTAATAAATTTGTTTATTTATTCTACCTGAAGCATTGAGCTTGGTTTAAAATGTGTCAAAGACTCCCCTTGGGATAACAAGCCTGGTACATTTCAGTTTCTTTGTTAAACTGACCAAGTCATATAAGCTTGTAGTATCCAGCGGGCATAACTGGACACTGCAAGTAGGAGGTTCCTACGGTTGCGTCCAAGACCAGAGATATTGGCTAGTGTCATTTGGCTGCACAACTGAAGCAGCTTACATGCCAGAGGCTGTGCATGAACAGCCCGGGAGTGAGAGTTCTCACGGCCCAGGGGAGTAAGGCTGGCTCCCAGAGTCAAGGATTGGAGTGACCTAGCAGATTACCGGTCCAGATAACACCAGGATCCAAGTGTGGAGGGGCTTAGTGTGGGGGGATTCAGGTGTGGGTTGAGAGGGTTCTATGTGAGGCAATCTGGGTGCAGGTGGCTCAGTGGGGGGGATCTGGATGGACAGGGGCTTGTTGGGAGGTTGTGGGTGCAACTGTAATGGGACTCTGCAAGGAGGTCCAGGTGAAGGTGGTTTGGGCTCAGCAGGCTGGGGTCTGGGTGTGGGGGGGACAAGGGGATCCAGGTGTGGGGGGCTTAGTAGGGGGGTCTAGATGCTGGGAGAGTGGGGCTCAGTGGGGTGGGGCTCAAGGTGCAGTTGGTTGGGGCTTGGTAGGGTGGGGATGTGGGTGATTCATTGGGGTAGTCCAAGTGCAGGGATAGTGGGGCACATCAGGGAAGTTCTGGGTGCAGGGGGGAGGTTAGGCTTGACAGGAGGGTCTGGGTATGAGAGGATCTGCATGCACGGGTGTTGGGCAGATGGGGGAGCAGCTTCCTGTACAGTGACCCTCCCTCCTGCAGTTGAGGAGCGATGGGTGCAGGGGATGGGGGGAGTTTTCAGAGCTTCCTACAATTGGGGGAGAAATCTGGGAGTGGGTTTGACACAGCCCCGGATGCCATGCAGGGGAAGAGGAAGCCCCATCCTCCCCAATCCAGCTGGGACCACAACTGAGCCTGGTGCAGGGTAGGGGCCACTATCAGGGTCTTCCCAAGTCTTGCCCCCTACCCAATGATTTACTGCTCTGCCAGCTGCCCTGGGCACTTGAAACATTGTTGGGGAAGGTCGCATGACTGCAATTGTGGCTTCTCTTTGCTTCCCAGTCAGAAAGTCATTTTTCTGCAGGGAAGCAAAGAAATCAGCGGGGTACATAAATTATGCATTTGCACCGTGGTGCAGAATTCCCCCAGGAGTACTCCTTCACTGCACAACCCTGATACATTCCCAAAGCAGGTCCGTCCAGGACACTGAATCAGAGGGGCGAAAACAGTGTACTATATCCTCAGAGTTACGAACTGACCAGTAAACCACACACCTCATTTGGAACCAGATGTACACAATCAGGCATTAGCAGAGACAAAAAAAAAAAAAAAAAAAAAAAAGATCCAACTACAGTACAGAATTGTGTTAAATGTAAATTAGTAAAAAAATAAAGGGAAAGTTTAAAAAACAGATTTGACAGTAAGGAAATTATTACTGTTCTTGTTTCATTTAAATTAAGATGTTTAAAAGCCACGTTTTTCTTCTTCATAGAAAAGTTTCAAAACTGTATTAAGTCAACGTTCAGTTGTAAACTTTTGAAAGAACAACCATAACATTTTATTCAGAGTTATGAACCCTTTCCATCCTTGAGGGGTTTGTAATTCTGAGGTTCGACTGTAAGTGATCATGTAACTAAAGACTGTATCATAATGCATATGCACGGGGGGGGGGGGGGGGATTAAGGTTGCCTCCAGCATTTCTTAACTTTTGAATGTTCAACTTCATGACCTGAAAACTTAACACCTTTTTGTTAATGTAGTTTCTGACATTTTTTGAAAACTTAAAAATGGTCTCTTCTGTCAGTTCCTGGCCCCCATTCCACTACAGCACCTGAGAGCAGCACTTACAGGGAAAGTCATGCTTAGCCCCAGTGGGATGGAGCTTCCTCCGTGGGGATGTCTGGTAGGCACTGTGAGGGCACAGAGCATGCCCAGTACAGAATCCTAAGGGAACTTAGCAGCCAAACTCTAACAAGTCTCTACTGAGCATGTGCAAAATGAGATGAGCTTTGCTAGGACTTGTAATTTGGCCAAATGTGGGTGTATTTTCTCAAGGACAGCACAAGGTACATCACTGACACCAAGTCCCTTCTCCAAAGCCTGGAGGCACTAGAGCGTCTCAAAGGAAAAGGAAAAGGGCAAACATGGGCAAAAACAACATTTTCCCAACCTTACTCTGAGACATAGCTGAACTGTTTTAGCTGAAATTAACACACACACACACACACCCCTACCTACCTTCCTTCAGGCAAACTCCCTTACATGAGAAATTTAAGCCCAAATAGTTTAAGTTTGTCAAAGTTATCAGCAACTGAAACCAGGGTCTTATAACAGGAAGCACTTGGCAGCCTTAACTAAAAGGCAGCACTACCAGCCCTCAGAGAATAATGCTACAGACAGCACACAGCTTGGAGCAGCCAAAGGATGGCAGTTTCCCTACCGCTGCCTGCCCTGCAGACCAGAGACTCGTGTTGCAGAGGACCTGCTGCTCTGGTGACACTGGGACAGAGAAAGAACAGCAGCAGCTCCAGCCCATTGCACTGGCCAAGAGGGGCTAAACACTGCTTCCTCCAGTGCTGACTATCACAGCCGCACTGGCACTGAGCTCCATCCTCCACAGAGCTCAGCAGACTGCCTCGGTAGCCTTCCCTGCCCCTCTGAACCGGGAGGGAGGGACAGAACAAGAATCTCCCACCCCACCTGAGGCTAAACTTGTCATCTCCTAGGTACTGAGAGCAAACTCCCCTTCAACAGTCCAAACCTGTTTATCAGCCAGGCTCCTCAATCTCATTAACCTCCAAATCAGCGACAACAAATTATTCTCCAGCTAAGAGAACATGCATGAGTAACTTCAGGGAGAAAGCAGCTTTTCTGAGGAAGTTGCAAGGGATGGCAGGGGGGTGAGATGGACTGAGGGTTGGTCTACAGTGCAACTAAAAGCCTGCAGCTGGCCAGTGCCAGTTGACTCAGGCTCGCAGGACTTGGGCTAAGGGTGGACATTTGGGCTCGGGTTGAAGCCCAGGCTCTAGGATTTGCAAGGTGGAAGAATCCCAGAGCTCGGGCTGCAGTCCCAGCCTTATCTCTATACTGCAGTTACCCACCTCCACAGCCTGAGCCTCAAAAACCCAAGTCAGCTGGCATGGGCCAGCCACGGGTGTCTAATTGCAGCATAGACATACCTGGAGTTACTGAGATTATAATAGTAAGAAGGGGACTCAACCACACAATTATTGCGTGTAACTGATACACAGAGCCTGATATTACTTTAAGTGCCAGTTGTTTTCACAGGTGTACTCCCACAAAGACCACCTCAACTTGAAGCAAAAAGCTGTAGAGCCTCAGAATAAGAATGGAAAGTTACGCATCTAAGGCAGTGACATTTTTAAACATATGGCATTAGCGAAATAATGGCCTTCTGTCTCATTAAGTTTAAAGGCTGCCAGTCATTGATAAGCCAAGACACAGAGCCCCTTGAAAACCCATACAACCCACTGACATAGTTTAGAAAGGAATTGGCTATTTCTCCATCAGCAAAGTCCACCAGACACTGGTGGTTAAATGTATCAAACAAAGATAACTCTGTTTTCTTCACAACTTTCCTCTGCTGTTTCAGTCTTCAGGCAATCTCTCAGGTTGCAGCTGTCCATGTCTGCTTTGTTTAAAAAAAATAAGTAGGAACAAATGCAGAGGAGCTCTTGAAAGTATTAACTGTCCAAGCCTATTAAGGGTGACTCAAGTTAGCCACTACAATGCTGTGATAGTACAGAAATCTGGCAATGAGCCAGAGTCAATAAGCAACGTATAGAGTCCACAGTGGACCAAATTTCAACTGCTCTGATCACAGCCCAAAGGAGAACAGCTGGTTCAAGAAAGGGGAGAGGGAAGGGGTAACTTGTTGTGATTTTCCCCAGTCCCAACACACACTTTTCCCGGGGCAGGGAAGGGAGGGGTAGTAAACCGACACTTGAAAACCTAGTAAAAACCTCATGATGCTTCTATGAAATTCAATGTAAACTCATCCTAACTTATTCACTTCAGAAGTACTTTTCTTCTGCATACATAAAAAGCTGAACACGTTGCCCAAAATGAAAAAAAATGTGCAATCCTGTATATGAAACACAATACACAATAAGGCCCCAACCTAACTAGTTAGGCCCTTGCCATCTTTGTATTTGTCCTTAGATACCTGCACACTTTTATCAGTTTCTTTGTCTTTTCACCACCTAGCCTGTAGCAAAACTCAATGCTAAAAACACATTCAATTGAGGCTGAGTGGGCTAGACAGAAGTGAAAATTGAAAAAACCCATTCAGTCTTCTTTGATTTTACTGCCACAGATTTCCAGCGTTTTCATGCAATAAACAGTAAAACAATTTCCTTTACAAACAATGGCCCAGATTCAGAAGCGCATGCTGAAATACTGTCTTGAGTAGAGGTACATTCCTGAATCGGGCACAGATATGAAATAGAAACATGAAACTTTAATTTTAAATGCTAGAAAGAGAAGAAAGGATTACATTCCACAGCCATATTGCATCTTCCTGTTCTGGGTAGAACCTACAACCCTGCAGCAGCTAGGAAGGCAAAGTAATGGAGAGATTCTTCTCTGACCCTTTTAATTAATTTATTTTGTCCTTGTGAGTACCAGTTCTTTGTCATTAATTAGATCGAGAACTCCAGAGATGTGATGGTAGTGTCATCTGTACATGAAGTCTCTCTGGCGCTTCATTCAAATACTTTTGTAAGTTTAGAGTCTTTCGTCTCATATTTTTCAAAATGTGTGGTATGTTTGGTATTTTAAATCAAATACTGCCTTATGCTCAGTACAAATTTCAACATACTATGGCAGCTGAATGCAAGTGTAGAGACAAACTTCCTGAGAGTCATTGGGAAACTGGGAAATTACTCTTTATTTCAATCCAACAAACATGAAACTGATGGTGGTTGAAGACAAGATACTGTAGACTTGTAGGACTAGTTGTTTCTCAGTGAGCATTAAGTCTCCTGAACACCCAGATGCCAGAAGCTTTGGATAGTTGCAGACGAGTTCTCATCATTTTCATTTTATTTTTGTTGTCAATGCAAGTGTCAAAGACCGCGTCACACTTTTCTCTGCATTCTTGGAAGCACCTTCAGCAAGCTGGACACAATGTTCTGTGGTTTTCTTTTTGGAGTATTAAGTAGGGACACATTTGCCCCTGCATAGTCGGATGTTTGTAGCCATTGTCAATTCAGTGACCAATCATATTGTATTAGTGTCAGTGTTGATTCCTTTAATTCTTCCTCTGATTTTCCCCTCTGTTTTCACACCTGCAGCTATGAGTAATGGGCTTGCAAGTTTAAATTGGCATGGAGGACTATATTGAGGGCAAAGAGCTCCAATCCTTTCGTTATATTGCTCATTCTATGCTATCCTGAAGGTGAAGTAAAAGAGCTTTGCAGCTTTCTTATCAAGTTCAAATCTTCATCTTTCAGTTGGTTCTATGGCACAATCCCCAACTGATCTTTGCTATTTTTGGGTGTTGAAGTCAGACTGCTTCTGACCGAAACTGATGTTCAGAGGCTGCTGGAACAAAGCCTGAAGCTATCATTGAAGACAGAAGGAGCTGCACATCGCAGGATCTCTGAAAATTAGGCTGCTAGTTAAGTGACTTCTTTTCAGCACCTTAAAGACTAACTAAAGTTTTCAAGCATAAGCTTTCGTGGGCTAATACTCACTTTGTCGGATGCAAGCAGCCACCCACATTTGAATACGTTGGCCTTTTTAAAATTTTTGTTAAAAGATAAAATTATACAGGGTTTGAAGGAGCTACCAGAAAAGTGCTGGTCCAGCAGGCTACAGCAACGGACTGAGTTCAAGGCTTGCGGGCCCAGTGAGGTGAAACACCTTGCAGAGCTGGGAGTGGCTCCAAGCTCCATCTGCAATACATTAGGATGTAACCCGGGGTTTCTCAAAGTGGGGGTCGCGACTCCCGGGGTTGCCGAGCACTCCCAGGGGGGTCGCGAGCTCCTGCCGCTGCCGAAAAGCCGCCAAACTGATTAGTTCCGCATTTGGCGACTTTTCAGTGGACATACCGAGTGCTCTCAGAAGCATTCGGGATGTCCGCCGAAAATAGCCACCGAATCTGGAACTAATCAATTCGGAGGCTTTTCGGCGGACATACAAGGGTCTGCCACACCGCCTAGGAAGAGAAAAAAGGGTCACGGTTCGCCAAAGTTTGAGAACTGCTGATGTAAACTGTCTAGGCTTCAGAAAAACAACTCCCATTATGAAAGCCTAAGGCCTGGGCTACACTAGCAGGGGGGTTTGAACTAAGGCACGCAACTTCAGCTACGCTATTCACGTAGCTGAAGTCGAAGTACCTTAGTTCGACTTACCTGGCCACCCCCATACCGGCGGGTCGACCACGGCGGCTCCCCTGTCGACTCTGCTTATTCCTCTTGAGGAGCTGGAGTTTCAGAGTCGACGGGAGCGCTTTCAGGGATCGATTTACCGTGTCTAGGCAAGACACAATAAATCGATTCCCGATAGATCGAACACTACCCGCCAATCCAGCGGGTAGTGTGGCCCTACCTTAAGTCCCAAGCTCTATGAGGCTGGTCTTGGGAGGGTGCTTCGGGGAGCTCTGGGGCTCTCTCCCCCACAACCCTTACACCCTGGGATTCTGAAATTCTGGCCATGGTGAGGCTCTCTGAGCCACTTCCTTCTCCTGAGGTTTGTACAAGTGCACTACCACAGCTGTTTTTTCACAGAAATCACGGTTCTGTATTTTTTAAGAGCTGTCAAAATGGTTAATCTGAACTTTGTGTTTGAGCAAAGGGTACAAAGTCAACAGTGTTAGATTGGCTGCGAACCAAGGCCAATGCGATGGATTGTTTGGGTTTCACTAGTCCACGTTATGCATAAATTGCTGCAGGTCTTTTTTCAACAAAACAAGAGCCAACCTAGCTCAGTGTAAAGCCTTATGCTTCCCTGCCTGATTGGAAGAGCGAGTAAATGTCATCTATTTGTATTGTTCTATATAAAATCAGGCTGGGTTTTCCTAATCAGTAGCCCAGAGGGCTCAACTTCACTTGAAGTAATTGCAGAGCATGGAGTGGACTGGCACAGCTAAGCAGGATCTCCAGAATGCAAACTCCAGGAAATCCATGTGTCACTTCTCTCCAAAACTGATTTACAGTGATCCTATCCCCTGCATCGAGCACACAAGGGAGAGGGCGAAGACACTTCGGAGCTACAGAGAATGGTTATTAATAGCCACACAACAAGTACAGATATTAGAAGCTATGCTGCATTCGTTACAAGTTCCTCACTGTGTCTTGATATGATCAGTTGTCATGAAAGTAACTGATGTACATGGTGGTAGTGACCAAGATGAAACACCAGGATTCGGAGAAGAAATATTCTTTCCTCACGGTTTCTCTCTGAACAAAAGACTAAATGACTGGAAGAATACACAGCACAGCTGTAACCAATCAGACCCCCGGTCTCTCTAGTCCAGAATCAAACCTCCTGCTGATCAGACCACTGGTCTCTCTAATATGGTATTTGTCTAGTTTTAATGCCCTCTTCCATGCTACCCCTACAAAACCCCTATACCATTACATCAGAAACCACCTGTGACACATGGCCAGAAAGGGTTAAGCATCCTGCTGGATAATGACCTAAATTCAACCGCTAGGGATATATTATAAGCTAATGTTTGTGTTTCTGTGTCTTTACATATATATTGTTAGAAGTTAACAATATAACCAAAGGGTTCCTGTCTATGCTGTATTCTATTAATTCAGAAATCAAAAGGAGATCTTAGCATTTAAATGAATTGTAAATATAGTGATATCACTGGATTCATCTCTTTGAAATCTATAGCAATTCACCTGCGAATGGTAGAAAACAGGCAACTGCCTTATGTTAATCCCTGTAGCTAATTACTGGTGATGCTTAGGAAATAAGTCTACTTCAAAGTCTCCATGATTGCCTAATGTTCACCTAAGGCATTGGTTCTCAGAGTGGGGGTCGGGACGGCGCTGCCGGCGCCCCCATAAGGCCGGTCCCGGCCACAGCTCCGACCGCGGCAGGCTGCTGGTGGCCCCGCGAGCCCAGTCCGGTCCCTGGCTCCTGCTGCGGCAGGCTGCCGGCACTGCCATGTGCCCGACCTGGCCCCAGCCCCGGCCCCGGCCCCTGCAGAGGTGGGCTGCTGGCGCCTCCGTGGGGCTGCTGGAACCCCCCCTCACTGGCCTCAGGGGGGCTGCTGGAACCCCTCCTCAATCCCAACCCCTTCCCTGGGGGGCTGCTGGAACCCCCCCCCAGCCTGGCCCCTGCTGCATTAGGCTGTAGGCACGCCTCCCCCCCCCCCCCCGCTTGACCCCTGGGGGGGGGGGTTGTACTTAGAGGCCCGGTGTGGGAAAGGGGTCACCACTACAAAAAGTTTGAGAACCACTGACCTAAGGACTCCATGCTGTCAAGAGAAGGCCTGGAACTGTATAAAGGTGTCTTGAGTCCTGATCCTTTCACCTCAGACCTGCTTGATGCAGGGGCAGTTTGAGTCATCAAACAGATCTCCAGCCCCATCTCGATCACCCTGAATATGAACATTGGACTATAACCTATGGACAAATTCTGAAAGAACTCTTTGCAACTACAAAGCTCACCATCTCTAATATGAATCTGATCTCAGAACTGTACTCATGTCTGTACGGAAACTGATCTTTTAACCAATACTCTCTCTCTTCTTTTTAAATAAATTTTTGTAGTTAATAACAATTGGCTGTAAGCATTTATTTGGGTAAGATCTGAAATATTCATTAACCTGGGAGGTAATGTATCAGATCCTTAGGGATTGGTAGAACTTTCTTATCTATATATATAAAAGTCAAATGGTGTATGTATGTATGTATGTAAGCTTACTCCTTCCACACTGTTTGAGCTAGAGACTTGAAATTTGGTACAGTTAGAGGTCTTGGGGTCCTAATGACCGTAAGGGTCGAAAATTTTTCAAATCTCACCTCTGACGCCCCCTAGGGGTGAAATTCTTTAAAGGCCAATCACATCAGCTGGGCAGCTGCTGTTCTCTGTGACATAGTTATGATGTCATAATACCCCCTCCAACAGACACCGCACTCGTTCAGCTCTCTGCCCCTCCCCCCTCCAACGGAACCCCGGAATCCCTCAGCTCTGTGCCCCCTCCCCCCTCCAACGGAACCCCGGAATCCCTCAGCTCTGTGCCCCCTCCCCACTTCCAACGGACCCCGGAATCCCTCAGCTCTCTGCCCCCTCCCCACCTCCGACGGACCCCGGAATCCCTCAGCTCTCTGCCCCCTGCCCACCTCCGACGGACCCGAGTTGGGTTTGGTTGGAGGGTAAGTGAGGTAGGGGTGTCGGGTTTGGTCGGGGGGTGAGGTGGGGGTGTCGGGTTTGGTCGGGGGAGTGAGCCGGGGGTGTTGGGTTTGGTCTGGGTGGGTGAGGTGTGGGTGTTGGGGTTGGTCAGGGGGTGTTGGGGTTGGTGGGGGGGTGACGTGGGGGTGTTGGGTTTGGGTGGGGGGTGAAAATGTGAGTCGGGATTGGTCGAGGGGTAAGTGAGGTGTGGGTGTCGGGTTTGTTTGTGGTGGTAGGTAGGGGTGTCAGGTTTGGTTGCGGGGGGAAGTGAGGTGGGTGTGTCAGGTTTGGTCTACGGGGGGTGAGGTGTGGGTGTTGGTCAGGGGATGCTGGGTTTGGTAGGGGGGAGACGTGGGGGTGTTGGGTTTGGGTGGGGGGGTGAAAATGTGAGTCGGGGTTGGTCGAGGGTTAAGTGAGGTGGGGGTGTCGGGTTTGGTCGGGGGGGTGAGGTGGGGGTGTCAGGTTTGCTCTCTGCCCCCCTCCAACGGACCCCGCACTCGCTCAGCTGTCTGCCCCCTCCCCACCTCCGACTGACCCGAGCAACGCCGGGTATTTTCGCTAGTGATGAATAAAACTTTCAGTAATCCTCCTCATGTTTGACCTGGGTGCCTGGGTGAAGGCCTACAGCTGGGTTGCTTAAAGGGAATTGTCTTTTGACTTCTAGTTAACAAGGGAGGTATTATAGAACCTGTTTGCGGCTAGCTTTAGGGATTGTCTGTTCCATTCTTTGCAGTTTGCCCTAATTAAGTAACCTCAGTGTGGCTCCTCTGGGACTCCAGTCACCACACATCTTTCAATTTCCTTCTTAACCCACATTAGTTAAAATGCCATCATCCACTGGTTGTGGATGTGCATGTGTATATATTTTATATCCACACACACAATTATTAAACTTCAAAACAGAATCTCCCTCTGAGTCTCTCAATGCATTTGGTGTTAATCTATTTAGATGGAAAGACCTTCAGGACACGGTCAGGTGTACCACATTTCATAAGATAGTCTGTCACAGCTGACCTAGTCTCTTTGTTCTGCGGCACCTACAAGTCTAGCAATACTTGAAGGAGGGAAGAGAGGAAAAATTAAAATGTTCTTTAGACTCAGTAGGGAGCCAGGGGACCATGAGTTGAAATTTACCTTTTCCACTCACTGGTGCACATCACATCCACTATTATTGGGTCTTGTATCCCTATTCTAGGAGACAGGCAAGAGCCACTGCCCCATTTTAAAGATTAAAGTAAATGAGAGGTTACATACAGTTACTTCTGGCAGAGTTTGGAATAGAACTCAGGTCTCTTAACAGGCCACACCAAAATCACACTCTTACACTACCACCAAGGTTATGTCTACATTGCAATTAGATACCTGCGGCTGGCCCGTGCCAGCTGACTCAGACTCGCAGGGCTTGGGCTATGGAGCTGTTTAATTGCTACTACTAATTGTGTAGCTGTTCAGACTCAAGCTGCAGCCCAAATGTCTACACTGCAATGAAACAGCCCCTCACCCCAAGCCCAAGTCAGCTGACATGGGACAGCCACGGGGATCTAACTGCAGTCTAGACACCCCCAAGAAAGAGTGTCACAGCGAGGTGCAGGCTATCATGTCTGTAGCCACTGCCCTAATCACAAGCTCACACTCACTACCTAGCTGAACAAGGGCCATGGGTTCTCAATGTTCCATGGCTAGTCTACTACAGAGATATGTAGCTCACTGGCAAGGAAGTAGGGAGGTGTGTTCTGAATGAGGCAAGGGGAGGGAAAGAAGGAAAGCATTGTCCTGTGCTTAAGACACTAGACTGGGGCATAGTGGACTCTAGCTGCATCTCTGGCAATGACTTCCTGAGACAGACGAGTCACTTACACCAGACTTTTCCAAGGTGGCTGCTAATTGCGTATTCCCAATTTTCTGTATGCCCAATTTGAGACACTAAGGGCCTTGTTTTGAGAACAGCTGAATGCTCATAACGGTGCTGCAGGTATTCAGCCCTTCTGAAAAATCAACTGCCCCACCAGAAGCCTGGGCAAGAGCCTCCCTCAAAACCCACAGCCCAATCTGTACCAGACTGCAAAACAGGTTTGTTTGAGTTACACAATGGATCAAAATCCTTATAACACGTTCTTACTTAGAGACCATTCTAATCTGTCAAGTATGATATGATGCACAACAAAACCCAGAGGTTGCATATTTTATTTGTCACACCTTCTGGTGGCTTATGTCGTATCTCAGCCCCTCCTTCTCTGACTTGTCACACAGCACTCTGCTGGCATTGAACAAATAATCCATCATCATAACAACCTGCCTCAGGCAGTTGCCAGCACTAACTGCTTGGGAGAGAAGGGAAAAAGACCTGTCATAGCACGTGTGCAGTGCTACACACCTTTAGATTATCAGCTTGTACCCTGCAGCTCAAAGCTCAACACAGTAGTATGGGTAATCAGTTTGCAGAACTACAAATTGTGTTAGTGCTCACCCGGTTATGCAGCTCTTTTTTAAAACCCTGCCACAGAATGGGACTCTGGTCTGCTGCAGCAAGAGATTCCACAGGCTGGTGAAAAGACATGCTGCATAGCGAAATATCACAACCCACACTAAGAATTGTTGCATGTCTGACATACACATACCTGGGTATTGTGACTATTTGCAGAAAGTGAAATAAAAACCTTGCACCTGGGATTCAAATAAATATTCACATACTGTAAGAACCAAGAATGTGGATCTAGAACAGCAGTGGGCAAATCTTTTGGCCCAAGGGCCACATCTGGGTGGGGAAATTGCCCTCCCATTGGGAACGGTTCCCCATTCCCAGTGGGAGCTTCAGGAGGTGGTGCCTGCAGACGAGGGCAGCGTGCGGAGCCCTCTGCCCCTCCCCTCCAGGGACCATGGTGCCAGCTGCTTCCGGGAGTAGTGTGGGGCCAGGGCAGGCAGGGAGCCTACCTTAGCCCCACTGTGCCATGGGCTGGCAATCCCACAGACCAGATCCAAATTTACATGTTTTGGCTCCAAGCGGGGCTGCAGCCTGGAGCCTTACAAGCTCCACGGGTGGCTGAAGCCTGGATTCCTGACCTTAAAGTTGGGGGTTGCCATTTTTTCTAGGGGGATCACTTTTTTTTAAGTCCAAGGGTGTCTCCAGCACAGAAAAGTTGACAAACACTGCCATAACCTAAAGGAAGACAGGGAGATTTAGTTCAGCTATCCTAGCCAAGCCAAGCTGAATTGTACAAGTGCAGCAGAGGGATTTCTCAGAGGGATTTCCCAGCAGCTGGGCTCTCTCTGCCTCTGTCCCCCTCAGGGTGAGAGATCAG